>OX388347.1:63054006-64291806 GCA_947579665.1 Sympetrum striolatum
TACTATAGACATGAGAGTTAGCGTTAGAAGTCAAGTTGGCACTCAGAATAGTTATAATTTCAGAGGTTGTTCACATTGGTTCAAATAGCCAATATTTCATAATATTTTTTGAGTGAAGCTGAGTTACATTCTCAATACTTCATCTGTAGCATTTATGTACAATAAATAAGAGCGTCAATAACTATAGCTATTCAGATTTTAGTTCTAAGTTAGTTACCTATTCACATTCCCGCATTAAAATCAAAAGGAATCACCAATATAAATAAATTAGTAAAAAGGAGATTTCTTCTTGTTTTCGTTTATATTATAGTAGTATATGTTCCCTCTCAGTAGTAACTTTCTAAATTTATTCAAACCATAATTATCACATGAAAATATTCTAAATAATTTTATAGTCGGGAAAAATTTAGAGTAGAGGTATACATTTAAAGAGATTCCTTATAATGAACACAGATCTTGAATTCAATACGTTAGTTCAAACAAGGTAAAAGCGAACAAGCAAGAGTCACTAACAATTGAGATATTAAATGAGATGAATTAGAGAAAATTATGAGAGGAGATTATGGACATAACTTTTTATGCAAAATTCTGATTCTATTGCTCTCGCTAATCAAAAAAGTCACATGATGTCTTGTTTGTGTTCCCGCTTTCATGCTCAATTTATCGTTACGCTATTGTTTTTACCGCGCCGCGATGGTTGATTGCCTCATTACTCTGTTAGCACGGGAGCTCGAGGATGGTCGTATTATCTATGAATATGCGGTAAGTTTTTCTAACCTTTGAAATCATTGAAATATTTAAAATATCATAGATATAAACAAAAAGTTAACTATTACTGCCGCAATTATCATTATTTATTCATGTCATGTAAGATAAATGTCATGTCAGCTCGTCCTTATTGGAGCTCATGTCGAGTGATAGTTTCTTAGAAACTATGTCATTGCATTAAGTAATTGAGATTATTACGATTAATAACGTAATTAATACCTTTTAAATGTGATGCATAGATTTCTAGCCTTTCATTGAAATATCTATCTTACTACGCACACGTGTTCATACTTGTAAAATTACATCATTATTTGATAGGATGACATCTAGTTAAATTTTAACAATTCGTAAAATTATACCGAATAATTATTTAGCGTGGCCTAGTATGTCATGAAATTAGTTATTTAATTATGTTTTCTAGATTATCTCGAGCGAGAGGACCACATGTTGGAAGGCTGACATGGATATCATCCTTGCCAAGAGAGGACCAGGATTATACTTCAACTAGAGAGAGTTAGGTACAGGAAAGAAGCCCTTTGCGTTATTGTGAAGTGATAGTTTTGACGGTGTAGTGTCGTATGTGATATCAAGCAAACTTCGTCGACTGCCCTGGTTAATTGGTCATATGTCGAGAGTGAGTTGCTGTTTTCTGAGTCAAATCTTAATTACTTGCCCATTTTTATTTGCTTTTCTTTAATCAACGCTATTATTTCCAGTGAAAAACACATCTCTAAGAAATTTTGACCCGAATATTTCATTTATTTAGGTCATTAATTCGTATTTAAGCATTATGGCATTTTTTTCTGTTCTACTTTCTCTCTGTATATTTTCGCCTACTACTATTACGTGACAACCATGTTGTGAGCCTTTGAATAGTCGTCAATTGTTTAAAATTTGCCAGTCTATCTACAGTATGTTTATGATTTAATTTACTCTAAATGACCTTGATTAATAAGGTAAGGCTGATTCGTTTAGCTAACCAGTATATTTACAAATCATTACAGATCTTTCTCTAGATCTTTAATAATAGTTACCTTTCCGATGCATCCTGATGACATAGTTTTATTTCTTTTCTTTTATATCTCAAAAATTAAGCATTTTCGGAAATTTCAAAATAATGAAGACTTTCAACTTCTTTTTACGAATTTATCAAACCGTACCGAATTGTTATTTATTTCCAATCCAATTTTAACATTTTTATGTTTTTAGCAAGCTTGTGCTTGCTATTGATAACATTCTGCAATCGTCTATTGACTATTTGGATTTTGAAAGTGATGCCTCTCAAATGTCTTGGTATTATCCACTAATATTTTTAATGCTATAATTATTCTATTTATGAACTTTTTATCAATACTATAGTTTATGGATTTTAAGGACAATTTGATGAAGTATTATTTGATTACTTTCATGCCGTCTTCATGTAATAACCTTACTATGCTAAATATTTGGGTTTCATATAGTCTGATTGGTCCCCTTGAAGTTAAAATTTTGTTTAGAGATGTGTTTTTTGTTTAATAAAATTTGTTGTTTTTACAGGAAGATTAATTATGACATGAGAATTTCTTAAGCCATAGAATAGTGGATGCTATAGTTTTCCTATAGTGTATTTTATAAATTTTGTGGAATTTATTATTTTTTTGCAGTTAAGACAGATTTGTAAGCAGACATTAGACTGTTGAGTTTCAATGTTTTAGCAGTTAATAGAAAGATTGAATGTATAATATTTTTAGAAATTAGTTGTTAGTTAAGTAAAAAAATAAACAGTCTATGTCTCTTTGATATAAAATTCTTTATTACTTTATATTAATTTGGTTGAATATTTGTTGTGTAGTTTATTTTTTGAGGAATGTGCTAATATTTTTCCAGCTCAGGGCGCTATTAATTTAATATTTTATTTCATTTTTCTATTATATCATGAAGTCATAAATAATTTACTGCTTGAGGGTGATAACTTATAACCACTTTGAATAAATTGTTCAGTGTAAATGCTCGAATAGAAGTTAGAAATGAGCTAGTACAGATACATCAAACTCAGTTATCCCTCTTTGAAATGCCTTGATGGGCCTTATTCAATAATTTTCATTAGCATTTGTTTATGGGTTTAAGTTAACACTTGTCCGGTTATAGAACATAGTGCCATATACTAATGGACTTTAAATTTTGTAGGATGGAAAATAATTCAAATAATGCTATTTGTGTGGAAATTTTATCAAACTTTTTCTTTGCCTGAACTTTGAATTATCTTAAGAAATTAAAGAAGGATATCACTTAGAAAGTCTTGGTCAATTCCCCAGTGGGATTGCTAATCATTATCAATAACTGTATTATTATTTCCGTGAATCATATCATTCAATTGATTGAAAGCATGCATTAATAAATTATCTGATCATTTGATTATAATGAAATTAAATCAACTAAAAAAAATATTATCGGAATATTTACTCATAATTTTAAAGCAGGATTATTTTCTTTATTCTAAAAAGATTTAAATCTATAATTTGACATAATTTTGGCTCAAATACTTTATAATGAGGTCCATGTGAGAGAAATAAAATTTTAGGACAAGATTCCTTTTAGGTTCATTGGATTTTTAACTGTGAAAGTTTGGTTCTCTGGATGTATAGCAGTCCTTCGAATTTTAAATCATAATTAAAGATTTTGCTTGATGTAAAATAAAAAAGTTCTAGTGACAAAGGTTGTAGATATGAATATTAGTTTAACTTGCAATACTATGGGATTATGTGAGATAAGGTATTTATGAAGAATGGTTGAGCAAGTGTTTAGCTAGAATCAGCTTCTTGGTGAATATTTGGGTGAAATATTTGCATTTCAAGTTTATTCTCTTCAAATTTTTTATAAACTACCTTGAACAACCTGAGACTCCTCACACTCAGTGGTTTATACTTCTGTTGTTCTATGGCTTTTGAAATTTTCATGCTATTATGATTATAAATATTTTGGAAACAGCAATAACAGTGAACAATGTATTACCTTGTTTTAAGTTGATACAGTGAAACCTTCTGCTGTAGAATACTTAGGCACACCATATTGTCATTTTTAATTCATTGTTGACATAGGAGATTTACTTATTTGTTTCACTTGTAACTAGTGATACAGATAGCTACAATCGAATTTACATGTATAAAGGTGAATAAGCCTTCATTCAACTTAAGAGTTTTGTTGACTGATTGAAAGCTAAAGCACAGATCTCTTCCTTGCTGATGAGGATTGGAAGAAAGCATAATTATTGCATTCTTAAGTTCTGAGAATGTCTTTCACTTCAATTTTCTATTGATGGATGTTTAGCAGACGAAATATAGTATATTTGATCTCAAACTCAGGGAATTACTTTAGTTTAAACATTTTTCTTTTCAATTGATATTTTACCATGATGTTTCTCTCAGATCTTAGAGATAATTCTTGTATATCTTAATTTTATAATGACATATCGCTTGATTAATTTACTTGTGATGCAAGATTATGTTCATGTAATACCCAGATTAGAACTGATAGAAAGAAGACGTATTTCTTGTATTTTTAAATTCTGAGAATGTTCTCACCTCAATTATTCTTTTGTAGATAGAAAATATGATAGATTAAATATAGTATTTCAGTTCTTAAACCTGGTCCATCACATCTTAGATATTCATTACAGTAATGTAGTTTGCGATTAGTTTTCCCATTCATTCACACTTGCAATTGATATTTTGACATCCAGTTTTTCTCAATTCTCTGAGATACTTCAAATATATTTTTTTTTGCGATTATGATGATAATGCATTGGCTAAGATATATAATTACAGCTCAATTTCATGTTTAATTCAGAGATTAGAATTGAGTCTCAATCGACCAATTTTTTTCTTACTGTAAACATTCTTGTATTAAATCTAAAATTTCAGTTGCTTGACAAGAGACTCAGCTTGTTGACAATTTAATTATTTTTAAAATGCGTTAGATTTTCATTATGATAATGCGTTTTGCATAGTAGTCTGTTCTTCTATTCATGTTTACAATTGAAAATGTCCCTCTACATTTTGTCATATAATCTTACTGAATTACTTTTAACGTTATGATAACTCTTCATTTGATTAATTAGCTTTCAGTTCAATGTTAGGTTTAATGTCAACTATAGAATCAATTATTAATGTTAAGAACATTGGGAAACCATAATTGTTCATTTTCAGATCACTCTGAAATTAAAACCTACCATTGCAATTGCTTGAAGCCCTCTACTTTATATATTAAAAGTATAGAAACCTATTGGTTTGTCATTTGTCAATTAATATTGGTCAAAAGACAATGGAAAGTGTAGGAGAATTCTTTATCAGAATACTCTTTGAATATTAGCAGCTTAGGAAGAGGTTTTGCTGTATCATGACTTCCCTTTGAAGACATTTGTGTGTCACATCAATTGATTAATTCCTGGCTTGATAAATTTCATATATTTTCTGGAGGTTTGCTTTCTTGGCTCGAAATTCATTTCTCTCATTCAAATAAAATGTAGGTACTATGAGGGATCTTAGTTTGACTGTAATTTGAGTGAGTGTACAAATTATAGGTCTTTTGATATTTTTAAACGAGCTTTGAAAGTTTAGGTAAAGATCAGTGCTAAATACAGTGCATATAAGGAGGTTAGTGTACAGATTCTTGCTCTTTTGGTATTTTCCAAACAAGCTTTGTAATTTTAGAATAAACATTAACTTTAAATGTAGTGCATTTTAGGAGGTTGGTGTACAGATTATAGCTCTTTTGATATCTTTTAAACAAACTTTGAAATTGTAGGTAAACATTGACACTAAATATTGCATCTTAGGAGGTTAGTGTGAATATTAACGCTCTTGATATTTCTAAACAAGCTTTGAAATTTTAGACAAACATTAACGCTAAATATTATGAATCTTAGGAAGTTAGTGTACAGTTCCTTGCTCTTAAGAAATATTTTATATAAGCTGTGAGATTTTAAGTAAAAATTAATGCTAAATGTTGTGCATACTTGTTGGTTAGTGTACAGATCCTTGTTATTTTAAAATATTTTAAATAAGCTGTGAGATTTTTGGTTAAGGTTATTGCTAAATCTTATGCATCTTAGGAGGTTAGTGAACAGATTAATGCTCATTTGATATTTTCTAAAAAACTGAGATTTTAGGTAAACCTTAACCCTAAATGTTGTGGACTTAAAAACTTAGTGTGCAGATTCTAGGTCTTTAAATTTTCTAAATAAGCTTAGTATTTTTATGCAAACATTAGCACTGAAAGTTGTGCCATCTAGGGATTCGCTGTTTCCAAAATATTTCTAATTTTAATTTGAGTAATAAGTTTAACTCTTCACTGGGAATCTTTAATTTGTATTAGTTGAAATTATTCTTTAGTCATGAGTTATGGTATTTGTCTTGTCAACCTGCTGCATTACTAATGGTTTTTGCATTTTGACCCTCGTTCAACAGAGTATTTAGAGCGAGGGTCAAAATGCAATTCCATTGAATGTGCTACAGGTTGACTGAACAAATACCATAACTCATGACTAGATAAATTTCGACTAATTAAAATTTTTGACCCTAAATAGTCTTTCTCTTAGTCTTCACTTTTGTTAATCACTAAATTTTGCCAGCTTTTTAACTGTTGTCATATGCTTATTTCATTTTCATATCTTTTACTTAAAAATATAGTTGCTTTTAAAAAATTTTAACTTTTCATGCTTTTTTCATCGAAAAATTTCAAGTAATTTTAAACTTTTTAACTGTAAATTAGCTTTTTTCAATTGAAAAATTATTTCAAGTCCAGAGTTGTTTTTTCCTAAATTTTCTTCTCACTTATACTCACTTGTTGATGCTTTTCAATTGAATTCTTATTTAATTTTCTGCTGGCATTTGTTTTCAATATTTTTCTTATTTTTTAATTTCTAAGTTTCTTGCTTTTGTCTTCCAATATCATGTATCATTATTCCTTATCAGCTTGAAAAAATGTTCTATTTTACATATCATATTTAGCTTCCTTTGCTGTAATTATTTGCTTTTGCTAAAATTATGCTAAGTCCAGACTTAATTTTTCTTATTATTCCTTGCTTTCAGCTTAGAACATTTTTTCAAGCCCACAAGGTCATTTTTTTGTTAAAAATGTTTTGCTTTTCATAAATTTTCATTGAAATTTGTAACAATAAGTTTGCCTCAATTTTTCTAAGTTTTATTCATATCATCTTAAAACAAAGAATTTAAAGTTTTTATTTAACTTCTTGCAATTTGTATTTTCAAGTTTTCTTGAATAATTTTATTTATATGCTCTTTGCATCACATTTTCTTTATCTTTCAGATAGTTGAGTTAATTTTTGGCTGTATTCAGGAATTGGAGTTCTGATTTCTGAATGCAGCCTTAAATTAAACCTGGTACTTGGAAAGCAGTTGATGGACATAGAGGAGCAATGAACAGCTTCCAGAAATTTTCTAAGTACAAAAAATCTCTGGAGATGGTATTCAGCTGGTCAAAGCCTACTTTACCAAAAAGAGTGGCCAGGACAAGGCTGAAAGGATTTTGAATAAAAATTTGATGGGTTCAAGTTTGAAACTTTTTTATTAATTGCTGTAATAAAGTGTACACTTTAAAAATTTCAATAAAGCTGTTGAAAAAGAGTTGTCTTGTGACTTCTGTTCTCCTCTCCCCTGTTCTGTGCAGTACTGAAGAAAAAGTTGCATGCAGATGCAAAGAGTCCTCCTTGCAGAAAAATTTACTCCAGTAAATTTTTAAAATTGGTACCATGGACTTTGCTAGATAAAAAGTACCTCCCTGAAAAAGAAGTTTTTTATAGCTAACAAAGATAATTTAATGCTTGCAAAAGTTAATTTTTCTGAGAAGTTATAAATGTTCAGTATCTTGCAAAAACGTTACCACCTAGAATTTCACAAACTAATTGAATGAATTAATTTTAAAAGTAGAAGTTTTTCTTCAAAGTCAATGCAAATTTTTAATTTAATTAATGAATATTTTAAAATTACATTTTTGAAAAACTTCAAAAAGGTTTAAGTTAAATCAGTTTAAAGTTGATTTAAATTTTTAAAATTAGAAGAGAAAAAATTTTCATGCAAGCATTCAAAGTAATATAAAAAAGTGCATATCTACAGACCCGAAAAGCAGTAACTTGGGGGATGCAAAATAAGTTAATATCAAACATTGAATAAATTCATGTTGGCAATAGCAGCAGAGTAGAAAATAAGGTTAAATTTTACGTTCCAATTCATTTCAGCTAATTAAGGTGCATCTTAAAGTGCCATTATATCTGATTATTTAAAAGTTAATGAAAGTTATTAACAAACTTGTAAAACACGCTATTTAATCATTCCTACGATAACTTATGGATGAACAAACTATCAGAAAATATCGGCTTAATTTATTAATATATATCCAGTAATTGTTAATTGATCAATACTAATGAAAGAAAACACTGGCCTGTCACTTGACGCTATAAGTTATCAGTCCAAAAATTACTTAGAATTTAAAATTGTTTTCAAGATTGCAATTGTTTTAATTTTCGAAAATTAAACCAGTAGATCGTTAACTTTAGAAGTAAATTATATGGAAGATTCTATAATTATTCTTAACTATCGGAGTTTGTAAAATAAAGGAAAGTTAAATTAATTAAAGTTAAGCTTTCAACTTAAGTTTCTGGTGTTTGAATTATTCCCGAAACGAACTCTCCGCGGTGTCTTAAACTACCATTCGACACTATCGATAGCATTATCAAGAGTTTAACTCCCAGCAATTTAACAATACTGATTGATGAGCAAAACTACCGTAAATTTTATTGAAGTATTTTAATAGTTGTTTAAAATAATCTGCTAACCGACTGGCTCCTATGGCCTTTTCCTATTTCATGGAAAAAATTAACACAAAATTAAAATAATTAGCAGTTCACTGGAATTCATTCTCGAAATAATGCAAAATGAATACAATTTTCCACGATCACTTTTAGTGTATTATTATATCAATATATGCATCAACTTGGGAGAACTCATTTACTTAGAAATTTCTGCGGACCACTCGAAACATGAGCAAAGTCCCAATTAGCCCACTGTGACCCAAGTTACTGCCAACCTTAAGCCATTAACAAGAGTTGCAAGCTCAATACCTATATATATTCATTAGTTTAATCCCCGCAAATGGCATTGAACTTTGATTAAAGTTATTCTAGTTTCTTCCATAATTTAATAATCCGAAGGTTTCCGATATCGCTCCCATAGCAACTGTCAAACCGGTTTTTATCGCTTCGAGAAAAATGCGAGGACTTGCATCAACTTTCTTCAGCAATATTAAATGTTTAATATATGGAATGAAAATTATTGCATTAAGTAATCGATCAAAATATTCTGGTATTGTAATATTAAAGTTCACTAGCGATTTGAAAGTCTCAATTAACAAATTTTCGGAAAGTTCATCGCAAAATACTGAAAACCACAGGGTTTTATTGACTCTTTTCAGCAATATTAAATGTGTTTAAACAAGATTGGGAATTAAAGCTGTTAGTATATGATAAAAGTAACTCCGTACTGATTTTAAAAGTTAATTAGAGATTTGCATAACTCCGACTCACTGTTCAATTGTCGGAAAATTGATCGCAAAATATTAAAAATTGAAAGAATTTTTTAAAGTTCCTAGGCAATATTAACTTTATTCAAAGAAAACCGTTATATTTTGCAAACAATAACTTCGAACTGAAATACTAACGCAAATTAGCGATTCATAAGTCACCGATAAACAGGTTGCAATTTTTGGAAACTATTGAAATCCGCAATGTTCATTAACTCTCCTCTGCAGTATAAGCATAGTATGGAATCAAAACCATTATGTTCAGTACATTATCAAAGTATTTCGTTATTGAAATATTAACGTTAACTTGAGATTTACAAGTCATCGATACACAGGTTACAAATTTTCAGATAATTTAGCTCACTTTAAGTTGTACCGCAAAGTGAATTTGTCGATTAATAAAAGTTAGTTTAGATTAAGTAATTTTGAGTTGTCGGAACGGCTTTGTTTTCAACCCGACAGAAAGAACTTTCTTCCGTTTTCATTTCTGTTATGGTTCAATGCTCTGAATTGCATTGTATACTTAATAATTGCATAATATTGCATGTAAACAGCGTCTGGTAGCCCGCGTTTAATACTCAGGCTCATGCAAAATTCACCGAGCAGCTTGACTGCTTCGAGTATCACTAAACCAACTTGTTAAGAATATCCCTATTCTAAAGTTAAAATGAAGACTTCACAAGCCTGACTAGCTGACACCGGTTACATGAGATTACGCTTAGCCACAATTCAGATTTGGAAAGTTCATTAACTGACCGATTTCAAGAGTATTTTACAAATTTCATAATTATGTTCAACGGCAAATAACTTCTTTAGAATGTTACTGTATGCACACGCGAGTGTTAAATGCCCCTACCCGCAAATTAAAACCGAAGGAATTTGCTGAAAAATAATTAATTTAGAAAATGTCCGACATTAACTGATACCGGTTTGAGATGATTACATCGCACTGAAACATTCGCGGATCGATTCGCACTTGGAATTGCTATAACAATTCCGAACTGAATTCAAAACATAACAAATTAAACAGTTAAATTCAATAGCAAGTAATTTCTTTGCATTTAAACTACGAGTTAAGTCACCGACGTAAATTATTTTAAAACCTGGCGAATTGAATCATCTTCTGAAAAGTAACGTATAATTGAAATTTATCGAGCAGAATAAACTAATTATCCACGACAAATTAAAAGAAATTAACTCAGCGAGCTTCGCACTAACAATTTAACACTCGCGACACTGGTTAACGACCGCGTAGACTTATCAAGTAGGAACACAAGGTTTCTAGGTAATATACGCAATAATTTCTCCATGAATAAGAGCAGATTTTGAGAATGAATTCCAATTCGTAGTAACGTAAGATAATAAATTCAATCTTTTACTTTACTTTCACCGAAGTTTCTGCTGCCGTTGAATAGGCCAACTGCTCCATGTCAATCCTCTTATCTCCAGTCGCAGATCGGAGCAGTAAGCCAGATCGAAGCACCGGAAAAAGAAAATAAAATAGGAAATACCTCATTAAATTTCTTAATTACATGACAAGGTTTTTATTAATTTAATTTAATAAGGAATTTACGTAGAATGTAAAAGCAATTTGGATAAAATTAAGACAATTCATTAAATAAACTGAATTGTGCATTCATTGCAAAGACTATCCTCATATTCTGAAACTATTGCAAATTTAGAACTAAACCTTTTGTGATAAATTAAAATATGAGGCAAAACAACTTAAGAAATTTCAAACTCAAACATCCTTACCTGAAATTTGTATTAAGGTTTGTCTAGGATTCGTCCAAACTGAATAGGAATAGGCTCCGCAAACTTCTTATAACACTTTCACCGAATATACTAATATCAGATCAACCCCGTCTACGCCAGTAGTCGCTCGACGAATGCACGACCCGGAGCTTGGTGCACCGCTTATACGTATTTCCAGAGAAAGTGTGGCCTGGGCCCATATTATGACTTTCTTTCGATAAGTGATATTCGATAGAATTACCGTTGCTTTCGATAAATCCGCCATGTTTTGCCAGTTAACGAAAGCGCAGTCGAAAGTGGTATTATGACCTACGTGATATTCGAAACTTATCGAACGAAGCTATCGACTGCTCTGGAGGTGGTGATAGAGACTTTCGCTAGCCAAGGAAGAGTAAAGATGGAGGACGAGATTGCCTACGTGATGCTGTACCGCAAAGCCAGAAGGAGAAGAAACCATGTACGAGCTATTCGGAGGACATTACGGGATACTAGTAATCCTTTCGAGATGCTAGACAGCGATTTCTTAAGTTTATATCGTATCCCCAAGGAGGGGGTGCGGTATATCGTGGACGCTGTAGAGGAAGATCTCCCGCCAACCCGGATAACCACGGCCATGCCTCCACTTATTCGAGTAAGTATAGTTAATTCTTAGCTTTTATCGAATTATTACCTAACTTACTTAATACTACTTTACTTGATCTAGAAGTGCTTAGTTTCTCAAAGATTCTCAATAGTGGCACTAGGTAAATTTGATGATGAATTTGACTCATTTTAGCGTTGTGTAAACATAATCAATTTAATCGTGACGGAATGCTTATTGAATGTAGGAACGCCTGGGAAAGGTAGGTCGAGGATAATTTGATGATACATATTTATTATGTTACCTTAGTTACTTATGAAGTCTCAGCATAACTGATGTCTCGGGAGTATTTGGGCTGTGTAATAACTTTCAGCCATTGCATGAAGCCATCACCATTGTAAGTAACGTCTTGCTCGTGGAAGTACCTTGGTAGGTTTTCGCATATTATAATCAAGTACACCGTTTTTGAAGGAGATGTGGGAGATGAAGTTTCATAGGATACACACCAAAGTTACGACTAATTTTCTGTTCGCAGAAGTTTCTCTCTAGTGTGTGAAATAGCTCAGGTGAATGTGAACGTTATTATTTCCTCTGTATCCAAGTGAGTAGTTGTGGATCATTTTCATTTAAAGCAAAATTAAGAATGACTAGTAACAGTTGTGTACATACTCTCAGTACTCATATTTTCAAACCTTTGCATAGTACATAAAAGAGGATAGCGAGGTTGCTGTGTACATAAGTGTATTATTTACCTTGGCCGAGCAAATATCTTCTCACACAGTTACTGCACAATACTTACTGCCTTTAAGATGGTCTTCAATAAATTATTGCAACCGATTCACTTGTACATTGAGGAAGGTTGTTAATGATTTCATGGGTTGCATTGACTGATGCCTTATATTATCCCATTTTTGTGAGAAAATATGGAATATATACACAATACTACCTTATGTAATGGATGAGTGGAATTGGCTGTTTGGGATCTGAGACATTGTTTTCTTTTTTCGTCATGTCCTGTTCCATTTTCATAATCAGTCATTGCTTAGTGTTTAACACATTTATTCCATGCTACTTCATGTCAGAGTGTTGTTACATCTTACTCAATCTCCATAGGTATTGACAGTGTTAAATTTCTTGGCGTCTGGCTCTTACCAAAGGAATGTGGGGCAGGACTTCCACCATACCTCATCCCAGGCCTCTGTGAGCATCAGCCTTAAGACAACGTGCCATGCCATTGTAAGAGTCTTGATGCCACGTTGGATTAAGTTCCCAACATCAGCAGCAGACATTAACAAAGTGAAGTTGAGGTTTGTATTCAATAGTTAGTTCAAGTTCCCTGGCTACCTTTTGTACATCGCTATTCTCATTCTTGCCTATATCTTAATTCTTCACTTATTCTTGCTGTTGCTTATGCAGGTTTATGGAGATAAGCGGGGTGCCGGGAGTGATTGGGGCTGTGGATGGAACCCACATTGCCATTGTTCCTCCCTCTGCTGACAGGGAGTATCACTTCATCAACCGGAAGCATTTCCACAGTAAAAACGTGATGATTGTGAGTTTGCCATTAGATTTATCATTTGAATCTCAGTAGTACCCTACCTGTCTTTAACAGCTTTTATCTCAAGGCTCGTGACTACGATCTCCGCATCACTGCCGTCCATGCTGGCTTTGGTGGGAGGACGCATGATGCCTCCGTGTGGAAGGACAGTGTTGTGCGGCACCGCCTGCAGCTTGATTACCTCTCTGGAGAGAGGAACAAGTGGCTAATAGGTTTGTCAAATGCATCTTAATTACTGTACTTTCTCACAGCAATGAATAACGATCATTCTCAATTCTAGGTGACTCCAGATGCCCCAATGAGCCATGGCTGCTCGCTCCCTTCAGGAATCCCGAAGAGAACTCCCCTGAGGGGCGGTTCAACGCAGCACACAGGAGGGCAAGAAATTGCGTGGAAAGATGCATTGGGGTCCTGAAGGGCTGGTTCAGGTGTTTGAAGCGAGACCGGACACTTCATTACTCCCTAGAGCGAGCCGGTATACTTATGATTCATACATATGATGTACATGCTGTTGTACGATACCTTTGTAACTATTTTCTATTTCAATTCTTTGCAGGTTTCATAATTTTGTCTTGCACTGTGCTGCATAACATAGCTCTGCACTACAGAGTCCCCCTTCCCCAAGATATTGACCTCGAGGAGGAGGAGTTAATTGTCCTGAATCCCGAGGACATCAATGTGACTAGGGAGGGACGAAATGTTAGAGGAGCAGTTGTGAGGACAAACTTTACGTAACAATGTTCTACCGTTTGTTGTAAATACATATGAAGACATTACTTCTTAGCTGTAGATTTTTTTGTTCAGGGTCTTTTTAATTGTGATAAATTGTAAGTTGCTTATCTTTTCAATTATTGTTTCTTTCCTTGCTTTAGGTTTAGTTTATGTAATTACTTTGAACTTTATGTCATTGACCAAGATTTATGTTTTTGGTAAATTATTTCATGCTGTACATAGTTCTCAGTTGCATATTAAGTGAAAGAAATACTGTTGCAACCTGGTATGAATACTTAAATACTACACATACTTAGTAATTAAGGTTCAACTTCTTTCCTTGAGCAAGGTTAATTGTATTGTTTATAGTTTCAATTTCTTTAACGGCTCGTTTGTGAGCAAGAATTGAATATACTTGATTGAATAAACTGTTTACCTCTTCATCTCTCTGTACTTCTTTTTTACGACCTTCTTCAACCTAGTAGCGATCCTTACCTCATGGTTACAGCTGCAGATAGTCGGGTTGGTTAAAAATTAGAACAACATCTTTAAGTAAGCGATTTTATTTCCATACACTGATTACATAAACACAGGGAAGGTCGGGCAGGAGGTAAAAGAAAGCCATGTTTTCATATCAATCCTTTTATTTAAGTGCAGAAAAACGCCCACGAAAAGAAGCAATGGATGATATATCTAGTAACTTAATTTATTCAATTATTTTTACCACAAGGAACACCATGAATCTGAAAAATAGGAAGAAGTTATCAGAAAAGACATTCAAGGCAGAAACATGAAGCAGGCATGCTAAATTTCAAGGGAAAACATACTTGTATAATGACTGAATCTAAACTTAGACTAGTTAAGAGCACCATATATCTTTGATATGAGTAAAGTTAAGCAGAATGCATGAAGAATTAGGTGATAGGAAGATAAATATTAAAATAGTTGCCATGAATTAAAAGAAGTTCTCCAAGCAGTATGAATGTATTAGGAAGATAAAATCTGAGAGTGAAAGAAGTAAATAAATATGAGAACTACCAAAAAAAGGAAAAATCTCCTAGAACTACCCAAAGATAAATAATATAAAATCTGGGAGTCCAAGAAGTAAATACATAAATATCTAAGAACTACCAAACAAAAGTAAAAATCTCCTAGCATGTTGTATTACGAATATGGCATCTGATACTAGAATAGGAAGATAAATATTAAAATAGTTGCCATGAATTCAAAGAAGTTCTCCAAGCAGTATGAATATATGAGGAGGATAAAATCTGAGAGTGAAAGAAATAAATAAAAAATTGTAAAGAGTGAATAGCTAAATCTGCAGTAACTAGCAATAAATAATATATAACCTCAGAGTGAAGCTTGCCAAAACAGCTAATGAAGACCCCTAGTAATAATAAATGTAATGATAATAAATATGTTAAATCTAAGAAAATAATTAAAGAAGAATATATCTCCCTAAAACAGGAGATATGAGGAAATGTAGTATGTATATTGTATAACTATGTAAACAGAGCGTAACAACTGCATTGCTTAGATAGGTCTATGATGGAAAGCTGTGTAAGGAGCTCACATAGTCGCATCATGCATAGCATCGCATACAAACAAAAATAGTAGTAGTAGGAAGAATAAAGTAAAAGTAGCACACCATGTCTCCATCAATAATTATCTTTATCGGGAGACTGGCGAAACCAGCCTGTGGGAGGCTGGGGTCTCCCTCCACCGCTTCCGGAGTCATCCATTGGAGAAGGTTCTCCTCCAAATCTGTCAAAGGAGGGCCACCACCTGTGCCCCTGGCATGAGCCTTCACTCTTTGGCTTTTCTTCTTGACATTTGTCCACCAGTCAGCCCAGCACTGAAATTAAGTGAGCAAGGCCAAATACATTAAGTTGATATTAATGTATGAAATAATGTTAAGGCAAGCTTACATAAAATAATTCTAACGGTACTCCTATGCCATACCTTTGCCCACTTTGCAGCGGGTCTTGGTGTCCCACCTCCATGAGCGTTTAGAGCTTTAGCCAAGCTTTCCCACATCTCGTTGTAGCGTCTCCTTCCTTTCTGGGAGACTACCCTTCCTTTGGAGAAGTCAGGATGCTCCACCATATACTGCAGCATTTGTTGCAGTTGCTGCGGCGATGCTCTCGTATCCCGGCTATTAACAAGTAATAATCACATAAAATAGATATATACTTGCATCGTTGAAGTTCCATATCCTCTTCACAATTGGGAGTGATGCGCAAGTGAAAAGGAAACAGCGTAAATGATTCTTAATTAGCGTGGCTTTCAGTCTACTCTCACGAATTTAACACAGCAAACTCAGAGATGGAACTATATATTTATATGTATTTCGTACATTATAATTCGACATTAATACATCTCTTTCCTTAGATGGACAGTAAAAACATCCACGTGATGAACTATTGCGAATTAAGTGAAACGATTGTTTGTCACCGTCGCTTTTAGTCAAATCTCAAGAATATAACACAGCGAAAGGAAATACGGACAGAAACACACATGCTATTGATAATTATTAGAGATAAATTCTCACTTTTCGGTACAACCACATGTGCATGCTTGTGTTCAAATCATCGAACCTCGAAGGTTACTACCTTCAGGAATCCAGTTCAACTCTACGTAGCTTCATACTAAATTAATTTATGAAACATAAATTCACAGTTAAGTAGGGACGTTACACATTAAAACGCAACATTAAACTTTTTACGTTCACACGAGCACGTGATGCTACACAATCATTGCTAAGAAATTAAATACTATCATCTCACGACTACTTACACCATATAATTAACTTCGAAAGAATATCTCATTCTCGCAAAACATTCCATGATATATTAATAACTCTACTTACTACTAAAGTTGAATTATTACAATGGATCATACATACCTCATGTCTTACTTGCTTGAATTTCCTTCCACAAATGAACTTGGATCTCGATTCTCTCGATATCTATGACGACTTCCGGCCACAAATACGGTCGACTTGGCAACGTCGTTTGAACGACCTATTGCAGAAGTTCTTCCGAACGAATGATAGGAAACTTGGTCTCATAATACTGTTTTTGTGTGATATTCGTTCCGGAGGCCGGCTTTCGAAGTAAACGTATCACTTATCGAAAGAAAGTCATAATAAGGGCCCTAGTGTGGTGGCGCTGCGGTGGAAATGACATGCACGACATCTATTACTTCATAATTCCTCGTAACTCATAATTTTAATCAAAATTGTTCTTAAAAATTATTCTGCTTTTACATATATTTATTAAAAATGTTTAGATGAAAATGGAGCCTTTTAGCTTATTTTTAGTATTCGGTGAATCCGTTTCATCAAAGAAATGTAGTGACATCTAATAAGTACAGCAATGGCCAGCGCCATCACGTCGGACGCAATGTTAACCGTTAATGATGATTGCGTAATTGCATACCAATAAGGTACCGATGCCATTTCTTGGAGGAAGTTGGAGAGAAATTCTTCGGTTCTTCGCCTCTCCCGAAATATTTTGGGATATACCTACGTAATAAAAATCATACTTTATGGAGAGACTTCGACGGATAATTTGGCAAAAACGGCAAGAAAAATACTTTATTTTTTACGTTTAAACTGCTAGCCAACCTCATTTGGGGGTTGAAAGAACGATTTAAACATAGCAGGTTAGTTGATTTACTAATATCTAACGACTTAGACTACAACAGTTTTAAATTGTGTGAGAGAAAGGAGTCTTTTAGAAAAATTTCCAAAGGCGAAGGGAGCACTTTCGAATTAAAAAATTCAGTCTAAACGCCTTTTGAAAGAATGGATTGATATCAGAAAGGAGTAAGCGCAAGTAAAATGTATATAGTTTTTCATGAGTGTTTTCAATCTTCGCGTTTTTTCAAAGAAAGCTCACCGGAAAATCTGGATATCTTAAAAATGGGATCAATCCAACAAAACGAATGCATTTTTGTACAATCTACATGTATAAAATGTCATTTATAGCGTGCTACTAACCAATTTTATTTTAGTATCCTCCCGCACAGCCGTAAGGTAGATACAATGCATGATATTCTGGATTTTTATGGACTTTTTCGTTTATTTTATTCCTCTTTCTTAAATGTAAAAACACAATTAAATGGGTTCCTGTTTGCTAGGTCTCTAACGTTGGATTATATCTAATTTATCTTTTAGTGCAGGATCAAGAGAAATGGAACTCTCATTTAGTTTTAGCTCGGCCTTGATCGTGGAAGGACAGTATGATAGCTACTGAGGTATGATTAATGGAAATTATCTCCATCATTCCTTATGTTTTCTGGAAGTTTATAGGAGTAGCGTGCGGCTTTTTACAACCTTGTTCCATTTAGAGCCTTCCCCAAGATGAGAGCAACTCTCCTCATTCCGAATCTCGCGTGGCGAGACTCATTCCCTCAACGAGGCCTTTGATTGACATTTTGAGGGGTTGAGGTTCAAATGCCTTCGTTCCGAATACTTTTCTGACAGACGTATTTACATGTAAATAAAGTTCTATACAAATCTGTTCGAGAATTTTTATTTACATGAGTGTCACTTTGACAAGAAGGGTAAGAGATTCTCACAGCTGACAATACTAGCTTCTACCATTCCTTCATAGTGAAATCGATGGATCTTTAAAACAAGGCAATTTATAATCGTTGTCAACAGTGGCACGCAATTCCCTCTCGATACGAGTTCGTCTTGATTCTGCTGGTGCAGCATTTGAAGGAAGCTGGTCAACATAAAGGGTAAGCACTTCGGGAGAAGATACTCTACCACGAAAGTAAGACTTTCAATAATATTGGAATTACATTATCTTCCTACATATCACAATACTTGTTATACTTCATATCGAAACTTTCTTTACGAAAAAGTTTTCATATCTTAATCAGCTTATGAATAGTAAAATGTAGAATTACCTCAATAATATGAATATTTTTATCACGAAATCCTCTTCGTCGTCTGTTCATGATATTTAATTGCAATCAATAACATGTGTTAAGGTATTTTAGGGAATAGATCTAAGGAGAAAAGGAAGGTCATTTTAGTCCATTTGACATTTCGATGTCCATTTCCACGTGATTTTAAAGGGGACTTCGGGAATAACAATAAGAAAGTAATTTGCCCAAGAGAGAGAGATTGCGTTAAAGGCGAGGGTTGGTGTGAGGTAGCCTGCGGACAAGGATTCACAAACCCGCGGTGAAATGTCTCCACCTTTGGAAGCATTGAATAACTGGGCAAACGAGCCCAATTCTATTGCGAATCCCATCTACGTAAATAGGCATTGAGAGGGGTGAGGGTTAAGGAAGTTCTATCGCGATTATCTTCCGGAAGAATAACAGTTACGCTCGTGTGAAATTCTACGTAATATCATAGAGTAATGGTTATTCATACGCATAAACTATTAAGGTACAATGATATACTATCAATAGTAAAAAACGAGAATCGCATGTGCTGTCATCGCATGAGAGAAACATTATGACGCATCCCGAAGGGGTAAGTAAATAACTCGATGATCAATGACAGATTTCAAGTTGTTAGTCCTTCGGTAGGGATACGAACACAAATGAATGATTAAATAATGCAAATTTGAAAGTTACTAGACTACTCTTGAAAACATTTTGTCAATAAACAAAATTCTGTACGTAAAATAAAATGAAATCTCGCATATTTTTCAGACTGCTGTCCAAATCTTATATTCTTGACTCTATTATTGAATGATTTAAATAGCATACATTCGTGAAATATATGCTTCCTGTTTAAATATTTTCCTCTCAAACGAGCAGATTCATGCCCTTGCCCATTGCCTTCAACCCGACAGCAATTTTTTATAAGCTGTACTATGCGTACTGCTAAATTTCGTTAAAAAACATGCCATTAGCTTTTCGATACTAAGTTGTATACACCATTATAAGTTAAATCAATAATGTATGAAGATGAGAAGATGAGAAACTATTACTTTATAAGACGAGGAACAAATGCCTGTTATGATCGGTATATTTAAAAGTACTACTTAAATGTTTACTTATTAAACAGAGTTCATTCCCCAAACGGGTCTTTTGATTGATAGTGTTTTCAGGAATTGAGGTTCAAACGTATTCGTTCCGAATACTTTTCTAACAGACAATGAATTAACATGTAAATAAAGTTTCACGCAAATCTGGTCCAAATTTTTCATTGAAATGAGTGTCCGCTCTTTCAATAAGAGTAAGAAATTCCCACAGCTGACAAACTATCTTCCACCATTCCTTCGTAGTACTACTTAGAAATAAAACTTCTACCATTCTTTCATAGTGAAACCAATGGATTTAAGCGCTCTATGGTGTACTACTCTTTAAAATGAGGTAAGGTATAATCGTGGTCAACAGTGAAAAGTTTTTTACCTTTCGACATGAATTCGTCTTGATTCCGCTAATTTGAAGGAAGTTGGTCAAGGTAAAGGGTAAGCTCTTCGGATGAATATGCTCTTCCACGTAAGTAAGTTTCGAACTACATTTCCTTGCAACATATTCCAAGATTTGTTCTACGTCATATCGAAACTTTCTTTACGAAGAAATGTTCACACCTTTATCTTATTAAATGGATTGTAGAAAATAAACAATTATGTGATAATGTTTCGGTATTTTTTTCTAAAAGGAACAACAATCCTTACGATAGAGTATTTGATTCCGAAATTGTAAGTTCAAGTAAAATTTAGAATGACCTCAGTAATACGGATGTTTTCATCAATCTTTTTCGTCATATATTAATGATATTTAATCGTAATCCATATCATATGCTCAGATATTTTAGGGAATAGATCCAAGGAGAAAGGGAAGGTCACTTTAGTACATTTAACATTTCAATGTCAATTTCCACGTGTTTTTTAATGGATTGAGGAGCGAGACTTCGGAAAGACGATAAGAAAGTAATTTGCCCAAGAGGTAGGTGCTGCGTAAAAGGTGAGGGTTGGCGTGAGGTAGTCTGCGGACACCGATTCACAAGCACGTGGTGGAAAGTCTCCTCTGGAGCCTCAGGAGTCGCTGTATAATGGGGCAAACAAACCAAATTCTAACGCGAATCCTTGCTACGTATATCGCCATTTTGAGGGTTGAGAAAGTTCTATAACGAATGCCCTCCTGGAGAATCAGAGTTTCGCTCATGTGAAATTCCACGTTAAAGCCTACACCTACGTTAAAGCGAATGAGATTTTAATACTACGGATGAATAAAAATGAGAATCACACGTGCTATTGTCCTATGAGAGTAACATTAAGACGCATTCCGAAGAGGCAAGTAAAACATTTGAAGATTTACTCATTTTAAGTTGATAGTCTTTTGGCTGGGATACGATCACAAAGGGACGGTGAAATAATGCAAATTCGAAAGTTATTAGACTTCTCTTGAAATCCTTTTGCCAATCAATAAAATTCTGTACAAAAACGAAAATGAAATCTCGCATATTTTTCAGGCTGCTGTCCAAATCTTTGATATCCTTCAGCCTCTTTTATTGAATGATTAAAATTACCTGAATTCGTGAAATATATGCTGCCTGTTTGAATCTTTTCCTCTCAAACGAGCAAATTCATTCTCTTGCTCATTTCAACCAACTCGAAAAGCAAGTTTAAAAATCATTTTTATAAGCTATGCTAAGGGTATTGCTTTATTTGGGTTAAAATCGTGTCATTGGCTTTTCGATAATAAGTTGTACATATCATTTTAAGTTAAATCAATAATATGAAGGTGGGAAGATTAGAAACTATTACATTATAAGACAAGTAATATGAATAATGAAATAATGAATGGCTGTTATGATCGGTAAAATTGAAAATACTTGCTTACAAAGCACTTGCTCTTTTGTGCACAAAGTAAGAAGTTTTTCTCGGGAAAGGTACCATGAAATCACATCACTTTCGATATAATTCCATATTAAACTTGCTTGTAGAAAATGTGCAGGTAGAATATATGGAATATCGCATAATGAAATACTAGAAGTTACACCTGTAATATTCAAAGCGAAGCGAATAAACCTTACGTATGTCACAAATTTCCTCGATTTCAGTCTATTGTCGGAGGTTTATTCTCAGCAAACGCTTCATCATGGAAATAAGCTTCCAAAGGCAAAAATTAAGAACTAAAGTTCAACTCAAGATACCTCCCCGAAACCGACGGTAAATGAGAATTTAAACATTTATCTCATTTTCTCTTGCAAATAGTTGATAAATGGAGCTCATGGGCGATATGAATAAATGTTAGAAAGAAAATGAAGAAAGAAACGTGACGCAATTTGGACTCACTGGATCGGAAAGGGTTGGAACCAAGAACGATTTCATTTACGGGCGACGACACTTAAAAATATCATTTTAAATCTAACCCTATTTCACTAAATATCTTGCGGGTTTTCAAAAATACCCAAGTTCGCACTTGGGAAAATAGTGAAAACCATGAAGGAAAACGACTACGGTAATGGAGGTGAATAAAACCTGCGAAATCTACTCTTATTCGCGACTAAATTTATAGGGATAATGGAAAGGAAAAATAACAGAATCGAGAACGAGTCTAAAATAAAAGATCGAACATTAATTAATGCCACATTAATCGAACATTAATTTCAGAGGCCCTGATTTGGAAGGGGAAGTAAAAAGAAGAGAGAAAGGTTCAAGGGATATGCGGAAGGCTTCTTCCGATTTATCAGGTCGTAAATGAAAGTAACCTACTCGTATGCATTAGTGTGCAGAAATTAATCTTGAGATACAACTTCCACACATTCAACGTCCGCCATTAAGTATAACATTGGAAACTTCTTGGATCGAAATTTTGATGTGTTAAAATGTTGACGTGTTTGACGGCAATCCGATTAAAACTGAGGTTGCCAGTCGTACTTATTTTCGCTTCCAGATTAATAATTTTCAACCGAACTCTCTAATATGAATGATTACTGAGTATTGACTTTTAAGACATAATAACTTCCAGTGCAGGATAAGCTATAATTATGAAGGCGCAAACAGTCAGAGGATTTCGGTTGAAGGACGTTTTGGAGGTTGGGGTTAAAAAATACTCATGGTGTGTATGTGCATGGGTGCTCTGAAACGTTTCCGATATTTCGTCATTTCAGAAACTTTTCAGACCACCTCTTATAGTCTCAATCTCGCCCGAATAAAGGCCTTTTATTATTATTATTATTATTATATCCTGGTTCTTCAAAATACTGATGCCTAACTGCCTCATGAATCAAAAAATAATTTCACTCGCTACCCACACACTCAAATATCTCTCTCAACCCAACCCACTCTCATCCCTACCTCTACCCAACCCAATCATTTCCCAACCCCCTACCCCCTTTCCCCACCGCCCCCGTCACACCTTCTACGGACCCAAACCCCTCCTACTATATAACCAACATCCACGTCCCTCCATCTACCCAACCCACTACCGTCCCTCCCTCGTCCACACCCACTACCGACCCTCCCTCTACCCTACCCACTACCACCCCCACCTACTACGGTACGACTCTCTACCCCACGCTCTTCCTCCCTCCCTCTACCCCACCGCCCCCGTGCCACCCACTACAGTCCCAACCCTCGTCCTCACCTACTCCCAACCCTCCCTCTACCTACCCACTCCCAACCCTCCCTCTACCCACCCATTACCTTCCCTCCCTCTAACCCACCCACTACCTTCCCTCCCTCGTCCTCACCCAATCCCGTCCCTCCCTCTACCCACCCTCTACCCCACGCGCTTCCTCCCTCCCTCTACACCACCACCCCCGTGCCACCCACTACAGTCCCTCCCTCTACCCACCCACTACCGTCCCTCCCTCTACCCACCCACTACCGTCCCTCCCTCTAACCCACCCAATCCCGTCTCTCCTTCTACCCGCCCAATCCCGTTCCACCCTCCACCCCACCACCCCCGTCCCTTGCTCTACCCACCTAATCCCGTCACTCTCTCTACGCCACCCACTCTCACACTTCCCGACAAACGCTTCATGTAGACCCTTACCACCCAATCCCAACCCTATGTATACCTTCCCTTCCTCTACAGGGTTTTCCCGGGAACCGCATGTTTCTTGATGAAAAGAAAACATCCAGGGCCAGCAAAAACAATTCGTACGCCTGAGAATGTTGAGCGTGTGCGCGTCGCTACATTGGAGAGCCCAAACCGTTCGCTAAGGAAGCGAGCCTCAAGAAGAAAGAGTCCGAGCCCGGACTTCTTTCTTTGGGGTTTCTTAAAATCACGTGTTCACGTTGAAAAGCCACGAACATTACCGAAGTTGAAGGATGCCATACGAAGAGAAATCCAAGCCATTCCACGAGAAATGTTACAAAATTCAATGAGTAACTTCAGGGAACGTTTGGAAACATGTGTTCAATCGGAAGGGCGCCATCAACGCGATATCATTTTTGTTACTTTAATGTTTGAAGAACACATTGTTTAAAAAATGAATGTTTGGTTCAAAATTTAAAAAATTGTGGCTATTTAAAAACCATGCGGTTCCCGGGAAACACCCTGTATAACGTCCAACACTCACTCCATTCCACACCTCTCCCAAACAATCACTTCCTTCTCTTACTCTCCCATAATTATCTCGCATATACTACCTTCAATCTTTCTTCCAAATTAGACATTAGGGAAAATACGGGAAATCCAATGAAGAGGTACAGAAAATATAAATTATACGTAGCCCCGCATTACACATCATAGTAAATCTATACATTCCGAATTAGTTATTTTGGCTAAGGGTGGAAAGTTTTTTCTCCATATTATATACATTTCAAATCATGGTAAATTATACAAGTTCCGGCCCTACAAACTTTTATACTATACATAATTGAAAATATATTTTGGCTCGGAAGAAAAAGAATGTATTTATCTTTTCATTCATCTTCCGGGGTAGAGTGATGCTTTAGGGGTTAGCAATTTGGTTCTCCATCCGCTTCGCAACCAGGTGTCGTTGACTGGTTTCGGAGTTTTCGGGCAGGAATGCGAAGACGCTAGAGTAGGTGGCCATTTAGACCGTGTCGCAGATGTCAGACCTCAGCTCCTTCCCGCACCCGAAGGCGCTGTGCAACTTCTTCCCTCTTCTTTCGCTTGGCCGTCGAAGGCGTTCTCCTAGGTTTGGAAGTGCTCCATGGATCGATGGAAGTTCTTGATATGGAAGGAAGATTGAGGAAATGAATCTTAAAATGTTAGATCCTATCTAATTATTATGTATGAAGAGGGAGGTAAATATAAGCATAAATCCAAGGAAAACAATATCATTAATAAAAAGACTGTATCACTATATAAAAAGAAGTAGTTTGCAATAACTACATAACTTTCCATCAAACTAACATGTCATATGGAATATCCAATTTCATCCCAATTCCAGGAGTTGAGAATGTGCAGATAAAGCTTACAAAAAGTAAATATCTAAGAATTAAATATCCACAATTTTTATTTTCGCCTACTAGTAGAAATCAATAACACGATCGATTTCGACGAATGATTGTCATCATCAGATTGTGTTTTTGTACACCCGTATATTGTAGAAAAAATGTAATTATTGGGAAAAATATATTTTCCTAAGGATTATCTACAATAACCTCGCCTGTTTCTGGGAGGTATAATATTTTCTTTTCATAATCCCGGGACTTCAATGAGGTTAACAATTTTTTTTGAGTGGGGAAAGTAATCACAATAATCTATATTCATCCATCGGTAATCAGATCAATACGTTTGCAATTAGGTCAAGAAAAGTTATCATTTACCTAGTTGACCTTTCAATGTATTATTATGAGAGTATTCTTAAAACTATAATTACAGATTAATCCTGCGCCTGTTTCGATAGAATATGAGCAAAATATTTAAGGTCACTGGAACCTTATTAAGGCTCTAACTGAAATATTTGGGAAACTACATTCCCTTATCTTAAGAATAACATTACGAAGAAAGTAAGCCCAAAGGAAATAAAATTAGCGCTTGGCATTGCAGATATCAGACGGTATGCATCGCGGTATTCACTTCTTTTAAGATTAGATGGAAAGCGATTGTGTAAGTTTGTAGATCACAAATCGAGCAAAAAGCAAAAAAACAGGAGGAACGAAAAAAAATTGAATCAACTATGACTTCGGATTCGTTAAGACTAAACTAAGGCTAGGCATCCAATGGATAATGTATCAACCGATATAGCATACATTATTGTGATAATATTTTTTTTAAGTTCCTTACCAAGAAGGAAACAGTAAGAATAGTTTGGAAATTAACTAAGTGAAACGTCAATTTCAATATTTACTGTCTTCATTGTAGGTTTAGCATTACTGCTATATTAGGTATTGATTTAGATGTGCCAATTGGTTACTCCAAAAGGGGGGTGAATCGAAAAGCATTTGTAACGATCATTAGAATCTCAAAATATTAATTCCTTAATTTAAAATTAAAAAGGAGGAAAAAAAGAGTGAATTTTAAATTCATCCTCCAGTATGTGAAATATGTATTTTTCATATGACGATTAACGACAGGTACTGAATAAACCTTTTTATTGCTGTAATTATAGGAAACTCAATTGAAAGATAAATATCGAATTTGTAGGTTTAGCATTACTTCTAGTCTAGAACATTATTTAAGCAGTGCCGTTGGATTACTCAAGGGTGATATAAAGCCAATGTAAATATTATTTAATAATAAAATGCAATAATTTAAAGAGTTCATGTATTCAGAACCAATATCTGAATATGATTATTATATTGAATAGATGACAAAATGATAAGAAGGAAATTAGAGATTTTAATAAAACAGAATATTAAAAACTGACATCTGTCATGTTTTCTTCTTGTTTGGAATTTTAGAAGCAAAAACTATAAATTATAATTAAATTAATAAGCAAAACGTATAAATTTAAATCACGAAATCGCAGTCAGCAAGGGAATGCAAATGCTTGTTATACGGCAATTTTAAGTTAAAAACAACTGCTTGTGTAAACCTGAATAATACAAGCTAAACACTCAAAAAGTTTCAGTAGAGGGATCATTCGACCAAGTCTGTCTTTATTGTTTTGTATTAAAATAAAATACATTTATAACATCCTCAGGTATAAGATTGTAGGTAAACGAAAGATCTCAATCCTTTTATTTCCTTTACATCATTGGTAGGATTACAGAAAGTCTACGCTGCCGCTCAAACTGATTATTTTCAATGAATCTAAAATTCAATTAATCAAGCACAGTTCTCCTACAATATCTCAAATGTCTTCCTTAATTTTAAATATAAAATTTTTAATACTTAAAAATACCAAAAGATGATAATATTTAAAAACAATCTGCAAAACATGAAAGAATAGTCTCTTTACTTAACTTGGAGATCCAGTCTACCGTTGTCCCCAGAGCCTCTTCCTTTGACGGTGGTCACTCGCATTTGTGAAGAGTAAGTCAGTCATACGGCAAAGCCTTATTTAAATTTGAGCAAGTTCACTTTCTTAAAACTGGAAAGAATAGAAACATCGAATTAATTAATCATTTATTAATGAATATGGTAATATCAAGAAAAGAATAGCTTATAAAAGTAAAATTCCCGGTGATAAAGAAAAATATCGCAGGTACCGTTAATGCACATCTATGAAGTTATATAACGGTGCTCCACTTAAATGTTAAAACACAAACCGTACTCATCCACACTACTAAACACAATATAAGATTAGGAAAATTTTAATCGAGGGCGCAAAGAATAGAAATAAAGATGATCCCGACAAAAGAGGAAGATGAACTTAGTGCAGATCGTATGGAGACGAGAATACGATACTACGCAACGATGGCAGTTTAAACATCTGAATATATGATAGCAAATAATATCAGAAATCCGGAACGAAAATCCTTTAGCTTTATTTGCGTAGACCTTAGGTAAGATTAAGATTAAGTTATATTACTGGTGACATTTAGCTACGTGCTTAAATTAGTTTGAAACGAGATATTCCAACTCCCAGGTATCCCTCATAATTTTCCTAACAAATCTACAAGATAATGAGTGGTAATTGATTTTAGGTTGCTGATGAATTCATGGAAAAATATTGCAGCTTACGCATCTGGGATTCGATCCCCGAAATCTCAGATTCATGCTGGTCAGATCGACCGACCACCTGTAAACTAGATGATACTGGTTCGAGCACCGTTTACTTCAGTCATTTTCTCCTCCGTTTCTTTATAACATATCAGAATACAGGACCCGCCTTATCCTTGATCATTAGAGAAGCCCCAATTAAATTTTTTTGGGTTCCTGTAAGACACAGACACAGCGGCATTCTGTCAATATTACCTTCTGCGTATGCTTTGAACAAATATCCTGCAATCTCATTGATCGTATTTAAACTCTCCCTATCCCACGACCAACTAAAATTTGTACATTTTGATTATTCATAATAGTAATTAAAAAAACATTACATTGTATGAAGTGTAACCTCAATCGTATTTTCAATGATCTATTAATGTTCATGAAATATTTAATTAGTTCTACTTCGCGATAATTGAGCTTTATTGTAGAAGGGATTGCTCGAAATATCGTAGTTGTAATGAATGTTGACAATTTAATGATTTTAAGTGATATTAGTATTTTATAAGCATGACTACCTAAAGATTCTTACAGCTTTGTATATATATTGCAAATTATTTTATCTTATTTATCGCAAATAATAATTCCTACTGAGTCGTAACAAAAAACTAGATTTGCTTACTGGTGTAAATTATAAGGTCCGCGTTGCGAACTGATATAAATTTTAAATAATTCAATTTGGACGGGCATCCGTTTATATTGGTGACCTTTAACGAATGAAAAATAATCCAAAAATAGGGGAATTTGTTTACAAAATATCCTTACTATATATCATACTTAAATAGGAATAATAAATACGTTATTATACATTACCATTTAAATAAAGCGTATCATTTATTTATTGAAATTCAAAAGTGGATTCATTTAAAATAAAAATTTGCTATTCTCCTTTGTGAAAAACGAAAAACAGAATAGGATATTAGAGAGGTTGAACTTCGATCGTGGTGACTCTACTCCCGAGAAGACCGGGGACATAAATTCAAACATTACGGATTAATCTTAATCAACGGAGTGACGTTGATTAATCATCACTGATTAATCAACGTCACTCAATACCTTAAGTGGTCAAATTTATATAAATCATAATATTCAGAAAAGTGATATGCTATTTATATATTTAAAGTATTAATTCGCGACATGATAATCTGACTTGTTAATTTTTATGCATATGCATACTATTACTATTATTATATAATACTATTCTCTCAGTAATTAGACAATTTTAAATGTAGAAGTAAGATTAGGTTAGAATGTCCTACATTATAAATTGCATGATAAAAGGAAATAATTGAAACGCCATTACATATCAGTATTACTGCAAACCGTCATCACCTTTATACATGGTATAATTAATATACAAAAGCTGAGGTATATTTATGGAGGACTAATAATATCTTGCTCTATGGAAACAGCGCTCTACTATTAAGACTATGTTAATGAAGATATTATTTTGCCAGTTGATTTCAAATTTTGCATCGAGAGAAAAAAATGAATTACATTTAAAGGTCTATTCTGTAAATAGACTTGTATACTTATATTTACTAAAATGTATATTCTCCGTTTACAAAAGAGCACGGAAATAATTCCTTATTTTCAGTGTGCACCATAAGAAATCTTTGCGTACATTTGAGTTGCTAGCGGTTTTAAGTCAAGATTTAGGTCACATTTCACATTATGAGTTATATACCGATATCTAATTAAAGTAAAATGTTATCGCCTATGTGATGCAATGAAATGTAGATTGAATTCCTTGGCTCGTCCGAGGTAGGTAATACACCACATTGAATAATGACAATCGAAGCGAAAGAATTCAAGGTCATTGAAACAAATATCGAGATAAACGGAACACTTAACTAACTATTGCTCGCTGATTTTGAAAAGAACTATATCGAAAAAGGAACGGAAAGGGAAAGCAAAATAAACCTAGTGTGTGTATGTATGTACGTATTTAATTGTGACTAGTAAACGGGTAATAAATTTAGGGAATAAACTTAGCCTGGTTAGAATATGTTGGAAACAAAACAGTATTGGCAAAGGAAAGCACAATATCAGACGCTGTTGATGAATCTCACCGTAGAATGCTATCTAAACTTCGAATAAATAATAATAAATTTACATCGATGACTCTCATCGTGGAATGATATGGAAGGGTGAAAGAGGCTCAGAAAGGAGAATAAATTGCCTTGGCTTTGGTATAATTGTATTAGATTAAAATCGTTGCTAAGATGGCGAATATATATTAATAACGAAGAGCAGGCTTTACCCTCGGTTAGCACTTGAGTTACGAATAGTATAACGAGGACATCGTTGACTGAATAACATGATAAAGCAAGCACTCGCAAAGTAAAAGTTTGATGTTTCTATTTTAAAATAACTTCTTGAGGTAACGGTTCAAAGAAACGAATAATTGGAATAATTCGTAGCTGTAACGAGGTCTTCGAATTTCGGAAATAGCGAGGACTGAAGGCCGCCATAGCCCGAGATAATCACTTTCTCCACTCCTTCATTGCATCTGTTTAACTACGGCTGGACTCTCTCGCCTTTTACTTTCTCAAATATGTCTAAGCGGATGTCACTTTCGGCACGATATTTACCACTCTCAAAACAATATACGGCTCGTGAATGCCTTCAATTGATCTTTTTACATGGGTCAGTTCTATCTGAAAGGTATCCGAACATTATTCTTTGAAACGATTTTAAGTAAACGGTCAACCTAAAATAGACAACTCATCTACAGAGGGTGAAATAAAATTTACGCTTATGAAAAAGTATCCTATTCCTTTAAGAGAAGGGTAAATGCCATGAACAAATTCAAACAGGGGTTGTGATAATTGATAAGAAAGTGTATTAAAATTTTTATCTGATTAATTTATAACGATGACGAGTTACACATACACTGTACGTTTAGACAGATGGACAGTCGAAATGAAGGGGAAAAGGAGGAACCGTATTTCTATCGGATATTATTATACTTCATTACGTACTTTGATGCTAAAAGTTCTAATTCTGCTACTTCTAGCAATGAAGAACCATCCGTAGGACATAACTACCTAACGTTTTAAAAATTACAAATAGCATCAATGAATAACTATGATTATCCTCTAAGGTTAAAAATAGAGAAAAAGCCAATTAATTAACATGTTCGTAATAGTGATACCTCGCGATGTAAAAAATTACTCCTTCATCTTGATGCTAAAAACCGAAGAAAGGGACGAAAAATTTGCTTAAGCAGTTGACTTGATAATCTCGCCGCAAAATATGCGGAAAGTTTCCTTCGAGTTATTTCCTATTTTATAAAAATCGAATTACTATCACTATCTATCTATTAGAAAGCTAGAGATAACTGTTTATCATAATCTTGATTAACACGAGCTCCACCCTTATATTAGAGGTTATTCGCATTGCGGAAGAGCACTCGAGTCAGAATTCCCTCATCATTTCGCTTTAAATTGGAATGCCTCTTAGCATTGTATTACGTGAAATAGAAAAGTAACTTGGTTAAAACTCACTTTCTCATTCCTAACAGAAATCTATGAATTTTATGCACTATCTATGCTTCAACTACTACCGATTATTAACCAAAACACTTTAAATCCAATCAATTGCACACAGTATTTTTCAATGGTTCTAAACGAGACAATTTCAATCAAGTAATCTTTCACTTGAACGGCGAATTTAAAATTATGCAGGAGTGTAATTACATGACCAATTATACATAACGAAAGGTAAGAGTATCAAGGGCGCTTACCCAAATTTATCAAATATAGTTTCTCGTGTTTCTTTCGGAAGGTCATCCCGTGGCCATTCTCTTTCGAAACGAAGCGTAGCAGGGACCCATCGATGTGGGAGTTGAATTTTCAGTGTTTGAAACCTGGAAAAATAAAAATAGCGAATTAGTCAAATATCAATTAATTTCATTCAGACTGTACTCAATGCCCATGAACAAAAGCCGATAATCTTCATATTGGGATTTCCGTTATGAGACCACTGTTTCCGCGCCCTCTATAGTGTAAAATGTGAGGTAAAAACAGGTGGAATGCTAACAAATGGATAACTATAATAAAAAAATTTCCAGGGACAGTGTTTAGTATCGAAAAAAATTATAAATTCGATATCATCACATAAGATAGCTGCGATCCATTTTGGGATTCGAACACGAAACGTATTTATCCATGCAATATTAAAGAAGGTTAAAGTTGAATCAGAGGCTCGAGAAATAGAAAATAGAGTGGTTCTTATCTAAAAGAAAACTAAACGAAATATAATTCTCATACAAAAAGGAGACCGTTAAATCTCCACGGTGGCACTACAAGCATTTCAAATTGAAGAAAGCAAAGGAAGAAGACTATAAGAGCATGAATATATACAGTAGCATGGAGTGTTACCAGAAATTTCTAAATACTGATTTCGGATAATTTTGCCGGACGAATCGTGCAAACAACTAGTTTGTAAGAAATCACCGGGTTCGAATCCCGCAATCGTAAGAATTTTTGCGCTATTTCTCTTAAACTAAGTATTTAAGACTGGTTTCTCCACTCACCTTTTAAGTTCAAACTGAATTTTCCTTGATACGCTACGTCATGCACTCTAGAACTAAAAACAGATCGTAATTATCAAATAAAATTCTAATATGATTACTGAGTCGAATTTGAACCGGAATATACGTGGAGACTAAATTTAATGCGAATGCATTACGTATGTACGTTAGGATTCTTCTTATTTAAACGATGCTCAAACTTAATATATTATAGAAATACCTAAACTACAAACGAAATTCCGCAACGACTACTTTTAAAATATGGGAACTTATGGCTCACGAAAGCAATTATTTCTTTAAAGCAAGAACGCGAGCGAAACTCTATTTATGTTTATTTGTACTACTTACCATAAAAAGGAAATCCTTGGCGACGTTCACAAACATCTTCATGTCTTCGACCTCGTTCTTTCACGGAATAGTTATCATTGCAAAAAGAAAACGGAAATGCTATAGTATATTACTCACGGTTATCAGTTTCCAAATCCAAGGGAGGTCACAAAATTTAAATTGCAACGGAAATTTGAAAACAATTGACACAACTTCCTCACCAAACGGGATCTAAGCAGCATTTGAGGATTTCCATCAGGATAACAGTTGAACAAGAAAGCTGAAATTTGATTGGTGGAATGATGACGTTCCGTCAATGGCTCCGCACACAACTTAGTGAAAACATTTGCATTAATAGTAATTATAATTAAATTGCCATTCAGTTTTACTAAGTACCTTCTAAATTTTAATTTACAATTGTTTGGAATATTATTTTCGTTATTAAAGTTATTTATTTATATTTTCAATTAATTCTATAGTTTCCTCCAATGGGACAGCTCGAAACATCTTAATTGTTAACTGTTTAATTATTAGTGTTGTAATTTATTTCTTTTTTACAATGATTACTAAAAATGGTTTAAAGCTTTTTTTAATGCTAGGACGAATCTTTTTAAAAAGACATTCTTTCCGCGAACGATACGCGACAATAACCAAATAGGAAGTAGTTTAGATTCAACTGGTGTTTACACCCCCTGCCACACGCCGAAAGTTGGCTTGTAGGGTAATAATGTAGATTTAGATGTAGATGTAATACTAACATAATTAAATTACTCTTTCTCGGACATAACGAAATAATGGAGTTAGCGCAGCAATTTACTTTATCGATAAACACCAGAAAGTATTTTTAAGAATCCTATACGAGGACATTTAAATTGGTCGAAAAAAGTCCAAACAGAAATTCTGCTCATCGAGACAAAACGATTGCATTACATGATTCAGGAGTTATATTTCTTTCTTCTGGGCATGAGAACTTCTTCTACATAACCTTATCCTCCTGCCTCACCAAAACAAATTTTCGGCGCAAAATACATTCAAATCTCACAGTTTTGAAATAATAAAAGATATTCTTTTAATACCTAAAACTTACATTTGATACTTTGTTTTGATGAATATGGAGCATAATTGCAAAAAAAAGCTTAGAAATATAAGATCCAGTGACCGATAGGAGGGACAAAAGTGGTCAATTATTAATACAAGTATTAATAATTAAATCCGTCTGTGAAGGAGATCAAAATTCTACAAGAAAATCCGCCACATTCCATTTCGACCGCAAGGTCTCATCCTTTAGGAAGCCTATCTGTTTGATGCCTTGAATATGCTTACTACATCCACAGGAATATTTAACAACCGCCTTTTTAATTATACTCTCTTCACACTCATTAAATGAAACCATATTATAAAGAGCCGATTTCAAATGTCAACAAGAATAAAATTCTCGGAGGAAGGTGTCACATTTTGCAAATCCATCACAACGTGAGAAGAGAGACAGACTATTCTGCTGTTTCCAGTTTTATTATCCACTAACATAGCATAATCATTATTATCCATAAGATATAATCTTGGCGATGGCGATTAATCGCTGAATCCGATAGTGGAAATTAAAACTGTGGAAAGGTACTAGCCTCACTCTCTTTTCTCATTGTCGACAATGACTTTCAATTGTGCATTCCACGAGATTACTCTCACTATTATCAAGTTGCACACGAACTGTGGAGATTATTCCTACGTGAAACACCGTCTTGATTAATTTATACTAATTCATTTCACCTCAACTGTCTTTGTAACTTAAAGTCACTAATAAAAGATCGCCATTTCACTCGCCAAATCCTTGTAACTACAAGGTGATTACGTCGCCTTTAAACGATGAAGGGCATAGAAGTGAAAACTGAAGCTAAGATAATGATAGACGTCAGATGGCCTCAATTTCGGGGTAAATTACTATAATACGAAACAAATTTGGCGTTGAATAGGCAGTTTTGATCACATGATCCTATCGAAATTTAGAACGATCGGGAATGTATCTTAACCTTAGATTTTCATACCAAACACAAATATGGAATATATCTTACTCACTTAATATCCTTCGTTGTCTGGGATTCCGTCACCGAGAGTAAAAAATTGTAAAACCATTCCCAAGAGAGAAGAAATCACAATCACGTGTCACCAACGTACGAAGAAATCAAAAGATTGAGGTCTCAGTTTTCACACCAATATTGCTTACACTTCGAAAATTCAGAGGATAGCCTATTTGTCTAATATCTTTAATATACAATTTACATCCTCAAGAAAATATTCCAGGTAAAATCAGAAGGGCTGAAAGACCGCCATAGTGAGAAACACAATGAACATCACCTCACATTACTCATAGCACTCATAGCTCCTCGCACACAAATTACGTGCTTCAGACTTTTCGTGACGATCGATAAAGCCCAAAAGCGCGTTTAAAGGACAAGTTTTCACCACGTGGTCACAAAGAGTTGGTGAGAAAAATGGCGATCTTTTATGAGTGACTTTAAAGTTATAATGACAGTGGAGGTGAAATGAATTAGTATAAATTAATGAAGACGGTGTTTCACTTTGGAATAATCTCCACAGTTCGAGTGCAACCTGTTCATAGTGTGAGTAAACTCATGATATGCACAAATGAAAAGTTATTGTCGACAACGAGAAAAGAGATAAAGGCCACCTATCCACAATTTTATTATCCACGAAGAGATCTTATGGATAATAATGATTATGCTATGTTAGTGGATAATAAAACCGGAAGGATATTAATCGTCTGTCTCTCTTTTCACGTTGGATTGGATTTGTAAAATATGACGCCTTCCTCCGAGGATTTTATGCTTGTTGGCAGTTGTAATCAGCTCTTTATAATACGGTTTCCTTTAATGAGTGTGAAGAGAGCATAATTAAAAAGTGATTGTTACGTATTCCTGTGGATATACTAAGCATATTCAAGGCATCAAACAGATAAGCTTCCTAATGGTCGAAATGGAGTGGGATAGAAATTCTTTTAGAATTTCGATCTTCTTCACAGAATTCTTCTTAACAAAGTACCAGATGTAAGATATAATTAGATAAAAGATATTTTTTCATTATTAAAATATGTAAGACTTGAATGTTTTTCCGCGCAGAAAATTTGATTCGAAGAGGAAGAAGGATAAGGCCATGTAGATATTCTTATGCTCAGAATAAAAAAATATTACTCTCCCGAATCACGTAATCTAATCGTTCTTTCTCGGTGAGCAGAATTTCTGATTAAACTTTTTTCGACCAATTTAAATGTCCTCGAATAGGATTAAGATACTTTCTGGTGTTTATCGATAAAGTTAATTGATGCGCTTACTCCATTATTTCGTTATAACCGACGAAGAGTAATTTAATTATGTTAGTATTAAAAAAAACATTAAACGATTCTTTAGTAATCAATGTAAAAAAAGAAATAAATTACAACACTAATAATTAAGCAGTTAACAATTACGATGTTTCGAGATGTCCCATTGGAGGAAAATCTAGAATTAATTAAAAATATAAATAATTAACTTAACAAACGAAAATAATATTCCAAACATTTTAATTTAAAATTCAGAAGGTACTTAGTAAAATTGAATGTCAATTTAATTATAATTATTATTAATGTTCATGTTTTCACTAAGTAGTGGAAGGAGCTATTGACGGAACGTCATCATTCCACCAATCAAATTTCAGCTTTCTTGTTCAACGGTTATCCTGATGGAAATTTCCTCAGATGCTGCCTAGATCCCGTTTGGTGAGGAAGTTGTGTCAATTGTTTTCAAATTTCCGTTGTAATTTAAATTTTGTGACCTACGTTGGATTTGGAAACTGGTAAACGTGAGTAATATTTTATAGTATTTCCGTTTTCTTTTTGCAATGATAACTATTCCGTAAATGGATATTCCTTACAAATGAAAGAACGAGGTCGAAGATACGCCAACGTGAACGTCGCCAAGAATTTCCTTTTTATGGTCAGTAGTACAAATAAACCTAAATAGAGTTTCGTTCGTGTTCTTACTTTAAATAAATAATTGCTTTCGTGAGCCATAAGTTTCCATATGTTAAAAGTGGTCGTTGCGGAATTTCGTTTCTAGTTTACGTATTTGTATAATATATTAAGTTTGAGCATCGTTTAAATAAAAAGAATCCTAACGTACATACGTAATGCATTCGCATAAAATTTAGTCTCCACGTAAATTCCGATTCAAATTAGACTCAGTTATCATATTTGAATTTCATTTTATAACTACGTTCTGTCTTTAGTTCTTGAGTCGATGACGTAGCGTATCAAATAAAATTCAGTAGAAACTTAAAAGGTGAGTGGAAAATTCAGTCGTAAATACTTAATTTAAGACTGGTGACTGGCACAAAAATTCTTACGATTGCGGGTTTCGAACCCGGGGATTTCTTACACATTAGCTGTTTGCACGATTCGTCCGGCCAAATTATCCGAAATCAGTATTTGGAAATTTCTGGTAGCACTCCATGTTACTGTATATATTCATGCTCTTATAGTCTTCTTCTTCTGCTTTCTTCTATTTGAAATGCTTGTAGTGCCACCGTGGAGATTTAACGGTGTCCTTTCTCTATGAGAATAATATTTCGTTTAGTTTTCTCTTAGATAAGAACCACGCTTTTTTCTATTTCTCGGGCCTCTGATTCAACTTTAACCTTCTTTAATATTGCATCGATAAATACGTTTCGTGTTTCAATCCCAAAATGGATAGCAGCTATCTAATGTGATTGTATCGAATTCATAATTTTTATCGATATTAAACACTGTCCCTGGAAATTTATTATATTAGTTTTCCGATTGTTAGCATTCCACCTGTCTTTTACCTCACATTTAACACGATAGAGGGCGCGGAAACAGTGGTCTCATATAACGGAAATCCCAATATGAAGATTATCGGCTTTTGTTCATGGGCATTGAGTACAGTCTGAATGAAATTAATTGATATTTTATTAATTTGCTATTTCTATTTTTCCAGGTTTCAAACATGGAAAATTCAACTTCCACATCGATGGGTCCCTGCTACGCTTCGTTTCGAAAGGAGATGGCCACGGGATGACCTTCCGAAAGAAACACGACAAACGACATTTGATAAATTTGGGTAAGCGCCCTTGAAACTCTTACCTTTCGTTATGTATTATTGGCCATGTAATGACACTTCTAAATAATTTGCAATTCGCCGTTCAAGTGAAAGATTGCTCGATTGAAATTTTCTCGTTTAGAACTATTAAGAAAAAATGTGTGCAATTGATTGGATTTAATGTGTTTCGGCAAATAATCGGTAGTAGTTGAAGCGTAGAGTGTGCATGAAATTCCAATTGCAAGATAGTGCAAGATTTCTTATGGTGAACCCTGAAAATAAGGGATTATTTTCGTGCTCTTTTGTAAATGGAGAATATACATTATAGTAAATAGAAGTATACAAGTCTATTTACAGAATAGACCTTTTAATGTAATTCATTTTTCCCTCTCGATGAAAAATTTTAAATTAACTGGCAAAATAATATCTTCATTAACATATTCTTAATAGTAGAGCGCTGTTTTCATAGGGCAAGATTATTATTAGTCCTTCTCCATAAATATACTTCAGCTTCTATCAGGAACGGATCTAGAGAAAAATTTTGGGGGGGGTCCGATCAAAAAATTTAAAAATAAAAGACATTTCGGTTTTCACAAAACGTGACGTTAGAATTGTGTTAGACAAATTTGAATATTTTCGCTAGTGATTGCTTATTAAATTGTGTGTTTATTTAAGTTTCATTTTCGAAAAATAGGCACAAGTGATATTTCGGGGGGGGTCCGGACCCCCAGGACCACCCCCCTGGATCCGTCCCTGGCTTCTATATATTACTTATACCATGCATAAAGGTGATGACGATTTGCTGTAATACTGATATGTATGGCGTTTCAATTATTTCATTTTATCATGCATTTTATAATGTAGGACATTTAAACCTAATCTTACTTCTACATTTAAAATTGTCTAATTACTGAGAGAATAGTATTATATAATAATAGTAATAGTATGCATATGCATGAAAATTAACAGGTCAGATTATCATGTCGCGAATTAATACTTTAAATATATAAATAGTATATCACTCTTCTAAATATTATCATTTATATAAATTTGACCGTTTAAGGTATTGAGTGACGTTGATTAATTAATGGTGCTTAATCCGTAAAGGTTGAATTTGAAACAAATAATTGTCTCAAAGGAGAATCAGAAATTTTTATTTTAAGAGAATTCGCTTTTGAAATTCAAATAATAAATATTTAATATGTTTAAATGGAAACAGAATATAATAGATATTGCGGATATATTGTGAACAAATTCCCCTTTTTTCTATTGTCAGTTGTAAGAATCTTAAGGTAGTTATCGTTATAAAATACTAATATCATAAAAAATAATTAAACTGTTAAAATTCATAACAACTACGGTATTTCAAGCAATCCCTTCTACGATAAAGCCAAATTAACGCAAAGTAGAAATGAATAAATATATCATAAAAATTAATGATCAAGATAATTAAAATTACGATTGAGGTTACACTTCAAACAATTAAATGATTTGTTAAATACTATTATGATTAGAATAAAGCAGGGCGGCTGCTGATGGTTATGTTATATACACTTCAAACAATTTAATGATTTGTTAAATACTATTATGATAAGAATAAACTAGGCCGGCTGCTGATGGTTATGTTATATATTATAAAACAAGCTCCAAAAACCATCAAGAAACTTACAAAGTGGCTATACGTATTTCGACTTCCACGAAGTCATCATCAGGCTATGGTACATATATATACCAATATATAACTTCATAGATGTGCATTAACGGTACCTGCGATATTTTTCTTTATCACCGGGAATTTTAATTTTATAAGCTATTCTTTTCTTCATATTACCATATTCATTAATAAATGATTAATTAATTCGGTGTTTTTATTCTTTCCAGTTTTAAGAAAGTGAACTTGCTCAAATTTCGATAAGGCTTTGCCGTATGACTGACTTACTCTTCACAAATGCGAGTGACCACCGTCAAAGGAAGAGGCTCTGGGGACAACGGTAGACTGGATCTCCAAGTTAAGTAAAGAGACTATTCTTTCATGTTTTGCAGATTATGTTTCTAAATTTAATCATCTTATGGTATTTTTAAGTATTACAAATTTTATACTCCGAATTAAGAAAGACATTTGAGATATTCTACGAGAACTGTGCTTGATTAATTGATTTTGAGTTTTGTTGAAAATAATCAGTTTGAGCGGCAGCGTAAACTTTCTTAAATCTACCAATGGTGTTAAGAATATAAAAGAATTTCCTTCTTACCAATTTTTCATTTGTTCAAATTTAATAATCATATTCAGATATTCGTTCTGAATTCATGATCTCTTTAAATTATTGCGGTATATTATTACATTCTACATACATTGGCTTTGTATATTTCCCTGTTATAGCGGGAATATGGAGTTTCTATGTAAATGCTGATTTGGATGTGATTTAACCACCAATGTTTACATGACCGTCGCATTAAGAACAATTGTTGACATATAACAGATTCAACTCAAATTAAACAAACACCGTATAAACCACTTTCTTATAAAATTTGATATGTATCTTTCGATTGAGTTTTCTATTAATATAGCAATAATAAAGTAAATTGAGTACCCGCCGTTAATCATCAGATGAAAAAGACGTATCTCACATACTGGAGGATGGATTTAAAATTCACACTTTAATCCTCGATTATAATTTAAAAATACGAATTTAATATTTGGAGAATAAAATTATCGTTAAAGATGCTTTTCGATACACCCCCGAGTAACCAATTGGCACTTCTAAATCAATATTCGAGTCTAGCAGTAATGCTAAACCTACAATCAAGACAGTAAATATGGAAATTGACGTTAACCTTAGTTAATTTCCAAACTATTCTTACTGTTTGCTTTTTGGTAATGAAATTGAAGAAAATAATATCACAATAATATATGCTATATCGGTTGATACATTTTCCATTGGAAGCCTATACCTTTGTTCTGTCTTAGCCTTTTTGCTTGATTTGTGTTACACAAACCTACGCAATCGCTTTTCCATCTTATCTTAAAAGAAGTTTAAAGGTATATTCATGCATACCGTCAGATATCTGCAATGCCAGCCGCTAATTTGCTTACCTCTGGGTTTACTTTCTCCATCATGTTATTCTCAAGAAAGAGAAAGTAGTTTCTCAAATATTTCCGTAAGAGCCGTAATAGGGTTCCAGCGACCTTGAATATTTTGCTCATGTTTTAACAGTTCAAGGAGGTCTTTTACCTTCCTTATCAAACACAGAGCTTTAAATTAATTTTCCTGTTTCTGCCTTATATTGGCGATAAATGCAGTAAGATCATAGATTATTTTGGTATCTGTTCTAATATTACAGTTGTAATTTCCTGCCTCATAACACAAAACTACTCACACATAAGTAAAAGTTATATTTGGTTTTTGATGGAAGGAATGGCCCTTCCTATCCTCCTTTGCAAAGGATATATATTAATATGATTAAGGTTATAATTATAAATATTTTAGGGATTTCACTTTTTAAGTGAATGAATATTTCAATCTCCCGACACGCAACTTCGAATTGCTTTCGTATACGCACCTTCAATAATTAATTTCGACCCTAACCACAAATGTCTTGTATTGTGAGGTACTAATCAGTTCAAATCATTGCCTTTTATCAACCAACTGGGCCCAATAATCATGAGTGGAACACATGAAATCGAGTCACTTCTTTAAATCATCTCTCGCTAGTAAATGTTACCTCGAGAAATTCAGAGGATATTGTACCTACGTAAGACTATGAGAACTTGGACTAGTTGCTGGATTTAGATCGTTAGTATGAGGATTCAATGATTGCGAACACAATAAATAAAGTAGAAGGCGTAGGATGTGTCAATGTTTAGCTGGCCAAGTTTTGCACCATAGGTACATACCAAAATATTGCCAGAAAATTAAATTCTGTTGGGTAATTTCGCTATCTATAAAAACAGGTGCAGAATTAATATTTATTATTTGTTTAAATAATATTCTTAAATATACATTGAAAGGCCATCAACTAGGATACAAATTCAGCCATATCTACCCTCAAGATAAAATTCTCGGACATAATTGCAAACGTGTTGATCTGATTACCGATGAATGAATATAGATTATTGTGATTACTTTTCTCACTCAGAAAAACTTAATCACCTCATTGCAGAGTCCCAGAGTTTTGAAAACAAAAGGTGACATTCCCCAGAAACAGGCGAGGCATTATGGAATGATTCTTAGGCAAATATATTTTTCCCACAAATTTCTCTACTAATAACAAAAACACTATCAGATGATGACAATCATCGAAATCGGTCGTGTTTTTGATGATGCTTGGCAAAAATACAACTTGTGGAATAGGTAGAATTTCCTGTGATTATTAGATATTTCTGTTGTAACTTCTGTAAGTTGCATCTGCTCATTTTCAATCGTTGGAATTGAGATGATATGGGATATTCCATTTGACATGTTAGTTTAATGGAAAGTTTTATATATCCTGCAATCAACTTCTGTTTATATAATGATACAGTCTAGGTATTAATGATATTATTTTCCTTGGATTTATGCTTACATTTACTTCCCTATTCGTACATAATGATTAGATATGATCTAAAATTTTACGATTCATTTCCTCAATCTTCCTTCCATATCGAGGACTTAATAGTTCGAAACCCAGGAGAACGCCTTCGACGGCCAAGCGGAAGAAGAGGGAAGAAGTTGCACAGCAACCTCCGGGTGCGGGAAGGAGCTGAGGTCCTTGCATTCGGCATCTGCAACACTGTCTAAATGGCCCCCTCCTCTACCGTCTCCATAATTCTGCCCGAAAAATCCGGGAGCTATAAAGTAGGATGATTTTGGACTTCTACAATGAGCCACCAGGGTACTGCACTACAAGATGACCCCAGGTTGCGAAGCAGATGGAGAACCCGAGGTCGAACCCCTAACCTGACCCCAGAAAATGAATAAGAAATGAAATACATTCTTTTTCTTCCGAGCCAAAATATATTCTCAGTTATGTATCGTATAAAAATTGTAAGGCCGGAACTTGTATATTGAACCACTGCTTGGAATGTATATTATATGAATATAAAAAACTTTGCGCCCTTAGCCAAATTAACTATAGCAGAATGTATAGATTTATTATGATTTGTGTATTCTGTATTGTGTATTCTATGTATAATTTATGTATTCTGTACCTTTTCATTGGATTTCCCGTATTTGTCCTGATGTCTAAAAGGGAATAAAGAGTGAAGATAGTAGATGGGAAATGGTTAAGGGAGAGGGGTGGAATGGACTGAGTTATGGGCGTTAAAGAGGAAGGGAAAGCATTGGGTAGGACAGAGGATTGGGAGTGGGTGGTAAGGGTTAAGGTGAAGCATTGGGCGGCTGGGGGTAGTTAGGTAGAGGGAAGGACGGGAGTGGGTGGGGTAGAAGGTGGGACGGGAGTGGGTGGGGACGAGTGAGTGACGGGTGTCGGTTGGGTAGAGGGAGACGGGAGTGGGTGGGGACGAAGGAGGGACGAAAGTGGGTGGGTTGGGTAGAGAGGGGGACGGGTGTGGGTGGGGACGAGGGAGGGGCGGGAGTGGGTTGAGTAGAGGGAGTTCCGGGAGCGGGCTGGGTAGTGGGGGGCTCGTCGAATAATCTGGATATTTGAATAAATTAAATTGCCAATAAAAGGAATACGTCACCGATTGATAGGATCAGGGCAGTGGTGAATGAATCTAGAGCACCTACAGACGGATTCGCGATTATTCTTTGTTTTCTTTCCAGCATTTTGGTGATCAACTGTGCCGGGTGGCCGTTCTTAATGGCGATAAAATGATTTATTTCTAATTCCTTTTGGAAATTATCACGGGAAAGGGGTATCATAAGCAGTCTGTTAAGGAGAGAATGGAAAGAGGAGAATTTTTGGGAATGGTGATGTTTTGAGGAAACAGGAATTATATGGTCCTTATACGAGGGCTTCCTTTAGATAGAAAAATGGATGGAATTATTGTCTTGAGAAATGGATAAATCTAGGAAATTAATGGAGTGATTGGATTTAATTTCGTGGTTAAATTTAACGCAAGGGTATTGGAAGTTTAGATCATTGAGAAACAAACTTCTCCACCGAAAGATTCCCGATCTTAATCAACGAACGTTTTCCAATCCTATCCGGTTCTCCTCACCGCCACTGCCATCCAAAACAATGTTGCTACCGCTTGACTTTCACCAGCGGGAACGGCGTTCCCATACTGGTATTCCACAATAAAAAATAGCCAATTTATTGCTAAGTATTGATTTGGTTACAAAATTATCGTAATGATAAATATTGTAATTCATAAAGCAACACTTTATAAATATTTGTAAGCTCGATTGATGTTGATACGGCTTTACTTATTATTTGACAAATATATACTGCCTTCCCACACTGGAATATTTCCCGCTACACCACTGACTGCAAACTACCTTGTTGCAATTCCTCCATTTATCATGTTTATTCTATACGAGTAAAATGTAGCTTGCATACTGCAAGCAGATCGACAACACTAATTTAATATCGGCATCATATTGGGACGGTCCTCAAAAGAAAAAAAAAGGATTAAAAGTATTCTTAAAATTCGCTGAATCTTAATCGTCTGACATCGAACCCGTGTCTTTCAGGTAATACTTACTATTCGGAACAACAGAACATGACCATCTCTAACTATGTGTAAAAATTTAAGCAGAAATATTGGTTGCAACTGCCTAAAACGACGTCCTGCTTTTCCCTTATATTCCTTATGTGAGAAAATGTAATCTGCTCTGGCATCGAACCCAGGAACAGCATGGTCTTATCTAAATTTTTTACTTAAACATAGTGGTAATATACATCTTCTATCTAAGCAAGAACCTCCTATTATTGCGATAAGTGCATTAAATTAAATAATGAAAACTACCTCAATGTATTTTAAAAAGAGGATATATTTAACACCTGGCTTCGACCCCGGGTCTTTCTGGTAATATTTTCTATGCAGCACAACAGAATATCACCACCTCTAACTATGGGTGAAAATTCAAGCAAAAATATTGGTGGCAACTGCCTCAAATGACGTCCTACTCTTCCCTTATATTCCTTATGAGAGAAACTTTAATGTGCCCCGGCATCGAACCCAGGAACAGCACGGTCTTATGTAATTTTTTTTCAAAAACTTGTGCTTAATAAACATCTTCCATATAAGCAAGAACTTCTTATCATTTCGATAAGTGCATGAAAAAAAATAATGAAAATCTATCACAATGTATTTTAAACGGCCGATATTTGCATCGTCCTATAATCGAACCCAGGATATTCTCCGTAAAAGTCATTAATGTTTTCGATAGATAATGACCATATACATAGGCTCCTTGAGTTTTAATTCTCTACCTATCCGGGAAGTATTTTAAAAAAATTCCCGAAAATCAAAGCAATGCATTTAAACGGGAAAAATCGGGAATTTGGGGCCCTTTGGAATCGAACCAGAAGCAGAAATATTGGCTGCAACTGCCTCAAGGGACGTCATACTTTTCCCTTATATTCCTTATGAGAGAAATGTAAAAGTGCTCTGGCATCGAACCCAGGAATAGTACGGTCTTATGAAATTTTTTTTCTTAAACAAATTTTTAATATATATCTTCTAGCTGAGCGAGAAATTCCTTACATTCCGATAAGTGCATCAAAAAAATTAATGAATAACTATCCCCATGTATTTTAAATGCGGGATTTTTGCATCGTCCCAGCATCGAACCCAGGACGTTCTCATTCGTAGTCATTAATGTTTTCAATAGTTCTCGACCATATCTGTAAGCTCCTTAAATTTTGATTCTCTACCTTTCCGGGAAGTATTATTTATTAAATTTTGAAAATCGCCACCATGTATCCTTATGGACAAAATCGGGACTTTGGGACTTTCTGGAATCGAACCCATGACACTGAGGTTCAAAATCGCAATTTTTCTGGCGGTTACACGTTATGGCCAATGCGTCGTAAAAATTTCAAGTCAATGACGCTTGTGGTTTACGCTGTGAATTAGTATCCTATCTATCTCTCTATCTATATGAATGAATCCGGAGAAGCATCTATATATAATAGATTGTATGTGTATTCGTTATAAAACCTGTTTTATTTATGAATCCTTTCAATAATGTATCTAAATTTGACAAAGAAAAACGAATTCAATTGCGATGTAAAAGTAATAGTATTATTTCCCAATTTACTTTCTCTTGAATTACGCAAATTTGGCAATAAATCGAACAACCTAAAGTAGAAACAGCGTATCAAATATTAAGCCTTGTTGACACGGCTTTTTGAGCTGCGCAAGCTATGCTTTTGCCGGGACCCCATACTTGAATGTCCTTGGGAGGAGTTACAGCAAAAAAATTAATACTACAAACATCCAATATGACCTGAATAGGTCATACTGGATATCTGAAACTCGATATAGAGAGTCGGTGAAATTCAGTTCGATGTAATCTTACTTCATGTTGGTGTAAGTTTACTTCGTTAGACCGCTTCAATATTTTCAATTGAAAAGCAACCTAAGTAATAATAGTAACGTTGGAGTCGTTTGCTTCTTAATATATTTACACTCACAGCAAAAAATATCGCCCAAGTCTCTTTTATGTATAACTATAATAGTTTAACATTTAAAACTTCACTGCATTATAAATTCAACTCAAAACACTTGAATTGACAACGTTCTCATGGTATGCTGCGCTATGTTAGCCACAATTCAGCATGCTACAGTACAGGATTATCCATTCCACTTTAATTTCTTTGATTTTTTACATTATGACAATGTAGCAAACAAAAAATAAAAATGATGAAAGGTAAATAAAAATTTACCTTATCAGTCAGGTGTAAGATGTAACAGGTGCATAGCTGCCACTTGACTATGCGCCGCTCAACTCCTCAAAGAAAACAAACACTGAATCCTGAAAGATGTTTTCGTTCTTCGTGGTCTCCTTTGTTTCCGTCAACTGCTAAACAAATCATGAAAGTTATAGATATGATCTATTGCAAAACTCGGAAGATTATATCAAAAACGCCCGCAACTTCGTTCGCTTCGTATGTTATCGACTAAGAACAGTTGAATTAAGAAAAAGAATCTCAAGTAATACAGTAATAGGACGAATAGGACTAATATGTATTACAAAGATTAGTTGGCACAGATGCCTTAACCAAATAGGAACAACTTTCCTAAATCTTATATATGTTCCAGCGATTATTCACGGCAAATTACACTGAATTACTAACTACTCTTACTCTGAAAATGCTAAGTTTCATAGATCTACACTCTACTTCATATGGTCGAACGGCGCAGACTTAAAATTGCGCACCAACAATAAAAGTATGCGCAGAGGCATGCTGCTACATCTATCGGCCGTCAATGACACTACATCGTCTTCCTTCACAGCTGTTCACAGGACAGCACTCATGTTCATATGAGCGGTAGTATGAAATTTCTTACAGATTTACTTTTCTTTGCACTGAAGATGATCTAGGATTTTTTTGTTAAAGGTAATATGGTAATAAGAGACTTCAATCCAAAAAATAGGTCAAATTAGGGCTGATTTTTGAGACAAATAAATATGGAGTGGAATCAACAGCTATCATCAGGTGGATGGCAAGAAATTGTATTACCTTGAAATTGCTCCTTATTTTTTCTCACATTAGTTGAACCTTCTTGAAGTATTTGAAACAGGTAAATATTTTTATCCTATAAATGCTGATAGTAGCCATAAAGAAATTCATGACATTCTAAATTTCTGATTTTTTAAATAGAGGTTAATGGCAGTTTCAATATCTCCTTAAGGGGTCAATAAACTATAATTATGCATATCCATTCCAGAGAAAGATCCTTCCCAGAAACATTAAATTGCAGGCATTCAAGAAAATTCTGAAAGCTGGAAATGCAGATAGCATAAAAAATGAAGAGATTCCACAAAAACTGAAGAGACCCAAAATGTGGCATCTGAAAACCAAATTCTCTGTTATAAAAATAACAGATTTTGAGTAAAATGTAATGAAGAAAAGTCAGTCAATTAACTCAGGCATAACATGAAATTGTAAGAGCAGTAGCAAACAGAGTGGAGTAAAAAATTCATTAACAGGTCCATCGATAAATTAAATGGTAGACATAAATAAAATTTTATGATCAAATAAATTACAGAGTTCATGTATTTATTCTTGGATATCAGGATAAGATTGAGGAAATGTTACCTACCTCCTTTGAAATGAGTATGGTGAAACATCAATTAGGGTTTTCCCTTTCAACTCTTACATTAAATGAATTATTAACAAATGATTGATAATATCATAGTATTTAATTACTAATAATAATAAATACAACAATCAACAGAGGATAAATAAAAGTTTTTCTTTCAGAATATCAGCAGTAACAAACAGGATTAATGCAGTTTTTCTTGACATATGGTTAATAAATAAAAAAATAAATACTCCAAAAGACAGCAACATCTACATCCTCCAACTAATCTGAAACCTTATGGAGAAAAGTAACTGACACTTACTCAGGTAACTCAGTGTAATTCACAGCAACATATAAAAACTTTGAGCTAAGTTCTACCATTAGTTCTTTCCAAAACAGCTGAACTAATTCATATCATCTTGGCAAGATCAATTTTTTCATCCTCGCAATCTTCTCTGCCACAATTCGATTATCACAGTCTAGATTACTGTCAAATAAGACAAATTTGTATCACACGATGACTAGATATTGATCTTTAAAGAATCACAACAAAAGATTACTATCTTCTCTTCAACAGCAGGCTGTATCCTGCTTTCACTGTTGGAGTGCTGTGTCCATTCTTAAAGATGGCAACAGTTCTTCCTAAAGAGTAGGAAAAGTACAGATTAAAAACATTTCAACCTTCATGAAATATTTAAAAAACTAGAATTCCTCAAAGTTGCCCCTTTACATTCTGAATAATCATGATTTCTTTAAATCATACATGAGACATAACTGAAAACATTTTTGGAAAAGATGTGAAAATCATGACAAAGTAGCATATATATTCAAGTATAAGCCGAGGCACCTGATTTTATCACAAAAAACTGGGAAACCTAATTGACTTGAGTATAAACCTATGGTGGGAAAATTCAACATTGCCGATCAAGACCAAGATCAAGAAATATGTTTGTTTTCAATCCAACAATTCCCATCGGACAGCACGGATTGCGAAAAAAATTAATTAAAAACAGTATATGACAAATAAAGAAGGTTTTGGGTTAATTTTTCACTATGCCTTATAATATAGATTACATAAAAATTATTAATAACTTCTTATGACACTAAAGTTTAAAATTATTCACAGCTAATTTTTTTGGGAAAACATTGAATATTCTCAGGACACTCCAATGCAAACTGCAAATTGATAATGAAATAAAAACTTGCAAAAATTCCATAATCTAGCATTTTATAATGAGCCATTGTTTGCATGAATTCAAAAGGGTTTCAAATGAAATCAGGCTCTCAGCATTTTATCTCATGGAGAAATATATTCAAAGAAATATAAATGTTACATAAGAAAAGCCACATTGCCTGATTTACTTTCATTTTTTTAAATCAAATTAGGTATAAAAGATTTTTATGTTTAGATAATATTATAAAACATACTTACGGTGTTTTTTTAACGGACAGAGTGAAAATTGGGCTATAAGTATGATAGCATTTTAACCAGGATATGATACCTTCTCATTTTCTGTACTTAATAAATCAACATGAAAGGTTTCTAGCCTCTTTAATTTTTAAGAAAGTAAAGAAAAATGTCTTCTTTAGCTTGCTTCATTTGCCACTTGAACAGCTAGAGTTAAAGATGTCATATCTAGAGAGCATATGAAATACTGTTAAGTACAATATGGTGTCTTATCATATTTTCCAAGAATGGTCAGCTTTTTGTTTAAAAAGTGTACATTCCTTAGGTCATTTTTTTACCAAACAGTGAAGCAATTTTTTGCAATCTCTCTAAGACCATGCTCAACATCTCACCAAAAACTACCACCAATTACAACTTAAACATTTGGCAAAAGAAAACACTGTTAAGAGACTTTTTAACTTACTGCCTTGAACAGAAAGTGATGGGGAAAATCTCACTTTATCAAAGAACTAGACCTGGCTCTAACTGCTAAGTTAATTTAAATTGAAACACAAAAATAATCTCCATGGGATCTTTATTGTTATTTTTGCTTTATATAGGGAATGCTTCAAACTGCAATTGCCATAATAAGATGGTATTTGAATTCTATACACTTGAATAGATCAATTTACCATATTTGACTGCATATAAGACACACCTTTTTACCTAAATTATGTCTCGAAAAATTTCCCTGCATCTTATATGTGAAGGTTCAACCTCCACAGGTTAAATTTCAATACTGAATGCTATTTTTAGCCCAGATGGTCTATACTACCTATTTCATAATTGCATTCAATGTTTGTGTTAATATTTGGCTTTTACGAAACGTGACAACTAAAAGAAACTACATTTTAAGTTATTGTGGTACCGCACTTTCGCAAGGACTTTTAAATTTTTTTTCCTTGTGAGTGGCCAACTTGATGAGGGTGCGTCTTATATGCCGTCAAATACGGTACATAAAAACGTCATAAATGATTCATGTTATATCTTAGTTCTCTCCATTGTTAAAATGAAGATAAGACTAATTTTTGTAAAATACATTAAGAAGAACAAGAATGAAGCATGAAATATTATTTAATAACCTTCATTTACCTAAAATTTTTGTTTCTTAAAATAGATATCACATAAAAGACACTACGCTATTTTGCAAGAACAGTAAGAATAATCACCAGTCCATGTATGCTGTTGTCCCAGTACCACAGCTTTGCATTTGGAATCCTGTGAACATATCTCTGCAGCTTCAACTTCATTAAATACAGAAATGACACATCCTGCAGCTGACGAGGAATCATCACAGTGATAATCAAATTTTCCTGGTAGATCACTATCTTTGATTAGTTCAAATCCTGATGAACAAAGAAAGACATCTATGAGAAAGAAGTATAAATAGATATATAAATATAAATTAGCAATCTGTGAAATTATAGCATTTAATGGTTATTATTCAGCTATTCATTGTTCTTCTTATAGAGTACATCATAATTAATTCAATCAAAGGAACTATTAAATTACTAAAAAAAACTAGTAAATTCATCATATAAACCACAATCTCTTCCATTATAGAAGTTAGATGTGGCATCTTTTTAACCTAAAGGAATATGATTCTTTTATGAATAAGATCGATATCTAACAATAAGCAATGTATGATGAAAATTATGCAGAATTCTATTATCTCTGGAGCAATTCTTCAAATTTGTTACAACTGACTAAGCTCATGAACTTGTAATTGTCTCATCTCAACTATTAAAGAATACAAGGATTTATTAATCCATGTATCCTTAAATTTAGTTTAACTTTAATTTAAATAGGTAGTGTGGTAAGATCAAGAAGAAAGTTCATACGGAAAACATTAAAAACCATAGTGAAACTTCAAAGGCATTCAACAGCATAAAAGTTTAGAAGACTGAAGAGAAAGACAAAAGAAGAAAACCAAGAACCACTCATCCCAAGCAATGATGATTTGCTGACACAATATATCTAGTGTTAGAATGGGAAGATTCTTCATATAGATCATCATGCACAGAATTCTTGGAAATAAGGCTTTCTTCCACAATTTGTTAAATAAATGAATGTCAAGTATATTTATGTGTTCATGCAGGCCATATAAATTCCATAAAGTATAAATACTTTTTACGTGATTATTTTTTACAATATTTTAGCTAGACTTCATCCACCAAGGAAAACACAACCCTCAGAAATGGTTGAGGAAGCTATAGAACTGGTTTAGGAAAAATTTATCCATAAAGGTTTGCACCCCCTAACCAAACATTCAGCATTAACTGCCATGACTCTCCAAACTTGGCAACCCTAGTAATTGTCAGCTCACCCTCAGGCCTTAGACAGGCTCTGATGTCACCTACTAAATTACCTAATAAGGGGTGAGCCATTGCATTGGGAATTAATGGTAATCCAGAAGATAGATGACCGCAAGAGATCATATTGACAAAGATTTTGACTTCGACTAATACAAGCGCTAATAAAATAGTATGAGTTAGTAAGATGAAGAAGTTAAGGCTAAGGTATAAATTAGAAGGTGTCAATGGGGTTGAAGGAAAATGAAGAAGTACTAGAGATTGTAGCTAAACTAAAGAGTTTTGAATAAGAAAATAAAAGGAGACAGAATGAGTTGGTAGATATTGAGATCCAATGGATTAACAAAGGAAGTTATGGAATAAGATGAATGGGAAAGGACATGGTAACATTTTTGGTAATGAGAATTAAAAAAGTAAGAATTCTTGAGCATGAAAGAAATAGAGGGCTAATGCATATGTTTTATGAAGACACAAAATTAAATTATTTCAAAGAGTTTTAATGAACAACTAATAAAAACCTTAAAAGAACATCAAAGCCACCAGAAAATATTTTAGTGATGGGCTAATTTACCTGAGTCCCAAATGTTTTAAATTAATGTTTCTAACAAGCCTTAGTTAACTTAGAAATATAGATTTACAACAACATTCAATGGATTATTTTCACAGCCAGATAGATCATATAAAAATCCTTCATATCTTAGCAGATGACTTACCAAGACGCTCGATCATCCACTTTGACTCATGAGAAGACTCATTAAAAGTTAATGAGTGTTCATTCTTAGCTTCCGCTTCCTTCTTCCTATAATCACCAGAAACATAATTAGCCACCAGCCTTTCTGTCATTTTAAGAACTTGATTGGAATTCCATGTTGCACTTTGATAGCCATTGAGTAGTTCCTGAATACGAGGTTTGAGAGAGGGAGGTGCACTTGCTGGCAAAAGATGCTGGACAAAATGGCGTCCAGCACGCCAAACATTTAGTCTTTCATTATGACCTATACAGCTGCCTGCAATACACGTAGGAGAATAAACAACAGCAGGATCATTGACCATTTCCAGAGGCAGATGTATTGAGCAGTCTTTAGTGGTATTACAACTTGGTTCTTTTAAACCCAAGTCATCTACATCTGAGAGTTTAAGTGTTGTGCCATTCACAAGCACAAACTGCTGGCGCCTGAAGTCATTCATAGCTAGAGATCCTATTGGTGAATGAGCCAAGCGATGGAGGATGTTAGCCACACCTAGGGCCATCTAAATATTTGGAGAGGATAAGAAAGATATTAAAATTTAGTAATCACTCAAAATTTTGTAACATATTTACTAGGAATGAAAACTATTTAGGAATGTCTCATGGTTTGTGTTACAATAACACCTGACCAGAAATATAAAACCTGAGTTACTTTGAGTTATTTAAAGTTAAGTCAAATGAATGAGCTAAATGCTACCACATACTAGGTAATTGAGAAGTAAATCATCAAAAACTAGGTCTTTTAGTTTATCACTTTCATTTTAAATGTCAAGCAGTAATTGCTTAAAGTCCCAGATTCACAAGCTCAATTGATTGAAAATCTATTGTTGACATATAGCAGAGCATCCCAATCAGTGTGCAGTGGCACAGAGGTATACCTTAAATTAGCTCTTGGTGAGCCACATAACAACTGAAAGGAACAATTTCAACAAATTTACAACATGTAAGCTTTCTTCTGAGAGAGATTTAGTTTTGTAAGAAGAATTGGTAACTAATGAATCAAAATCCTGTGCTCCACAATTAAAGTTTCCATCTCTCTAATTCCAAATACTAAACACAAAGATTTCCATTTATTTTGTTGAATATCCACAATGATTGAATTTCTACAGATGAAGTGAAAAACTGCGGGTTGAGAAGTATAGAACTATGGCATCATTCCCACCAGTGACATAATCAGGGAAATACTAAGAAGTATTCAGGCTCATGAAAGAAAAGATATGGAGTATAACCAGCATAACTATTCCCAATATCCCTCTTACACTTCTAATGTTATAATTACTCATCTAATATTTTCAGATAATTCTTCAATCTCTTGAACCTTCAAACTAAATTTCTAATTGTGCCATTGCTTCCTGTTTATTATTTCTTGCAAGTTTACTAAATGCAAAATCAATAAATTTTAAAATAACAATTTATTCAACAAAGGAAGAAAGAATACACAAGGAAGAAAATTAACTCAGCATATTAACAAGATTTGACACTCTTAGGATATGGCTTATGGTTATGGCTTCTTACCCTTAGCCTATCTTCCCATGGCAGTTGAAGAATTTTAAGTGTGTCCAGTGGCTCTCCAAGCTCTGTCACTACAGAAATTGGACTCAGTGCTTCATTGAAGCAGGCACCCAATACCTAAATTATTGACGGAATAGGTTAACAAGATATAAAATACATGGTAAGATCTTCTTTAAAATATTCAATTTATTTTAAAAAACTGAAGACTACCAAGAGAATTGAGATCACTATTGCCACAAAAAATATTAGCTTCATTAAGATCTTCACATAATTACTATTCGTTATTCACAATAGGGAAAATGTTAATGGAAAGTTGTATACATTGCACTAAGGATGAAATTAGATCAGACATAAAATAATATCAATTACAAGTCCAAGAATTGAGGCTATTTGTCAAATTTAATTTTATATCAGATAATTGTATATTATGAGCAAAGGAAAGAGGAAGCAGGAAAAATACAGGTATCAGTTTTTTCCAGTATTACTGTTATGTAGACAAAAGATTATACTGAATTGCTTTGCTTTCAATTTTGTTAACTCTTTTGGGTCAAATCACCTTTTACTATATTTGATTAGAGATTGTGAGAAGAAAAAACAGAAGCAAGGAATCAATTTCTTTCCATTTTATCAGTATTTATATAAGATAAGATATAGGATTACATTGTTTTCAATGTTGTAAATTTTTTAAAGCCCTGTTTATGTTTTATCTTATTAATTGGGTTATAGTTGGAAAGAGGAAAATGTTTTCCATAGCGAAAATAGTAAATATCCTTATGTTAACTATTTAATGAACATAAATAACATACATATTAATTTCCAATGTGGTTCTTCTAGAGTTTATGAGGAGAAAATGGAGAGTTAATGATTGCTGCACAACAAAAGAGATGACTACAAGCAAGTTTGAGAGGCCGACATATAAGGGCTACGTAACAGGGGTATCTTGGCTAAAGGCACTGCCAAGGGGTATGATTATAATTTGTATCCAGATAAAGCACAGATAAAGGGTGTGATATAATTATTTGGAATTGGAATATTGCACTGAAGTTATATTTCATTGGAATGTTCCTATATAATTGGATATCAGAAAATATAGTAAGGGTTTTAATGAGCTTTTGATCCAACTGAGATATCAATTTAGTGTTATGCTGTTTTAAGCAAACAACAGAAAAGAAAGAAGCAAAATGACAAAGGTTGTAGATAAAAAAAGAAAGAAGTATTGAAAGAAGAATTAGACAGAGTGGTAAAATGAGGTGAAATAGATTCTGAAGAGAAAAGAGAGACAACCTTTTTCAATGATAAGACCCCTCCTTATATTAAAATCAACCTCTGAAGTACATTTTAAAACACAATTATTTTCATCTAACTCCTCAGTGCATACCCATCAAACTTGTTCTAAAAAGCCATTTCAGGAAAATGTTATCCTTTTTCATAAATCTCTCTACTTTTCATCAATTGCATGGGACAGAATTTTTAAATATTTGCCTGTAACAAGAGTATGGTTGTTAAACTTTGAGTTTAATAGTTTCATTTTAACACATGAACCATTTGTGTGGCTGCAATTTTCTAAATGAAAGTTTTAATGCTATAAAATGTTAGATAAAACTTTTATTTAATTATTCTTTGATCCCTGCTTACGCATTTCAAGCCAGATCTAAAATATATGCAATAAGAAGGCATTTTTGTGCTCCAGTGGATGAATAAAATAGCATACCCTAAGGATATCATTTCCTTTACCATTTGGATGGAAAGTAAAAGAAGGGGAAATTTAATAAAAATTTTCGATCGAGGTCTTCAATATAGAGACTGCTCCCAATGTTACATGAGGCAAGAGTAGAAAGAAAAACAATTCTTATAAAATTATAATATGAAAAATAGTAATCATCAATGGTTGAATCTGTCCAGGACAATTACCAAAATTACCCAGTAAAGTGGAGTTAAATTTATAAGCATATAATTAAAGCAGCAATAAAATAAATGAGTAATAGGCTTGAGGAAAAATAAATAAAATTAATGCTTGAAAATTTTAATTCGATATAATAGTAATTTTACCTGAGATTTAGTAAGAATTTTATTCTCATGTTAGTAGAAAATGATCGAAATTTAGATAGTTTTAAAAAAAAGGAAAAAATAAGAAAATGTTTTAACCTGACATAATCAGTAAAAATTTGAGTGGAGGTATTTAAGCCCTAATTTCTGAAGTCCTCCAAGATGCGGCCAATTTTTTCAGAGGTAAAACAATGGTAAATGGGTGATAGGAGAGTAAGACCCTCACGCTCATACCTGAAGCACGTTTTCGTGACCGATTCGAGTGAGTAATACCATCTCCTTGAGTATCTTCTCCGCGGCGCGGCGGTAACACACAGCCGGAGACTCTCCCGCTCTCCGGCACTCGTTCACATCACGCCCGTTTAAATTCACGGTCTTGATGGCTACATCTCTACCGTGGATCCTCGCCCTGTACACCGCCTTCGTCCATCCTCCACCAACCAACTCTAGGTCGGAGGCCACATCTAAGTCGGCGCACTCCAGTCTCTCCGGGACCCCCCTAAGACTCCCGGAATACTCCGACACCAAAAGCACGGTGTTGTCCAGTCGCGGAATGTCAGCAGGGCTGCCGGGTGTCCCATTCTCAACCTCTTCGGCACCATCTTTGGTCACCAACGTCGGACCGTACAATAGGAAAGCAGCGACAGATAGTACGCTCACGTACGCGTAGACGAAAACACACGTCCCCGAGGATTCCGCGGGCATTTCACGAACTCCGGCAACATCACCAGGGCGACGGTGGCCTGGCGGCGGCAATCGCTAATCGTTAGCTATCGACTGAAAGGAGCAGGCGTAGTAAGGAAGCTTGCGCGGAGAGGGGATGACGGGGTGGAGGGATGAGTAGGGAGAGAACCAAGGGGCGAAAGGGGAGGGCTGATGAGTGTACAGGGGAGGGAGAATGGGAAGGAGGGAATAGATCCCGTGGGATTAACGTACTCGCGAAATATGCAGTCGAAAAGGGAAACAGCCTTCCTTCTCCAAACGCCATGACGCTAGCCAAGTCCCCCTTGCCAGTTTCCCTGTTTCGCTCGCATCCCCGTGATCTGTTACTGACTCCGTTCTATTGTGCTCGAGATGCGCGCAGATTTAATTGCTCGTGAAAACGGGAAAAAAATCAATGCGAGGCCTTCGGTGATTCACGCAGCGCGTTGAGTTGCGTCAATCGGAAGTTAAGCAACACGCGCTCAAGTTATTTGCTCCTATACGACGCAGTTTAATTTAGACGATCGTTTACACACCACCAGCGCCACTTTCCCATATAAACATGAATTAAATTACGTAAATCTGAAGCTTCTGTTTTATACACATCCTCGAAATGGTTACCAAAAATACCGGCCATTCTCTGAATCCCCATCTCCACATAATAGCCAAGGCCTTAAAGATAATAAACGTCACATCATAACAAGTTGAAACGGGTAAACAATAGAACGAAGCATTATCTGAGATTCTTGGATGCTAGCGCCAGATTTAAGCTCTCGGATTCATGGCAGGATATCTGGACTACTCAACGCGGTAAATAATGCTGTGAGGCAACATTTACTGCAGTAAGGGGCTCCAATTGAGCCCCTCGATAGATACTGGGCCATCCGCCAGGAAAAAAGGATGCGGACTACGGCATTCCTCTAGTATTTTTTATTTCAACAAAAAATGCTTGAACATTAGGAAATATAGGAAAATTAGGTAGGAAATATTAGGAGATCTCTGATTTGAAGATTAGATAGGATTTCTCGGAAAACCACAATTAGATCAATTTCACGAAACAGGAGCAGTGTAATAAACATTTTGAGTACCTAATAAAAACATAAACTGGATTATAGGGGCAATATCCACCTTGGATAGATTTTTCATAGGATTGAACATTAAATCATTAGTAATTTTCAATTTCAGAGTAGATATGGGCAAGAAAATTGAAATTTTCAATTACCTCTCAGGTACTCTTACTTCAAAGTAATCAGTGAAATATTATCTAATAAAATCATTTTTTCCTTTCAATAGTTATATTAATAACCTCAAATTTTTGTTTTGAAATTTACAGAAAAAAACCATGAAATTAATTGATTGTTAGACTAATATTCATCCTCAAGGAATTTTACCAGTTAAATGGTTAGAATTGTTAAATTTATAGGCAAAATTACCTTTAGAATACTACCTTTTATGGACAATACAAGGAGGAAGATTATTTTAATTTACAAAGCAAATAAATGAATGACATTAAAAAAAAAATTGGTGACCCATAAAAAAATTTTGGCTATCAACAATTAGAAGATTAAGATTTTTTTATTAAAAAGCAGGATATTTACGTATGGCATGACCAGGAATCCATAACAACTTTTCTACTTACTCCACTTAATCGAAAATTAAGACTGTAAAGTTCAGAGAACTAATTATGGTAATTAACCAACTTCATTAATTTTACTAATGACCATTTGAGTCAGGAAGCAGTTAAGGAAAAGAGGGTAATAAAGTAATATACAAAGGGCAATGTAAATGCTACAGTGAAACAAGTTACAACAGAAATCAATTATGAAGCGCAAACGGGAAAAACAGTAGAGGTCCATAAATGAAGATATTCCAAAATGAAGATTCAGCTTACATTTACAAAACAAAAACAACAAGAGCCTTGCAAAATACTGATATGACGGTTTAATTCTCAACAAAAAATTACCAAAATAAAACATTAGAAAATATTTGCCTTGTCAATGATTTGTCTATATCTAATGTAATTGTAAACACCTGACTATTTTCTTTAAGAGTTAGTTTTAGAATAAATAGTGATTCTCCTATACCTATCAGATTGTATTTGACATTTTCTTCAAGATTATGGACTTAAAAAGATTGAATTTTTCGAAAGCATCTTATGCTTAGGAAAAGTTAGGAATATGATCTTGCTCTGGCCCTAGGTTGACTTGGTCATCTTCATTAAACTTCATTTATCCTCATAGCTGCATTAAGTGTCCGTATTTTCAAGATCACAGCCTCACAGTCAAAAAGTGCAAAACACTGGAACACCTCTTAAAATCCATAGAAATTAATTTTTGTAAATATTCATCCTCTTCTTGTATTATCAATTTATTAACTTACTGAAAATTAATTTAATTTCTATCATAGAATTTTCAAAGCAATTCCCTATCAAAAGTTTCGATTTACCAGCAATCAAGATAAATTCATTGCTAGTAGGATACTTATTTTCACTGACAATGATGCAATCTTTATCTGATTCCATAACATACACACAACTTTGTAAACTAAGTCCATCAGGTAGAGCTTTTTGAAGCACTTAATAAGACCCTTATCAAAAGTTTGAAGGATATGAAAACAAATACAGAACAAGTTAATATCCCTGAATACTCTATGCATAGGGGCAATATCTAGGAATGTATCCTGAATAAATACAAAGATTGGAAGAAGTTGAAGGATTAAGATAACCCAATAGAAAAAATAGAGGGCTGACAATGGTACTTGTGTGATTGAAACAGATTTTGTTTCAGCCTTAAGGGCTATTAAATTTAACTTCATGGCTGAGTAGCACAGCAAGAAAAATGACACCAAGAGTTTGGAGAGAGAAACAACTCAAAGATGAATACGTTTAAGCAACTTAGCTGCAAACTCAGAGATGCTCATTCTATGAATTCTATCTCCCTCCAATTCTATGAGAAACAATTCTCTTTCAAACCTGTGAGGCCATGCATCATATACTGCAATTCTGTCTTACTTATGCGCTGCGTTAGAATATTTTAATTTTTCAACCGACTTCCGATGGACTCCCAAGCTTCAATTTGCCCCTAAAAACATCATTTAGATCCTTGGGTGATGGCATTGATACAATAAGAAATGCGACAAATTACAGGTGGCAACACAAATTTGAAAGTCTAAATTCTTTGGAAACTTTAGGGAGATAATGAGCCTCAATACGTTTACAGATGAGTTGCTTTGATCTATTCATCTTAGATTTGCCTCCCTCCTAGAGCCCTAAAAGATGTCATTTATTTCTCATAAAGATAAATTCCATGAACACTGGGTATGTATAAATATAGAAAATTCATTGGGAAATGGATGTATGATAAAGTATGGAGGCACTAAATCGGTCAACATTTTGAAGAGAAAAAGGTTCAGAAATAAAGCTGAAAACTTGAAAAGTTACCAGTCCACCAATTCATTCTAATCATTATTTAGAAATTATAAAATTTTATCTTCGATTTCAAAAGATTTTATACACTAAACTGGAATCAAAGTTGTACTTCATAGTCTTTGGTGAAGGGAAAGCAGGAGAGATTTGCAAGGCAAAAAAGGTTCTGGAGAGCAAAGTCAACTTACTTTAGAGACAAGTGAGGTAATAATGTAGTACTGTAGAAAATGCTCAATAATCAATAAGGAAGGCCAGTAAAATATCAGGAATATATTTTTGATGGGCACTCTGAAGCAAAGGGATGAAAAGCAGAAAATGGAAGAGATGGAACACTGACTATAAGAAGAATGCACCAAAATTGAATATTGGTATTTTGATAGGTTTAACTAGGGATTTTAGGTTTGATAGGTTTGACTAGGGATTTTAGGTTTGATAGGTTTGACTAGGGATTTTAGGTTTGATAGGTTTGACTAGGGATTTTAGGTTTGATAGGTTTGACTAGGGATTTTAGGTTTGATAGGTTTAACTAGGGATTTTAGGTTTGATAGGTTTGACTAGGGATTTTAGGTTTGATAGGTTTGACTAGGGATTTTAGGTTTGATAGGTTTAACTAGGGATTTTAGGTTTGATAGGTTTGACTAGGGATTTTAGGTTTGATAGGTTTGACTAGGGATACGATAGCCCATATTACCCCATTGGTAACAAGGAAAATATTTAATGCTCTGTGGACTTAGAATTTTAGAAGGATATATTGGCTATATTTTTACTTTTTCCTTATACGTAGTATAGAGAAAGTATTGTATTTGCAAAGAAATTCGACCTCCAGTTTTAAACGGAAATAGATGTTTTGGGGCCCATAGAGTTTGTTTTTGCTATTTTCCCAAACATGTCTATATATCCAATCATTTCCAAAATTCATATTTAGTATTTTCCTAACAATGCCAAGAGTTGATTAGTTTTTTTATGAATACCGCTTTACCGGAAGTTGAGGTTTATCCTGAACAAAATTTTGTTTCTTACATACCTGTCAGAATGCAATGTAGGTATATACAATTATATACAAAAGTTATAGATAATGTACTTTACTACAACTGTTTGAAACATTCTTTCGTAACACTGATTGCTTAGGAGTTATTCTTGAATAATGGTTAACCGGAAGTTGGTGTTTATCCAGAAATGTAAGTTTTTCATACATATCTCTGTCAGAATGCAATGTAGGTATGTACAATTACATACAAAAGTTATAGATAATGTACATCACAACAACTTTTGTTTGAAGCATTTTTCTGTAACACTCATTGATTTGAAGTTATTTATATATTACCAGCATAGGCTTCTGTTTTCAATAAATATCGAGAAAGTCATGTGTTGACCACATCAGATTTTTTAGTATATATAAAAGATTCAATTTTTTAGTCAGAAAATTTACCCCTGCCCTTCATGCCACAAATTAACATAGTTTTAAATAGCTCCTCAAATGTTTAATTAGTTATTATTTAGACTTATGAAAGACATAAGAGCAGACTGGTAACAAAAACAGTTCCATGATATTGTTTTGAGGTGTTCTAAAGAAAATGTTTATATGAAATAAAGACAACACTATAGGAGATATTTTGGCAGTTATTAACAATGAAATAGTGTGTATTACACAAACTTTCACAGTAGTGTCTCAATGAGGCATTACTGTGAACTGTGTGACACTCATCAAGATATCTCATTGAGACTGAACTAGTGTCTGCCGGTAAAACCTTGGATTACATATAGTGTAACTTATATTAGAGTGATATTCTATGTTAATTCCGAACTAATGTGTAAGCCAATTAAGCACTTAAATGATAACACAAAGCCACATCAGAACTAAATTAAAAAAGTAATCTTAATGAGAAAGTTAAAGGATCTTAATGATTGAACAGATATGTTTGATGAATTGTTCATTTATGAATGAAAACTGGGTGATGTAATTAAAGATACTGCATTATTAATTCTTACAGATATAACCTGTTAAATCAGGAATAATTGAAAGCTTAACGAACTTTCATATGAGCACATGAAAAATGCCACCTAAAGCATAAAAGTAAAGGAAAAATTAACGCAAAGGCATGGGAGGGAATGACTAGACAAAACCTGGAGGGTACAAAACAGAAAGGAAAAACAAATGTTTCAGCTATTATGTCATTCTCTCTTTTAATTTTACTGATACAAAGAAAGACTTGAGAAAATTTTCTAATCAGAGGCAAGAATCAAACTCCACCAAAACATTTTCTTAATTCATAGGAAAAAATTACAAAAAATAACAAGTGTAAATTTCTTGTTTGAACACTTTTAGAGTATTATAGTGAAATTCAAAACTGTAGACAAATAAATTAATTTAAAATTTAACTCTGCGAGATTAAGTCTAAAAAACACACATTTGAATAATTTAATTTGTTACTATAGCATTTACTGTCCAATATAACAAGATCAAATTTTTACTTTATACCCTACACTTTCAATCAAATTTTGAAGAGTATCTCCAGTGTACATGTTGGAAGATATTTCAAAATTGAATACTATTTACACACAAAATCTAGGCAAGCTCGTCTCACCTCTGACAATCTGTGAACAAGCTTACAACTCGGTGGATGTCCTGAACCATATTGTCCTGACACTTGGTCCTCAACCAATAGCCGAAACAAATATTTACATGCACACACATACGCCTCCACACTCACAGACTAATTTCTAAATTGCATTAGTCTTTCACACTTCTCCAAATTCAAAGCTAGATCGTGTCGAAGAGGATGGTGTCGAGGGACTCGAAGGAGTGAAATGCTTGGTTAGTCCGGAGTCATTGTGGTAAAGGTTTAACTTCTTACTCCCCGAAGAAGACTTGCCTCCAGAGGCCTTCATGCCACTGGGACCCTCGCCAGGAGCAGACGGCTGGTGTCTCTGTCTTTTCTGACGGTAATGAAGCTGCTGCTGGCGAGGCATTTGGTAATACTCTGAGTTTCCATCGTCGTCCTCCTCGTCCCCTGAAGACAACGATGGAGAGGGAGAAGGGGGAGAAAGGGCTGAGCCCATGTCCTCCTGCTCTTCCTGAAGAAGCACCCGGAACTCCTGAATGGACTCATTCAGAGACCACAGTTGTGACAGGAGCGAAAGATCCAGCTGACGAAGACCCACCTGCGGAGACAAAAATAAGATAATACAGTACATCATCATCTTTAGATACAATTTTATAGATATACCGTATTAACACTTATTTAACGCACACCCCAAAATTCAAGTAGTAAAATCATTTGCCCAGAAATTTAATGAGCACCGTAAGACTTACAGTCATGCTGTTCACAGCACCCTTGACGTGTATAGTAAACAGGTATATGGTGTCATATATGTATATTTATTGTAACAGCTCACCGTGTTCCATAACCATACAAAAGCCTGACCTTTGACCCTGAAGCAAAAGGTGGTGAAACGAAATGAGGGGAAGGACATTGGAGGAGAAGAAGGGGCAAGGAGTAAAGGAAAGTGAAGTGGAGGCAAGCTGGTAGTCGGATATGAAAATCAGAAGGAACAAGTGAAGGGAGAAAGGGATTGTTTTGGCTTGCTGCAGGAGTCAAGAAGGGATGACACGTGTTAACTTCTGCATCGTGCCTTGATGTAAACCCTTTCATAATTCCTTTGGTTTGTTAGTATTTTTGTTTTTGATATCAAATTACGTTGTTAAATCGAATTTCTTTGTTTTTGTGAAAATACAAGAAAATACAGTATACTATGTACTGGAAAATAAACCATATTTAAATACTTAAGGCCTTACGAAAATCATGCAAAAGGCTTACTCAAGCATTAAATTTATTCTAGACAATTCCCAATTCTTAAGGTTCCATTACTGTTTCACAGCATTGGCTTTCATGCATTGCTATTTTACTTTGAAAAGTTTCAACAGTGAAAAATATCACCATAGCATGAAAGCAGATGAATTAGAAACTAAAGAGTTAGAAACATTATAGGGAATCTTATGATAAAGAAGATGATTGAGTAAGATTAGATTAAATTTAAGTGTGAATATAGATAAAATCGATGTTTTTTTGGAAAATACAAAGTCTGTAGTTTATTTTCAATCAGTGAATATAGATACTCAATGAGAGACATTCTTAGTTTAATTTCTATGATAAATTGCTCAAAGCCACCTCCTTTGAGTCTAAAAATATATGAACCCGCAAAACACAGAAATGGAGAGAAATATCTGTATTTTTCTTGAACAATCTATTAGAATATATTGTTATACAATCTTCCCCTAACATCAGCATAATTCATTAATAGCATTAATAAAGTAATAGTATAACATAACCATCTAGAAAATATAATCAGTATTCTAAAGGAATAACACAAGAATGAGTTGATGCAATATATTACCAGAGCCAGCCACTTCAGATACTCAGGCTGAATATTGATTATCAAAGCAATGACTCATACATCTGAGTCATTGACTTCATCTTCAAATGATTCATATCATTGAAGGATAACTTACCTAATCACAAGCTTCCTACTTAATATAAGTCAAGAAATGGCTTTTAGACCATGTTACAGTAAATACGAAATATCAAAAAATGCAATATTCTTAATATTTTTTCTGCAATGATTAAAATTTTATAAATAAGGATAATAATAATTTCAACTAATTGGACAATGGCAGTGGCAAGGAAAATAACTAGAGAAATATAACATTTAAGGAAAAAGTCTTGAATATGAATAATTTACCTTAGAACATTGATATAGTAAACAAGAATTTATCGAGGGTTAATTATGATCTCTAAGAACCATTATTGAACATAATGGAGGACAAAATTCAACAAACAGCAAAGGAATAGCAAGGAAAAGAGTGTTCTTAATGGGATTTGAGGAAAATGATATTACAAATATGAAAAAGGGTTCTTGAATTGGGGTCAAAGTGAATTCTTTACTGGATTATATCAAATAGTAGAAGTACCAAGTAAATTTCAACAATGGGAAAGAAAGCATGAAACATATTCTGAGATGCAACCAATCCATTGTTAAAATCAGAGAAATCGACAATTTCTCATAAATTTTATATTTAACTTCCAGAAATTGTCACACATTCATTTTCCATTTTAACCTGTATGAAGACCCTCTAAATAATTTAACAATTGTAAAATTGCAGCTTCTGAACTACTCTGCAACCTTAAACATTTTCACTGATTTTCTTTTATTACCATAATTATGTTCTCATCAAAAATATTTATTAGTGAGAGTTTATAATGATTGTGGATACCATAAGTATGCATTTAAATTATTCTATATATTATAAAATAAAGAGAATATTTGGTAGACATCATTGATCTTATTATCAGTTATCCTTAAATGTTTTCATTGATATGCAAAAGCATTTGCTGTAAGAATTCATTCCCTCCCTTCTCCTTTCTTTCAAGACTTTATTTAGTTGCAACTGAATCTGAAACAACAATTATGATTGTCTCAGTAATAACAAAAATAAAGAAAGAAATATCCAATAAATTTAAAAGTAAATAGAGAGTAGATTAGTAGTTGAATTTGTTGAATGAAGCAAGTGTGATCCATTTATATTTTATTAATTGAGGGAATAAAACCTTGCAGTCTGTAAAATGGAAAATCAGGTAATATGAAAACAAATTATGGACTCCCGAGTTCAAACACAAGCCTTTTCGGATATGAGAATGATTTTCTAACTACATCATAGAAGAACAATGCAGTTCGTTTCATACCTTTACAACAAGCCATCTAAGAAAAAGAGGGGGTAGATGGACAGACAAACATGCACTGCAGAAATTATAAATAAGAATAATTCAAACTTTGATAATTATATCTATTTATCTTGGAATAATATTTAATAGGGATTTAGGGTTTAGTTTAGTTAGCCATTTATTCTTTCACAAACCATTAACTCACCATTTCTTGCCTCAGAAGTGCAAGCTGTGTATCCAAGCTGGTCGTCTTCCTGCCCCTAATGGGGGGAAGAGGCTGCTCCTGCCCATTTTGGTGCTGAGAGAGGTAAAGTGGGGGAGGGTGTGAGGATAAAGACTGGTGATGCCGATGAGAGGACACAGAGAGCCGAACATCCTGTTGCTGCTGTTGTGCAGAGGGAGAGGGTGGTGCAGCACCAGAATGTCCCTGCCGGGGATGCTCCTCCGTCATCCCTAAAGACCTCCTCGACCTGGCCCCCATCTCTGCCTCCATCAACCGCACTCCTTCCAAATCCATCACCCCGCTGAGACTCTTGGGAAGAGGCGGAAGACCCCGCAACGACGCCATCCCGCCCACCTCTTCTCCACCGCCTCTCGCGAACTTCCTGAAACACACTTCGGGGTCACCGAATTTCTCCTCATCCCCCCCTTTCTCGCGATCGCCCGACTCGCACGGATCCGCTTGGGCGACGCGACCGCCGCCGGAAGAGCCCCCATCGCCCGCAGATACGTTCCCGGAAGGAACCTCGGTCGTACGGTGGCCGTCACGCGAGTTTACCGCTTTTATCGATTCTCCGCGCGTATCACAATCTTTCTTTCCGCTGACGCCTTCCCCTTCGGCCGGGGCAACCTCGCAAGCGGCCGACGACGGTAGCTCCGCGGGTTGGCGATACGGCCGTCCTCGGTCTTCGGAGAGCCGAGCGACCGACACGGGGATCTCTGCGCGGTCCGCCCACGCCCGCAATACCACCTGTCCTTCCCGTTCCCGCTGCTTTGGTCGCGCCTTCGGCGATTCATTCCCGCCGCTCCTACATTCCTTTTCTTCCCCCTGGTTATCTTCCCGATTCAAGGGACGGACTCTCGCCGGTGCTTCGGGAGCATTTCGCCTTGCGAAGGGCACAGCGAAGGTCATCCTGCTTCTAGCCATGGCCTCCGCCACCGCTTCCTTACTAGGACGCGGCGGCACCGGGGGCGGCGCAAGGGGTCTGACTGGACCCCCCTCGGATACATCCTGAGTCATCTCAGGGTGGCAGAACAGGGCGGCTTCCCCGACGATCCCGAAAAAGCTCCCGACGGAGCGGCGGCAGACAGGCGAATGAAGCACCAACGCCTCGACTAAGCGACGCACCTCATCCCGCGCTCCTTATTCTCACGGGGGATTGTTCATGCAACGGGTTCGCGGAAAGAATGCCAAGGAACGTACACGGAAGGAACGAAACCTCACTAGTGGAACTGACGAGGTCTTCTGACGCGTTGGAGGAGCTATGCGACGGTGTTGATGTGTGACGCAAGGGAGAGGGGAAGCGGTAGGGGAGTGGAAGAGGGGAATTGGAAAAGAAGGAAAGAGGGCGGGATAGGGAGAGGTGGCTTAGGAGGTAAGAAAAAAGAATGCGGCACGGGGCGATATAGCGCGGAAAAGTGCCAAAATTCGCAGGGCGAGGGGAGACAGGAAAGTAATTCCGATTCCTGATTCAACATGCGGAGGAATAACTGCATCGAACAGTCACCCAGGCCACCCCGCGACGGGCGAAATACAAAGCATATGAATATGAGTGCGTGAAAAACAACTGTTTGCGCTTCCGCCAGAAAGAATGTCGACACCGCAGAGAAAGCTCGATGCTAGTCGGCCGTAATGACCGTTGATTGCAACGTATGTTGGCTCTTGACGGCGTTTTTTATGGAAATGAACTGTGAGGTACAATATATCCCGCCAAGGTCAACAATTGAATTAAACCTGAAAACAGTCGAGAGAGATTCCGAGGAGCGAGCGATGGAAAACATCACTTTCGAAGCCATATGGTTGGTTTCTTGGCTGGCACGGCTCTCGATAGAATCCTACATGGATTTCGAGGATTAATCCCGCGCTAAGACCATTCAAACATGGGATTATGATATTTTTAACCGTTCGACGTTTCCTTAAGTTTGAAAAACAGGTTTTCACAAAGGGCCTTTGTCTGCCTTCGGAGCGTGGGACTTTCGCTGGCGAAAACCACGATACTGAATCAGATTTTCACTACCGTTATTCTACGATCTTAAATTAATTAAGGCGATCCAAGGTCAGAGGCCGTGTTACTTCCTCTCGCCCCGTTATGCCAGCAATGAGATTTGAGCTAACGATAACGCGTAATAATGATCGCCCTTATCGTATGAATGGTATCCCAGTGGAAATCCTTCGAGCGGGTTCTTTGATTAATGTAACCATCGCAGAAACTTATGAGCTTAATCATTTTTATCAATATTATAATCATTCTGAGAAAACTGAGAAATGCATTATTTCCTTATGGTATAAAATAAGGAGTGTAAACAGAACAAAAACTACATGCTAGGATAATATAACTTTCTTCCAATGGGAAACAATACGTAAATCCTGTGAAAATAAAAGTAAAACTTAACGAACTATAAAATTTTAATAATCAAACTTTTGAATTATTGAATAGCCTTCACATTCCCAACTATTTGCTTCAAGGTTTTCGAGTGCTTCACTGAATCAATCAGTTGCGTTAATTTAATGAATGAAAGAGTTCTCTTATATTATGAATAATTTAATTTATTGAACACGAAAAAAATACTACAGGATGTTTTTAAATACACATACTTTTTTCTTCACGAAAGCCTTTTCATAACACGTTATTAATTTAACATCGTACTCAAAGGCCGAATAAAGTGGTTCTTCCGAGTAGTAGTATTGTTTAAATGTGCTTCAACCGCTCGGGTCATTCCACACATTGTGGGAATCGAGCCCGGGACCTCTTTAACAAAAGCCGAACGCGCTGCCCCATTATCCGGAAGCCCTGGTAATTCCTAATTGATCGCTAAGTCTTATTAATAAGTACATAATACTCATAATATTCTACGATTAAAGACCACAACTTAAAGATTACGACCAAAAAATTATTTAACAGCTATTTGTAACAGGAAGCGTGAAAGGAAACCCCGCAGCGCGAAAGAATCTTATCTTCGATGCATAACCATCTTCCTACTTATGATAACATTTCAGGCTGTTTGAGCTCGCAGTGCAAGATACCGCTAATCACAAAAACAACCTAACAGTTTAGCGAAAACTGCGTCCGTACTGATGATGCTTGAGCGTATTACTGAAACGCATTTTCAGTCCCATTATCTATCAAAGTATTCACTGAGACACCCAAAATGAGAAAATTTTAATACTCGACATTTTAGAGCAGTGAAGGAAATTTAAGAATTGCTCCACTTAAATTTATGTAAGCTCTTATCAACCTTTTTCTATGTCCTCATGACCTCCACAGACCTTCTTGCACTAATTATACTTTATTTTCATCAGCAGACTAAATCTACTTCTTCCATGCACAGACTGAATTATTCTCAGACCTTTTCACACCCAAATCTTATCTTTTCCCATGTCCTTCTTCACTCACCTATTCCATAGTGAAGAGTTTATTCACCCACATACTCTTCCAACATGGAATTGTACATAGGTGGAATTGTAAGGTGGATTTTCATACCTTAATCCCTCCATAACACAAAAAGAAATTCAAATTTATTACCAACGTTGATCTCTCAGTCTGATGAGAATTCAAACTGATGAAAATGAAAATATTATGCATAGATTGGAATATTATTAATACAATTATACGTTTATAATTTACGGAAGATGCCTTAACTTAGTGAAATTCCATAACTGGGTAGAGAAATAAAATACAATTTGAACTTTTTATATAAACGACCGGTTTTGGATAATTCCATCCAAAATCAGGTCCTGATGATGGATGAATTGTAAGAAACCAGTTGTATATAATAAAAGTTCAAGTGGAATATTGACAAAGTGTATTTCGTTCCTAAACCCATTTATATATTTAGTAGTAAAAACACTGCCTGGGGTAAGAAAATTAAATATTATAAAAGATTGTACGAAGTTAATATTTTATTAAAAGAAATAAAGCTCAAAAACCATTCTTATTGACAAATTTGATTCACCTTTACAACAATTACTTCCATAACTTTCTATCATTTGCAAATCAAATGTATAGGTCAACAAAAGCCAACGACGCTTAGGCAGTGGGAGAATTCTGGATTGGCCAGTGTACTCAACTCCTTTAAAAAAGTTTCCTGCAATATTTGGCAGTCCTGTTATAGGTGATACTGCAGGATTGTAAAATAAGAGCATTTCAGCAATATATTTTGAGGTTGAAGGCAATGAAATGGATAAATATGTTGCACAAAAGCTATGAAGGTCAAGAGCATTTGAATCAAACTACCAAAATAAGCCTGTAAGGCCAATTCTCAGTGCTTCAATACTGTGAGGTTGGAAGTTTGACCTTGTTGGACAATTAGTGTTTGGAAAGGTTCCACACTTTGTTTAATATTAAGTACCTAGAGACCATGTGCATTAACAGAAACCTCTGAATCAAACATAGTGCTCAAGGAAATATTGATTTTAAACAGAACCATTAACGAGTGGAGCAATTAACCTTCAGAAGTCAGGTTTGGCAGTTTGTGGCAAAGTTAAAAGCGGAAGCACACCCAAATTTTTCTTAACGAATATAAATATTAATATTTTGAATTTATTAATGCTTTGATGATAAATTATGAATCCTAATCGTAAGAAAGTATTGCATGTATATATTAACCCCTCAACGTGATCACATGTAATATTATGTCTAGCATTATTCTTCATTCTTTATCTTATAGAAACTTTATTTCTGCGTGTAACATAATATACATACATACTCATTAAAGAAGACTTGTTCTTTGCATATATGCTTGTTTTTTATTTCTTGTTATTTTTATTATATCTCCTTAAAATTTAAGAATTCATCCCGAATTGTTTTTACCAATGATCATTTTAAAACTGCTAATACTCTCTACCAATCCAACGTAACATTCTGTTTTTTCCCCTCAGTTATTCTTTGTGTCATTAGCACAAATAAAAACCACATGCTAAGTAGTTTAGATAAACCAACACTTAGCAAAAATATCGTTATAAGTGGAGTGTAGTGGCAGAGATATTTGCTTGCTCAGCCCAATTAATGTCTAGCCTAAATTTCTCAAGCGATAAAGAACTTGTTGCAAGTGAAATTGAAATAAATGTTGAAATATTCATTTATAATTTTGGGCCAATTTCAGGAACGGAATGATAACAGAATCCGATAATGGAACTTAAGTTATTGCTTTTTATTTCCAAGAGCAGAATTCGGGGTGAGGAAACGGCAGCTGCAAATAAACCTCATTGCCGATTGAGGTGTTACGGTATTCAAATTATTTATTGACAGATACCATACCTGAGAATAGGATCTCATGGAAATACTAGCTGAATTTTAAGGAAGGCTAAAGGGTATGAATCACCCCTCAATGTGCTTACCAAGTTGAAAATCTTAATTAATTGATACACACGATTAACCTATAAACTGTTGATTGGTCAAACTCAATTCTACCACTATTCTAGCAGATTGTAACGAATACATAGTATGGTGGTAAATATTTAGTGCCACATTACTCTAAATAATAACTGATATACCATATTTTATGGACTATAAGACACCTTCATTTTTAAACGATTTTAAAAAAATCATCACAATGAAAATCACATGAAAAATTAAAAAAAAAGAAAGATATAAAAAGGTTGAAATAGTGAAGTTAGTCCTCCCAGAATAGATAGAGATAGGTTTCCTGCGGCATCGAATATATGGCCATTTTTATGACTGGCGTAAATTTTAAATCAAACACTGGACATTTTTATATTAATTTTGAGTATAAGACGAACCTGAATTTCGGAGGCTATTCTTTGATGAAAATAGTGCATCCTGAGGTAAAATATGGTATCAGCTGTTTTATCACATTGTGTGTATATAATCTGCGGCATTCATTAAACTTTTAAGAATTTTGGGATGTACCCAATTATAAATATTTTCATAAATTTTTAAGTCCGGTAACACAAAAGGATTATATGTTAGGAAGAGTTATGAACTGAATCGCTGCTATAAGGCTAGTATGGCCTATTAGTAACCTCTTTGTGAAAAATATTTATGATAATTGACCAAATTGTGTTGCAACAGTTGGCCATCTATTCCTTAGTTCATTGTCGGCTTCACTGTTCCCTGTCTAGACTTTTAATTCCCACTTAGTCAGATATTGACAGAAGATATTATTCTGAGCATTAAATGTAACAACCTGCCAATGAATTTCAGCAGCAGTTTTACATTGAGCATCAAATAACTTTAACGCTTTAGCACCTTGCACTTGGAGTAATAGGTAAATACAGCTGTCATTTCAAACTCATTACCTGACCCAAATTTTGGGATATCTGAATCCTACAACATTCCATTGTGCATCTTTTCAATGCTCATCATTGTATAAGTTGTAAAAGAAATTTTACAACTTATAGCAGCAACATTGTAACCTTTTGTTCCAAACAACCCTCGTATTTCCTCTAATGATCTTGAACAATTAGGATTTTTATTTCAAAATAGTATTCTTTTCACAACTTAACTGACAAATAAGACAATTCATAGCTTTGCAAAGTGAGCACAAATAGATGCATGCATCTGGTCTTTCAGGTTAAAGCTAAATGAATTTATAGCTCTCTGAAATTAACCAATCAATCTCATCTCCATTTTGGGGGTCAGCTACAGGAAATAAGAAAGAAAGGCAACCACTTCAAGGCACAGCAATCAATGGGTAGGGAAGACTGGAATGAGGGACAAATTTCTTAAAATGAGAATTTAAAAAGAATCAATACATATACTACCCAATAATGAGGAAATATATCAGTAGCAAAGTACTAATATAAAGCAATATACTTTTATAGGGAAGGTTAACAAATATTTGATCCTAAATAAAAATATTTAATAACTCAATGCAACAAAAATAGGGTTACAAAGCAATTTATGCCGACATAATTGTAATTTGAACACACAAAGTAAAAATTTTACTATCGAAAGTGAATAAATGTAACCTTAGAGCAGCCACAAAACTGAAGTTAGTGCTTTTTTTGCCATATTGCTGAATACAAATCAAGACAAGCATTCTATCACATCAAGAAGGAAAATCATTTACAAAAACAAAATATAAGCTGAAGATAATCTTTTTAAACTTCATTCACACCAATTTAGTTATAATCCTTTCAGAAGAAGAATTAGAAAGAGATATTATGTAAATGCACTTTGGTTACCAGATTATTACGGAAGTTATTTCTGATAAACTCACCTGGAGGAATTAAAATTACTAAGTGATCTATTCCTTAAACTTCCATTCTTGTCGGCACATAGGGCAGTGGTGGTTCACATGCTGCGAATTCAGCCATTTCATGATGCAGTGGATGTGGAAACAATGGGAACACTGCCCCCAAACTGGAAAAAATTGCACAGCATACATTGAGGTACGTAAATAACTACATGAAACCCTAAATTTGCCACAAACAACAAAATACTAACAACAAATCTAAGAAATTACAAGATTATTTGATGCATGCAGAAAAATGGAACATCCACAAAGAATGAATAAGGATACATTCTAAGGTAAGGTTGAGTAATTATTAATCCAATAATTCCTTAAGTCTAATCAAATCCGATTAAAATACGGAGTTCTTTGACCTAAATGTTAACCGATAAAATACAAGATACCGATGTTCAAAGTGATTTGTGTAAAAGATTTACTAGTTATATGACTAAACCATTAAAGAAAAAAATTAAATAAACTGTAAATAAAAGATTATAATAATATCTTTAACCCATTGAAACAAATCTGCTGTATTACATAAGAATACATATGTTAGTTTTGGTAGCTATTCAAATTGATGAAGAAAAGATAATTCCTGGAATAGTGGAAATTTGGACATTCACAAGACAAAAATCTCCTTAAAGATCCATAACAAAGAAAGAAAGTAAAGCCCTGAAAACTAGATGATGCACATGCATGAAATGAAGGAAATTCTGAAAGAGAATTTCTATGGCTGCTATCAACCGATGACATTTAGAAAACATGGGGATAAATGTATGTGGTCCCGAAGGAAGTACTCAGTAGGAGACTGGGCACCATTGGTCTACGTCAGGGGGCTACAACCTTCTTGAAAAAATGAGCCAATTTTTTTAATAGATGTTCGGAGCCTTATAGTACTTCTTTGACTATACCTTATAAAAAAAACGTACCAGATCAAACATAACGGTTAATAAACCTAACACTAATCAGATTCGATTATAAAAACTGCTTCGTAACAAAAAGGCAAAAAAAAAATCATCCAAAAACTTCCTTTTACTCCCAATTAAACTTCTAAAAAGTGCGCTACTGAAATATACGCATAATTCTTTATTGCACAAACATTGTGTCGTCGCGGAGCTCCTTGAACTCTGTAGCAATTATTTCAACTCTTAAATAACAGTTCCCTTTCCGATGTTCATATTTACCTAAAGGACAATCATCACCAGGAAGCTTGCATTCAGGACAACAACCGTCAAAAGGCATTCGACAAATTCCGCAGTTATCATCATTAGCAACCCATCGCCAAGTTGCTACCCCAATCCAGTCTAAATTACAATAATAAAAATTCAAAAAAGGAATATTTTACCATAATATTTCATTTTGCTATAATGCAAATGTATCACCCATAAAGAAGTGATTAGAACAAAAGATTCCAGAATTTTTAATAGTCCGCAAAGTCGGGGTTACCGAACTTTTAAATCATAGGTTTTAACAATAAAACAATCATACTTACTCTTGATGGTAACCTTCATATTTAGATGCCCATTTGCGCAGAATTAAGGGACGCTATAAATTCCTATTGAATTTAAATTCAACCTAACATTTTAGATACCACTACATCATAGCGGCAAGGCTACAAGATTGAAGCGGTTCCAAGTGGAACTTCAAGTTATCAAGGTGGAACATGAGAACAACGCATCCACTAGCCGGCTATTTCGAAATATACGGAAAGCTGAGTGATGGATGGATATCTGCTAATCATCTAAAATGGTCATCTTATAAGAATTTTTGGTAAATTTCTAGTCTGCTTCATTTTCTAAATAATACCCACTCAAGATCTCACCTAATTAATTTTTTCCCCATGCCTTGCTTCAATTTCATCTATTTCCATTTTCTTTCGGTAACATTTTTAATCCTTTTTAACAGGGGGAAATTGAGCAGCTAACATATATCTTTTCACTATCTGTCAATAGACTATAGTAATGCTGTAAGGATTCTAAGTGACTCATATTTATTATTTTCATTTAAGAATAAGTAATTATAATTACTTTCAGAATTGTTTGAGGTTTTGTACCTGATTTGTCTTCGAGTTGTATGTCAGTTCTCATATTTGTAGGGCGAAGATGTAGGAAAGTCCTACTACATTGGTAGTCCAGCTACTCTGGAGATTATCTCTTATTAAGCCTCCTAAAGGTACACCAAGATTACCAAGATCTCTACAGGAGAGAAAGTTTTGGAAGGCAAATGAATGGAAGTTCTGGCTTTTATTTTACCGTCTTCCATGCCTTCAAGACATTTTGCCTAAGAAATATTTGATGGGCTTTGTTGAAGCAAGGAATCTATATCCTACTCAGTCAATCTATTATGCCTGAGGAACTTAATGAAGCTCATGTACTATTCACTGAATTTGTATTCCAAGTGCAGATTCTTTATGGGAAACCGAAAATGACGTATAATGTGCATCAACTTCTGCACTTGGCACCCAGTGTAAAGGATTGGGGTCCACTATGGGCACATTCAGGGTTTCCATTTGAAAATGCTAATGGGAAACTTTCGAAGTATGTGAAGAGTCCCAAAGGAGTTACTTCACAAATCTGAAAACATTATCTGCTTCAACAGACAGCAAAGGTATGGAAAAATTCAGAAAATATTACTGGGAGGGTATTACAGTTTCACCAGAAACTCTTAGCATATCCAATTATGAAAAAGTCCCTTCCTGTCAGAGGTTTTACTTACTTAGGGTGTGATAAGGACTTTACTGGTGAGGACCCAGAAAAGAGGAATGCCTTGGGTGAAATCAACATTAATTTATCAAAAGTTAAACAATACCCTAAAATCATGATGATGGGATGTGTTTTTGAAAGTGGGGAGGCTAATCAATCGAAGCGGCGAAATAATTGTGTAGTGATTTTAAAGGATGGTAGAATTGGAAAGATATTGAACATTTTGTATAATGGGCAAAACTGTGTAGCTTTGCTAAAGTTGTGTCTCCTTGCTGGAAGAGCAGAAACAAAGACTTTTGTGCCATACTTAAAACAGTATTTGAATGATGGCTGTGTTATAGGTGTACCAATGGAGGAGATTGATGAAAAGTGTACAACTGTTGAAATTAATTCTTTAATGTTTATAGCAAAATTACCAAACATGTTTGAGAACGAATGAAAAATAAAAATTTTTGTTAACCTCATGTTGTTAAATTTATTAATAGCAAGTACATCGCAATATTTATTTGTGATATATATTTCATAATTGCTCTCTCCAGCTTTGTGTACACATGAAGAGAAATACTCTGTAAATGTAAAGTTCTGAAATTTTTGTGCAATGACTGAATGGAACAATGTCATGTATCATTAATCTTATTCTTGTTTGTTGAAGTGCACTCCAACTAAAAGTTGTGAATTAGATGAGAGGGGGCAATATCTCTATCCACCTTGACTGCCTATTTTACTAATCTATTTCCCTTATTAGCATTTCCATTGCCAAATCCAAACTCTACTGAAGACTTCCATTCCAACCGGTCTCTACTGAACACAGTTATGTATTTATCTGAAGTTAAACTTATTTCTGTTTCAGACCAGCCAATGAGCTACTAAACTTATCTCAATTAAGGAAAAGGTCACCATCATATCCTATATATTTTTTCAATATATTAAATGAGTAAAAGTCAGTGGAAATTGGTTGACCAAATCCTCAAAATAAAGAGTTTTTGAGAGTATTGTCATAGAGTAACTACACTCTATATACGATATAGTTACTATATAGTATAGCTACATTAGACATATCTACCACTTTAACTTCAGCCAATGTGATTGGATAGTGGCAATGGAAATGCCACTATGTAGATATTTTCTGCTGGGTATTAATAAGAGATGACCAAATGTGTAACATTTAATTCATATAAACCATAAAACTTATTTTACCTTAGGGTAAGCTTACTCTACAATTTTATGGAGTAGATCTAACGAGTAATTTTTAGAAGGCAATAAGGAAGTATATTCTCTGCTGTTCCATTGGCAATTGAAAATGTGAGGAGTTTCTAAAAGGGAAAAAGTATACTTTTCCATAAAATATGCTTTGAAGATATTCAATGTGAGTTTTGCTGTATTTTCATGTATAGTAGATAGCAGCAAGACCTATTTACAAATTAGCAGTAATGGTTGTTTATTTCATTGTCAGTCACATGGTTTTCATGGAATTATTTTAAGAACAATAAATTGAGGCTAGTACTCAAAGATTTTCCTTGGCTAAGTTTTGCTGACAGTCTTCTTGTATTTCATATTAAAATGTAAATCATTTCTTTCTTGGATCTTAAAATGCTCAAATACTTTTAATTTTTCTTTATTTTATACTTGTTTGCTCTTCATTTTGTCTAACATCTTGCAAATGACTCTCAATGCAGATTCGATTTTGTCTTTTCTCCAACTTTAAATCAATAAAAATTCTTCTGTAATAGCATAGGATGTTCATTTTTTGAACTGTTGACTAACGTTTTCCAGCATCAGTGGAAGCTATACAACAACATATTCAATTCTTGGATAGAGTACGAATGTTAGTGTTTGCTGATAAAGGGTCAATTGCAAGAGTGGTCTCATTGACAATTATTTTCCCAGTAATGACTTTGCTATTATGATATTACTGTAAAACGTTCTTTCAAATGGTTTCCTTTGTTAAATTGACATCCCATCAACTTTGTGTGCTTGTTTCAATGATATTAAACTTTTAGATTTTCCACTCTCTCTCTTCTATACATTCTCATGCCACTCCTGGATTATTATTCCACTTTGCTCAAACTACATTCTTTGCAAATTAAATTATGATAATTAATGCAGATGTGGAACAACCAGAAAGATATCAGATATCCTTGCATTCAAAATTTTATTCATCTTTTATTTTTATGTGGTAGAAATCTTAACTTACACTAACAGCAACTTAAAATATTGGCCCTTTAACTGGTCTACTTGACATACTTAAAATTACATAGTTTTTACATTCTGCCTAACCTTCCTTTCATTAGTGCAATGGAACAATCATTACATATAACAATCATCTAGAATTAATAACTTTCTGATAAGTAGGTGCAATAAATTGTCCATATATCAATAATATTGTTCTCATACTTTTACCTGAAACTCCATTCACACTTACTGCACTCCCATCTTTTAAAATTTTAATGTGTTTACCATGCTCAAGTGCATTGACTTGATTTTTCCTTCATACATCCGGTATTACATCCTTCATCTGATTTGCAAGAATTATTTCAAAGAACAATTAACCCTTGATCAATTTCTTGTTGTTGGTTATTCCAGGATACTAAAGCTAAATGTCGTGCTATCGTGAGTGTAAAGAGGCTGCCAGTTCACCATAAGGATTATTAAACGACCCTCAACCCTGAACCAACTCAGAAAGGACGATCGACAGGATGCCATATCTTCGATATCTTCTATCCTCTCCTCCATCAACACTTTCCGCCGCCATAACCTGTGCATTTGAATCTCAAGCACATATTAAAGATAAGAAAAAAATTTCTTATATTTCTATTTTTTTAACTTTGATTACTTGTTTCGAGATAATTCCCAACATCCAAGGGTAAGAACCCATTAATTAGTGGCTGTCTTCCTTTCATCAAAGGGGGGTACTAAAATATATAGAGGGAGTGGCAACATAACTTCCTTTTTTTAAATGCTTTTTAATGCAAAAAAAGGAAGTTATGTTACCGCACCCTGTATATAGTAATAATGTATCAATAGTATGCACTTATATTCAAAAAATAGAAAATAAGAGCCAACTACTTTTGATTTTATCACATTATCACCTAGCATAAGTAATGCATAAGTTATAAGCATTCTATGACTAAATGAACACAGTATTTGAGACTTGAGCACATTTTACATTTACTAGCTGTTGAACCTAAAATACATTTATGCAGAAGTTTGCAGAGAATTACTCGAGGGTCACGGATGTAGTTTGTATTTCTTAACAATACAATAACATATTACAAGGCAGTCTGATAATCTCAAACAATAATATTTACATACAAAATATACACCCATTTTTATAACAAAATATGTGCTTACAGAAATGTATAGTTTCTGAAGAGGTCAGAAATGCAGCTGATGTTTATAACTAAAAGAAAAAAATACAATTAAAAGGCTGCGAGCAAAAAGTATTCACAAAAGAGGTACATAATCTTCTATCCATTGTTCGTCATCAACATCCTCTTCAACACCTTCAAACAACCTGTTGTAACAAGGGGAAGCCATGGCCCTGTAATGTAGGTATGGATCAAGCCGACTGAGTTTTGACTTGCAAAGCCAGCAAAAGAAAGTATTGCATTTCCAGCAGATCATTTTGTTGCATCCATGAGATTTCTGAAAAATAAATGGATATATTGGCATAATAAATGATCTAAAGTTTCCAAACATATTGTGTTACTTCACAGGTTTCAGCAATCTCTTCAGTTACAACATTTTTCAATACTGGGATTTTAGTTCAAGATCTTCCTTCATCCTGATTCTAAACTTATAGTAAAACCTATTAGGATGGCAAATAACTTCAGAAAATAGTGGTGGGACAAAATATTCTATAAATGTACTAAACAGCAGAGAAAACAAGTTCTTCAAACATTTTAGAAGTTTTTGTGGATAGACTAAACCAAGAAAGTTTGCTTAGAAGCAGGGTTATGAAGGAAGTAAGACCTGCTGATTTTTCATTTATCATCATGAGACTTCTACCATTTCCTCTGAAACTTGTTAAACTGTAGTGGACTAAAGATTTCGGAGTATAGCATATATCAGTAGGCTATTTTTTACTGATTTATTAAGTATCTTAATAAATTATATTTTAATTTGTGATTAATGTTAAGTTGCAACTTCAAAAATATGCTAGTTTCAGCCAACGCTATTAGATCATTATACTACAACATAGTAGTAAAAGCGAGTAAACGCATGTTCCATTTCTAGGATTATATCCTATACTTGCTCAGAATTTTTTTGCAAAGTATTAAAAGGAAACCTAGACTTGGTTCAAAGTGCGCAAAGTATATTTCTCATTTTACCATAATTATTCCAATATTCAAAAGAATTTTCTATAGTAACTTCAAAGGTTTCAAATGAGGTTTAAGGAGAATTACAGCAAAATATAATTTAAAGCAATTGTGCAGGGGTGACAAGAAGAGTAAGAAGAGCACTGTAGTTTTAGTGCAATTCATACGTAAGCTAAAACCCATACCCTTAGACAATTGTAAAATTTAAAAAACCATGGTGCTTCAAAGGTCTTTCATGAATTAATAAGGCTAATAATTAATCAAATAAATACTAAAATAGCTTAGGAAAAAGCAATGTTCACAAAGAGATATACATGTAAATGTATCCTTTAATCAAAATACAATATGTAACTCATTATAGAAACTTTAGTGCAAAGATGCATAGAAACTTTAAATGCAGTAATTCTGATTATTAAGAGAAATGATTTATGAACTCGACATTGCTCACTGACCTCAATAGCTGCATTACATGTTGGACAATTCTGACTGTTTTCCACAATCCAACTTTCAGACAGATAAGAGTCCAGCAGGAGCTGAAGCTGTTTCTTTCCATACTTCTTCTCCATGTGAGCTCGTTCATTATCATCAGCATTTTTATACTGTTCAGCTACCTTCTTTTGCAACACTGGGAGAAGAATAAATAAAATTGTGGTCACTATCTCAAATCAATGGAAATATGAGAAACTCAGAAACAGATACGTAGATAAAATGCATAGACATTAGACAGGAATATCTTTGAGATTTAAATTTTTAAGGAGAGAGAAAAATTGACAAGAAAGATAACTGAATTCAACAAAAGGATTGGTTTTAGATTAGAACTATTTCTTATCTAAGTCTCAACACAACAAAATAAATTAATGTATTTGCCTTATCATAGAAAATAGTAGATCAAATGTGTCCTAGTATAGTAACCTCATAAGCTAGGAAATCCATTAAGGAAAAAAACACTTATTATTGCTTACCAACCAGTTTGCAGTGGTAATCTTGCAATTTAATTTAATCTACACCACACAGGAGGTATATAATCATACTTTTTAAAGATATTTTATCTTATACGTTATTTCTTTGAAAAAATATTAAAATGATACACACCACTGTGCAGTAACTATACTAAGAATTTTTACAAATTTGTAATGAAAATATTAGTTATTATGAAACCTAACGAATGTACAGTCCTGGCCAAAATTAATGCAGCACCGGCCGTAAGGATCGTTAGGGAGGTGCTGCGTTAATTTTGGCCAGGAGTGTACATACAACGCTTCTGCCCTATTTCAATAATTTTATGAATGTCATGCATTCTTCAGTTTCATCGATGGTGGGAAACTGTAATCCTATGCTTTGGGAGCAAAAAAAAAGGTCCTTACCAATCTGCCTAATCAATATTAAATAAGCACTCAATAAACATTTATTCAATCATTTCTCTTATGCTTTTCAGAAAAATATAAGAGAATACCTTAATAAATACCCTACTATAGCATTCTGAAATATTAAAATTATTCTTATAACTAGTTTATTGTATTTTATAGGATTTATGCGGCACTGAGTAAATTTTATGCAAGAACTCATCTACTTCAAAATAGTAATCTTAGGTACCTAAAAACATGAATATTACAACGCAACTATGAATGCATTCCTTTGGGTTATTTGTCATTCCTTTAATAAATTTAAAATTACTCTCTCATTAAAATGTTTTTTAAGATGATTACATAAGGAAGATTTATAGCATCTCAGATGATAAAATAGGGAAGAGAACCAACCATCTTTAGCTTTGTAACAGTGTAATTGCTGCAGATGCAAGTACCATTGTAAATTAAGATGGAAAGTCGACTTTATTTTTGAAAAAAAAAGAGAAAATTTGACAAAGAGGTCAAATAATCCCATTCTTAAAATTCAAACAAATGCTGAGAATAGACACATTTCCAAAGATTCATGCAACAGACAGTCATCCTTTTAATGTTACCTGATCTGAACTTGCATGGCTCAACTCCGTGATACACCATTCGACAATATATACAGAAATTATATTCACAATTAGGGCAGTGAGCCATTTTCTCCTCGGGATCGATTGTTACAGGGTACTGACAAAATGTTCTTGGGCAATATGCTATGTCAGTCAAAGTATCCAGAGTGCTACTCAGAAGCACGGAATCATACTTGGCAAAGAGTTCGGGAGAAACCAATTCCTTCACCTATGATTTAACAATTAAATGCAATAATAAATAAAAAGTAAACACTACATCCAGACAAAATTCATACAGTAATGCTAATAGAACAAATTAAGGTGTCATTCAAATACAAACCATTGAGGGTGATGCTTGCTTGCCACATTTAAGCTCAGGGCAGTTTAAACTGCGAACATTTCCATCTTTAATTTGCACTGCAAAATATTCTGTAATGCACTCTCTACAAAATATATGGCCACAAAAATCAAACTTAACGCAATGTTGTCCCAATGTCTGCTGGAAGCATATCTGACAGGTAATTAATTTCTTATTAAATAAGAGTCTTTTCTGTTTCTCATCATATTCTCTCAGTAATGATACAATAGTCGTTGCAGGATTTATTTCCATCACAGCCCTTGGATCTAAAACTACTCTGTTAGATGACATCTTCTTTTGGCTTTCAATTTCCAATGAAGACGAATTCTCAATCATTCCTTTTGTTTCCTGAGAGGCTAATCTATCACAATTGGCCAAAATATCGGAGTGATGGATATGACTTTTACTGACATCGAGCTTCTCATTGATGTTCAAATGGTTCAAAGATTCTTCTTTGAGAAATTGGAACCATAGAAAAAGTATTTCCATTCCTTCATTCTCACGCCACAATTCATCAAGTCTCACACAGAGCTGGCTTAACTGTAAAGGAATAATAATAACCATTTATTAGGGTTCATGAGATTTATTTACCCATTACAATAGAGAAGAAAAAACACATAGTATATGATTAACTATTAAAAGAATTACATGAAAATAAAACCAATAGACACAATATAAAGTGTACAATTTCAATATAAATACAAAAAGTAAAAAAGATTCAATATATGAAATTTAAAAAAAATATAATAAAATAAATGTTAATAACGCAAGATATCAATTCTCATGAATCAATATAATTATTAATAATAAATACAGAAAATGACTACAAAGTTTCTCCTCCTAATATCTAATTTTTCATATTCTTTAATATCACCTTTTCTGAATAATTAAGATGATAGAATTTAAAACGGTACGATAAAAACTAACACACTTTTGTTGCACTTGTTCAAGACGTTGAAAATGGACTTGATAGAGACCACACACAACACCCATATTCAAGGATTGGTCTAACAAGTGGAATATAAAAACCGTATTCCATTTTTTCAATGTAAACTAAATCTCAAAATAAAAAACACATTCTCAAAGCTTAAGTTTTATCATGAGCAAAAATACAATTGAAAATTTAACTCCCTAATATTGTCATGTAAACTAGAATTTTACCAAAATTGTTAAATGGGATAATGAATATTAACGGAAAAATATTCACTTTGATGGCCATATAAACAAAGAAGAAATTAGGGCAGACAACGATGTGTGAAAATGATACTTAAGTGCAGGCAACATTGTTGCGAGAGAAAAATTACTTATGAAGCTACGCAAAAAGGCAGGTAATAGACGTTCTTAGAAAATTATATTTTGACACAAGCAAAGTAGATTTCATAGAATAATTTTTTATAGAAAAAAATGGCACATGATGAGATTACAAAGTTACATACCAGTTTTCTATTCAGCCAAGAGCAACACAAGGTGAAACTAGGTGGGGCCTCAGAGGGGTAATCTTCTGGAAGGGTGAATTGTAAGACTATTGGAGGTAGAAATTCCACACTGAACTCGCCGTCAACAACAGCTGCATCTGAGACAGAGAGTAAATATTTCAATTCAATACGTTCCCAGGAACCTAGCCGAATTTCAGAAATTTCAATTCACCAATCTTCACCTCTCATTTCCTTGTGAGCTACAACGAAAGGTGAAGTTAGTTCAAGGATAGATAAAAATTTTCCTCCAACATATCCTTCCTCCTCAAAGATGCTAAGTTCATCTTCAGTGTAGATACTTTGCAAAGCAGACAATTCATCTTTTTGACATTCTAAGTTATTCATAATACTTAAATACACGATGAACGACGACAATCGGCTTCTAAACTGCTGAATGAGGACGTGAATTTCCAAATGACACACTTGAAAATATACTTAATAGAAAATATATTAATAGAAAATGTTCAAAAATATCTCTAGTTTTTCACTAAAGTACAAAATGAAACCAACATTTCCTAATCCAATACGCAGCCCATCATAAAGGAACTACCTCCGCCATAGCAGTCGACAATATCGGAAGATGACGTAACTATCGATAGTACTGTTCAATCGAAATTTCCTTTCGGATAGTAACACTTATGATTCATCGATTATAGATACAATTTCATTTAGCGGGATTTATTTTGATAATTATATTTTTGCGTAGATTTTTAATAAATATCAGTATACATTAGTATTAAATTTGGGAAGTAAATGCGATTCTGCTATTTTTCCATTAAAAATCAAACGATATATTACGATATATCTAATTAAATGCGTTACCCGCCAAAACGTTATCGCTGAAACTGCTCAAAATTTGGGAACGTTGGGATCGCACGCGCGCGTTGTGGTCCGCAAGAATTTGTCTTTCTACAACAACTGATCTATTTGGTTTTCTTCTTTAAGTTTTCATTTTACTTCTATCAACATGGTTTCTGGAACCAGAAAGATGTTTGTTGTCAAAAGAGGTAAATATCAATAGTATGAAAGTCATTTTCTCTGAAACGGTTGGTCTCGATGTTAATCATTTCTTTTTACTAGATGGGCGAAAGGAAGAAGTGCATTTTGACAAGATAACTTCCCGTATTCAGAAACTCTGCTATGGGTTGAACATGGATTTTGTGGATCCAGTAAGTGCAATAAATTGAGAATAATTTTCGCATGAAAACTGGCGCCAGTTTTTTAGCGTTTCAATTACTAAATTTTGAATTCCTTTTTATTGTAGCCTTCCATCACCTTGAAAGTAATTAGCGGCCTCTACTCTGGGGTTACCACCGTAGAGTTGGATAACTTAGCTGCAGAAACAGCTGCCACTATGACTACTAAACATCCCGATTATGCTATCCTTGCCGCCAGAATCGCGGTCTCGAATCTTCATAAAGAAACTAAGAAGAGTTTCAGCGGTAAGTATTCATTACTAACCAAAGATATCTCTAAAAAATCCTGTTTAAACACTTTAATTATTGAATGAGTTTTTATTCACATTTAAACTTATTACAGAGGTTATGGATGACTTATACACGATGGTTAACCCGGCCACCAGGATCAAAACCCCTATGATTTCCGATTTCCATCATGAAGTGATAATGAAAAATGCAGAAAAGCTTAATTCAGCCATAATTTATGATAGGGATTTCAGTTACAATTATTTTGGATTCAAGGTGAGTTTGTTGTTATTTTTTCTCAATTTCACGTCTTGCCTTTATTGACAATCGAAATAATGAAGATCTCATTGTGACTTGTCTACGATCATGTTCACGTCCATTTTTTATATGTATTGTGTAGTTAAATCTCATTTTGAGTCTAATCTGTGTCGTTTTTAATCATTTCTGGTGAATGTTTAACGCTTTAAGTTCGTTAAATCATTTCTTGTTCTTGCAGACCCTTGAGCGATCGTATTTACTTAAGATTGATGGTAAAGTAGCTGAAAGACCTCAGCATATGTTAATGCGTGTTGCTGTTGGAATTCACGGGGAAGATGTCGAGGCAGCTGTCGAAACCTATAATCTCTTATCGGAGCGCTACTTTACTCATGCCTCTCCGACACTGTTCAATGCAGCTACTCCTCATCCTCAACTGTCTAGGTACGTTGCGAAACTAGTAATTCTCGTTCATATTTTAAGCACTTAAAAAATTCAATTATATGTCCTAATTAAAGTTGTTGGTTTAATGAAAATAACATTTTTAAATTCAAAATGTTATGAAAGGGCATTCCAGCATTGACTGATATGAGTTTTTATTTTTCAGTTGTTTCCTTCTAACTATGAAAGAAGATAGCATTGAGGGAATATATGACACATTGAAACAATGTGCAATGGTGTCCAAGTCAGCTGGTGGAATAGGTCTGAACGTACATTGTATCAGATCTACTGGTAGTTATATCTCAGGTACCAATGGTGTTTCTAATGGAATCGTTCCCATGTTGCGAGTGTTCAACAACACAGCAAGATATGTGGATCAAGGAGGAAACAAGGTAATGCTTCTTAATCACCTATAACTTCACTACACTAATTTTATTCTTATATAACAAAACATTCATAGTTTTGGTTACTAATCAATAAATGAAGATTCTCTTTTGCTCATGCAAATGTCTAAAATTGCATAGTTCGTAATGGTACGGTTCTACCATTCAAACTTTGCTATTTGTGGCTCTCTCTTGTATTCATGGTATCTTTTTCAACTGTTATTTGTGATTGGTACATATCTTTTACAGAGACCTGGAGCATTTGCCATTTATCTCGAGCCGTGGCACGCTGACATTTTCGATTTTCTGGATCTGAAGAAGAATACAGGAAAGGAGGAAGTAAGAGCTCGTGACCTCTTCTACGCTCTGTGGATTCCCGACTTGTTCATGAAGCGAGTCGAAAGTAACGGTGTCTGGAGTTTGATGTGCCCTCATGAAAGTCCAGGATTGTTTGATTGTTGGGGTGAAGAATTTGAGAAATTGTACACAAAGTAGGTGTATTCGAGAAGCTGTTTGATTTTATCTTTGCCGTGATATAAAAATTCCTTGTTGATGAAAGATTGATGTATAAGTAGTACCTGGCTTCTGGTTCTATATGTTTAAGCCAATAGACATACCCATGTTCTATACACACAAAGCTTCATACAACTTGTTCTTAAATTAAAATTAATGTACTATACTGTTATAGAAGCTAGTCTTAGCTAGTTTTTATGAAAGTAAGCAGATGCTAATTTTGATGTGTTATAATAATAACATATTTATGTTAGGGTAAGATAGAAAATCCTTCACCAAAAATTGAGAATGGCATTGTAGTTGGCATGGAACTTAGCTTACAATATCCCATTTTCTTCATAGTAGTAAAGTATTGTAGTGTAATAAAAATTTCTCTTGGGAGGGAATCTTAAAAAAAAATCATTTTTATACTTCCAGTTTCATTTTCTACAAGGATTCTGGAATAGTATTGGTACACTTCAGGGTCGATGGATGGAATTAATTTTTTTATCCTCTACGTACCATTTTGTTTCATCTCCTTGATGAGGAGTTGGAGGTTGTTGAAATTCTTGTTCTCCATGCTTCTCATGAGATTGTATGGGGTTATGTGGGAAGATATGCAGGTTGTTGTTGACTTTGGTTCCAACTGATTCTATCATTAATAAATGTGGGTTTAAGTTTGATATTCATTGTGGTTGGTCATTTGTAACAGAATGGCTACCTAAAGCATGAGGCTCAATGTGTAACTTCCTTTAGATATACTCTGAAAAACCTGGGTAACCTGTGATAATTGGCTGACATTGCATTGTACCTGAACAATGAATTCAGGGTTATGTATGCTAGGCAATGCTAAATCTTAACTGTAGTTTTAGGTTGTTCCATGTAGATTGCACCTTCTGCCAATGATAAGCAAAGCATGGTTTGGGATTAACTGGAAATGGTAAATCGTCCAGCTCATTCCATCTTCCTTGTGAAGTCATGCAAGAGTAAATAGTTTCACAGACACCTATCCTTTAATACATTATTGGATATGGTTGTTATGGAACTAACATCTACGTTCCATTATTAAAAATTACCACTTTTGCTCACTTGTCCATTATTTAGTTCCCAAATGACCCCTCAATCATTCATTTGTTGGACAAATACAGTGGTGGGCTTCAAACAATAACAAGAGTCAAACACACACGCAACCATTCCCTAACTGGAAAAATTCCATTAGCTGGGATTTGAACCCGGGACTTTGCGATTGAAGTTCTATCACACTAGCCACTGCAACTGTTGAATAGGTTCTTTATCATTTATTCACTGATAGAAACAAAACTTCAGAATTAGACCTATAAAAGTAATTATACATCATTTACCAACATTTAAGTGTAAAATTTTAAGACTTATTGGCTGAGTTGTGAAATTTCATGTTTGGTTGAAGAGGTTTTATGTTGAATGAGTTGACTCTGGTAGTTCATGAATTTATTCTTGATTAAATTAGGTATGAAGCAGAAGGTCGCTATCGTAAGCAGATTCAAGCTCAACAACTCTGGTTTGCCGTCATTGAATCTCAGATAGAAACCGGAACTCCGTTTATGCTATACAAAGATGCTTGTAACCGGAAATCTAATCAGCAGAACCTTGGAACCATCAAATGCAGTAATTTGTGTACTGAAATAGTTGAATACAGCTCTCCAGATGAGGTACGTTAAGCTGCTAATGTAAATACTCTTTTCCTAGGGGGTACGTTGTAAAAATCATATTAAATCGGTCTAGTGAGGAATTTGTCGTAGTCTTTTATGGATGTCTAACCCTGTATTTGCACAGTATTTGATTGTATATTTTCAATTTAAACATTTGATCATCATTAAAAAAATCACATTTTGTTATAGATATAGTTTCTGTCTGTAAATTTATATTAGATATATTATGTTTAAAAATGAGGATGTATTTTAACCTTGTTATATATGGTGAGTCAAGCTTTAACACATTGATTGTTCAGTGCTTCCATAGGCCTTAATTTTCCTGTTAATCTATTGTGTTATCTCTAGCAAATAATGTGTTCATTAACTTATACTGTTTGAAAAATATCTTGCCAAATTCCTCACACAAAAATATAGTCATTGTTAACATGATGATGCTGATTTTTTAACTATTTCTACCTGTTCTAGCAAATATTTGCCTACTATTTGAACTTAGTTTCAAGAGTTGATTGTAAAATTAAATGTTATCAGTACGAGTAAAATGTAGCTTGCATACTGCAAGCATATTGATAACATAAAATTAAAATTGACATCATATCGAGAGGGTCCTCAAAAGAAAAAAAAGTGGCATCAAACCCGGGTCTTTCTGGTGATACATCCTATGCAGCACAATAGAAAATCTTTACCTCTAACAATGTGTCCAAATTCAATCAGGAATATTGCCTGCAACTGAGTCAAACGACGTCCTACTTTTCACATATATTCCTTATCTGAGAAATGCTAACCCTTTCAAGATGGCGAGCTTAGCGGAAAGACTCTACTGTATGTCGGAGGACTCTAGCAGAAATTCTTTCCTGTGATACGGAGACCTTATTGAGCAATGCTTCCCTCAGGTGTAAGACTTAACCTTTTTTGAGTACTCAGTCCTATTATACATCCTCTATGTAAGCCCTATCATTTCAATTAGTGCATGAAAGAAATAATGAAAAACTATCCTAAAATGTTTTATATGGCAGATATATTTACCGCCCGGCATCGAACCTGGGTCTTTCTGGTGATACCTTCTATGCAGCACAACAGAAGATGACCATCTATAACTATGTGTGAAAATTCAAGCAGAAATATTGGCTGCAACTGCCTCAAACGACATCCTACTTTTCCCATGTATTCCTTATGAGAGAAATTTTAACGTGCCCTGGCATCGAACCCAGGAACAGTACGGTCTTATCTAAATTTTTTTCAAAACTCTAGGCTTTATATACATCTTCCATATAAGCAAGAACTTCCTATCATTTCGATAAGTGCATAAAAAAAATAATGAAAAACTACCCCAATGTATTTTAAAGGGCATATTTTTGCATCGTCCTAGCATCGAACCCAGGATATTTTCTGTAAAAGTAATTAATGTTTTTCATAGATCTTGACCATATATATAGGCTCTTAGAGTTTTGATTCTCTACCTATCCAGGAAGTATTTTTTACAAATTCCGGAAAATCAAAGCAATGCATTTAAATGGAAAAAATCGGGACTTAGGGGCCCTCTGGAATCGAACCCATGACCCTGAGTTTCAAAATCGCAATTTTTCTGGCAGTTATACATTATGGCCAATACGTCATAAAAATTTCAAGTCAATGACGCTTGTGGTTTAGGCTGTGAATTAGTATCCTATCTATCTATCTATATCCTTGAATGAATCTGGAGAAGCATCTATCTATTACGAGTAAAATGTAGCTTGCATACTGCAAGCAGATCGGTAATACTAATTTCATATCGGCATCATATCGGGACGGTTCTCAAACGAACAAAAAAAAATATTCAAAATATTCTTAAAATTCGCTGTTATTTTATCGTCTGGCATCGAACCCGGGTCTTACTGGTAAACTTACTATGCAGCACAATAGAAGATCAACATCTCTAACTATGTGTAAAAATTCAAGCAGAAATACTGGATACAACTGCCTCAAAAAACGTTCTAATTTTCAGGAATGTAAATGCCTCTCGGGACTCGAACCAAGGACGATCTTGGAAATATAAAACATAATTTTGAAATGTATCTATGATATCTAACTACATGCTGAATTTCAAGTTTCTATATTGTTGGGAAAGGGTTCAAAATTATTATTGAAAATAGGCTCAGTTACTGATTGTAGAGACGCCAGGTGTCGAACCCAGGACACACTGGTAGCTGTGAATGCACAGTTTGATTTCTATGGACTTGATCTTATTTTATGCAAAGTTTGAAGTCAATATCATGCCGAGAAGTACCTAAAATTTGTTTCCGTTATCCCCATAAGAAATGCATTGTGGAGTGCAAATGGCCCTCTGGGATCGAACCAAGGACCATAAGCGAATAAAAAAAATTTGATTATGAAATATATTTATGATTTCTAACCTCATGCCAAATTTCAAGTTTCCATGCATTCGGAAAGGGGTCCAAAAAAAATCTTAAAAATCGCCACAATGCGTTTTAAACGGCCGATTTTTGCCCCGACCTAGCATCGAACCCAGGATATTTTTCGTAAAACTCATTTATGTTTTCGATAGATCATGTTCATATATATAGGCTCCTTGAGTTTCAATTCTCTACCTATCCGGAAAGTATTTTTTTTTAATTCCCGAAAATCAAAGCAATGCATTTAAACGGGAAAAATCGGGACTTTGGAGCCCTCTGGAATCGAACCCATGACACTGAGGATCAAAATCGCAATTTTTCTGGTGGTTACACGTTATGGCCATTACGCCGTAAAAATTTCAGCTCAATCACTCTTGTGGTTTAGGCTGTGAGTTTGTATCCTCTCTATATATATCTATTATATATAGATGCTTCTCCGGATTCATTCATATATCATACGAGTAAAATGTTGCTTGCATACTGCAAGCAGATCGACAACACTATTTTCATGTCGGCATCATATCGGGACGGCCATCAAAAGAAAAAAATGGATTGAAATTTTTTTAAAATTCGCTGAAATTCCATCGTCTGGCATCGAACTCGGGTCTTTACTGTGAACTTACAATGCAGCACAATAGAACATCACCATCTCTAACTTTGTGTGAAAATTGAAGCAGAAATATGGACTACAACTGCCTCAAAAGACATTCTAATTTTCACGAATTTAAATGGCTCTCTGGATTCGAACCAAGGACGATCTTGGAAATCTAAAAAATGTTTCTGAAAGTTATTTATGATCTCTATCTATATGCCGAATTTGAAGTTTCTATATTATTGGCAAAGGTTTCAAAATAATTCCTAAATATTGGATCAACTTCTGATTGCAGAGACACCTGGTGTCGAACCCAGGACACATTGATAGCTGTGAATGCACTGTTTGATTTGTATGGACTTCATCTTTCTATATGCAAAGTTTGAAGTCAATATCGTGCCGGGAAGTACCTAAAATTTGTTTCCGTTATCTCCGTAAGAAATGCATTGAGGAATATAAATGTCCCTCTGGGATCGAACCAAGGACCATCAGCGAACATATAAAATTTGATAATGAAATATATTCATGATATCTATCCACGTGCCGAGTTTGAAGTATACATGTTATCGGGAAAGGATTAAAAAAAAATCTTCAAAATCGCCGCAATGCATTTTAAACGGCCGATTTTTGCCCCGACCTAGCATCGAACCAAGGATAATATTCGTAGATGTCTTTATGGTTTCCTTTAGATATGAACGGCATCTAGCGATCCCTTGAATTTCAAATCTCTCCTTTTCCGGGAAGTGCCTCAAAAAAATTTTCGAAAATCCACGCCATGTATCCTTATGGGGAAAATCGCGACTTTGGGGCCTTCTGGAATCGAACCCATGACACCTAGGTTCAAAGTCGGCTTTTTCCTGGAGGTTACACGTCATGGCCAATACGTCGTAAAAATTTCAAGTCGTTGGCACATGTGGAACATGGTTAAACTTTTGATCCCCTATATATATATATATATATATATAACTTATATATAGGTATATCCGGAGAAGCGTCTATATATAATAGATATTCATATATATATATATATATATAGAGAGGATACAAAGTCACAGGCCAAACCACTAGCGTCAATGGCTTGAAATTTTTACCACGTATTGGCCATAACGTATAACCTCCAGAAAAATTGCGTTTTTGAACCTCAGTGTCATGGGTTCGATTCCAGAGGGCCCCAAAGTCGCGATTTTCCCCATAAGATTACATGGCGGGGATTTTCGAAAATTTTTTTGAGGCACTTCCCGGAAAAGCAGAGAGTTGAAACTCTAGGGACCGCTAAATGCCGTGCATAGCCAACGAAAATCGGAAAGACATCTTCGAATATTGTCCTTGGTTCGATGCTAGGCCGGGGCAAAAATCGGCCGTTTAAAATGCATTGCGGCGATTTTTAAGATTTTTTTTGGATCCTTTCCCGATAACATGGATTATTGAAACTCGGCAAGTCGATAGATATCATGAATTTTTTTCATAATCGAATTTTACATATTAGCTTATGGTCCTTGGTTCGATCCCAGAGGACCATTTGCACTTCCCAATGCTTTTCTTACGGAGATAACGGAAACAAATTTTAGGTACTTCCCGGCGCGATATCAACTTCAAACTTTGCATGTACAAAGATGAAGTCCATACAAATCAAACAGTGCATTCACAGCTATCAAAGAGTCCTGGGTTCGACACCAGGTGTCTCTGCAATCAGAAGTTAATCCGATTTTTAGGAATTATTTTGAAACCTTTTCCAATAATATAGAAACTTTAAATTCGGCATATAGATAGAGATCATAAATAACTTTCAGAAACATTTTTTAGATTTCCAAGATCGTCCTTGGTTCGAATCCAGAGAGCCATTTAAATTCGTAAAAATTAGAACGTCTTTTGAGGCAGTTGTAGCCCATATTTCTGCTTGAATTTTCACACATCGTTAGAGATGGTGATGGTCTATTGTGCTGCATAGTAAGTTCACAGTAAAGACCCGGGTTCGATGCCGGACGATGGAATTTAGGCAAATTTTAAGAAAAATTTCAATCTTTTTTTTTCTTTTGATGGCCGTCCGGATATGATGCCGACATGAAAATAGTGTTGTCGATCTGCTTGCAGTATGCAAGCAACATTTTACTCGTATATATATATATATATGGATACATGAATGAATCCGGAGAAGCATCTATATATAATAGATATATAGATGCTTCTCCGGATTCATTCATATATATAGCTATATAGGTATATAGATAGGATACAAATTCACAGTCTAAACCACAAGCGTCATTGACTTGAAATTTTTATGACATATTGGCCATAACGTGAAACCCCCAGGAAAAAAGCGACTTTGATCCTCAGTGTCATAGGTTAGATTCCAGAGGGCCCCAAAGTCCCGATTTTTCCCGTTTGAATGCATTGCCGTGATTTTCGGGAATTTTTACAAAATACTTTCCGGATAGGTAGAGATTTAAAACTCAAGGTGCCTATATTTATGGTCTTGGACTTTCGAAAACATCAATGACTTTCACAAAAAGTATCCTGGGTTCGATGCTAGGACGATGCAAAGATCTGCCATTTAAAATACATGGGAGCCGTTTTTCATTATTTTTTAGATGCACTTATCGAAATGATAGGATGTTCGTGCTTGGCTGGAAGATGTATGGTACGAATAAGTTTTAGAAAAAAATTTTCATAAGACCATACTATTCCTGGGTTCGAAGCCAGAGCACAATAACGTTTCTCTCATAAGGAATATAAAGGAAAATTAGGACGTCATTTGAGGCAGTTGTAACCAATATTTCTGCTTGAATTTGCATACGCGGTTAGAGATGGTGTTTTTCTGTTGTGCTGCATAGAAAGTATTGCCTGAAATACCCGGGTTCGATGCCGGGCGGTAAAAATATCCCCCATATATAATACTATGGGGTATCTTTTCATAATTTTTTTATGCATTTATCGATATGTAAGGGAGCTCTTGCTTAGATGGAAGATGTATATTAACACTTTGTTTAAGAAAAAAAATAGATAAGACCATGCTGTTCCTGGGTTCGATGCCAGAGCACATTATAATTTCTCACATAAGGAGTGTATGTGAAAAGTAGGACATCGTTTGAGGTAGTTGCACCTAATAGTTTTGCTTGAATTTTCACACATAGTTTGATATGGTTATCTTCTGTTTTGCTGCATAGTAAGTACACCAGGAAGACCGGGATTCGCTGCCAGGCGATTACATTGCAGCGAATTCTACGAATATTTTGAATCCATTTTTTTTTCTTTTGATGTCCGTCCCGATATGATGCCGATATGAAATTAGTGTTGTCGATCTGCTTGCAGTATGCAAGCTACATTTTACTCGTATTTAATAGATATCTATTCAGCTAATTGAGGTAGAAATCATCAGTTTAATTCATCTTTTGAAGATTGTCAGTGTCATATAAATTTATTTATGGGTAACACCTCATGTTTTTTACTGTAAAAGCATAATTTATTCCTTATGTTAAGCTTGCCTGACATGTATTTAAAGTTGGTTCCTGAATAAAAGGTTGTGTAACTTATGTGTCCAATTTTCTTTCTTCTAGATTGCAGTCTGTAACTTAGCTTCCATTGCTTTGAATATGTACGTTAAGCCAGGCAGAGTTTTTGATTTTAAGAAGCTTAAGGAGGTAACCAAAGTCATTACAAGGAATTTGAATAAAATCATTGAAGTGAACTACTATCCTGTGCCTGAGGTAAGATTTTACTCTAGAAGATATTAGTGTCTCAGTTGAATTTTTAACCTCTTCTCAATATTAATATGCTCTGTTTTTAAATAGGCTAAGGTTTCAAATATGAGGCACAGGCCCATTGGAATTGGTGTTCAAGGATTTGCTGACACATTAATTTTGATGAGAATGCCATTTGACAGTGAAGAGGCAAGAAAGTTGAACAAACAAATGTTCGAAACCATTTACTACGGTGCCTTGGAATCAAGTTGTGAGTTGGCTGAAGAACTTGGGCCCTATGAAACCTATGAAGGCTCTCCTGTCAGCAAAGGGGTAGGTTTAAAACGATTTGTCTGCATTTTTAAGGTCTTTTTCATCAAATTGGCTGATAGGGCACATCGTTAAATTCATCAATGGATCCATCAAACTGAATTTGTATTCACTAGTGGATCTAATATGGTTTTCACCAATTAATACCCGATGAAATGCCAATGGTTCTGATGGCAGTAGCGGGTCATTCAATTGTTAATTCCATAACCTCATAAAAAGCCATTAGCTGGCAACTTACAGTTAGGGATATAGTGTATTTATAATGCAACAATCAATGAGCACAAACATCCATGCGCTATATATTTATCGATAGAGTGTAAAGAATTACAGAGATGGAACAATTTGCATATGCTCAGTAGCCATCTTGTCAAACAGCAGACAAACCAACAAACTGTTCTTAAATTCATCAGGAATCGAAGTCATCCAACAATCATCGCGGATCAGATAAATTAAAAAAATGCCCATATATTTAAATATTTGGTTGTGATGAGAATTTAAGATTACTGTGTATAAAAATTGCTTCTCTAATGGCAGACTTATTTTCCTACAGGTTTTGCAACAGGATATGTGGGATGTGAAGGCTTCAGACCTCTGGGACTGGGATGCATTGAGGGCAAAAATAGCCAAACATGGTATTCGTAATTCACTTCTTTTGGCCCCCATGCCAACTGCTTCCACTGCCCAAATCTTAGGCAACAATGAATCAATTGAACCATACACTTCCAATATATACACAAGGAGAGTTCTTTCTGGAGAATTCCAGGTTAGTAATGATCATTACCTAAATGTAGTTATTATTCTGTAAAAAATGTTCTATTCCAAGTTAATTGTCTGGATTCTGCTAAGTCGGTATTTTTGAATAAGTTTTTTGAAGCACCTTTAAAATTTTACTTCACAGGTTGTCAACAATCACCTACTCAGAGACCTGACAGAATTAGGTCTCTGGAATGATGATATGAAGAATGAAATTATTGCAAATGGCGGATCTATTCAAGTAAATAAATTTTGGATAATTTTTTAGTTTTTCTTAGGTTATTGGGCAATATTGTTTGTAGCATAAATATGTATCCCCATAAATATGCTTGTCCTTAGATTATAATACTTTTGCAATTTGATACTTCTTAAGTGAGCTTTATCTCATTATCATGGTCAATCTTATTACTGTTTTCATTTGCCTTCAAGGACATTTCTGGAGTCCCTGATGATCTTAAGAAGCTGTACAGAACTGTGTGGGAAATCCCCCAGAAAAACATTATTGAAATGGCAGTCGATAGAGGTGCATTCATTGATCAAAGCCAGTCTTTGAACATACATATTGCTGAGCCAAATTATGGAAAGCTTACCTCCATGCACTTCTTCGCTTGGAAATCTGTAAGTAGTTAAAAACTGTTTGAAGTCATACCAGTCCCAGATTGGATGCTGTATGATTACTTTCATAACATTTTCATTCTTATAATTAGGGTTTGAAAACTGGAATGTATTACTTGAGAACCAAGCCAGCTGCAGCAGCAATCCAGTTCACTGTTGACAAAACAAAGCTGAAGAAAGCTGTCACCAATGGAGTCAATGGTGTAGACAAGGAAACCAAAGAGCAAAATATGAAGGCCATGGTTTGTTCTCTTGAGAACAAGGACGAGTGCTTGATGTGTGGATCATAGAGTTGATGACTCGAGTATTAAAGTGGGGTGGAGCTGTGATAGAGACTCATGGTTTCACATTCTTGTGTCTATGTACTCCTTGATTTATTTAATAAGTGAATCACTCTGTTCAATACAATGATCAAAAGCAATCTGTTTGAAAATCTCTGGGAATCTCCAATATTCTATCAGATCTCAATTTAACTATGCTTTTCTTTCACGTTTTGTAGAGCTTGTGTCCTTACTTGTTTGTACTTAGATAATTTTTTAACTGTCTCTCAGATACTCTATTTTAAAAGACTGTAAAATTCCTATCTAATGTTTGGTAGTTTTTATTTGGAACATCTAATGAGTTAGAATTATTGATTGTGTGGATGCATTTTTTTATAATCTGGAAAATCCCTGTACTCATAATGTGCCTTTGTAAATAGTTTCTGTTAAAAATTTGTATGGAGCAAGATCTTACAATCCCTTTGCACTCTGATTTCTTAAGGAAGCCTCAGTTTTCAGCTTTAATTTTAGTCAGTCAGTGTGGATTTGATGGTGATATTTTCTTTCTGATTTTTACCAATAAAATATCTTTTTACAATGTATTGTTGTTCTGTTATTTAATTTTGTGAAACTAGCACTTGGCTGCCAAAGGTAAGTAATAGTAAAGCTACCTATGTGCGGCTTAACTTCACTGCACTATTCTGTGTGAATTCTTCAACCTGTACAAAGAGCACATTAATTCTTTTTGTAAATGTACTGACTCCATAGGTTTATGATCAGTTTTTCAGTGCAACTTCAGGTCTCTCTTTATGTTGTCTTTATAATTAGCAGTGGTTGTTACTCATTTTCTGAAGAAAAAATTTTTGGGACCAGCCAGCACTTTTTTTCCCACCTATAAATAATTTTTGCATTAAAGTGGATTTCTATTCACAAAATTTGTAGCAAAATGCTATTTTCCGACTTACTCTTAGATGTTGGAATTTAAGTTTCTGTTCTTAGTAATCTTCAGTATCAGTAGCTGTACTCGATAGCTTTAGGTTTCAAGATCTCTTGAGTCTAATACTGAGAGGTAAGAGTTCACAGACTTATTAAGTATTCTAATTGATTAGATTTTAATCTGCAATTATTGTAATTTAAACTTCAATAGCATCCTAGTTTTAGTCCTAATAGAACATACCATATTTGACGGCATATAAGACGCACCCTCATCAGGTTGGCCACTCACAAGGAAAAAAGTTTTACTAGTCCCTGCAAAAGCGCGGCACCACAATAACTTAAAATGTAGTTTCTTTTAGTTATCATGTTTCGTAAAAGCCAAATATCAACACAATCATTGAATGCAATTATGAAATAGGTAGTATAGACCATCTGGGCTAAAAGTAGCTTTCAGTATTGAAATTTAACCTGTGGAGGTTTAACCTTCACATATAAGACGGAAATTTTTCGAGACATAATTTAGGTAAAAAGGTGTGTCTTATATGCAGTCAAATACGGTACTTATACATAGCTGTGGAAGACTAAATATGAATTCTATTTGCTGATTATATTCTGTAATTGTTTGCAATATTTTAAGCAATGCATTTTAAGGAAGCCCAGTCTTGGCTTAAAGTAAATGAAGTGTTTTGCTCATTCTGTAGTTAAGGATAGTTAAGTAATTTAATAATTGAAAATTGCTTAATTTTCTGTTCATTGAGGCTGTTATTTATATGTTAATTATGGAAAGCTCTCTTTCAAAATTATTCACTGCACTGGAAAACATGAAGATTGTAAAATAAATTAAAACAACCAAATAGTATGGAAGAAAGTGGAGTGTTGAGTGGCAGGTAAAGTAATAATCTGGAAGATAAATTATCAGAAGGCGGTGATGTAGAGACAGTGATTACTCAAGTTAAAATTTCCCAAGAAATACATTGATTGCTTGGCATAGAAAATAACCTTATATCTCTTTGGAAAATATTGGCAAGCTAACCAAGGCTTTAGTTCAATACATCCTATTAATTGATTATTGTGAGCATTTTGCTTGAGAAAGATTTGATAATATCCTTAAAATGAATACTTAATCTTGTAGAAAGACTTGGGATGGAATCAACGAGAGTTTTTACTTTTTTCATTATTTGATGCACCATGTACCCTTGCAGATATCCTCTAAAGAATGAGCCAATGCCTGTGGGTTAGCTCTTTAATTTCAGCTTACTTACTAGCCATACTTTCAAATCTTTGAAGATTCTCTGACTAGGATTATAATATTATTAGTAAAAAAACTTTCTGTAAGTGAGTTCTGGATTCTATAGAGTGCTCTCGAACCTCTCAGGCAGAATGTTAACAGTAAGCATCATAAAAATGAGGTAAAACTGGATATGGTAGATGAATGAAATGGCTTGTTTTGAACTCTAATATATTGTGGAGTAAGGGATCAAGAGCAAGGTGAAAATGCATATTTAGAGAATGTTGTTCATAAGTTGCTCTCATAGTCAAAGAATACTGAATTTTGTATTGCAGTGCAGGCAATTCAATTGAATTAGCATCCGAGAAAATAATTGCAGAAGAACGTGAATCTGTGATCTTAAGACTGAAGTAAGTAATAAGAAACTATAGTAACTAGAACAAAACTTGGATGTAACAGTATAGGCTAAAGAATGAATCAGTAGAGTGTATAGATAGCTGAAGTTTTCTAGTTTTAATGTCTCACAAATAGAATCTCTTATACTTATTCTGAAATAAATGGGATTGCAAAGTCTACCAAAGGATAAAGTAAACCTTTAAAATATGAGCTTACATTTAATGCTTAGAAAGTAAATGGGGATATCTGCTTCCCAAATAGATGAAAATGTTAAAGGCATCTGATTGACAACTAAGTATGTTCGGAGACCAACACGTTATTCTGTGCGAGGATTATCATATTAAAATGAGAATGATCGAATAAACCTGGATTGGTAAAATTTCGAGCTACGAGTTAATTATATATTTACCGCTTAATTGGAGAGATAACAAAAATTGAAGATAATGATTTAACACTAGGTAAGTTATTTATTTTCGATTTGAATTATCGTGGAAAGTGCTAAAGGAATTTAAATCTAAAAGTAATCTACGATTAATATTACGGTTATATTTTCATCATCATTATGGCCAACATCTGTAGAGAATAATCCGCCTTAAAGACCACTTATTACACACTCTGTTGTTTAAATAGCAGAAGAATTCCCGCATGAATGTTTCAGGTTTTCATTTATTTGCCGGTTGTTTATAACAGTACCCAGAGTGCAATTCGGCGAGGAGCGGTTCTTTCTGGTTTAAGTTAGATAAATCTTTTAAAGAACCAAGAAATAACAAACTCCAGCTCATTAGAGCAATTTTTGTTATAGAGGTGAAATTATTATTGCCTGAATCATTTGACAACTTGAAAGATGTGCCAATTTTAAAGCAATTCTTTTACATTTCATGCATTAGTTGATTCCGTTTAGTTGAAAGATGGCTAAACTTACTCTCGGTATTCTTTCATTGTGTATTATTTGGACCAAATGCTATTTATATAGTATTGAATTCATTTTGATGTTTATAATTTAATTTACTTTTCAGTTTTTATTGATTATTTTAAATATATGTTGATGAATAACCTAATTTTGGGAACAAAAACTTATCAATATTGTTACTATCAAAGTTAATGAGGAAATGAAAAAATATGATCAATTACTCCAATTCAGGTAAGAAAATTGTGATTTACAGAATAAGACTCGAACATTTCTCGTATATCTGATTGATTTTCATTTGTTGTTACTATTTAAAATATTTGCGTTTTATGAAGTGACGGTTTTAATGGTGGTATATTTCTATGGTAAACATGGGTAGACATTTCCTTGTCATGAGCTAATATAAAGTTTTGAAGTAGCTATTTGTTTTCAAAGAAATAGAGACTTTTTACTATAAAGCACTGAGGCTATCGAGGCTACGGTAAAAGCGCGACGATTATAACAGAGAAGAATGGTCTTTTTAAAAGAATGTTAAAACAATTTCAGCGTATATTCTCATCTTAGTGCTTGAGTGATTTCGACTGAGCAATTGTATTATTTTATTAACAGTTTAACAAATAAATATTTAATTTCCATTTACTCATTTTCGATTTAAAATAATGTCCATGGTGCAAACACGAGCGGTCAAAGTATTCAATAGCAGGAATTAGAGCCGTTTTTGTCTTCTGCATTCACTAGAATTTCTTCAGCGTTGAGGATGATTTTAATTACGGGAAATTCTTCAGAGAAGAAAGCGACAACAGCAAAAAGCCAACCTTCGATGAAAAGGTGCAAAAATGTTGGAAGTCGAAATACTAGAGCAATTTTTCTGCTTTTGAAACGTAATTCCAACATGTATAATGCAAGGGTAGTGTGGAGCGAATAAATAAATCTGATTTTTTATCACTGGCGGTTTTATCTTACTTAGTGATGTTTAGCAGAATTTCATTTTCAATTTTATTTGAAAGGCAATTATTTTATAATCTTTTTGAGGCAGCAGCAATTTCGCCTCTCAAATGAATTTATTACTTGAAAGTACTGCCTGCCAAACGTACCGGTCGTTTTCCTATTATAAATAGTCTGAGGAATAAATAATTATTAAATTGGTAACGATGACCGTTTTCAAACTATAGAAATGTCTCCATCTTATTTTACCTGAGGTGGATAACGAGCACACTAGCAGATTCGGATATTCTTTATCACGGTATGAACAAGCCGATTATTTCCGAATAAGTAGTAAACGGGGTGAGCTCCTTTAGTAAAGCGGTACGAGTTGCTCGTTTGACGAATGTTTTATTACTATATTGTTTGGAAGAGTATGGGGCATTTTTTTGATGTCATCTTAAGCTTACCAATCAGAAATTTTCTGTAGCTGTGACACCGAACTAGTTAATGGGAACTAATGATTGGAAGGTAATCGAATTCATGTTTCCCTTTTAAAAGAGGCGTCAACGAATCATCAATTTAAAACGAGGGGAATTTACGCTTCGTGTGACATGGATTTGGATGTTAAAAAAGGTTAATGATTTCCAAGAGGTAATAAAATGAAATTTAAGGCGAAAAATAAATTATTTGTCTAAAGTTGGCCAGCGATGTTACTTACCGTTAGTTAGGCCTCACCTTGAGTATGCATGTAGTGTATGGGACCCTGCCGACAAATGTCAAATTCTGGTTTTTGAAAAAGTACAACGAAAGCCGATACGATTTGTAAAGAATTGCTACGATAAAACAGATGATACAGAACGCGGTACAGGTTACTCAGATGATACAGGACGCGGGATGGGAGTCATTAGAAGATAGAAGACTAATTCAAAAGATAAACTTACTAGATAAGTTCAGAGAAATTACGTTCTCAGATGATGTAACCGATATAATGCGACCCCTGTTATATGGGCCGTTCTGATACTGCGAGGAAGATTAGGGAAATAGATGCTAAAAGGAATCGTTTCAAGAATTCATTTTTTTCGCGAACGATTCGCGAAAGCAATCGATTAGGAAAATAGATCCAAGGTGCCTGCACTCCCTGCCACACGCCAAAATGCGGCTTACACGGTTCTTACATAGACATTTTTTTATTGGGAAAACTGAATTTCGATTGCGAAATCTTTCAAATTGGGAAAGCTGCATTTTTACGATAAAAACGTGTCAGAGGGTTCGAAAACGGAATATCCTGGAGACAAGAAGCATTCCCAGCGTAGAGGTGGATCAATTTCCTCACAGCAGATAGTTTCGTGTTGTATATAAAAGCATTTGGAAAAAGGCATCTATAATTTCACGCCGAGAAACGAAAGGGACTCCTGAGGAAAATTTGATGAAGAGCTTGGCCATGAAAGCGTGATTTCGTTTACGAGAAGGACTCATAATTCAGAGGTAACATCAACTTGGAATTGGGATGTTGTTTCCCATTTATGCAGAACGTGAAAGGGTATTCGTCTAAACGCTATAAATAAATCTGAGCTTCGCGTGCGTAGATGGGAATCGAGGAAATGTATATGTAATATCAGCTTTCCTAGGATACATCGTATAGGCTTTTTCGTAAGAGAAATGATTTAGTGAGTTATCTCTCGAAAAAAATCTAAATTAAATAGTATCCTTGGAAGTTTTATAATAATAAATATATTTAGGTAACTAGTTATGATCCAGTGTAAAACAACTTCCTTTTACCAGGGAACCAACTCCTGCTTCCTGCGAAAATTTTGTGCATTGCACTGTTTAGGACGGATTGTTTTCTAACCTATCGACGGATTAATACACGAATATTAAAGAGGCACAATTAAGAAATTGATTCGAATCATTTTCAATTACAGCAAAGCTTAGCGATGATAGTTATGCCACAATTCATTCGCTGATAGTCAATGTTGTATGCTGTACTCCTGTTCCTTACAATCTGCTGTTACCTTACGCGCAAAGCTTCAAATTAATTCCTGATATTTACTATTTTTTAAGAATTATAAATTTTTTATTTAGTTTCATCTCAAGCTATATGGATTTCGATGAAGTAAAAGATGTGCATGGCATTTCTATAGAAAGTCAAACGGAATGAAAGGATGGGATTAGAAAGAGTTAACCGAACAACAAAGGATTTTGAATATTTATTTTGACTCTCAGATTTATATAAGCTCTTTTTGTTTTTTTATGAATATTAATTAGGTAGTAGAATATGTCATTATGTCTGTGATTTCTATCTTTCCCCACTTAGGTTTAGTAAATGTTATTATTTTCTCTCTCTCTTGTAATTAATAATATTCTTATGCTTCTGTAAATTTATTTATTTATGTATATGTAATTCACAAAATTTTACAATTGTTTTTACTTCCTTGTTATTTTTTACTGTGTTTTCGCGTTTTTTCACACCCTTTCTCTGTGGGTGTTTTCTCGCAACGCGGGTTTTTTCTTTGTCAACCTTCAGTTGCAAAGATTTGTAAATATTTGTACATATTATGCCGACGTACGAGTTTACGTGGGAGAGAGGCCCAACTGGGCCTAACCTCGCCAATAAAGGGTCAAACTAAAATAAACTCCATAACATCAAATGAAAGAGCCCATCTCGGGTGGCTTACAGGAAAATTTTAACGGAATAAAGAATAACCACGGAGACCCCGCTTCCTAAACTTATTCCCGCTTTCTAGCCTTCGTACTCGATAGCGCAGTTTTGCCTTTAATTCAATATTCCGAGTTTTTTTGGTGAATATATGTTATACCTCGCACTGCGTAGCTCCGTAACGTGGGTGACCGTGGCCAAACTCGGACGACCCATCAACTTCCGTTACTTCCCTCGCGCATGGCGCCCCCAGTTATGACAGAGATTGCGTAGCGGCAAGATCATTTCCCTCATTACAAACAGATAACGAATCGCGGCCAAAACAGTTCCCAAGACCTTGCCGATGACCCTTAAGAGGGACCGCCCGCCGCTCCATCGGACAAAAGGAGGAGGGCCGTAAGGTCGTGTAAAACGACTTCGGAGGCGATTCTTCATCTCCCATCGTGGTCACTCTCGAAGATTTATAGTCGGACCCCTGAAGACTTCGCGCATTTTTCAATTCCAAGTGCCTCGAAAAGAAAATCATCTGCTTAGGGCTGCCCGGTCAGCCTTTTACCCCTATGTCCGGCACCAATGGGAAGCCACCATTTTGAATAACTGTTTTTACCTTGCAACAAATCACGCGTAATTGAAAAATGGCATTTCATTAAGCCCCGGCTTTCTCTCCCTCCGTACTATTTCTTTCGTATCCGCCGGCCGCAGTAACTGGACATGAGACCCTTACGTTTCCTCCTCCGAATTGTCGGTGGATGGATAAAAAAGGAACCATCGGAGAGTTTTAATGAATATTTAACGGCATAAAGTCTTAAATGGCGAATAGCGAGATTTATCTGCAGTCCTCGGGGCTAACTAAGATTAGGCGGCTTATTTTAACCCTCCACCTCATTAAGAAATCGATATTTCGTAAATGTTCTCGTTGTCAAACAGGCGTACCCTCATTATCTGATTTTGGATCCCTCGCACCAAAAATTTAAGTACTTACAGGGCGTGGGAGTTAAGCAAAGTAATTCGTGAATGTAATGTTGCGACTTTTCTGATTGAACTCTATTGTATATTTTCCGCGAACTTAGTGACGATCATTGGAAACAGCAAGGACCGCAATTACATGTGAATTGTTAACAATTAAATTATTCTAACCAACTTGCTTTTCCATTTACTAGATGTAAGCAAAATTTGCTTTAAATTTGAATCCTTTAGTAAATTATTGCCTTCTAATAAAAAATAATTTACTTCGTACCACCGGATCTTTTATCGTCGAATCTTTTCGCTTTAGCCCTTTACCGATGAATTTGGAGCTATAATCCAATTAGGTATTTTACTTATCATAACTGCTTCTGATCTGAATCCAGGATTATTTCTTTCCCATTCTTTAGAGACAAAATCCCGGCAAATTTATTGTTTTTGAATAGATACGACTTCAAGAAGCCCGATCAGAAATGTTTGTAATATTTATAAATATTCATCTTCATTTTTATTTTTATTTAATAATTTTAATATTTATGCTCATGATCTCTTAATATTAATTATATAATCACTTTATAATAATTATTATCATTTTATACGATGATATCCTTGATAAGGTGACTTTATTCATTATTCGCTTATTAATAAATAACCTCAAGGCGGAGTGTATGGTAATATCACACTCTATGGTAATATGCTGATTCTTTTCACAAAAAAATTACCGAGGGTAATGCTTGGTAATTCATTCATGTTTAGTATTTTTACCGAGGGTAATGTTTGGTAATTCATACTATGATACGTTAGTATCACGTGCATTTTCTTCTCTGGATTGATCGTCCTAATTTTTCCTAAAATCTGATCGTAAGCATATCAACAAATATTACATATTTATCAATCCTTGGGATTTGAAAATAAAAAATCTATAATTCATGAAAGTAGTTAAATAAAAAAATAATTTTATTAGAATTTAAAAAATGATAACCTGGTGATTAGCCGCTAAGATATTTTTTACTCTTTCGAGTATGATGTTAGATGTTTAATGTTTTTAAAGAGAAACGAACTTATTTGCATGTGGTATACATTAAATTTATTCGAGAGGCAATAGCAAGTTTATTGAAAAGTTGCATTGCTATTTCATCCTGATGAAGAAGAGCAAACTTATCCTTCTGAAGTATATTCTTCCTTAGCATTCTGTGTTTTATACATAGTACTTTTATCCAATAGTCTTGCGCCTGAAGTAAATCAATCCTCAATTGTTGTCAGTCTTTTTATAGGTAGTGAGTAAACGACTGTGTTGGCCTCAGCTACTGGAGTGCTAGGAGATTAATAGCCAGAGAAAAATATAATCGAAGGCATGTGCAACTCGGTGTGTCGACTCTGGATAAAAGTTCGCGGTTTTCTCTTCCAAAGGTAAAGAAGCCATCTTGTAATATGACGTTTTTGGCAGGGTGAGACAATATTCTTTTCTCAGCCTACGCATATCTAAAACCTTCTAATAGCACCTTGCGTCTCTTGTTACTAGACGTAAAACACGGAAATTCTTGGTTGTAAATTATAATGGTAATAATTAATTTTGACGCAAAGACAAATCCGGATCACAGTGATAATTCTATTTTTCAGGAGAATGAAAAAGATTCATTCTATGAAATATTTTCTTTCTGGTTTAAAAAATTGATTGATGAGACAGCTTCTTCTTATCTTCGATTTTTTTCGCTATTTCATTGTTGTGAACGCAACAAATTTAAGTGTCTTACATCGAACATATCACGAACGATGAATTTTATTGGGGTGCAGAAAAAAGTACAACAGAAGCTAGAAAATGATGATGTAAATAGTAAAAGTAAAAGTTAATTTTGTGAAGAAAATGTTATTAGTTGTAACCTCTTTCAGATAAGCTTTTTTTTAAAACAAATAAGATTGACGGTGTTTCGGTATGACGTTTAGGAACGTATTGATTCATATGCATATTTGGCTGAGTTCATGACTTGAAAGGGTGTATTACTATCATTATCAGAATAGCAAAGTTGTAAATGCCAAGGAATCATCCAACAAATGACGGTAAACTTCATGAATTTGGTATATTAGTTAAAAGGTACAAAATAGGAAATGATAACATTCCTAGTAACCAAGGGTAATATAGTGCGATTGATAATGATTTCTGTAAAACAAGATTGTGGGGTAATGTTGGAGAAATATACTGAGGAAAGAGCAGTTCATCCAAAGAATAGCTGCGTATTAAAGTCGTTGCTTAACTAATAACATTTTCTTTTTCAGAGTGCATTCATCATTATAATTAATTTTCAAAGATACCTAAATCCCTCTTTTAAAATAAAAATAACTCAAAGAGAGAACAAATTTTCATGGTGAAAATTACAATAAGAGGTGCTAAATAATTTTCTCGAAACTGTATTCCTTCTCAGAAACTTTATCAGATAAAATATGAAACAGCTACGTTACCTGTAAATTATGAGAATTGGTGACTACATTATATCTTATTTAATGTGATAAGGACTATTTCATTCCACAGTTGTATAGTTATTTTATAAGGAAATGATCGTAATTTTTAGTCCCACAGAGATGCGAAATTAACGAAGAAAACGTTTTTGGTGATTAATCCATCGTATCGTAAATTAAAAATAGGAAAGAAAAAACACGTTATTCAAGTATACAGATCGATTTAGCGCATATGTAAGGGTCAAAGGCCTGCGAAATTATTGTTAGGAAAAAATGCTAGAGAAAATTTTGAATTTAATTTACTGTTATCTATTGCTTGAAGAAAACAATGGGAATAGGAATTTGTGAGGCCATTGGAGAGAAATATAGCAGGATATTTAGGAATAGGAGATTTAAATATCTTCCTCAATTCGGGAATGTCACTTAGGTATGTGTTTATTCGCCTCCAACACCACCTTCCCTTCTCTCCAGCCCGCGCTCTTATTATCGCATATCTAAAGCCCTCTAATAGCACCTCGCGTCTCCTGTTACAAGACGTAAAACACGGAAAAAATAAAGGAATCGAAATAATTTTTATAATTACACCTTTCATCAATCGCGCCGCTGCACAGTGTGATATTTTCGTAATCTAGAGGGACAAAAGTCAATTTTCTTACTTGTCTACGCGGATCAAGCGCAGTTGGGAAAATATATTAATTTCTTGAGTTATTAACTGGAATTGAGTCTTGGAATGCGAGAGAAATGTTTACATGAAGCATAAACACAACCACACGCAAAGAAGACACACAGGCCCAAAGAGATAAAGCGCAAACGGTGACGGCCGCTAACGGCCGAGTTAGCAAGGAGAGGGATATGAGGTTATTTAAATCTCAGGAAGGAAAGTGTTAAGATATCTTTTAAGATATTTTTATTATAAATAATAACAATTCAATATGATCGATGATCAATGTGCAATAAAATAGGTACAGTAAAACATAAAATTGGTAAATAATAATTTGTAATCACAAAACAAATTGAAAGGAAAAATAAGGAATTAATTTTATACAACGTATAATATGAATTAGAGGATTATTCGGAATCAACGTCAGATTCTTCGATATCACTTTCTGATTCTTCGGAATCAGAAAAACCTGATAGGGTTCCGTCCTGATCCATTGGAGCTGGAGCTCTCATCTCTAAGAGGTCACATACCTCCCTACTGATTTTGCCTCGTTTGGTTTTAGGAAGTGATCCTACGCTTGCTATAAATGGGTCTGAAGTCAAGAGTAATCTATTCATTAAATCTTTGTTCTACCTCTGTCTTAATGACATTCGCAGTTTCTATGGCAAACCCGAACTTTGTGGGACGACAATATCTTGTGGAGGATGGGGAAGGGTTTTGCCAAAGAATATTTTTAATTTTTTGGTCAGTCACTGAGAATATCTGAATAGGCACCATCGATCCACTAAATAAACTTTCGTCTGAGCGATTTACACAAGAAAATCTCTTTTTGTATCTACTTTGTTCTGCCCCATCACAACCCCACTTCACAATTATGTCAAGAGTTTTCAATTCTCCTATGGACCTCTTCTTGCGCTTTACACAATCGCCTTATGGTGTGGTCCATTAAGGATAGTAATTTTATTTCTGCGAAGGTTTCTGTAGGATTGACGTCACTCGGATAGCACAGCTGTTTTGCTGCTTTAATATTATAATATGCTGGATACATTTTCTTATATCATTTGTTAGTTTGTTGTCGGATAACATTGTGTTGATGTGTTGACAGATTTGCATCAAACATCAAAGCAAGCGCTTGGTCTGAGCATTTTTCTGGCGGTTACCCGTTATGGCCAATACGTCGAAAAAATTTTAAGTCAATGACGCTTGTGATTTAGCCTGTGAATGAGTATCCTCTCTATCTATCTATCTATATACATGAATGAATCCGGAGAAGCATCTATATATAATAGATAGTAACAAAGAGCCACGCAATGAATACATTTGAATAATTTTTTAAGTTGATACCCCTACTATGTGAACTTATTTGGCTGGATATAAGTATGGAAATGTTAATTAATGTCAGCTTGTTGAAATACAATTTATGTTCCTCAAATTTAGCCTGTTAAAAAACATTTTTAGATAACACTTTTTTGGTTGGTAGCGCTGATAAGGATTGATTTTACGATATTTAAAGTATTACTAATTGTTTTGTCATTATCGAAAACCTCTAAATTGAAAGTGACATAAAAAAATCGAAAATTCCTCCAATATTTTGACATTTTTCCGAAAGGAGTGAAATTAATTTTTATTATTTTCCGACAGATGGCATTTAAAAAATAGTGTAATTTTGCTAAATAAAATCAAAGTAATAAACTCTCTACCACGTATTTCAAAAGTTTGAAACTCTTATGTTGATTCTTAATAGGAAAACGTATCAATTATGTAAGTTACTGCAATTTCAGTACATATTTACACATTTTATTTAATTAATAATAAATGGAAAATAATATTTCGCTAAAAAAGCTACATTCACTTTCTTAAAGAATCATTTATGAACTTTTATAAATTGAATTCGTTGATTTATCGTTGAAAGCGTTTTTAAAAATTCAGATAATTTTGGGGTCATATTTACCCCTGACGCGACTAATTAATGTTTAAGGAAAGTATATTTAAATTCGCAAATATGCGCAAGCAAATTTAAGTATTTCCTATACTTAAAAAGTCATTTTTTCAGGCAAATACTATTTCACATTGGTATAATGCGATATAACAAACTAAAACTCAAGTTCAAACTGACTCATACGTTTTTCTCATTCGGAAAAAACGACGATCAATTCAAATGATGCTCGTGATTAAATTAAAACACATATTAAAGTAAAATATTATGTAAACTAACTTTGGTACTGGTATTATAATAATAGCAAAAAACAACGGCTACTAGCACACAGAAACACTGTGTATTCTTAGAGTAAACTTATACGAATGACGCTATCGCTTAGAACACTGGACATGCTGAGTTCAGATTGTCAGCGGGTTCGACCCTTTTTTCTATTGGTTGGCGCGATTTTTATGAAATATAAACCTTAGATCCAGTTACTATGGTTTGTTCTCTTCCTAACTATACAAAAATTTGACCCGATTTTACAAGTAAGAAAATTGACTTTTGTCCCTCTAGATTACGAAAATATCACACTGTGCGCTGTCTCGTTCCGCAGTGAAATATATAGGAGGATGCATCACTCGCGTGGGCACCGACTGCATGCGGTTCAGGGCGAAATCCATTCCGAGAGGGAGGAAAAGAGAGGAATGTTGATTATTTAAAAGGGGTCCGTTTTGCCGATGGGGGTTGCAACTAGGAACAGTCGGCGAGCTCTCTCCCCTTCCTCGCACGGACATTGCGAAGGGAAACCCTCACCGGTATGAGCGCAGTAATAAATAACGCCTGGAGCGAAGTATATTTCAATCATCTTGATACCTGTTATAAATAAAAGCCGGTGAGATTTGGTTCGCATGTGGGCTTCGGAGGGCAGTCGCGTCAAGCGGGTCAGATGAATGAATGTAGAGGAACGGGGACTGGGAGGCCAGCACACGCGGTTAAGGAAGCGAACACGAAATAAAAGCGGGCTACAAATGGAGTCGGGTCGGCTGTTACTGATAGGATCGATTATCCGATGTTTTTTATCGGAATCGGATGGGTTATTAAAGATTTCGAAGGGATAAATAATGAGGAATTGCTCGCAGGAGAATTGTGGTGAAGGAGATTGATTGAGCATTCCTGCGGATGTATTGTTGGGGTTATGAGCGGCTAGGAAGGAAACCGTGTTCTTTGCTCCTGTCGGGAGGAAACGAGGATGTTTCTCTGCCTACGCGTGATTTCGTATTCCTCGAATCGGAATTATCGCCGGTGATTGGATGGTTTCGTGAAGTGGAAAACTATATTTTATAGAGTCTTAGTTAAGGACTTGGCATATACATGCAGAAACTCAGTTCTCTATTTAAGAAATGGAGAATGAGGATTTTTATTATGAAGAAACTCAGTGACTAATCTGGTAATCTGAAAGAATACAAATAAAAATAATTTTTATCTGTTGATAATAATAATATAATAAACTATAAAAGAAGTCTTCAGTATGTGGAACTCCATAACAATTGAATAAAATCACAAAGTAAAATTGCACCGCAGGGCTTTGTTCGAAACCGGTCGTTTTGATAAATCTTCGGCAGTGGAATTTAACTCATTGCTAGTGATTTTATTTAATTAATAATAATAATACTTTATTCATTGCAAACAGGTAATAAAAACAATTACATACGATGCAATTAAAGAATTAGTAATATATACATAAATACGAAAACATGAAGGAAAACATTTCTTACGACTACATGTATTAAAAAAGAGATTACAATTACATGTTGGAATAAATTTTTCGTTTAAAAGATGTAAGGTAATCACATAGTAAATCAATATTGATCGCTGGAGTAAGGACCTCGTCAGCTGATCTCATAACTCCAACATCATATCCACTCTCAAACATTCGCGAAATAATTTCGTACGCCTAGAGCGTCTCGGAAAGACATTAAAATTCTCGGAGGAGCAAAATAATAAAAGTGAAATAAGTTCACTTGAGTCACCAACTAAAATATTACGTTCAAACAAAATATCGGCCACTGTACGTCTATTCTTAGGACGGAAGGGAGAAGGGAAAGGTTGTATTTTGGACAGATCGCATTATAATTAATTTTATGAAAATTAAGTATAAATTGTATGCAATAATGTTTATTGATGACTTTTCATCTTCAACTTCTATGACAAGGAATAGTTTCGGGATAAAGGAATACTGCTGTATTAGCTGGATAAGCTATTTTTTATGAAAATGAAAACAATTCAGCTTTCTGTTTATTAGAAAAATTAAACTATATTTATTGATGTATAAAGAAATACTAAAGGAAAACATATTTAGAGGGCTACCGGATAGTCATGTGGACAGCGCGTATGCCCTAGGTGAAAGTGGTCCTGGGTTCTATTCTCAGTTGGAGTCAATGTGCGAAATTACCTAAGCTGTCAAAGCAGTTTTAAAAATACTTCTACTAACATATCTAGATGCATTCATAATTAGTACACAGGGAGAAAATAATACGTGGATAAAAAATATCAATTTTAAAATAAGAATTGCTTTCTCTAAATGATTGTTTCAATGCTATAGATACGTTAATACATAAATATTGCTCACTAATAAACGTAAATATTTAGATCAAAGGCTTTGCATATGTTTGTCAAACCTACATATTTTCCTTCTCGAAAGGAAGAGAAAACAGTATTAGAATCAAGCAAATACGGTATTTGAGGCCGATTGCGTCATTAATTGTCCTTTTCAGAGAAAAGAAACCTTAAAATATTTTCAAATGTTGATAAACTGGTGTATGTAGCATATTCCGTTTTCATTCCCATTATCCGGAAGATTTCCGTTTGAATATCAGGAAAACAGGAGTAAACGAGGAAAACTTTGAGCGTTTCGGGCAGCATAAGCTACAAGGGGAAACGCCGATTATACATATCAAGCTTCTGGAAACGTTAGTTTACTCTTCTATTGAATTTCCAAGAAAAATAATGAGCAAATAACCAGTAATTAAAGACGTCAATGGGAAGTGGGAATTATTAAGGTGTTTTATATCCATCGTCGTAAATTATTTTCAATAATAGGAAATTTCTGTTTGTATTGCATACGTGCAGTCATCCTTGTTTGCCCATACACGTCTTATTAAATTGAGTTCCAAAGTCCATTCTAGAAAAGTTTTAATTTTTTTTTCAAACTGTGTTAATAGTTACATCTAGCATATAGTAAAATTCCAATGTATAGCTACGTTCTTGAAAAATCGTACTACATGGCGCCGCATGATGCGTTTCTCCCAGAAAGAATAAAACAGCGAAATCATGTATTTATTTCTAAGAAAAAATAATATGTCTATCCACTACATCTCAGCATCGCTTTTACGAGATCGGAGAAAATTACCTTTCAACATTCAAATACCCTCGAGGAGTGCTTCTAGTTGCTTACAGGTTAACGGTAGAAGGAGAATCGTAGGAAGAGATGCAGAAATTCATTTGAGCTAAAATAATTAATGGTACTGCTTCCAGATTGACAGGAATAGCAGAAACGGAAACATGTCTGATAGCGTATGACATATAAATAGTAGTAGATGTAAAGGAATGATAACCGTAATTATTGCGTATGAGTAGTGGTAATAATATTGCCTCCAACCAATGTCGACTAGTTAGCTGTAACGAAACGCTTTTCGCATGGCAAAAGAGGAATGGAATAAGATACAATGTAATAAAAAGCAATGTATAAAACTTTCAAGGTATCAGTAATTTTATAAACTCTCGGAGAAGAGTCATAGAAGAATTTCATTTAACTGTAACGCTTGTCTATTACCTATTCACAAGTTAATAATGGCAATAACGAATATACTAAAAGTTGATTTTTAAACAAGCCATTTTAGTTTTAATGTATTGAAATTTTTATAAAGCGATCGGTTGATATAAGTAGGCTCAGTATATATAAGACTATAAATATTTAAGACTTACCTGAATAGAGATTTTTACTGGATTCTTTCTTATACATAATTATCTATATTAAAGATATACGAGTACATCATCATATGCTTTTCGCAATTTAAAAATCTAATGTACCATCATCAGACTTTATCATCAGGAACATTTTATCTTGTTACTACGATTTAAGTAGTGTATATATCTAACTTTCTAGTTCACTTAAATGTAGGTGTCATTTTATTTTTTTCCACGAAAATTTTTTAAAATTGCTTCCCGCACCTATTATAAAGAATATTGTTATTAAAAGTTTGCTTAATTATTGTCATAATTCTTTATACTAGAACAGTCCCGAAAATCAAACTTAAAAAGTGAAAGAGAAAGCCAATCCGTCAATTTGTTTATTAGATTAATAAAATTCAGCTATAGCTGTAGTCTAAGCAGCTCAAAAAGAAGCAGAAACAATAAATAACCGATACACTTCAAACTAAACAGTATATTTATGTCAATCAGCCAACAACATTCCGAACTTCTATCACTGAGAGTAATTTTTCACTTAATTTAATAAGACGTAAATTCTTGAGAACAATTCAGAGAGTTTGATAGATTTAATTAAGCAGTCTTTATCGCTTTCCATATTGGTACATGAACTTATTTGCTCTATTTCGTGGACACTTCTTTGGGACCCTTTCTGTTTTCTTGAACCAAATGCATCCTGCTGATTCATATTTCCTTTGTCTTACGCAATATAGTAATTAAATGAGTGATAACAAATGAATCGAAGGTTGTGGTGCTATTTCCTCGTAATCTGATCTGTAATCCATTCAAGAGCTCATATCCTTTTATTATACACGTTCGTGACATATCTTACGATTTACCCATGCCGCGAACTATCTGTCACGGCAGTTGACTTTTCATAATCAATGGTAATGGAGAAAAGTCTTTGATGTCCTCATTTCTCAAAGTAAATATTACTATAATTATGGCGTGGTTAGGTAATTAACTTAAATGAAAATTAATGTTTGAAGTAGTGACGTAGATGAAATGGGTTCTGTAACTTAGCGGATTAAAAGATGAACACGTTTGTACAGGAGATCATTCATTTACTAAAAGTTTGCGTGCTTCCACAATGATTGAATAATCCACGTTCGAACAAATCGGTAGATTTTTCTTTTGATAAAGTATCTTCCAGTTAAAATTATCCCTGTAAACGTTCAATTGAACGTTTAGTTAAGATATATCGAATATGAATTCAAATATAATACTGAGTCGACTCAAGTATTATTTTAAATGGAAAATGAATTTACGTGTAGCGTATACAAATATTCCATGTCCATGCTTACTATTTATTTAACTGTTATTTCTAGCAGGACAAATCACTATTTAACTAAAACTGTAATAATTAAATTATAGTGAATCGTTCCAGAAGTCGACGCTTCTGAAATTAATCCTTGATGATTTCCAAGTGGTCTTCTTATCTCAGGTCCACTGATAAATCCATCTGTTTTACTTGTCAATCGAGTAATAGAATGCACTTATAATTATAAATTTACACATACTTAGATATAATTTCCAAGGTATTTTTATATTCATGTTATTTAGTCTATAAACAGTTTTTCTATGTGCACTACTCCATCACTTAAAAGATATATCCTTATGTCAGAAACTAATTATTATATTTAATACAATTCGTAGAATAAAGGTGTACTTTTTCCACAAATATTTCTCACTGGATACACGCGAAAAATTTCAACGAGTGATTAATAGTTGAAACCTACGCTTTTTATTGTGAATTTTATTATTCCGAATCATTAATATTATGGTATATGCTGGATATATTTCACCCTACGATCGACACGAGTTTGAAATGCATGCTTTTTAATCAATTTCAGTGAATGGCAGTGATTATCACGAACTCATACTCTTTGTTTTATAGATCATCTCCGATAGATTTAAAATTCTTTAACATCGAAAACAATGAGGTTTCCATAGATACATTCTCAGATGACGAGAAGCCAATTATAATAAGTGGTGCGGGAATTTGAGGCACAAAGAACAATAGCGATGATGTATTTGTGTGGTCAAGGTCTTTTATGAAAGACCATTTCAAGGGAAGGGGATTACTTAGCATATATTATTGCACTCTCAGGAGAACCTAAATGATAATCGTTTAAAAATGTTTTTATAATTCGTTTATACGTTGGATTCAATATCAAGTTTTTTTCAAGATGAACATCACAAGGAGGTTTTAAACAGAATATGTAGAATGTATGTAACTGAATGGACGACTGAGCTTGTCGTTGACGAAGTGTAAATAGTGTATGGGATTGCCCAGTAAAGTGAAGTTCGGTGGGGTCTCGTTCCAAGGACCGCTAAAGTAGCCGTGAAGGCCTGACAGAGTTCATGAAAAGAATTGTTTGATGAATAAGGGATGTAAAGTAAGTTGATTTTCGTTAATCTTCAATATATTAGTGAACCCTTGTAGCAAAGTAATTGCTATCTACATACTTATAGTTTGGAGATAATTGTATTTATTTTAATAGTGAATTTTTTTATCCATCAGATAAATGTACTGCAGAAAATGTATAGTTGTATTTGGATGTTAGATATAAGTTTTTAATAGGCATTATCGTTAAATTTATTGTAGATAGTATTTCAGGTAGGTAATATTGTTAAAAAAAAGCTTCGACAGCTTAGTTAATTTCGCTTACGAGCTACTACCAGTAATCGAACCCGGGATCACTTTCACCAAAGCCCAACGCGTAGCCCATTTGGCTATCCGGGAGCCCCCATATATAGTATTATATTATATAAGAGTATAAAATGAGGATATCTATTGATGTAAACAAGTATTATATAATGTCATCACAGGACTATTAGTCCATCTCTAACATTTGTTTATTTTATTTACTTATTTTATTTATTTATTTAATCAAAGAGAACATTATAGTTACATTAAGTAAAGCATGTCGACCCAAGCAAAATTAAAAATTAAATGAAAAAAGAAATATAAGTTGACCAAAGAAAACAGCTCAGTCTCGAAATATAAAACGTATATCCACAAAATTATAATAATGTTTTTATAAACCACTTCCGTAAAACAATAAAAAATCAACTTTTTAACAAAATTTTTCTCAACAAAAGATGTTTTAAATCCTCTTAATACTTCAAATCAAATTATTCGAATCAACTTATATTAATAATAGCTTGTACGTGAAACAAAAAAGAAATGAGATGAGAGAATTCTAGAAAACCAATTCCACGAAGATTAAAACTCGCTTTTGTTTTCAGTTGTGGCCACCATGCGATTCGCTATAGCATTTGGACGAATTTGGAACGAAACAAATAGCCGCTAAGAGCTGAAGGGTCGAGAGTGCGAAATTTAAGCAAGGAGAGGGAAGGGACGCGAAACGACGTAAAATATGGACGAATCGCGAAATATTTTGATTTAGTAGGAGACGGAAAGAGAGAAGGGAAGTTAGAAATAATGAGTTGGAAGAGATGGAGAAAGGGAGTGGGAGAGGAGGGATTGTTCTGAGGAGAAAAAATGAAGGAGTCGAGAGGTTGATTTTCTGCTCAGAGAGATGGCACTAAATCACGCGGTTTATAATGAGTGGACGCGGGGGCGAGCCAGTCCCATGGAAGGGTGAGGAGAAAGGAAAAACGAAAGAGGACACAGAAAGAAAAGAAGAGACAAACTAGAGGTGCGGGGAAATTAGGCGGTAAAGAACGGGAGAGAGCTTTTAAGGGATTTCTTCGTAGGAAATTTTTTTCGGTCAACAATCACTCTTTCGGGTGATAGTTCAAATATAATTATAAATCTAACATAAGCAGCCTTCACGATTTTAGAAATATATATAATAATTTATTTATTAATTTTTACAATTAAATACATACATTATTACATATCATAATCATATATAAAACATTGATTTATAAATATTCCTATATGAAGATTCTGCTTAGCAAAGAATGCTTGTCAGCAGGTTCCATTTTAAAATATTTGTGGTATATTTCTTGTAATAAGTACAAATGTTATTGTCTATGTCTATGTAAGAACCCTGCAAGCCGCGCACTTTGACTCTATTTATCGATTTTATCGATTGCTTTCGCGTATCGTTCGCGGAAAAAATGAATTCTTGAAACGATTCGTTTTAGCATCTATTTACCAAATCATCCTCGCAGTATCAGAACAGCCCATATTACAGAGGGGGGTCATATTTTATCGGTTACATCACCTGAGAACGTAATTTCTCAAAACTTATCCAGTAAGTTTATCCTTTGAATTAGTCTTCTATCTTCTAATGATTCTAATCCCGCGTCCTATATCATCTGAGTAACCCTCGCTGTTTTATCGTAGCAATTCTTTACAAATCGTATCGTCTTTCGTTGTACTTTTTCTAAATCTAGAATATGACATTTGTCGGCATACACTACACGCATACTCAAGGTGAGTCCTAACTAACGCTAAGTAACATCGCTCGAGAACTTTTTCTTCACTCCTACCAATTATTGCTGTACAGTCTACAATAACATAACAAATATAAAATATCATAATTGAATACATAAAATTTCAAATGAATATTGATTAATTTGCAATATAAAAAATACATCATATTTTAAACAAAAATATTTTACTGATTATAAATGTAATGTAATTAGTAATTAATTTGTGTTAATTTATTTTAATCAAATTAATGATTGATTAATGATGAATAACGATGTCCTACATATTCCTTTGAATACAGTTGGAAGAATAAATCTATCATCATTATTATAATGGATTCATGAGAAAGGAAAGATCGTCTTTATATGTAGGTACTTTCTCTCATAAAAGAAGGAAATATCATACACAGAAATATATTTGCCGCAAAAGTAAATGCCATTTATTTCCATGTATTTTGTGTATGTTCGGATATTCCTAAATTCTAGACTAGTTCCTCTCAAGTTAAGATTTATAATTCGTAGAATAAATTTTGACAACGTGTAGTCCAGCTGCTGGAGAAGAAGGCTATGAATACCTTGTTGATTCGGAAAATTTTAGCCTAAATGGTTTTATAAATATAGATGTAAATAGATAACATTTTAGATATTTAAATAAATATATTTAGATAAAGTTTTCTTTGCTCTCTTTCATTTGGGTGACATTCACGAAACTGTAGTACTTCGCATAATTCCTTACAAATGCTTTTATTAAACTTTCTAATTTTAAATGCATAATCCATAAAATCTAGAGAGACGGTTCACATTCACTCCGACCATAGTTCTAAGTATAAATACAAGCTGCGCGAACCATTCCCATTACGTAAGCATGTGAAAACCATCGTCGGATCACGGTTGCCAAATCCTTGCCCCCCTCAATGCTTCTCAAATTAATCTTCGTAAGTGTAGAGGCTAGATACATCTGCGCGCATGGATAAGATCTCACCTTAGGGATCAATTTATGCTGTCCCAGTCATAGGAGCGAGGAAGATGTAGATATAGAGAAGGGAGAGGGAAGTCCACATCCTGTGCCTCTGCCACATGCAACGCCTCCTGAATACCAAACTCCCCCGCATCGCGGTCTCCAGATCTCTTCCCAGTCGGAAACTCTCCACCACTTTCTTTCGCCGCGCTTTTTGAATGAGTTACGCTCCGCGATTCATAAATCGGAAGTTTGGTGGGCGTGGGGAAGTTTTGACACGGGGGGTCAGAGGGGCCAAAATGAAAAACGGGTAGCATGACGTGTTTTGAAAATATAGCGGAGAAAATACATTAATTCCGCGAACCCATTTGTTTACGAGTCCTTCATAACGTTCTTTTACGCCCGCTGAATATTCATTCTGTCTCTAACGCACGTGGAGTTCGCGTAACAGATTTTTCGCGGTCGGAAAATAATATTTATATACAAGAGTAAAATTATGACAGTAATGAAACTTGGGGAAGCTTAAACTTTATTTCAGTAAATGTAATGGTCGGAATTATTTGTTACAGTGCTGGAAAGAGTAACAGGTGAGTGGATGTGGTGAGTTTGATAAATCTTTCACTGCCGAAGGTTTCCACGACATAGTTATTGAAAATAATGGATTGTGTTCATCGTTTAATTCAGTCAGCAATGAATTTTTTTCTACAGAGCAGTGGCGTATAGGAATGAAAATTTTCTTTCTGTAATATTTTGCACAGAATGAAAGCTTTTCAGAGATGGTTACCATTAATGGAGCGTGGATATTAAGGATCTTAATTGTCATCTTAGAAGAAAAGTTCTAAGTTTAGAATTTCCTTCCTCGAAGTAATGCCGAGCATAATCGAGTTTATTTTGATCTCAATTGTTTTACTATAGCGTTAAATGAAATTTAAATTATGCCTGTTGTTATGGATTGCGTAAAACTGACGTAACTGAATGAATATAATTAATAAATTCTTGCGATACTAGCTGGAACATATCCATGACTCGGTTAAATAAAACACAATCTGGAAAAAAAAATCGTTTTGTGGACGGACTCAGGTTGTGTTTTATTTGAACAAGTGAGTTAATGTAATAATTTGCGATGGCTATTTCACTTTTGTATCGGAAATTAATCCAAGAATGAAATTTTTATCAGAAAAGTACCATTACCTGATATTTATTGCTCTTCTATAGTTACTTCAGTGGCGTGAATATTTTAACTTACAAATGAATTAAATTAGCGTAAAAGCTTAAGTCGTTAAAAGCCACAGTTTTAAAAAGGACTTTTGGTTTCAGAAATGATTTATCGTCCTCGTTGAATGCGTGACAAAAGTTTGATTTTGTAATATTATCAAGATGTGGATGGAATTAGCATATATAATGGTAATTAAGCTCACAGGGACAATTAATCTTCTTTACGGGGACAACTGGAGAGGAAATACGCATACACAAGTACGAATTCTTTATTTCTTTGTTTTTGAGAATGTCAGGGAAATATAATAGAGTAAGATTTTTAAAAACTTTTTTACAAGTGATTAAAGTCATATTCTTATCTTAATGACCGTAATAATTGTCGATTTAATGATTAATTGTAGCCCTACACTTATTCTTGGAGTTTTTCCACCCTTGATCTTATTGTAGTGTAAATATAGCTGCAACGAATCGTAATAAAAGAATTCTGAAGATTTCGGATTCATTTTTCATTTTGTATTGTTGCATTACCTCATGCGTTTATGCAATCCGTAGTTTATATGTGTTTCCCATGAGGCAATGGCTACTCGATTTTACATAATCGCTTTTCTCACGACGATTATTCAGGTGGATTTAATATCTTTACAGCGAAAAACTTTAATCCGTTATCTAATAGTTAAACATGCATGGTTGGGGAAGAGTTACATCCTTGCATTCGGAATCAAAAATCACAATACCGGCGCTTGATAAGGTAAAGGAAACTGCTCTTAATTTATTATTGTCAATTATTTTACAAATTTTACCACGTCGTTTATGAATTAATGGTTTTAGTATTTTACGTTTCTCTTAATTTAAATGCTCTAATCTTATCTTCCTTTCATCTTTTCTTGGTGCTTCATTTTCAAATTTGACTAGTCGATCCTAACTCATATTGGCTAAGATTCATTCTTGATTTAAGACTTAGAAATTCTTCGCTTCATTGATAAATTAAAACCTTTGACATCATATTACAATACTTTTTAGACTATTTTGTACGAAAATGGCTGAGGACATAAAACTTCAAAATGTAAGTTACGTATAGTATAGTTACTTCAGCTACTATGTAAACAATAAACAGTAAAAGATTGTTAATTGTGACTCTTTCAGAAACATCATCCGTAAAATTTGAAAATTTTGGCTATATTATTTTAGTTTATCCATATGAAATATAAGCGACACATTCGCAAGGAAAATCGGACTTAAAAAAAGACTGACAGGGCCGGGAAACGAACCCGGGATCAAAGTTGCGTTTACCCCACGAAATGGTGTTAGCTTAAAAACCTGAGGATGTTTGAATCGCTTGATGATAATCATCATCTTACACATACTTAAATACAATCCATTCCGGGAAATGACGAGGAATTGACCTGCTTAATGACCACTCTATTCCCTCCACCTTAAGGTATCAGCGTCTCCAAGAGCGAAAATGATCGCCCAACCAAAAGAGGACTAGAATTCTTATGTTTCTACAAATTAGTCATGTATGTAAATTGGGAGAATTCCCCAAAAACAGTTTTTAACGAAGGTGACTTAGGGACGGGAGTGAGCACATCGTCGGAGAAAAAAACAAAATTAAAGATATTTAAGAGTGGTGAGGAAAGAAGGAATAAATAAAAGGGAGAGCGGACAGGAAATGGGAAAAGAGGAGACGGAATGAGTTAGAGAAAATAATTAGGATCTGACGCCAGAGTGCGAGGACGGGGTTATAGCAGGGTTAAGGGGGAAGGGGAGAGATTCGCCGAGGCACGTATTGGGGGAGCCAATTAAAAGAGAAAACTGCTCGGTGCACGATAATCCAGAGTTACGTGGGACCGTTTTTACCCAAAACAGATTAAATCACGCGGTTGATATCTCGAATATTTCTCGGTAGGAATGATCATCGCCAATTTTCGTAGGAATTTAATAATTTAAGTAATGAACGTGCTTGCGAAATTTAAAAACCAACTCCACCGATAAATTTATAACATCAAGGATTCGAATGTTTTCATAGTAATTATTGTAAAATTTTACCAATCAACCCTGCCGCACTGATAAATACCCTACGCGTTAATTTATCCTATAAATAATTGAATTTTAATACCAAGTCGAAGAATGGTTTCAAGATTATTTATGAAAAAATTTATTGAAGGATTCTTATGTTCAAGTTCGATTCACTTTTTACGATCCTCGTACTACTAGTATTAAATTGATGCTATTGAAACTTTCTGAATCTTATTTCAGAATTACCAGACTTCTATTAAAAATGACTGCCATTAATATGAACTCATAGTTAAAGGTGTGAAGGTTTAAAGATACACATTCTAATTAAATTGTAGAATGTTTCCGTATATCAGCCACTGCATTTCTGTTTACTGTAAGAACATCAACGAACAATAACTTTGTTATGAAATATTTGACTATTTATGCAGCTGTTAGTTAAGGAAATAAATCGAAGTTTAAGAATATCTCAGAAAAAGTAGGTTACATCAATTAAAACTGGTACCGTTAACAATCCAAACACTCTTTTTCCTTAAAATCTTTTCCTTATTAACAGAATTTAAAAATATCAAAAATGATGTTAGATGAATTTATCACTAATGGTTATTTAGTGCCAAATATTTAATTTTACCTACTTCAAAATTTTTAATTGGCAAATATTTCATAAAATTCCTTTTCGCCGTTTATTTTCCATCGTATCTTTATTAATATTAATACTTATTGACGCACTTAATATCGAATTGTTTCAAACAGATGAAATGCAAAACACATGACGCAGATATGCTGGGCTCCCTATCACACACTATCCGCAACTCTACGGCACTAGGCAAAGCACGCTCTGGAAGGTTAACATTCAGCGAAGGAGAATCTCTTTGCCCTCTGAATAACTGCCTCCTAAGGAAACCTCCTCCATAAAAGAAGCCTCACATAATCCAGACAAATCAATCTTCTAGAGCGAAGCATACAGAGACAAGCGGTCCGGGAGGCCGATGCTGGATTTCGGTAGGCTCAAGGATAAAGGAGAAATTCGTATTCAGGAAAAGATATCCATTTGGGTGGAAGGGAATAGAAGAAGAATGAAGAAAAAAATACGGAGGGAAGAAAAGCAAAAAATAGTCTGCGGGGCGTCCGGGAACAGGTTTCTCCGGAGAAGGAGGGATAAAGGGTGAGAGCCCAGGCGGTGTCTCAAGTGGTTATTCAGCGTTTCCGCTAGATGGTGGGAGCATTTCCTCGCTCGAAACTTGGATTCGGTGTCTCTCGGGCGCTATCTCTACCCCTAATCGACCGATTGCAGGAGCCATCCACGGCCTCAAGGTTCCATCCAAGAGCTTCCCGTTTCTTCTGCATTTCCAACAAACTCATCTAAATCATAAGAAAGTATAGAAAGAAGGTTTTCTTTTAACCTAAGTCGAAATCTATTTTTATGAATTTCGAAATAAAGTTCGCAGACGAATATTTATCCCATAAACACCCAATTACCATAGTCTTAGGCTATGCGAGAGCGAACCTAAGCAGAGCAAGTGAGGGGGACAAGGCATGTAGTGGAGGGAAGATAGAGGAGGAGGGTTGAGTGACCTAACAACATATGCCCACGAAGAGAACGCAGGTTGCTGCCCACACGGAGTGGCGTTGGTCGACAGCATCCACGTTCGCCCGAGGGGGGTGGGAAAGGAGGAGGGGGAGGAACGAGTGGTTTAGAGATTAGGGTGAGGGGAGGAGGAGGGTCGCTGGTGAGTCTTGGGCAGCGAAGGCCGGTCAGCGGGCGGCGAGCAGTGTCTATCTCTTTCTCTCTCAGACTGCTTTTCAGTACCTCTAGCTCCATCTCTCCTCTCTCTTTTCTTTTTCATACCTCTCCCACAGTGAGACGAACCCCAGCGAGCCTTACCCATTCCGAAGAATCCACGCTCTGTTGCCGGTTCTCCATCGCCTTCGCCTCCTCCCCATCCCCCTCGCATCCGAACTACTCAAGCTGATCTTCTCACGCGACGCCGAAGACGAAGAGGAGATGATGCTCCCATCGTCGGTTCCGAAACGATGTCCCCGAATCGATGGAATGCGATCTGAATGATTAAATAAACTTTACCCGCTACTCCCGCTCCTGTCTGCAAAAATCCGTCCCCGTCGGGCGTTGAAGTTTCCGTACTAAAATCCGTTTTTTCCATCTCCACAGCGGTCTAAAGTTACGTTGTTGGAAGCGAGGGACGCTTCTGTTTGGTATTTAAGTTTGACCACGCTTGTTGGGAGAACTTGGCTTTCTTTCGGGTGAATTCCGGTGCTGGAGAGCACAACAGGTGGAGGGAAAGAGAGAAAGGAATGGCTCTCTCTCCCCTAAAGACTCCTTGAAAAGAGGCAACGCGGGGGCAAGGCGCCTCAGGTTGGGAAGAAGCCGATTGGTGGAGAGCGTCTGGAAGGAGGAGGCTCCGCCCCCGTTGCCCTCCGCCGCCGCTCTCGAGGCGACCGTGAGTTTTCGAGTGCCCGGGTCGCGCGGAGTACGCGTACGGAGTAAGGAGCTGTCGGTGCGGGGACACGAGTGCTGGGCGCGGGTGTGCGGTGCCTTCCTCGGGTACAAGTGCTCTGCGCCCGTGTGTTACAAGGAGCGTATGATGCACAAACGCGATCGTTTGCGGGGGATCAGAACGTGACGTGCTGAAACGATCCCCAACTGATTTCTGTGTGCGTGAAGTGGTGTCGACTCCCGGAGCGAGTTGTTGTTAAAGCCTCTTGGAGGAAGTGAATGATCCCGCATTGACGACGACTTTCGCGTAAACTGTGGTAGTGCGTGACACGGTGTATCTTTCTACCGCGGATATTTGCAGTATTTAGTGGATACGGTGGGGACACGGGACCGGGACGGAGGGGATCTTTGGGGCGGCCGATGCCGCATTCTTCGCGAAAAGAAGTGAAGGAATGTGTTCTTTTCGGGAGAAAGGGGTCATGGATGTGAATGGCTTTGTGTTTAGCCTCTGAAGGGTGTTGGTGCAAAGTGTTGGAGTCGCCGGGACGGGAGTGTTTAGTGCGTGTTGCTGGTCATCGCCTTCGCAGTGGAGGCTCCTGCCTGCGGGGGAAACATCGCTTTGCCGGCCCGTCAGTGTGCGACCTCTGGCTACGGTAGTAGGCCGAGCGCGCAACTCGAATATTCGGATATTTTAGACGTTTAACTTCGAAGGTGCCAATTTTGAGACATCGTGCAAATCTTAGGGCATAAGTGAGTGAGTTTCCTCAAACGAAAGAGTTGTGGTGCACGTTCATCTGGGCAGGTGACGTCTATGGCTGGTGAGAACGCAGATATTCATCCGTTACGAGGGATTTTACAGTTATCTTGCCAGAAGTGCCGGCGACTTTATTTAAAAAACAACTCATTATTAGCGTGAAGTAATTTTAGGGCTCAAGTTCGACTCGTTTTTGTTAACTGAGACTCGTATAAATTTAGTTTCGCTAGATTGTGTGAAAAAATTCGGCAATAAATTAAAAAGTGTTGCTTTGGAATCGTATTATCAACAAAATTATTGTTGGTATTTTCGCTACGCTATTTCCGAAGAGAATCCGAGCAGAGAAAGAATTTAAATTTTATATTTTGTTCTAAGGCAAGACATAATAGATAATAACACCTAGTGCTATTGGGAAAGTTCCTAAGAAAGAATTACAATTACATTTATCCGGTGTGTTATTAAGTACAAATTTTAAGTCAGTCGCAGCGTTGCCAATTTATTAGGGAAACGAAAGAGGAGAATAACTATTTTATACGTGATGGCAGAATTTGCCGGAGTCGAAAATATTGTAATGAGAGGGAATTTTCGCAAAGATAATTGTAAACAGCTCATGCATGTGGGATCTCTCATGCCGAAAACAATGCCTTTGTTCCTTATTCTCTTGCTCCTTCTTTTCCGTAGGTAAAGTCGCATATAAATGGGTATATAGAAAATTAGATGACAGTGTGAATTAGTTTTTTAAACGAATCAATTTGAGAATTTTCCTACGCGAGAATTATATTTCGGCTGATGAACAATTGCGGAAATCCAATTATTTCAAAGACGAACAATTCCGCTCCCCTAATAGGGAGGGGCGTGACTGAATTAAAAATGTCGTGGGGCACGAAAATGTTACGGACTATGAGGAGGTGGTGTTTCGTGAATCCACATGGGATCTTCGCGTCCCTTTTGGTGCTGTCGTTACTGGTGGCTGCGGAGGGTCGCGGGCCTGGGCCCGGACAAGGAAGCAAGAGACAGCGGTCCCCAATGACAGGTCCTGCCCTGATACAAGTGCCTCCTCCAATGTCATCCCGGGGGGCGTCGGAAGATCAGATGCAGTCGAGGGCTGTGGACACTCGAGTAACTTTAGAGGTGCTAGAAGGGCGACCGAAAGGTACTAGGGTCGGTTTCATACCAACGAAGCCCGGTTTTACGTACCGGTTTAACGAGCCTCCCAAAGAGTTCCTTTTGAACGCGACATCGGGAGAGGTGACCACCGCCGCCGTTTTGGATAGGGAAGCCTTAAGGAGCGACAGGTACGATCTGGTGGTGTTGTCGAGCCAGCCCACATACCCGATAGAAGTGAGGATAATCGTGGGGGACGTGAACGACAATGCTCCCGAGTTTCCGGAAGCGAGCATCGCCGTTGCTTTTTCGGAGAGCGCAAGTGCGGGGACTCGCCTTCTTTTGGACACGGCGACCGACCGCGACACGGGTGTTAATGGAATGTCGGACGATTATAGGATCGAATCGGGGAACGTCGACGATAAGTTTCGGTTGATGGTGACGGCGAACCCAAGTGGAGATACGTCGTATTTGCATTTGGAGACGACGGGGCAGCTCGACAGGGAGGCGAGGGCGACGTACCGCCTCAACGTGTCTGCAAGAGATGGAGGGACACCGATGAAACTTGGATTCCTCCTCGTCAACGTTACCATCCTCGACGTGAATGACAACCCACCGATCTTCGACCACAGCGACTACATTGTGTCACTCAACGAGAGCGTTCTACCTGGGACTCCCGTTCTGCAAGTGATGGCCACCGACAGCGATGCGGGGGACAACGCCAAGATCACCTACTACCTCTCCGACACCGAAACTCAGTTCTCCGTCGATCCGGAAACGGGAACCATTTCGACGATGGAGACGCTAAGCTGCCCTCAGAACTGTCCGCAACAGCAGCAACAACAACAGATGCAGCAGCAAGTGAGTGGTGGATTTGGGGGCAGTGGAATCGGTTCTAGTGGAGGTTCATGTCCGAAAAGTTGCGTGTTTACGGTATTCGCCAGGGATCATGGATCTCCCAGGCAGGATGGGAGAACATATGTTACTGTGAACTTAGTGGATGCCAACGATCATGATCCCATCATACGTTTCAGATATTTTCCCGCAACTGCTGCATTTGCTACTGTCGATGAAAATGCTTTCAACGGTACGGTAGTGGCAGCCGTATCGGTGATTGACTTTGACGAAGGTGCTAATGGGAAAACATCAGTGGAAATACGAGCGGGCAATGAACTGGGTCACTTTAGATTAGAACCAAAAACATCTTTCGATATTGTGAGAGTTAACGATGTGCTTGACAGGGAACAGCTAAATAAATATAATTTGACTGTAGTGGCCACAGATGAGGGTTCTCCTCCTCGCTCAGCAACGGCCTTCCTCGTCATTCACGTAAATGACATCAACGACCACGAGCCAGTGTTTGAAAAGAGCGAATATTCCGCTGTTTTGAGTGAAAGTGCTCCGGTAGGGACTTTTGTGGCAGCCATACATGCTACCGATGAAGACTCTGGGGTTAATTCTCACATTTATTACGCGATAGAAGCAGGTGACGACCAAGGATGGTTCGACATTGATGGTGCTTCTGGCCTGGTGACAACAAAGGCTTCATTAGATAGGGAAGTGAGGGGTACTGTAGAATTGAGAATATCAGCTAGGGATGGTGGACCAAATCCAAAGTGGGCTAGAGCAACATTAAAGGTTACTGTGCTTGATGAGAATGACGAAAGACCAGGATTTGCCATGCCTAGTGTGAGGGTGAGGTTATCTGAAAGTACTCCTCCAGGAACTCTTGTGGCCTCTTTAACTGCGGCCGATCATGATCAGGGAACTAACGGGAGTGTCACCTATGGATTGCATTCCGACGTTGCTCAGAGGTATCCTGGATTGTTTGCCCTCGACGCTGTTACCGGTCAGCTGACGACAAGAACGAAATTAGATAGGGAGAGTATCGCAGAGTATGAGATACGTGTTATTGCTCGCGATCAAGGAATACCACCTCAGTCATCCACTGCAACGGTCATGTTATTCGTGGAAGATGAGAACGACAACAGCCCTGAGTTCTACCCCCAGGAATATTTCGTCGCAGTTCCTGAGGATTCACCAACAGGAACAACACTCTTGACCATCACAGCGACGGATGACGACGAAGGGGAGAACGCCCAGGTGGAATATTCAATCGAGGGAGATGGAGGTGAAGGACTTTTCCGTCTTGGGGCTCGTAATGGTGCCCTAATATTAGTTGCACCACTTTCTTCTTCGCCAAAACCACTCTTCAGACTACGAATAGCGGCGAAGGATAGAGGAGATAGGAGAGCAGTTGAAGATGCCACGGTTGAAATAGTCAAGGCAAGTAGATTGGAAAGGATACAATTTGAATCGGCGGAGAGTGGTTACAAGTTCAAAATTCGTGAAGATCATGCTAAAAGAGAACCTTCATTGGGCAGGGAAGTAGGTCGGGTACGTGTTGCGGGTGGTAGGAGCTTTAGGGATGGCGTCAGATATTCCATCGCACTTGGAGATCCTAAAAGAGCTTTCCGTATTGATGAGAGAACTGGAATTATCTCAACGGGTAATAGAATTGACAGAGAGGCTGCCGCCACGTATCATCTGACGGCCGTAGCTCGCGCAGGATTAGCATATGGATCGGTATCAGTGCATGTATCTGTTTTAGATGAGAACGACTGTCCACCTGTGTTCCCGAGGGATAGAGACGAAGTACGGTTGAATGAGAACGCTCCTGTCGGTCAAGAGGTTTACTTAGCTAAAGCTGTTGATCCTGATGCCGGAGAGAATGCTCAAGTCACCTACGGATTGGCTTCTAATCCCGAAGGTCAGTTTAGGATATCCCCAAAGACAGGTGTCATTTACCTCAATAAGCCAATTCGATCGGAACCTGGAACGACGCTTAGTTTGGAAGTGGTTGCTACTGACAGCGGTAAACCTTCTCTTTCCTCCCGCCATTCCGTGATAGTAACTATTGAGGACGTCAACGATCACACGCCTGTGTTTGATCACACTTCATACGAGACCTCCTTGCTTGAAAGTGCCCAAGTTAACGCGAGATTCTTCGCTTTATCTGCCACCGATGTCGACCTAGGGGAGAACGGACGTATTGCTTTCGACATCGCCGAGGGAAATGCAGATGGGAAGTTCGGTGTATTTCCTGATGGTTTTCTTTACGTCCGGAGTCCATTGGATAGGGAAGAACGAGATTATTATGCTTTGGTAGTGAGGGCGCACGATCACGGCTCTCCTCCTCGATCATCCCACGTTCCTGTTGTGGTCCACGTGATAGACGAGAATGACAACGCTCCCGAATTTTTCAATGCAACTTTCAACTTTTACGTCCGTGAAAATGAACCACCAGATACCTTTGTTGGCAAGCTTACGGCTTCCGACATGGACATCGGACGTAATGCGGAGCTCACGTTTTCTTTGGCAGGCGGAGGAACGGGAGGAGTGGCAGATGACTTCGCAATAGATCCACACAATGGATTCCTGAAGACCCTTCGGCGCTTCGATCGTGAGACTCTTGTCGCTTTGGGTACCGGACAGAGCGTTCTTTCCTTGGAAGCAATAGTGACAGATAATGGATCCCCTAGACTGCGAGATCGTGCCAAAGTGAACGTCTTTGTCACAGACGTGAATGACAATGCACCTCGATTCCTGAGGACTCCTTATCGGGTGCAGATCTCGGAGGTCGCCTCTGTAGGGACGCAAGTTCTCCGTCTTTATGCAACTGATGCTGACGAGGGACTCAACGGGGACGTCTTCTACGCTTTTGTTTCCGGAAACGATGCCAGGAGATTTGCAGTGGATGAAGCGACAGGTCAGATATCTTTGGCAGGATCGTTGGATCGAGAGGTGACTCCGAAGTATGTATTGACGGTTGCAGCATACGACGCTGGGGAAACAGCCTCGCTCAGTGTCACAACCACCGTCACCATTGATGTCTTGGATGAAAACGACAACGCTCCGGAGTTCACTCAAACGACTACCCATGTGTCCGTCTCCGAGAAGACTGTTGTCGGCACCCTTCTGGTTCAGTTCCGCGCTACGGATGCGGACTTGGGTCTCAACAGCGAAGTAACCTTTTCAATCGCGGCTGGTAATAGGAAAGACACGTTTAGGATGGACTCTGCCACCGGAGAGCTCTATCTCCACAAATCGCTGGACTACGAAGAGCTACGTGAATACAAATTGAACATCACAGCCAGCGATGGTGGTAATCCCTCTCTGTCGACCACCGTTCCTTTCGGTGTAAGCGTTGAGGATGACAATGACAACCCTCCTGCATTCCCATCGACGGCCATCGTGAGACAGATCCAAGAAGGAATCCCCGTGAGGACTCCAATTGTGACAGTGACTGCAGAAGATCCAGATTCGGGAGACAATGGGCGTGTTACCTACGCGATAGCCAGACAAGAGCCTCCGGGACATCATTTTGGAATAGGAACCACCACTGGAGTGGTGCATACCCTTTTGCCAATCGATAGGGAAGCAGTGGATACGTTTAGATTGACGGTGGTTGCCACAGACAAGGGGTCATCAGTCCGTCTTTCGGCCGAGAAACTCGTCACTGTAATCGTCGAGGATGTCAATGACAACGCACCGACATTCGTCTCCATGAGTGCAGCGGTGCTACCGAGACCAGCAGCCCGGGACGCCTTCGTCATGCAGGTGCACGCTAGAGATTTGGATTCGAGCACCAACGGATTGGTAACGTACGAGTTGGTCGGCGGCAATTCCGACCTATTCGAGCTGCACAGAAGTACCGGCGAATTGAGATTGCGGAGATCCCTTCCGGATCCTCCGGAGGAGACGAGGTACCGGCTGACGGTAAAAGCCACCGACGAGGCGGTGCAGGCCGAAAGGAAGTCAATGGACGCTTACGTGACGGTCATCGCTACGGCTCCATCCAACGGACTCGGTGGCATGGGAAACGTAGGGCCCGTGTTCGAAGGCGGGGAGGCGCGTTTAGGGAGCGTGTTCGAGAACGAACCGATAGGGACTAGCATAGTGACGGTAGGTGCTAGGCTGCCGGGTAATTCTCTTGCGGAGGTCGAATACTATGTGACGAATGTGACAGTGGCGACGGTATCTCGCAGCACTGGAGACGGCATAAATTCGCTGCACAGCATGCAGCAGGTGGACCGGCTCTTCGACATCGACACCAAATTGGGAGTCATATCGACGGCGGTGGTACTCGACCGGGAGGGCGGCGCGGATGCCTACGACGTGGAAGTTTATGCGGTGGTTGTCAGCTCCTTGACTCCGCAGACAATGGCGACAAGGGTGAGTTCCCTACTCTTTTATTATCTTCTCTTTTAGCTTAGCGTTGTGAATGAATCGAGTCCTTTTTCTCTCTATGTTGTGAAAAGGGACATCCTAGTCCACAAAATGACGTGGAAGAACTTTTAAGAATGTTTATTTCAGCGATTAAACAATTCATTGGCAATCTTCCGTTGTCCTATCGATCACTGGAGTGAAATAATAATGAAATTTGGTTTAGGAGCTGTTTAAATTTAAATATATATTAAGAGCTCTATAACAGATGTTTGTAATGCACATCAAGATGCTGTTAATCTCAACGGTAAGTTTTAATTCTCATCATGTAATTTTTTTAATTGAATAACCAAGAAATTCTTGATGATGTAGCCCTAAATGATTTTGTTCTACTACATATCGTTTAATCATGTTCATATTCGGCACTTGAGGTTTAAAATCATCCTTCTCAAAGATTGGAATTAATAGCTTGCTGCTGAAAAATAGTGTTTTCCTTTGATTTTCCATTCAGTGATTAAGATAAGGAAGGTTTTCCTTGCCTGAAACTTTAGTATTTCTTTGAATTAAACATTATGTTTCTTTCTTTCGATTATCTGTTAGAAAAAATGCAATTCAAATGGTCTATTCACTCTTCGTTTATGACGAAAATTTGAAACTAAAATCGAATTATCGAATCAACTTGTTCCCCTCACTACTCCTAAATAATTACGATTACTTTGAGAGAGTTGCGATGAAAATGTGTATCACGTACTATAGTTTCTTAGAGGATTACAAAGTTTGTTCAGGGCAATAATTTTAAGTCTACGAAAGGCAAAAACAAGATTCGGAACCCATGGAAACTAAGTGAAGTTTATGACCTCATTATCGTTAAATATGTTGCATGCCAAGGTTATACCTTACTTCTGTCAGCTAGTGTTTCTTTATGCCTTTTTGTGGAAGAAATGTAAAATTAAAATGTGAGTACAGATGTTATCTGCTTCTTAAGTTGTCCCAACGAGAATTGGAGTTATGTTAGTAAATTAAAGATTAAATATAACGCTCTATAATTCTTCAGTAAGTTGTTTTACCAGTTTTATATTCGCTTATTAATAATTCACTCATTGGAAATTAAATTCTTTCTATTGGAACAGAATCTCCATTTTTTCAATTCCCACTGTTGGAATTGACTTTGGTTTGACATTTACATTACATTCTGTTGCCGTCTGTATATGGAACGATTTATGATATAGTAAGTTTTTAATGCCAATAGATGTATGTAGATGGTGAAATATTTTTTTTTTGCCTTTGAAATGATGCAAGATAAGATAAGTTTTAATTTGATTAATTTATGTAGGGCAGGTTCATCTTTCATAAAAATTTAATTTGGAATGAATTGATTAAAATTTATTTTTTGATAAGAAGGCACATTCCTTTGTCAGTAAGATTTCGTTTATTGAGATGCCTAAGGGGTCATCGCTCATAAATTGTCGAAGAGAAGGATTTTACAAGTATAAGTGTAATCTTTGCTATCTACAGTTTTAGGGAAAGACGAGAGTGATTTATTTTGAAACATTCCAGTATATTGATTTTAGTTAACCTTTCATTCATTCAAATTACAAATTGGTGTAGTAAAGAGAGGGAAATTGGCAGAATGAAGTTTAGTACTGCGTGAGTGTGATAATAGCAGAGCTAATATTGACATTCCATCAGTCCTCGTTATAATAAGGGTGGTTTCATCAGGGTGTTTAGCAATACCCGAGTTGAGTAATAGTGAACTTTTGCGAAAGCGGTTTCATTACTTCCGTGATTAATAAGGGAAGACGTCACTGGAGAAATGTCCATCTCCGAAGCCTGTAATCCGCAGAAGTGCAACCTAAGCCCGGATAAAGAAGGCCAGGCAGGAGCAGGTCCTGCGCGCGCCTCTCCGATTCCACAACGCAGGACAGTAAGCGAGGCCCTGTTGCGGTGTGCAATTGACCCGAGATAGGTCAAGGTGTGGTCTCCCGGTAAACCGACCGACATCTCGTGCTATTCCCCGTGAGCCATCTACACCGCATGATGGGGTTGTGAAGAAACAAACGAGTGACCATCAAGCGATTGTTTCCATGACAACCGAGACAAGAGCGGGTGGACGATAAAACATGGAGGGAGGTAAAGAGAATAAATGGAGGCGAAATTGAGCTGAGGAAATGTTTCCAGGCGATGAGATTTCCATTATTTTTCCTTTCTCCAGTTTCATCTAGGAAGCAAACCGCGGAAGCATGAGTTTCCATGAAGACGCGTATCATTCTTTAATCTCAAACCGCTTTACTTTGGAGAGGAATGAAGGAATTTGAAGGGAAAGAGAAACAAATAGCAACCACCGTCATCAGAAAAATGTTCCATTTAGTCGCTTTCATATTATTTAAAAAAATCGTTTTTCTTGTATTAGCAAATTAGCTCCTTTTTTGGGTTATAAAAGTATGCTAGAACTTTAAATGGCATTTTCAAATGGTGATGTAATGAGTGAGATAGCATTTGAGCGTGTCTGTGTGCTCTATCATGCAAAATTGTGCCAATTCTATCATTAGATTGTTGTCTTCTTGTTGTGTAGAGTAATGATTTCAGAATACAGTATATAGCTGCACTTTTCATTACTTATACATATATATTTATCAACTTCTTTGATTAGTGATACTTTTATTAATTTATTTAAAATTGATGTGTAAATGCTAGCGAATCCAAGAAAACCCAATTGAAGCTTTAATTCCAATGAAAGATAGCAACCCGTGCTTTAAAGAGGGAAGGAAATTAATTCCCAAATATTCTCTAGCTATACTCGGAGAAGAAGTAGTTATTACAAAGTTAACTAACGGCAATCCCTCTTTGAGTTAGCGGTAAGAGGCTGTTTTAAGTTACTGGTCGTTACATGCGAGCATTGCTATAATGACATTGTTAGTGAATTAATTTTTGAGTGAATGAATAACAATTTATCATTTCCTTCGGCGTAATCTTTGGTAAACTTAAAAACTCCTGGACCCTTGAAGCTATATAATGAATCATCATTCTTTAGTCATAAGTACTTAGACATATAAAGGTCTTTAATGGACCATATTAGACATAGGAAGTCCAATCTTCCATTCAACCCTCTCCTGAACAAAATTCATAAAAAGAAAAATTTAAAATATTTTATATACAATTTTTTAACGAGAAATGCGGCGATAGAAAGTAAATATGGAGAGATAAGTTTTGTGGAGTAAATACACAAGTATGTTAATTTCATCGTATCTTACTGAGGTTGAGGCTCATTGTTCGTCAATTTTTAAGAATATTGTGATAATCTCAAAGTGAGGCATGACCAAATAAACTCAACTTATATTTTCTCATGCACTTTATTCTGGTACATTTCTGTGACTTTTTCTCTTTAGCTGGATTTATTTGGGGGGTGTATTCTTATCTGCTAATTTTAAGTTATTTTTCTGAAATGGGCAATTCTGATTTAGTTAACTTAGGTAGGAAGAAATATAATTTTACTAAATCTTATTTTAGAAAATGTAACTAACTCTAATTTTAGGAAATATTTTTTTATGATCCTTTTTCAATCATAGTTCGGGAATTTGGCTTTTTCATATGGTGTCATATGAAAGATGCTGAAAATTTTACTTTTAGGAAGACACTGTTACAACTTCAAGTTCACATATACATTCTTAATTTTACCCTGATAGCATATATTCGGTGTTAGTCAGAGAAAATGTGTACTTAGGCTTCGTTGAAATTTAAATATACAAATAAATATGTATAAAATAGCTTGAAGGATTTGATATATTTTTGCAGCTAATAAGGACCAAGTATTTCATAAAAACCAAAAGCGCTTGCCACTTTTTCGGTTATCTTGCCTTGTTAATTCAGAAAGTTTTTAAAAATATTATTGTCAACAACGAATATAATGTATTTCGTGTATCCAGAATAGTTTGCGTTTAAGTTTTCATTATTAGTTGGCTAGAAATTGAGCAGAAAAAAGCGAGACGTACGACTCTAAGAAGGCTCCCACCCTATTTGAAAAGAGCATCTTTCGAGAAGGAATCGGAATTTTTCTCAATTCGAAGGGAAAATAAGCGCGGAGATGGAACTGGTCGGGGGAAACGTCCGGGTTAGAGATGTGCTCATTCGCTTCCTTTCTTCGGAGGGTGCAGAATGTGTAGGAATTCTCCTCAATGGGCAATGAATGCACTCGCCGAGCAGCGCATTCGCACGCAATTGGCACGCAGGAGATGATTGACTCACTGTGTACTTTCATTTTTCCTTGCTCTTGAAAAAGTCCCTCGTTTGAGAATATTCCTGTATCCGTGGACTTAAAACATTAGGACGAGGTGGAAATAACGAGGCTTGGGAAAAAGCGCGACTCTCTTATGCTAAATAGAAGTTTCTAGTTGTCCTCCTAATTGCTGATGCAACAGGAGACTCAGTATTCACCACCCAACAAAGTACCCCTCGTAAATGTTCTTTCTACATTCCTTCTCCGCAGAAAGAATGCCTGTTTAGGATTGCCTGCCTATTATAGCTCGTATTATTATGGATGCCTGTGGTAACTGTTAAGCGTGAATTATAATTTTCGTTTTTAATTATTTATCAATATTCAATCGCTCAAGCTTGAAAGTCTTGTAAATAATTCCAATATTACTACAGTTACGATAGCCGATCGCTAAGCCACAGTACATGTTCCTCTGTGTTATGTTTTCTCTTATTATTTCAGCAAATTTAATGAATATAAGGTTTGATTCTGCTTTTATGAGGAAATTTCCCTGTTTTCTTTTACGACTTCGTCAAATCGAGTTTAACTAGTGTGAGTTACTTTACTGTTCGTGCATATTTGATGAATATTCCTCCTCTTAAGAAACATTTATCGAAAAAGAACAAAATAGCATCCTATAATGAAAATTCATAATCAATATTAACAGGATGTGATAGAATTTGTGCGATTCTCTCCTATTTCAATCCTATAAAATGAATTTAATAAATTTTACTATTTGGATATTCCCTAACAATTCATTGAAAACTGCACAGAAGTAATTTTTTTATGCGTTGCTTTCCTTAATCCCCGCTTGCAGATATCTCTCCGAAGAGAAATACTGTTTCACCGATGTCTCAGAGAGGATTTAATTTACGACGCAAGCAGAGGCGGAATAATTGGGAGAGTGGGGACATGCTCGTGTAAATGCAATGGTTGTTTTCCTGAGGTCCTTAGATACTTGCGAAGAATCCCATTCCTCCTTTAACATCTCCTTCCTCGTCCCACACTGCGCCAATTGTCGTGAGAAAAGTATTGTTAACGACGAAGGAAGAGACCGAATAGTTACTTTCAATATTCTCTTCATTACCTCTTTAGGAATTCAGCAAAGCGCATCATCTTTGTCCTTTATAAATGTCAACTGTTATGGGTGTGAATCAGGAAATCGAGAGTTTTCAATTATTGGTTTAGCATAATATTATATTGAGCGCTGGAATTACTTTTTCGTTAGAGTTTCTGAGTCTTATAGCACATTTATACTGGAGCCTGTCAGAAAAAGCATTTGAAGTTACTTGAGAAAATTATAGCAAATGGGAAAAGTTTAGGTTTTAAAGGAATTATTTTTTTTAGGATAAACGTTAGATCAATTGTAAGTTATTAATGATTAGTAAAGAGAAATTTAAGATGAATAATAATATTGATTTAATTTCTTTGACTTCTGATTCGAAAAGTGCGGAAAACATTCATGTAAAGAAATTGACTATGAATCAGGAATTTAAAAATATTTTAGGTATTTTTTTGTAATTAAAGACCATTCCTTATTCAAAAAAGATTCAATGAGCTTTTTCTTAAGTGAAAATGATATACTTCTCAAGAACCATTGAAGAAATAACTTTTATTGTGACTACTCAAAGGCATTTTCCACTTGTCCCGATCGTTCCTATTCTCTATGGAATTGGGTTCGTTCATTAATTGCAATCCGTGTAGCTTACTCGTTCGAATACACGATTTCTCAAGCGGCCGCATCGAGAAAACTGCACCAAGAGGCGCTGAAGCTAGACGTATATATCTTCTTCGTTTCAACTATGGCCTCGTTTAAATTCCCACTCGAGCAGGAAATCGTGGGCAAATCTGTATATTGACTTTCTCCAATCTCCAATCGAATCAGATTAGCGTTGTGGTTATTTCTTTCGAGGAGGGTAGTGGTCGTTAAACCCAGCCATAGTTCCCTCGACATAGTTCTTATTTTTATCTCGCAATACGAGTATAAAAAGATAAGTAGTGAATGAACCTGTTTTCATTTATATCGATTTATAATGATAAAAATAATGCAATAATTTTGGGGAAGAAACAGGAGGAAAAGCTCTTATTCTTCTTATGAGAAGTTCCTAAGGAAGCAAGTGGAGTTCTAAATCATTTAAAATGTCACATAAACAGTCGGTCAAAGTTTGTCCACCAAATGGCGTTTCGGTGAAAAATTATTAAATCATCGTATATTTTCTTCATCCAAGTGAAATAATTTAATTTCAATTCATGATTAAATAAATGCGATTGTTCGTTAAGATAGGAAAATTGAAAATTAGAAGAAAGAATAGAAGAGAATAATAATGAAGCAAAGCATTAAGATGGATAAGAAAATTAAACTCAAATTCCGCTGCCCTCCGAAGTAACGTGACCGGTATTAATGACATAAGTTTGATTCTTCCACTTGTAAACTTCTTTCCATATTATCCATGCTTTCTGTGTTCCCGAAGATTGTCATTAGCAGCTGAAACTAGTCGGGGAGATAAATAACTTTCACGATTCAAAAGTCTCCATCGCAACGCTGGTAACTATAAATCTCGGAAACGAGCTAAATTTCTCGTGTAATTCCCCCGGCATTTTCTGCTTTAACGGTCTCTACACATTCCTAGAAAAGTTAACACCGCAGAACACTCTCTGACCATCTTCTCTCGTATCAGCGTGACCTTCCCACCGCTGAATTAAGGAGTAAACGCAATAAAACAGCCGACAGCATTCCGACGCACCACGTGCACCAAACCGTGTCCCCACATCGATTCAGCGGCGGAAACGGCCCATCAGGGAAAGAACAACTTTTTCGGAGGCGCAAGTGCAAGCTGCCCTTCTTATTTGGGGAGCTGCGCAAATTCCGCGAGAAAATGGGAGCGTAGCTTTACGCGATTCATTATTACCCACATTGAATCGACGTTAAGGTAACGTTAGTCGAAAGTTGAACATCATGATGATAATCGCCTCGAACGAGGGTAAACATCCGGACGAGACAAGTCGGAGAAGTATTGTTCAGGTCTCTTAGCTCTTCGACGCATTCCGTTGAATTTTCGGGCGTCTCGGAAAAAAACCCGGCGGGACCACTTGTACAGAATGCAGCGTGGAAGCACAAGGCGATGGGAAGGAAAATTTCCGAGAGAAATGGAGATGGTAGAACGCCAGTAGCGATGACATTGCAAACGCTGGCTGCCAAGGGAGACGCTATACCAACAAATTCGTGAGATTTTAGGACACAAACAAACTAGCGCTATGGGTAAGAGGAGGTCGAAGGCAAACACATTCGAGACACCTGGCTCTTGTCCCTGCACCCTTAGGGCGGTGCCTATTCCTCGCTGACGCTGCATTCCCGCCTCACCGAAGACGTAGAAGGCTTATATTGTTCGTGTCGGTGGCGTCTAGCGGGAGCCAATGAACATTGCGCAACTAATGTCTTGCCCGTGAATAATTATTGGAACGCTGAGAGGTGGAGATGTGGTGATGTGTATGAGTTCTTCAACTGTCTCATTTCCATCGAGATGAGCTTAATCTTATCCTTGTGGCGAGAGTAAAGACTCGAATTATATTTCTGATATAATTTATACCGGTGGATGTCAGCGTGAAATATTTCCCTCATTACCTATTGAGTTTCATTAAAATCTCAATATTCTCTCAGTTTTAATGTGTGAAGTAAAGTGTGGTGATTTTCCTAATCATTCGTAATGAAAAAATGAAAATGCATCTCATGCTAATTAATGATTTCTATCTCAACATCATTGCTGTGATGTAGACATCGTTTGAGGCTGATATTTCCATCCTTGTAAGCAAGAATTGTTTACTAATGCTGGCCAGCCTTACCAAATTAGTTTCTAACTGACTACTGCAGGGTTGCTACTGAAAGTTCATATTTTATAATATAAAGTATTAGGGTAACCAACTATCGAAATTTGTATTCAGCAAATAGTCTGATAGATTCCAAAGTTGAAAATAGTCGCACTCGGTTAAAATCTGCATTTCTGAGAATTTAGCAAGCAAGCATTCTTTAAACTCCTAAATTTTTCCTTGTCTTGCAATTTTTCAATTCCCATTGTATCAGATGACGATTTTCCGGCAATGTGCGATCAGCTTGGATCATTTTAAAATATCTGTTTCGTTGCGTCGAATCATCTTTTAGCTAGTCATAAAAAAGTGTTATAGCTTATGACACAAAAACCGATATACATTTCCTCTATCTTTCCTAACTAACGAAAATTTCTTAACTGATCCTCAATGAAAGTCAGAAGTTAGAAAGAATATATTTTTGATTTGATATCATTCTAAAATATCATAAGTCAGTCTCCAAAAATATTTTTATTTGCATGAACTGTGAATGATTCGGAATTTGAAGTTCATCCATATGAATATACCACTAATTAGTGTCTTATTTTAATACTAAAATATTTGAACAATATCATTAGGTGAGAAGAAATATATCTGTACCTCAATCCATGCATCAGCAACCTGGATCAATGTAGCTAGTGATGGCAGCCGATGAACGCTCATAAGTATGATTTGTAAGCACGATATGTTTCTCCTATAGGCAGTGAGTATTTATTCAAGTTTATGAACTCCATATCGGTATAAGAATGCAGAGACTTTTGAATTAGGAACGGATGTCCGTCAAATATAGCCCATGCAATTAGCTCTCAATTACTGTCTCTCCTGAGCCTGCTTGAGATCTACTTCGTTTATGCGGAGAGTATTATTCGTACAATCCTTTCCTCAATGGCCTTTTTGAATGAAAATCCATCTTTGAATTTCCACCTTTCCTACGTTGCCCTCAGACGAACTCACCTTCCGAGGCAGCTCTTCAGCCAGCCGACCTACGCTAGAGTTTGCGAGCTCTGAAGATAGAGGTGAGAAATAAGAGGGGGAGAGGGTTAAGAGGGAGGAAGACGTTAAAAACTTTTATTGTGTGAGAGCCACAACTTGCACTTTTAAGATTGCCTACGTGAACCGGGGCTGTAAAACGTGGACATCCACCCAGCGGTGTAAAAATGTTGCGAATAAAACCTTTTATAAGGGGTACTGTAAACTAACCGAATATTGAAGTGAGAGGTGGGACGCTTAACTGCTGTAAATAGCATCCCCGGTAATTCTGTAGCTCCGTGTTGTTGAACCGATGGAAGGTATAGGCTTGACAGTGTCCTTTTCTGGGTAGGTTTCCTCAGTAATAACGGCCTGGCTAATACCTTTATGAAGCAATGGTTTCGATGTAGAAAGAGGAATTAACTCGATTCTCATCCTCTCGGCATCACAACGAAGGTGATATGGTCTTAAAACGTTACCCTTTACCGTACAACCCTTTTCTTAAACCATTATAGTCATAGGGGATTCCATACGATGGTACGGATGGTTCTGAAATGTATGGATTTAGGAGCATTGACTGTAGTGTGGGTATTTTCTAAAATACTTCTAGAGTCAGTCATTATCGGTAATAACGGATCTGCCGCCATAGTAGGTATTGAGATACCTCAAGACGAATTCGTGGAGGTTAAACTTCCCTGTAATTTCGACTTCGGACTTTAAAACCGTGTATAAACAACAACTTATCCCAAGAATCCGATCCGACTATTACTTTAACAGCGTATAACCCGTCGTAAAAGAAGAGGAATGTTCGCGGAAAAGGCTCGGCTAAGCTGACAAATAGCATATTGCCACCTCAGTGACCCTTGTACACGGCTCTCTGCCAACCCTCTCATTTGCTAAGCCGTTCATTGCACATAGGTCATGCGTCCATCATAATTGCATGCGAGTCAAAGTGGAGGTGAAGATCAAGCTGTTCAGAGCCATCGAAGAGGCTTAAATATCGGAAAAATTGTACCCGCTTCTTTAGAGACTTACTTCATGATCGATGGTATATTTCCATCCTGTGAGAAATTCTCAAGGGATTCTTTTAGGATTCCTTACCTCGAGAGTACGAAGAGAAAATTTTCTGGTGTTGGAGCATTTCAGAAATTTTTCTTTTGTAAAATGTTTTTTTCTTTATCTATAGCACGCTACAGACAACAGAATTGCTTATCAGGCAATTGGCCAGGAATGTTGTGTAGATGTTTCCTTACCAGATTTTTCTTGAGATAGAATTATTTGCAGAACAAATAATATAGCCCACTGAACCAGTGTTTTCCTGCGGTTTATCTTTTTTCGTGAGGCATTTTTTACATCCACTCCTGAAGTTTTAATCTCTATTTCTAAATTGAAGTAAAACTTTTACTTCTGTTAATATCATTGACGACATCATAGATGGAAGAAGAAAAACTTCGTTCTCAATTTTGCCTTAATTAAGACTTTATAGAACTATCTGTAGATCATTTTTAACTCAGATTTTTTAGCGCGCGTTGAATTCTACCTTATGTCGTTTCAGATGCTTTAAAATGAACCATGCCATCTTAATTTTTCCAATGACTTTTAATATTAGCACCGTAATTTTAACTTTTGGCAATAATGAATGCTATAAGTTGATTTGAACTGGAATCCTCCTCAATTTTCTCTTTAAGGTAGAGATACATATTATTCCGAAGCTCTTTGAAGCAAGTCGAAAGTTGGTGCGAAAGCATAAATCGAGAAAAATAAGTACAAATAATGCAGTAATATTCTTTTTACGCTGTTTACCTTCCTTTTACGATTTCATCTGAGACTCCCAAGCGTAAAACTTATTAAGAATGACTAAACTAGCGAAGTGCTGCGCTGTTTTTAACCGTGCTCATCAGGCGCAGCGGCGAACCAAACGATATGCTGAACCTGAGGACGCAGCGCGAATGAAATCGCGGCAGTTAAAGTTAATTTCTGTGAAATGGCGTTATCTCCCGGCACCGACGTGGACGATAAATACAGAGCTCGAGGTAATTTTTCGTAACCGAAGCACTTGGCACGTTTTGCTCCGGATCGCCGCCCCGCCCGGCTTTATCGGGCACGGGAAATCGCGGTGTCATATCGGAAAGAAAACATAAGCATGTTGCGGTTCGGGACGAATTATACAGCGTGGCTCCTTGCCGTGTCCGAATATGCGATCTTGTATCTGCGGCAACTGCCGTCGCGGCCCCCGGTCCAATCACACGCACCGTCTTCGATATGAAGACCGCAAGTCCGCCCCAATAAAGCGTCTCACGTTCGATTCCGGCTTTTGACACTTTGATTACCACTCAGCTGTGCGGGGGACTAAAGAGTGGCGGTGAGGGTGGAACGGGCCGGGGAATGCCTCGGTTACCAGCTCACGACCGTAGAAGAGAACAAGCAAAGGGAAAGGAGGGAAATGGTGAGGGGGCGGCTGGAAGTTCGCTAATGCACGAGTGTGGGTGATGGCTGTGGTGGAGGGCGAGGCTAAATGTTAGCCCCGCGGTCACGAGAGACAACCCCTTCAGCCATGACCCGGCAAAGGGAGAATTCTCTCTCCATTGGAGGTCTATCCTCTCTTTCCCTCGACGTCCATCCTCTCATTTGGATTTGCCACTCGGCTCGGGTATTACGTTGTCATCAAATCCTTTTGGATCCCAAAACGACGTGAATCGTAGTCTTTTCATATTAATCCGTTCTCTAATCCAGTGGTTCTCAAATATTACATTTGTATTATTTTTTCATTTCTTTTTCGCGAGGCATTATTCACGGCAAATCAAACTTAGAGGCTCTTATAAACACAGTCGTTCAAGTCGATCAAAATACATTCTCCTAAATATAGAAGAAATATGAATCAAAGTATTGGAGATTTTTTAATAAAATTTATAGAGTTAAGAGTTAACAATACATATAAGGAAAGACTAAAGGGAAAATGTTTGTTGAAATATATAATGTAACAACTTAACACATAATATTAAATAGAATTTGCTAATAATACGATAATAATAATAAACTTGTTTCCTGTAAACAGCAAAGATTAGCAACGTTTCGCTTGATAAAATCCCTACGGCACAGATCTAAAAATGTTCTCTTGCAGAAAATTTGTATGCGTTGTTGAGATTACCTATCTCAGGGAAGATAAGCTCGGCATTTGAGGTTCATTTTTCTGTAATTACATTGGTACTTATTCACTCACAAAGCGAATTATAGGTCTGAGATTATTTACCAATGCTTTTTGAGATAGCGAAGAGGATATATAACTTTTAATTTCATTCCGAAGAGCTAATTCTATGTCTTCGACCATTGGATATATTATTTTACATCGTTCTCTCTCTTCATATTTAGCCTTTAAATCATCTGATAATTGTTCTCTGGACTTTAATTAATAGAAATAGAATAAATAATTGTATTTTGATAACTAAAAGATGCATTGTGTTGAAATCCTGAATAATTTACTTCAACTCCTATTCGTAGTCGAAAAAAGACGATTAACTCATCTTCATAAAAGGAGAATGAAAATATTGCATTTCCAGTTACGGTGTTTTACGGTATTTAATTTAATTTTGCTCGGTGTTCGTCATCTTCGAGCTTCATTTTCTTTCGAGCAAAATTAAAATTCCTTTTCATTTTATCAACATTAAATTCCTCGTCACCGTCGTAAACTTTGTATTGCACTAACATTTATTCTTTGAATCGATTCCAATCTCTAGTTTAACGTTCCTATTCTGAGCATTTAAAGACAATTGGTATATATGGTAGATTTGAAATTTCATCACCATGGATATTAAATGGTTCACCTGCTGGTATACAGTTTTACTAAACGTTCTAACATTAAAATCTGAGTTGCTTCTCATTAATTGCTTGGTGATGAAAAAAGATGTGACCTTAAGTTCACCATATACGCAGTTATCCGTAATAGATATTTGTTGCTATTCGTTACAGTTGAAATCTTACCTTCGTTTTATTTTTTAGCGATGACTAATTTATACGAGTGACTGGTCTTCACTAATCAACGTGTATAATTACTTGGTAGCATTCTAAATTCGGTTTGTATTGATTAAAATTTTACGCTCGAATGAAGGGATATTCATGTAACGTTTCTCTCTGTTTTAATTTAAAATTCACTGCGATAGATTCTCGAATATCACTTAATTTACTATCCATCAGCTATTTTTTTTAATTCTCACATTCGTTGTTGTAACTCAATACGGGGATCTCGGCATTTCAAAGCAGGGAATAATACTTCACGGAATTCGTCGAAGATTCTCCGTCAGTTTTCATCCTCGCTGGGATGTATCCCCTTTCCTTCATCCTGCCCTTCACTTCCTCCTCCAACTCGTGAGACCAGAAACAACACCAACATCGCCACCATCTTCCCAACCGTGGAATTCCGAGAGATCTTTTCATTTCTTCAACTTCGGAGTAGTTCTGCATGCATACGAGCGCACCACAACGGCAACCCTCACGAGTACGCAGCGTTGATCTTTGCTCGCGGTGCCGTTTGGGGAAGGGGCGAAGGGGGGCGGCGTTGTGGGAGGCGAGGGGGAGGGCACCAGGGTTTGCTTCGTGGTCGAGGATAGCCTAGATGACTCGGATAATAAAATCCAAAGTGCTTTGGGGAAATTGGCCTGGGTGGAAGTGTCTTTCGGGCCGGGAATGTATATGGAAGACGCAGAGGTGAGATAATCAGATAAAAGATTCCTCTCCGGAAATTTAAAAAACAAGTTTTTAGTGTGGATTTCACGAATGGTAGGGCCGAGGCTCTCGGAGAGTGGAACATCTTAGCGATGCCGGGGAGGTTATCGCCAGATTTCGACCTTTGTTTGGGTACGCTTTCATAACTCGCCGGGTACGTGGTCCCGGACGGTCATACGCATCGTCGCACGGTGTGAATGGGTGTCACTTGCAAGCACGCGCATATTTATGAAGTCGTGCCCGGGACTCCTCTATAAAATGGTCCTTATCAATTTAACGCACTCGCGCGCTTTTATCTTCCCTAAGTGTCCAAATAGACGGTATTTTGGCAATAAAATGCGAAGGAATTCGGGAGGTTGTTTAATGGTTTTGCGAGAGAAGTAACCAGATATGGATGCGAAGAGACCAGTGGAGTAAAGTCTGCAGTAAAAGAGAAGTATAGGAAGCCTGCTCTCCTCCTACAATCACGAATTCCATTTAGAATAGTCTCCGGAAGAGGCTTTTTAACTGGGCACTAAAATATATAAATGAGAATGAATAGTTATGATCGTTATGAATTACTTTCCTTAATGAATATACGAATATTGTTCACATCTGTTGCAAGAATAATACATCTTGCTAACGTAATTATTTCCATGCTTTATCGACACTTTTCAAGCATGCAATTAGTTTTGATTATTTGCCATTTGAATAAATGATCTCTATACACCATGGGAGGCATTGCAAACGCCTCTAAGGTATTAGTAGAGTAACAAGTTAGCATTCTTCGGATTCATACAACTCACAACGTCTATGGTATAGAATAAATGGCAAAGAAGATCAATGTTTCTATATAAAGACGTGCAAAAGCTTTCAAGGAAACAACCAAGTATATATAAATAAGAAACGCTAAGTAAACATTACTTTCAAATTATTATATTTTAGAAATATACTGAAAATGTGTTGTAATTGTTAAGATTATATCTAGCATTTAATTAAGAAGTTCAAACCAGTCGCATATATTTGAGACTTTCATTAAGCTTGTAGTATGTCACAGTATACGAGTAGTCAGATTAGTGATATGTATTTGGAAATAAATATTGAGTTATTATTAAGCCTAAGGAATAATTCCAACGGAATTCAATTTTATCAGAACCCAGTTTTCATCCTATATCTTACATTTTTTAACTTTCCATCTTGAATTTTAATTGAAAAGGGATTCTACCATTGTTGAATTTAGGACTGATCCACTTTGCATCGGAAAGGTAGCTTGGGGGACCGTAGGCGGATGACAGGGGATTTTCGAAGGGGAAGAATAAAACAAAAGTAATTTCGCGGCAGACGAAATAACGATAGCGAGTTAGAGCGCGTCCGTAGGAAAGACTAGGCAGAGGGAAAAGGGATAAAGCAAGTCAAAGGAGGCGATGGTGGAAGATAGCGGGGAGAGAATAGAGGATTGGTTAAGAGGAGTTAGTGGAGGGAGAGGGATTAAACTGGCGGAGTGATAGCCGAGGGAGATAGAAGAGAAATGCGAGGAAAATAGAAGAAAGTGTGGGAGAGAGGGAGAGATAAGGGAAGAGAGCAGATAGAGAAAAGGGAGAGAAAGAGAGGGAGAGCATCGATCAGAAAGCACTCATGCGGAGGTTCAAGGACTTTAGTGGCGGTGACGACGACTGCTGCAGCATTCCTACTGCTCCCCTCCAGTTCCCACCCGCCTCCAGAAAAAGAATGGGACTCCGGGGCAGGAAAGAGGAGGGGAGTGGAGGAGGGATAGAAAAGGAGGCGTGAGAGAAGGAAGAATAAGTAAGAAGGAACGAAGAGTATAGGGCGGTGGAGAAGGTTCGGAAAAAACCGTGCCAAAGGCCATAGTCCGTGGAAAGTGACTCTGCGGAATATTTGCTATGCTTCTCTCTATTTAGAGTGTATAAGTTACCCCGCAGCGGAGAAAAAAAAACATTTAAGACTAGATCCGATTTTTTTCGGTGGTATAAATTCCAGTTAGATGCCCACTAACGTTTCATGAAAGCAGGGCAAGGCGTCCCGGTAAAAAAGAACTCCGCGTTTTTGTGGTTTTCGAGCCACTTAAAAGAATATTTGATAAATGATAATCATTAGCGTTGGTCCGAGGTTTTTCAGTGCCACTTGGATATTTTATTGCTCTAATACCACGGCGCTGCTACAAAGCGCTCGGGCCGTCGGCTACCGTTGGTGGTTGTCGAACTAATCAGTCCTCCCCGGCTGCGATCCGCTGGTGAAAATTAAACTTTATGGCAGTCGCGTTCGTGAGCGGAGATACTCGATATTTTTATCTGCGGGATTTTTCCGGAGGAGTGGCCGGTCTCGTAAAATACGAAATGTTATTCCCGTTAATTACGCCTTCGATTAAGAGGCATGAGACAGATGTAAAAGCTACCTTTTTCTCCATCTTCGCTTTATCACCCCGATGACATACGCCATCCACGGCGGGTCTCGAACGCAAAACGAGTTTGTTTACCGCTTCCGGATCGGACTTCTACACCACGTCACTCGTGGTTTCAATCGGTAATCATAGATTCCGGCGAAGACACTTGTTTCCGAGCGGTTGCAGTAGGTCCGAAATCGGCTTCAACACGTGGAGGGACCCTGCTCACAATTCTATGCCCTTTTCCCCGGTGTCACCTCGAGGGTCTCTAACTTGTCAAAATTTCTCCCCCTGGTTATCCGCGTGAGGATCCTTTCACGACGTTTCCCCTCTGCTCTTCATCTCCCACGCCCTTCCTTCCCTTCCTCTCTCTCCATGCCAGTTCCCTTTTGTTGGTAAGAAAGGTCCGCGTGCAAGGGAATAAAAACAAAACGGAAAAATCACCTGCCGGAAAAGGGACCTATGAACAAAATGGGCATTGTCTGGACGGCGTCTTTTCTGGAATTGCGGGTGGAGTGAACGGCAAGCAAGAGAGAGAGGAAGAGTGCTCTCCTCGTCCACCTCAAGTTCGCATCCTTCTCTTCGGTTTTCCGCCCTCTGCTTCCACGGTCGCTGCTGGCTGCTTTTGTCTGCACCAGAGAGAGCATTTCCAATCGCTTCTCAATTCCGTTCCTTCCCGCCGTCGCTGACAGTACCGCCGCACACTCCTTTCTTGAAGCCGTTTAGAGTAAAAGTGGGGTAAAAATTGGAAAAAGTCGCCGGAGCCTCGTTATGTTTTCCCGCAGATGTTCCGTGCCACGGTTGTGGATTGGCCTTTTAGGGCTGACCTTTCTGTAAACCTTAGGAAAAGTCGATCGTTCAACTAATATACCGCGGAGATCAGGATGGGTTATATTTAGACTTTCCCTCAATTGCATATAAAAGTTTTGAAAACGTTCCCCAGTGGAAATTTATGATTTGGTATTGTTATTGATTAATTTCATTAATCGTTTATAATTATAAACTATAAAAATTTGTTTTGAAAAGCTTTTACATTGATAGTACAAATTTTCTGATTCGGATTGTTGTTCAGGAATGAAACGTCCTACAACTCTTTGTATTGTTTATCTGCAAGTTCATATGGCTCTTAGGTAATTAACCTCCATTGATATTTACGGTTCGACTTCATTACCTGGCTGAGTCAGTGTGTATTCAAAGATTATAGTTGCTTGTAAGACCGTGAAATACCTGGCATTGGTGATCGGCTACACATTTTCTTCACTCATAATTAATTTTATTTAATTTTTAAATAAAATGTGATGAGCTTTAACTAAATATTTGTTCCTTTTATTTTGTTAAATTCTACTTGAAGTACACCATCATTTGTTTGAATATGGAAAAAATCCAAAAGCCATTTAATTTATGTTTTTACCCCGAAAAAGAATATTTGTTACTGCTTAAGATTTTCGATCTGACCCAGTTCCTTTAAACTGTTGGTCTTGCCAACTAACCGCCGCAGGTTTCTTAGATCTTACTTGTTTTATTTCCATAAGGCTTTACTTAGACATCCTCTCAATGTTGAAATATTGCAATGCTCTTCGGTAATTAAAATTATTTTATATATTTAAAATGATGATGTGTACGAAAGACTTAAAATGTTCGTGTTGGACTAATTGGGATAAAAAGTTTGGAAAACTTAGAGAAAATGCTTTCTTCAGATAATGTCCTCCAACATTACCACTGTTGCTTGGACTAGTTTAAATATTTATTAATTTTTTGGCATCCGAGGATTAATTAAGAATCAATAATTTTTTATCCATAAATGAAAGGATAGTTTTACAATGTTCCCATCACTTAAATCTTACTCTGCACAATCGTATTAATTTAGAATGTTAATTCAGAGAGCTCACTCATTGACAAAGAAGCAATTCAGTGTTCAGTTATTTAATCGGTATCCTGAATAATTCAATTTCCATGAAATGTTTTGTGTAGTTATACTTCAGTTTCTTGGAATATTCCTTAATAGTAATGATCCAGTGGTGTTATATTTGTTCTAAAGCTATCAACACTTTTATATAAAATACACACTTCACAGATAAAGTGCCTCCGCTGGTAAAGAAGACATTGAGAGGGGAGTGTGCTCTTGGTCAAACGGTTCCCTTCCCAAGCATTATGCTCTCTCATTTTCTCTCCACCTCCCTTTTCCTTTTCGCCATCCCCGCCATCGCTATTTTTTGTCCACTTAGCTTTTCTCGGCGTTGACAAATTTGTGGGTCCCTCAAATCATAAGAAAGGCCGTGTACGACAGAGAGGGAGTTACTTCAGGAATTTGCACCACTCCTCTCTTCCTTTCTCGACCTCAAAGCTTCGCCCTTTATACCTTTCTAGTCCTCTCCCTCGCCATCATTGTTTCGGATATTTCATTTTTATTACGCAAAATATGTCACGCGACAATAATCGTTATGTCCTTAAGACTATTGTCAGTAAGGAACACTCAGTCTTTGTCAGTTAATGCCCGGGAATCGTTTTATTTCTCCGTCGGGCCACGCACATAAAAATATTCCTTTTTATTCCACTCCTAAAGCAAATTCGTCTGTCATAAAATTCCTCACGATGGATATCTAGTTTCTTCTCCTTAAACTTTTCATTCGTGCGGTATAAAAGCCCCATCTTTTTCAGGGGAGACTGTCAACCCGAGGATCGTAAATAATTTGGGTTGTTGCTTTCTGCCTCCAAACATGCTCGAGAAAGATCGTCATGTGCCTCTGATATCCACGCTCTCATCCTCTCCCTCTCTGCCGCTATCAACGTTCTCCCATTCGCCCATTATTCCTCCGGTCCTGTTTCCTGCCCAAATGGAACCATCTCCGCTCCTAAATGTCTCTCTAGCCTTATCCACATGGCCCATAACGCTGTTGACCCGGCTCCATAGTGAGCCTTAAAAAAAATCCTTCCGCCCATACGCTTTCTCCTTACCCACTCTCTTCTCGCTGCATATAAATCCTTATTAATTTTGTAAAATTCCAGTCCCTTTCCCACCCCAAGAAACCGGCGGACCTCGCCATTACCGTGACAGGTTGGTCGGAAGGTTGGAGACCATCGGAGGAGAGTGGGAGTAATTTGGAATGGAGGGAGGCAGATAACAAAGCGGTCGGGGAAGACGTTACGCATAATCTAACGAATTTACGCGTATGCTTTGTATTAAGGCAACGAAAGAGTTAGCATAATTTCCGAGTCCGTCTCGAAAAGGCGAGCAAATATATGTGTCACCTCCCTGAGAGTGGGGTTGAGAGGCGTATATGGAAAAAGTATAATTATCTTCCCAAGTCTAAGTCTGACTAGATGGATAGTCTGTCGAAGTCATTGCTTTAAATCTAAATGAGAGACGTTCTTTGGACCTCGGAGTTTCTGTTTTAACTGTTGTGAAATGTACTCTCTCTTTATAGAACGATGTGCACATGGTGAAATGGTATTACTGTATGGATCAGACTCTGATTGTAGATGGTCGTGTTTTTTGTATCATATCAGTGTTTATTATAGTGTAGTGTTAAAAAAAAATCCAGAGTCCGCCTCATCTGTGAAGTAGCTCTTCACCACGAAAGAAGAATAATAACATTTACTCGTGATCACAGATTTTTTAATCTTTGACAATTTACATTCCTAATGACAACGCATGGGGACATCATTGGTTGATCAGGTTATTCGTTGCCTGACAATACTGTTATGCGTTGAAACCTAGGTCGTTGAAGATAAAACATTTCTTTGATATCGAATAAAAGTTGTTTTTATTCTTCTTCATAGTCTTGTGTTAAAAAATAATTCTGATGACTCCACAAACGGTGGAGAAATGAAAACGGTATTTTTAAGAAATTACTTCTTTTTTCCGTGATTAATGTCTTCTTAAAATTGGAAACGCTAACGATTACTCTCTTAGGCATGCTTTTCATCTGAGCAGCATGGGCATTTAACTCTTTCCCCGCGATTTCGGAGCACCCAGAGCGTCGCGTTTCTGCAAATGCTCGTCCCGGAGGATGCAAGCACGAGCGTATTATTTGTGTTTCCCGAAAGACGTGGGAAGGGAATTTCCTCCCGGGGAGCAGTGGGGAGCCGCGCACCGAAATCTCGGCTCGTTTGCGTCCCTCGGCACCCGGCGAACAGGGGGAGGCAATCCGTTGCCTTTCAAAGTGGTGGGCAGGTGAGAAACTGAAACCGCCTGGGCCCTTTTTTCGCAGTAAAGTGTGTGACTGATATCGAGAGGGCGATCGTACGCTCAGGGAGATAGCTCCCCGGTTGTTGCGGGGGGCGGTGGGGGGCCGTGGGGGTGGTCGACGGGAAAAGGAACCGCATAACATTACACCGGTGAAAAAATGGCGCGATATCGTAACGACCGAGGGAAATGGGATGGGATCTCGCGGGGACAATCCTCTCTTTCTCCAGATGCTGCGTAGATTGAAAGGTATTTTTTTCGGTTGTGAAGGGTTGTCGTAAACGAATACAGGATCGGTTTGGTCGTGGAGCAATTGCTCGGTGTTAAAGTTCGAGCAGTTTTTATTCTGGCGGTGGGAATACGTTTTAATTGCTCCTTACAATGCGTGTGAATTACGCCGATGAGCGTTTGATAGTCATCTTCCTTCGGAAAGCCTTCCTCGTCCGCCGAGGTGTGGAAAGGCGAGTTGCGGTAATTTATTCCGCTGCTCTAGCGCAAATGCTTCGGCGCTCTTAAATAAAACGTTTTTTTAATACGGTTAGAAGATTTGGCTCGGTTCCCGGAGCGTCAAAAGGTTACCATGAGGTTTCTTTTTGTTTGCACGTGTTTCTTATTATGCAATAAGAGTGGTATTCGTTCCGATGTGATTCGCCACGGAAGTGAGTTGCAGTAAGGAATTTGCGTGATCTCTGATTCACCTTGATGATCATTTGATCTTTACGTAGTATCGCATCGGAGGATCTCATAGATTCGAATAAGTCATTTGATTAATATCTGTGGCTTTCATTAAAATATTTCACTAATATTTGCTAATTGAAATAATTATAATCGCCTTTCATATTTTTTAAATGAGCCCTTGATACTTGGATTACGTTATGTAAATACGCGCTTTTTTATTCAACAATGTATATATTAATTAATTTATACTCTCAAAAATGAGTAACAAGTTAATTATAAGTGGCAATCTACAAACTTGGTTCTTCGTGAGTTTGTGTTCTTGCTTGCGCTTGTAGCGTAAAATTTCAGTGTTTTTTATTCTTTATGTATGGTTAGAATTATTATCTATGAAAAGAGAATTACCTACTATCGTTTTTAATTTTAGAAGCAAACCTAATACGTTTAGTTATATTGAGACCCATTTTTAAACCAGCACTGCAGCAAAACATTCAATTTGCTATTAATTATTGAATGATATCATTTGGGCTTTCTTTCTTAAAATATTTCAGTGTTTTTCAGCGTTGAGTACGAGTACGAGGTGTCATAGGAATACATTTAAATTGGTATTTTCATGTTATGTCTACTTAAAGGTATACGTAAGCAAATGCCAGCGAGGTAACATTGGCTAAATTTTCACACTTTATTTACGCGTACAATTTCTTTTCATTATTGTTTTCAAATGAAGCTTAAAGGGAACCTGTATGTTATATACTCTAAACCGTTTGACAGTCAATCATTTTCTTAATATTCGGAAGCGAGTCGAGAAAAATATTCTCTTTCTAATCCGACGATGTTTTAAGTAGTTGTAAAATTGTAAACAAGCGCATTGGAAGACTTCCAATTGAGTCTGGAAGTACTTTATCTTTATAAGGTACTTCAACCTCAAATAAAAATGAGCATCTGTGGCTAGAAAATTAGCAGACGCGATTATACGTTATATTTCTGCAGGGGCATTCGCCAAGGAGACTTCAACGCCCGGAGAGATTTTAGCCGAGCGTGCTTTTCTCACGGATCCCGAGATTTAAGTTATACAGACCATTAAAAATTATTTATGATCTTCTCGACGCCAAGGAAAACCATCATGACACTCCCCACTCCCGAGGAATCCTCTAGATCCGCTTTCCCGATCACAATTTTGGCAACTGTCATCGCACACAGATTACTTCAAACAGATTTGAGACTATCATTCCGGGAGGAAAGCCGGTAATCCATAATTGGACAGTTACATATTGGACTCTTGGAAGATTTCCTCGACCTCGGATGAAAACGTCCCTCGCGACCTCAGTCGCAGCCGAGTCGGGACGGCGGGGAGACAGAGGCAGAAAAGCAAAGTTTTGGAGCGTAAGAAGACAAGATGGATGAATCGAGGGGGGAGAGTCGGAAGGAAGGCAAAGAGCGGAGAATTAAGGGGGGAGAGCGAGTGGGAGATTGGTTCACAAAAGGTGTCGTTGTGCTACTCAAGAATGAGTTCCTGATGAGAGGGAAGAGGAAAAAAAGTCGCATTGCGGATCCGACACACGAGGTCTGACTGAGTTCTTTTGTGACTGCCGTGGTGATCAGCAGAGGTGGAGGGTTACTCGCCCCGGCAGCGCAAGACCTTGGAAGGGATTTGGAGGAGCTGTGGTTGGTGGGAGAGCGGAAAGAAGCGGCGGCGGAGAGGGCAGGCGTGGGTGGAGGAATAGGCTGCGTGGTTTTTGGTGTGTGCGCCTCACGTGTCTTGTAAACATGGCAGAATCGCTCTATCTGATTAACGAAAGCTCTTTCTCTCGATGTTAGTCTTTTTCCAGTTGGAAGGGAATAAAGGAGGCCGTTACCTTCGGGTTAGAGAGATTAGGAGTGTCTTAAACAGATTGCGAGGAGAATATCTCACTTGAACTCGTGGATGGGAGGTTCATGAAACTATTTGCGGAGTTGCGGTTAACCGGAGGGAGGAAACGGAAGGTGAAGGGGAAAGGGAATTTGGCGGGTTATTCTATGTTCATCAGGGTCGGATGCCGGGTACTAAACTTTCAAAGGGTCAAGGTGACGTCTGTGGTCGATATATTAGAGATTTTGAGTCCTTTCTCGTAAAGTCAACTTAATATTCTCGAATGATGGTAATCTGTTAGCAAGTGATGCGCATTTAAGTCATCTTTTTAAGGATGTCTTAAGCCCAAATAACCATCTAATAGATTTCAGTGTAGATTTTTCAAGTTAGGTACTCGTAAATTGTGCTATTTTTTACTACATGAAGAGGTATAATGAAATCTTACAATTTACTAATTTTACTGCAGTCGTTTGATTGGAATTCTATGTTCTGTTTTATCTCTTTAGTACCAATAATCTCTTAAAATACGACTGAATGGGTGTTACAAGACAGCATGTAATTAAGATCGAGGAAGCTGCAGAAAACTAGGTTAGGAGAAAGTATAACGTGAGAGTAGGGATGATGAATTATTGTAAATTGCACTGGCAATGTTCTCGCCTCTCTAATAGGATTTTCATCGAATACCAGCATAATTACTTAGACATGGACTGATTTAAGTATACTGTACCAAATTAGCAATGTTACGTAAAGGAAAAAAAGTAGAGGAACTGTAATACTAGGAAGAACCATAAATAGTCGTAGGAATGTGCGAAAATTACCCTCCTCTTGGATTATACTCGTTCAACTCAAATAAATAGTAATTCCAACAACGTATTGTTTTTTAATAGTCTTCCAAAATTAAGAACTTGAAAACTTCGATTCGACTTTAAAGTTATCTTGATGAAAGATTTTTCGTTTAATGTAAACTGTCTCAGGTTTTTTTCCCGAGACGAAATTTCCTGCGTCCAAAACTTGGATGGGGAGTATGAAGAAAAGGAGCTCTTCGCAATCTGAACGTCTCTGCGACTCCTGCTGCATTCCTGTCTGCCCCACGAGATGCCCAACTCTTTCTTTTACACCGCTTCCCTTTTGTGTTTCTTCCCAGAAACCAAGCTCTGCTCCCGATCTTCCGGTCGCTGCTGAAATTCCATAAGATACAATAAAGCGTGCTAAGGCGCGATTTCCAGTTCTTCTTCAATAGCTGCTCCTCGTGACATTTTCATGTGAAGCAGTTCTACCTGTCTATGGTCCAGTTTCCCTTCATTCCGACCCTTCGGAGGTATGCCGTCTGCCTCCCTAGCTATAAAGCCTTAAAAAGGAAACATAATTTGAGGATTATACAGGAAATATTGGCTGATCGGCTTACAGCATATTTCCTTCCTGTAATCGCTGCTCGCCGACGATTGTTTTAACTAGCCATAAAATTCGGATGTAAAAAATTATTTGGTTTCTTAGAGTCGTAAGGTTTAGTTAGATCCTTATCTCGGGCCATCACTTTATCCTCCCGAAAGTTTATCCTTTCTAAAATTTCATCTCTACTTTTTGTGAGCAGTTTTACTGTCATCCTCTTTTATAGTTTTCCCTAAGTTTAAGAACCAACCTTTGAGAATGGCCGGTATCCTCTTATGTTTTTTTTAGGACTGAAGCTGCAAGTTTCATCTTTGAGGTTAACTTTAAATTTTCTCTTATAGTTAAATATTTACTTTTCGTAGCAGGCGATATTAGATAAATTACTCAAATTTCGTTTTTGATGCTTATTCAAACGAGAACCGGTACTTTCCTCGTGGTGTGGCCGTTGGCTTGATGCTTATATTTCTCGAATGAATCAATGTAATCTTTGTACAGTTCCATCCTTCTTTCTCCTTCTGATTTCCTTTATCGCATTATTACTATTATTCCCGAGCAATTCTGCCGCCGAGCGTTGAAATCACCATACTTTGTGACGTTCAAAATTCGGGTGATGCGCCAATTCTTCCTCAATTCATTCCAGCGATGGGAAACCATCGGAAGCAACTCTTGCAAACAGCGTCAAAGTCGCAAAATATTCGGAGCCGAAATTTTCGCCGCCCGAATTCCCATAATTTATGGCTGCTCTCGGAAAGGGGCGATTCCCATCATATTTCAAAGAAATGACGAATCCGACTCGAATTCCCCAGATGTTTGCCCGTCTCCCTTTCCGAACTCTCATTCTTTCAAAACAATGCACAAAAATCCTTTTCCCAAAAATCTCCCCTTTGTTACAGCCCTTCCTCCGCAGCGACATCTCGCCCCTTTCCCTCAGAATTCCTTTATTCCCCCGTTCCACGGCATCTCTCCGCGAGCGCTGCCCTCCCTCCCGAGGGTTCCTTTTGCGAGGAGACGGCGACGACCGCGGAGTCCCTCTTTCCATCTTCTACTCCATCAATACTTCGGAACACGTCCCACAACTTTGCTCCTTTCAATTGAATACAAAAGGAGAGGAGGGGAGAACGGGGAACAAGTGGGTTGATCTCTCGGAGGGACGGATTGAATTCGGAAGAGGAGAGAAGGAAGAGCGGCGAAGGAGAAGAAAGGAAGGAAGGATAAATTGGCGAACAAATAACTATCGAATATTCTTCTCCTTTTTCGTGGGCCATCGCGACGAGCGAAAAAAGCGGCTGCGGAGTCGGTGGTGGAGGGAATTTACAAATTGTGCGTGTGTTAATAGAAGGAGCGCTGTAACAAAATGGGAATTTGTTTCATTCCGCTCTCTTTGTGGAGGGCTGGACGTAAATTTACGGTGGATGCCATAAGACTGCTCGCGGAAAGCTGTGGTCTACGGGTGTTTGTAAAGTGGTTAACTTGTGGTGAATTTCGAGATGTTAATGATTCACAGGTTGTTCAAGTTAGCGACTTTGGTGAAAATGTCCGGTGAATTTTATAACTTTAGATTCTTTATTATTTAATGTCTCATGCAATCTGAGGTAATAGTTTAATTATTGTATCTGAGTCTTTATTAACCATGAAGTTACGTTTCAATGAATTATTCTTACAATATCCAAGTACCCAATTAAAATGAAACCTTTGTAGATTAGTCATAGAGGTGATTATGTTTTCAAAATTATGGAAGCCAGGCTAAAATAACTAAATAGCTCGTTTTCGCTTTTAATCCTTAGAAGTTTACCTTTTTATAATTTAAAACCATATTCTCATGTCTTAATTGGGAAATTATTTTAATTGTGCATCTCTTCCTGAATTATTTGCTCCCTACTTTTAGCCTGAATTTTAATACGCGATAATTTGTTTAAGGTATATGTTGCTGATGTACCATAGCACCTTACTCATCGGAGATATTCTTGATATTTATGTAATATATGTCAATCCTGTTTAAAAGAACCTTTCAATTTAGCAGAGGATAATGATTCGGACAGCTAAACTGAATTTGCTTTTACAATTTTCGATTCCTCAGATTCAGAAATTGTAAAAGCAATTTACAGAACTAAATAATCACAACTTCAATTGCAACATTGATAAATGAAAATGGGATAATTTTTTCCTACAATCCCGTACGCTTTTTAACATTATTTTCTTTTGCAATAATAATGTTGAAAGTTATAAACCGATCAAAAAATTGTACCCATGAAGGAGTATAAGAAGTTACCACATCTAATTGTAAGAGAGTTCACTGAAATGTTGTGATTACGATAGTGAAGATACGCGGATTCACATCCTTTAACGGTCGGTTGTTTTGGAACATACCAAGTTGTTTCATAAATTCCCATAGGAGAGCCTACAATATTTAAAATGACCATCGGGCGAAGATATTATTTGTCCTTGCGTCCCGCATATTTTCCCGCATAGGTTTGGCCCAAAAGTCCGAGGAAGGATTTTCCTCCATTCTTTTGAGTTCTAGGAAAGGATTGGAGAGGCCTCTGTTAATTAGGTCCGTAGGGGAGGGACGGAATCCGGAGTGGAAGCTGAACAGATGGGTCAGGGGAAGAGGACTGCAGCATTCACAGAATTTGGACACAAAGACAGACACACGAAGGCCTTTTACGAATACTTTATTCTTCTCTTTATCTCTTCCCTCGTCCTTCCATCCGAATTCACAAACTACACTCAAGAGACCAAAAACTTTTTCCTCCACTTTTCCGGGAATTCAAATATCTCTCGTATTGTGTTCTTTTTAGTTTCCCAAAGGGAGGATCGAAGGAGGCGAACGCATCCTCGGGTCTTCTGGCATGGAAATTTCTTTTGTTCGTTCCTTTAAGGGGGTCGTCTAGTGTCTCGACTTAAAAAAATCGAAATTTTTTTTTTTTAATGATTCACATCTTAAACATGTGTAGAAGATGTGGGTAAAAGGATATTTCGAAATCGTAAGCCGTTAAAAAGTTATAACGGTAAACCTTAGCAGGAACACGGAGCGCTCAGGGATCCGCTCAGCGGGGGAGGACTCGCCGTGCTATCTGGCTCTTTTGTCTATTATATTGAAGAGTAGAGGTTGTAAACCTTGGCTTAGAGGGATTTAAAATGGTTTGTGGACTTAAACCTGTTTACAAATCTGCTCAAACATCCTTTCGAACTTCTGTGTGTAGCGTCGGTCGGTCAGTTTCAGTGTGGCACCAACGCAGTGCACATAGTATTTTCTTCACTCCACTTTCGAAAAATTATTGGAAATGGATAAAAAGGGTACTCATTCTAAGCCAGTTCATCGAGATCGATCAAAGAAGCGGAAATACTGTGGAAATCAACATACAGTTGAAAGTGATACGTCACATACTTCTACGTCAGCGAAGAAACTTGGAGCAAAGAAAAATTTCGAAGTGTCCGTTACTCCAAACTTGGTTTACTGCATTTTGGAGTTTACGAGTGTTTTCTCAGCTATTTCTTCGTCTGTCATTTGTAAGAATTGCAATAGTGAAGTGGCATTTAATCAGTGTGGTGTACGAGGCTTAGGTTTTAGTATTTCTTTGGAGTGCGACTGTGACGAAATAAAACAAATCAACTCATGCCCTAAGATCAATAATGCATACGAAATAAACCGTCGCATGGTTTTCGTGATGCGTTTATTAGGACTGGGCTTAGAAGGATTAAAAATGTTTTGTGGACTGATGGATATGGGACATGGTATCGCTCGAAATACTTATTATGGAGTGTTTGAAAATATACATATAGCAGCTTCGGCCGTTTATGAAAACGTGTTGTCCTTGGCGATTACTCAAGAGAAGGAGCTCAATAAAGAAGCCGGAAAACCAGAAGATGAATTTGTAGTCTCCGGTGATGGGACGTGGAAAAAGCGAGGTTTTTCATCACTATTCGGCGTCTCAACACTCATTGCTAAACATACCGGTAAAGTAGTGGATGCGTGTGTGTTGAGTAGTTTCTGCCAAGGATGTTCTTCGTGGAAAAATAAAAAGGAGGATGATCCACAAGGATACGAAGAATGGTTCGCTTCCCATGAAGAAAATTGTACAATAAATCATACAGGAAGTTCTGGAAAAATGGAGGTAGATGCCATCGTAAAAATGTTTTCACGTTCAATAGAAAAACATAACGTAAAATATTTGGCGTACATAGGTGATGGTGACAGTAAGACATTTAAAGGTATTTTAAATGCCCAACCATATGGAGATGTACATATAGTTGTTAAAAAAGAATGTGTTGGGCATGTCGAAAAGAGGATGGGGACTCGGCTTAGAAATGCAAAGAAAGCTAATAAGGGCATAGGCGGAAAAGGAGAGGGAAAACTTACTGATAAAGTAATTGGCGAATTGACCAAATTCTATGGATTGGCCATTCGAAGACATCCGGATTCCACTGCTGATATGAAGAAAGAAATTTGGGCCACTTTTTATCATAAGATTTCCACAGATGATACGCCGCAGCATCAGAACTGTCCTACAGGTGAAAATAGTTGGTGTGGATGGCGTAGAGCTGAATTTCTCGGAAACAGTGATGAATTTGTGCACAGCAAGAAGCCTCTTTCCGAAAAAGTACAGGAAGTGATACGACCTATGTATGAGGATTTATCAAGGGACGATTTATTGACCAGATGCTTGGGAGCGGAGACTCAAAACAATAATGAGTCGCTGAACTCGCTAATTTGGACTTTCGCTCCGAAGCACCTTCATTCTGGAGCAAAAATCGTTGAAATCGCCTCGTTTCTTGCTGTCGTCATCTTCAACGAAGGATTCCTATCTGTTTTGAAGATGATGGAAGTCATGGGGCTAAGCATTGGAATAAATGCTCATGCATTCGTCCACCAGCGTGACAGTTGCCGCATTGACCGCTCGGAGAGACGCATGAGCGATTTCGCAAAACAAGCCCGAATTTCAAAGAGAGAAGATAAAGCGGCTTTGGATGACTTCTTTGAAGAAGAGGAAGGTGTACTGTATGGCCCTGGCATATCAGATTGAAGGTGAGATCATATTTTAATTATGAATTACATAAAATAACTTTAAACGCGTTTTTCTCGAAACGCGATTTTTAAAAACTGCTGCCATAAAATCTCAAAAACTAATAAACCGATTCTGCTCAAATTTGCACAGTATCTTTAGTGCATAAATAGCTACCAGTTGAAGCTAAATAATTAAGATTGAATTGTAACTTTTTTTTAAAATAGCTAAATAGACCCAAAAAAAAGTGCAAAAAATTTAAATTTTTTTCTAAAGGGTAAAAAATATTATAATTTTTTAAATTCTGACTTAATTTAGCTTCCAAGTAGAGCCGCAAGCCTCACAATTAATATGAGTTTCGATTTTTTCATTTCAGGTAAGCAGAATGGATGGAATCGTGGCAGCAGTTTAGCAACAATTTGTTTTTATGTGTTCCTGTTGGGCGTTATACCATTTATCACAAATAATATTTTTGCTATAAAAAAATCAGAAACATTGTTGAAATGTAAATAAACATGATACGCATATTATAAATTATTTTATTAAAATTGTTAGGAAGAAAAAAAATTTTTAAAAAAGCATTAAAAAAACAGCCTTAACACTAGACGACCCCCTTAAGGAACGGTCGTACGAGCGGTAAATTTAATACTTATTTACTGGTTTCATTTAAAAGAGGAATCGAATCTCCTTTCGGTAATTGCAAAATAGACTCTAAGAGGAGAAGACTCAAGGACTTCCTTGTGCGGTGGGTTTTGGGCATTTGATGGGTGCATCTTTTACCTAACAGCAGTCAGTACTTAAGGATAACGAAACTCTAAAACTAGGTATTATAGTGCTATAGTATATAGTATGCATGATTCTCTTTCTCTTTTGCGGAATGATTCAAATATTAGTGAATAAGTACTTGGTGATGTTAGGTTATTTCCGATGTAATATCACCTGAGGATGGCTGTCAATGCCGAAACCGGTCAAATAAAGTAAAACTTATTGTGGATTTTACGAAGTCTTTTCTTTCAAATAAGGTTATTTATTATTATCATTATAATTTTGAGAGATTTTTAGCCTGTATTTCTCTTGAGTTGTATTTTTGACCAGAATGAACCAAATCAGACAAATTTTACCGGTCAAACTGCATTCTGTTATTATGAGCAAAATTGCCTTACTGTAAATACATTTATCTGAAAACATTTCATGAGTATCATTATTTTCATAACAGTAGAAAGATGTTTTTGCCTATGAATAAGGTTCAGTATGCCCACACTCGATTTTGTCATCGGTAATGAAAGGTTTGGTTTATAAGACAGATTTTCCCGTAGTTTTGCCGCAAATTCTCTTCAATTCCCGCCCTTTCTATTGAAGTTGATTCCGTTCCTTTCTAGCGAATGAATTCTTTGCTATCTTAAAGGGTAACCAACTCTAGTAGTTTCATAGATATTTCTCTATAGATAATTGATACACGGATTCATTATTACGTCTCCCACTGTTCATTAATTAACGCGGCCAAATATTTCATTGGCGTAATCACCATCCTTTAGCTCTCGGAATTCATCATTCTCATATCAACTAAGAGGTGAATGATTCATGAGTGGCTAATAGCGGTTTTGATTGATTGATTCGTGCTATTAGACAATTGCGGAATGCAGTCACCGATGGAGGAAGTAATTCAACGCGATTGCCTAATGAGGTGTATTCAGAAAGTAAATCTTTCATACCATAAATAGCAATTACCTAGGTCTCGCAAATAGCGGCTAGAAAATAACACTCCCTTTGACATATAGAAATATTTAGCGCTCGTTAGTAGGAAGATCTGCAGCTTTCCTGGTGAGAAAAATGTCTGCTCGTTTAGTAGCTTTCCTGTCTGCGAGTTAAGGAAAGGTTAATGACATCATCCTGCTTCAAACTGTCATCGTTCTGTCCCGAGAAGAACTTAATTTGTGCAATTTAATGTGAATCATTTTGTAAGCATCTATAGCATGGCATAGACACTATCGTTTCACTACTAGTTAATAGCACAAAGTTATCAAATTGTTTTGGGAATATGGAATGGAACATGTATTTTTTGGGTAAATGAAATCTGAAAATAACATTTTGGTTGTATTTTTAATTTCTGATATAATTGAAGTATATCATCTTCTTATCTTTTACCGTTTTATTATTGAAAGTTATTTATAAACTTTCAATTCTAGAGACGAAATTACTTTCCTATCATTACATTCGAGTCCATGAGATACATACGAGTTCATGAGTTATGTACGAGTACATGAGAGTTGTACCTTTCGGTAGGTACTACATGTGCATCAAAATTAAATTTCAATAATCCCAATTCAATGCCATTTCCTTCATTTTATTGCAGTTTATACCTCACTTTAAATCATCCAACATCTTTTGTCTTCGTCTTCCCTCTGTTTTTTTTCCCTGAATTTTACCCTCAATCTCTTTTTTCTCATCATTACTCGTGTACTTTTGAGTTTGTTATTAAGTGAAATTATCTCCTTGTAAATTATTTCAAAGAAATGCTGAGGATAAATAAAATATTAGGATTTGGATAGCTCTATCGATTGAAAATACAATCAAAGTCAATTACAGTTTTTCTGTTTTTGTTATGATTGAAAGTGATTATCTCCTTTGTTACCATGGTATTTCCATCTCAGTTAGAGCAGTTTTCCTCTTTCATTCTTCTCTTAACCAAAACTGTCAGGCACCTGCGGTTTAATATGCACCCTACATTTATGACAGTAAATCAGATGCACGGAAGGAGTCCGTGACTTAGCTGTCTTGGAAGTGGGCGTCGATGTGGTTCAAAGCCAAGTCATATTCATCCGTGGCAGGCGCCAGCGTCGGAGCAGTTCGGAATCGCGCACATTTATTTGTGTAGGCGCGGGTTGTTGTGTTCGGTGGTGTTATGCGAGTTTCCTGTGTTGGGAATGAGTGGAGTAATGACAGAGGCTGCGTCCGCACACGCTCTCTCTCTCGCTGCCAATGAGTCCTTACATCGTTTATTCTCCGCTTAAGCATTGGACGCTTTCCCAAAAAAGGACGCATAAGGAAGTGGAAGGATTTCCTTTTAATCTTCCATGTTTTTCCCACCTATTGGCGATGCATTTCCTTCTCCACCCACTCCATCACTTCCTCCGTTAACAAGTCCCGCTCGCGGTTTTTCTAGATTTCTTCATCCCGTAGCGACAGGATTACTCTGTTGCATTTTTCAACTGAGCTTCTTAGCGGTGGGATTTGTCCAAATTAGGAATTTGTTTCGAAGGGGATTTATTGTTCCTAGATTCCGAGACTAATGAGTAATAATTTTGAATTATGTATAAAATTGTGAAAGTGTCAATTATGGATGAATTTCTGTTGTTTGATATATCATCCTTCTTGTACTTATTTAAATAACCAAAAGATTATATGGATGAGAGAAAGGACCATATCTGCACTAATAGGCGTGTACCTGAAACAGTCAAGGATAAGCGGATATATACATAAAGACATCATTGGGCCTCGAACCCAGGTTACCCACCCAAAACAATTTACCTGGCATGATGGTTTAGAAGGTGTAATACCTGCCCGGAAAGTGAGAGACTTGACTTCGAGTCCCAGTGATTTCGCTATTTTTTCACTTTCATCCGTAATCGTCATAATATTTCAGTCTAAGAAAAAACAGAAGTCTTAAATTAAACTTAAATATTCGAAAATTGTTACATTTTAAGGAAGGGACGAATCTAGAAAATTTACATGGGATGGTTTTAGACATTAACTTCTTCTCTTTAAAAACTATCCACTGACATAATTGATCTATTTAATGACTTATAGTTGTTAAAAATCCAATAGACGTGTAGTAATCGCAGAAACACTTCGTCATTAATCATTATACTAACAAAAATATGCCATTAATCATTATTTTTATTCTATTCTTTTGACGAGGTTAGAGTAAAATCCCCTCTCCTCCATCTAACCATATCAGTTATTATAAAAATATACAAAATATAGGAAAATATTAATTTTCGTATTTCTCGTCATGCCCTATGCGAATTGCTTGTATTTGCAAAATCATCAAGGGGGTAATCGCACTTATACAGAGTTTGAGGAGGAGATGTCCATCCTTCCATCCAGTTGCTGATTTACGCAACATCCTCGTGCGCTTATCATATCGTATCTTACATTATATCGGTATAAATTTACACCCCATTAAAAATGACACCCCCTCGTTTTATATGAGGTTGCTTCATCGGTGGTCTAACGGTGACCAATTCAAACGCGTCGCGAAGGAAACTAACGCAGGAATGCAAACTCAAAGCAGCGACACGTATAGCGCCAACGCGAGCAGAATAAGAAGCATCGCGTTTGATTTCGGCTCATCACATACATGGTTAGCAGCATCTCCTAGGCATTCCACGCTCAGCCAGGCATTTTCATAAAGAATCGGCTCGAAAACCGATAAGTTTCCCGGCTCTCTTTGCAGCTTCCCCGCCATCATATATTAAATAAATAGCGCAAATCTCTCGCTCGCGACAATCAAGATAAATTTCCGCGAGGGGGAGGAGAAGGGAATTCTTCCTCCCCTTTTTCTCCTCTCTCTCTTACACAGGCCATTCGTTGCCTCCCTTTCTTCTCAGTCAGAGACCATAATCCATCTTCGTTTGCGAGGAACAAACGCGTCTCCGGTGGTGACTCCCCTTGCCTCGGCAACGAGCTGCCCCCGACCGCCCGCCTCCCCACTTCGAGAATCCCCCTCATTGCGAACCGAGCTACCGTCTTGGACGGTATGTGTCCGGTTGTGTGTTTTTAGTCCCCTCCGCGATTAAGATCTATCGCGCTCCATATTGTGGGATGGGTTGCGTGTCGTTTCGGCTCCTCCATCTTTCTCTCCCCGTGTGACGCGGCGACATTTTTCCTTAATGGACAATGCCGCGCTTTTAAAAGGAATATTTTATATGGCGACTTTTTTCGTCGCGTCTTTTTTGGTGGGTAGAGTTTTGAGGTGGTTAGAGGTCCCGTCGCGTTTGCTAGGACAGCTTTTGGATAAGATTAGCTCCAGGTATAAATTGAGCCTACTATTTGTTCGTTGCGGCGATTTTTAATGTTTCGTCATGGGAGTTCGTTAAGGAGAGGAATCCTCCAACATATTCTTATTGTGAGAATTGATGATTGTGGTCTGCAGCGGAAAGAAGGAAATGATATTTAATTAATTACGAAATTTTTTACCTTTTGTGAGGAAGTTTTGTCCACGTTTCTAGTATTAAATTTTGAATTTCGGAATTTTGATAGCATAGGAAGACGGAATCGAGGAAAAACTAGATAATACTATAAAATATACTGGAAACTAATTTGGTGATAATCAGCATTCGAAAATCTGAAAAGATCTTCTGTTTTTTCCGGAGTATGTGTTATAGTAACAAATCACACTTTTGGTTGATGATTTACGTCATAATATTTTTCTTTCTAAATTTAATGCGATAACCCAAGCAAGCGAAGCTTGATCCTTATTCATTTTAATATTTTAATGATTATTGAAAAGACACAACTCTCCTAAACTTAATACAGTAAATTTACGTATAAAACTTTCCTTCTCTTTTAATTGTTTCATTTTTTGCAAAATATTGGAGCTTACAGTAAAGCTGAAAGGGCTATGCTGTTCAATTGAACTATGTAATTCCCCTGCTAAGCTTTTACTCGTTGCAATCACAATACTCTGGAGTTTCTGTCAATTGCGCTCTTCTCGTTAAGGATTTTCTTATCTCTCCAGTCACTATCGTAATGATTAATGCCCGAGGGTAGGGAGGATTATATTGGCTGTTCACTCCAGCAGGTGGCGTCGGATAAAATGATCCACGTATCTCGTTAGTGATATACTGAAAAGGTAACAGCCAATTTCCATTGATAATCTTGAAATATTTTCCCGCAAACCAAGTTATAATGAGGAGAAAAGACTCCCTCTCGTAGTAAGTCCGACATCCCGTCGCTCTTGCCTCTCTGCCTGTCTGCAGTCTGGTAATCTTTTACTCTCAGTCTGCACAGAGCTCGGCGCATTTAGATTTCGGTACTACGACATTTTATGTACTAATCCCATTCGTCGAAATAAATATTTAAGAGTCGTAGAATAGTCGCGGGCGAATGTATGAAGAAGCGTTTAATGCGTCCAAGTTAGTTCTTTGTTAGCGTCAAAATGATAAATCGGAGCTAACGATTACAAATGGGGGGTTTTAGTATTTTTAATGGTTAAGCAGGGATACTGAGTTGCGCATGGCAGTTAGAGATTATCCTGATTATATTCATGTAATTACCTCCTTCTCCCCGTGGCACCACTAACGCCATCGGAAAACACTGGCTTTCGTCCAAGTCTTTGCAGTTTCAGAACACGAAGAGAGCGATCGATTCCATAAATAGATTCCTAGAACAACGATTGCTGCTATTTCGACAACTCGGACGTTTTCGATTTTAATTAACCGCAGTCACAGCGAGCATAGGTAATTTGTTTTGTTGTGTGTTAGTTCATCCAGAAATATATGTGGGGCAGAGCGTTAATGAGTGGTACCAATCCAAAGAAGCGCCTCTGATACATCGAAGGGACATGCTGATAGTTTCAGTTTTGTTGACAGTGAAATGAAGGGATTATAATTAAGTTTATAATAAGGAATGTTTAATACTTTTGGTTTGCATTACGAAATATATCTGAAAGAGAATGCGATAGGTTCTACAATGTAGAAACTGTTATGAAATAATTTTATTTTTTGCAAAGTATATCTAATCGAGCATATTAAATAACTCCGGTGAAATGATACTTTCAGTTTCGAATTTCCAGATTTTCCTGCAAGAGCATCCATACTATTGAGTGCATTTCCATACATTTCAATATTTTACTTATTTATGAATCTTCCCAAGCGATATATGGCGATGATCCATTCATTAGTTCGACAAAAATTGGATAGTTTGTACATTTTACAAAATATTATATAATTTTGTAGCATTATACGTAATTATTTCAAGATTATATTATATTTAGTATTGCAAAGATATCTCATCATTTTGTGATCATGCAAAAATCATTCATTGCTTCTTTTATTGGCTTATTTATTTTCTGAAAATTTCCCACTACTACTAGATTCTGTACGTACCTACGGTGTGAAATTTTCTAGTATTAATAGGGATAATAGCGTCTGCATTATATCCTCATTTCAAGTCTTATACCAAGTAAGACGCAAGCATTTTCGATTTGAAACACAAATGAAGCCGTGTAAGCGATAACATTTTAACTCGCCAAAGACAAGTAACGTCATTCGGCGGGCTATTCTCCTCTTTATTTCTTTTCCCAAGAAGGAAAGGAATCTTCCTCTTAGTCGTTTTTACATAAGTAAATAGCGATGTCATCGGTCATATAACTAGCGCGTTATTTACGGCACCATATATCTGAACCTGCGGTTGGTGTTTCGAGGGGCGATCTATGAGCAAGGGGAAAAGACATAGGATTGGAAGAAGTGATTGACGCAGCGGTTGAAAGCGATAGCAAGAGACGGTAGCGAAGAAGAGAGGTGCATTCTTAGGACTGGGGTGCCCACTCTACCTCCCACAGTCTCCCATAGTGAAGCATCCACCAACACCCTGGAAGTAATTAGCCATCGAAGGGCCGAGGGAGAGCTTAGGAGAAGCGCATGTTTTACACGCATTTCTTCACCCGGTGGTGAAAAGTGCATGTGCTTTCGGTCTTGTTGCGGAAGAATTCGAATGAAAGTGGGTTCGTCCCTAGTTTCGCACTCCCGTTTCCTTTCTTAGACTAAAGTAGGTACCGACTCTTATCGCCCTTGACTAGGGTCGCCGCATGTTCATCTTTAAGAAGAGCAACGTTTCTGGTCATTTTCCATGTTCATAACCAGAAACGACTTTTCCACATGCTTGAAAGCATATTAACGCCTTTCTCATCTTCTGTGCGTTGTTCATTATGGGAATGAAGTTCAAATGGCAAAAGTACAAGAAAATAGTGAAGAAGGCGATTATTTAAATGTGATTTAATCGTGATATAATGATGTTATGTTGTTTTTGCGTGAGGTCGAATGCTATTGAAAGTCTTGATCTGCATTAATTTTTTTAATGTAATAAATTTCTCGTATTATATTAAATTCGCATTTATTAGAAACATTATTGTAATTTTGCATAGTTTAATCAAGTGATATATTTAGCATTTTAAACTGCATTTAATAAGGTCAAATGTGTTGTCAAATCTATACTGGTGTCATCGTAATCATGTAGTTTTTATCTGATCTTGTTGGCTTAGATACAGTACTGAGATGTTCGATTTTTTAACTATTATCTTCGCCGATTTGTTTTTTCGAAAAACCTTCGTTGAAGGTTTTAGTATTAGTTTATCTGAGTTTATTAGTATTCATGTTCAGCTTGTTAGACTATTAGAGTGAAGGTGAGGTTTCAAGAATTTTCCATCCGAATTTCGTAGGATAATCTGGATTTGTATTAGTCCGTGGGTTTTAGTTTACGATCTAAAAATATTTCAGTGGAAACCTGGGAAAATGAAACTGGCTGAATGTGCGTTCTAAGTTCTTTCCATTTATTTTTGTACATCAGCTTGATGTAAATAAATGGATCTCCTCAAACAAAATCTTAACAGTGCCACAAATTTTCCTCCCTATTTAGCCAAGGAAGGGACCCAATTAAGTATTTGGCGGGGGATTTCAAGCAAAGCTCCATTGAGAATCTAACATGGGTAGAATAAAATGTGCAACGAAACAGTACACGTCCCAGGACGGCGTGCCTATATGCAGGACGCGTACGCATTGAAGGCCGATGTTGAAGTGCGATATACGAGCGGAAATTCTATTTAGTTGTCAGAATTTAATGGCCGCCTCACGCGGAAAAAAATCTCTCTCTGTGATTCTTTCCCTCTTGCAAATGCAACGGCGGTTTCTCTTCTCTTCGGCTGGATAACGCCCTTCTCGTTCTCCGCCAACCATCAAAAACGTCACGGAGAAGTACTTCTCATTTGCCCTATCGTCTTTGGCAAACAAGGAATGCTCTGCTTAAGGCTTTCGCGGAATGATAAAAAGGTTCGTCTACGTACGCATATAAACGTAGCATTTACGCTGCCTCGGCGTACGGACAAGCCCCAGAGGCGCAGCTAACCTCTCCGTATAGTCCAGACGTTTTATATACAACTGCTATTACAGAGGGTCTCTCCCATCCAGTTTCTCCTTATTCTTATAGAGTATGAGAGGATAACATGAAGAGAGCCGCGAAGGGAGAGATCCTCTGTGGACAGGTGCTTTAAACAAACGAAACTTCGGTGTGGAATACAATCTGAATTATCTTGTCTTACTCCGATGATGGCTTCGGTATATTCGGAATATGTTTAGTATAAGATTGCTCAGAAATCATCTGTTAATATCTAGACATCTAGTTATTCATGGAAAAAGAAACCTAGCCCTTAAGAGAAGGCTTCTAGACTCACAAAGAGTAAATTAAATGCAGAAAAGTAATATGTTCATGAGTTTTTTATCTATAGCAACAGAGAATTATGTACGAATACTTAGGATAATATTTATAATATAAAGGCAGCGGTTCCATCTATTATTTTTCTTTCGCCTTTAAGTATGTCGTTGATAGGGCAATTTCCTTTTAGATAAAAATAGAGGCTTACTCACTGGTTGGTAATAAAATAAGTACTCAGTGTTATTTTACATATATTTTTATTATCAAATATTATGCACAAAAACTATACAAAAATTTAAATCATAATACAATATACTTGAATTCTTAATAGTATTTTTTTGCCTCAAATGGTGGAAAGCTTTCAAGAAAATATTTTGCGCGTCGAATTTAAGACAATTTTGCCGAATTTAATTAATAAAATAAATGCTATAAATGACTGTATGAATCAAAAATTCCTATGTTAATTTTATAAATACAAGCATAAATTCAAATTGAATTAGTTTTGTGGTATGTTTGTTACTGATGTTAACTATTCCAACGCTTCCTTTCTTATTTCCGTCGAATATTTTACTTAAAGTAAAAAATACCAAAACATTTGTATCTACATAGTAACCAGCGTCTAAGGCATCGTTAATACAGTGAAGTTGATATGCTCAAGGATAAGGTTTGAGTTTCAGGAATGAACTTCTTATACATTACCGTTCTTAAGAAATTCCCTAAAGATTATATTCAGCATGCATACGTGCAGCATAAAAGCGGAATTTCCAAGTTTATATCCGTGTGTTTTCAAAAGTGATTTACGCCTACAACTCACAATGGGCAATTATTTGTATTTACCTTGATATAAAAAAATAACCGCGTTCTTAAAAAATCCAAGGGGGGCCTATGCTTCGGAAACTGCCCCAAACAATGGAAACTTTCACTGTCCTTTGATAGTAAAATTTAAAACTTCATATTAAGGTTATGCGTCGGGAAGGCTGAGGGACAAGAATTCCGGAGTTTGGTCCGATACCATAAAATGCCACCGTTTAATGGCGTACATTGTAAATTCTTCGTTGGTCTCCCCTTTCGTTCTATGCCCTTTCGTATCTCAACGTTTGATCTGCCATCCCTACATATCCTCCGCTTCTCTCTCATTCCTTCAATCTTCTTTTCTCCCTTTCCCCAATTCCTCTTTCCCCCTCGTCGCTCTTTTTGTTCATTCTTCGTTTCGCTTTCGGAGACTTTAACGCTCGGTGGAAGTAAGCGAGGCAGGGGAAAAGTTTATGGAGAGGAAGGGGATCAATACGACCCCGAGCTAGGTTATAAACGCTTAATTGGAGTTCATTTTTATAGCCTATTACCTAGCGAGTTCAGAAACAGTTCAGCCCACGCAATGCTGGAAGGGAGAGTTAAGTTTTCGAGAGAAAAAGGACGGGAGGATGGTGATATGTGCTCTTCGGATGTCGTTTTTTCCGAATTCGATATGACGCCGCGAATAGGCAGGTTGTGGGATGCTGGAATCTCAGGTTACATTCAAACTAGGGTAGGAATCCTCTATTTGATGGTCCGGCGGGATTGTAAGGCAGGTTTTTCGCACGAGAGCACGAAACGCCGTGGTCTGTTTATGGTTTTTTCCGATGCTCGAAAGTTATGTTACATTACACCCCTCAAGTGGCTGTAATTCATTAATGGCTCGAGCAAGATACGGATCGGTCAAAGCGTTAGTGTCCCCGCGAAGGCGCAAATTTGATCGAATGCTTAAAACTATACATTTGAATGGATTTATGTGAAACCGGCGAGGAAAATAAATAAATCATGGAGTAATTGTGAAAGGTTTCATGCTGTCCTGTAGAATTAAATATTTTTAAGCCGTTGAATTTTTAATGAGATAGAGTAATTGACGCATTATTCAAAGAAAAGTGCCTCAGCCTTGAGATAAGTTGTCATAAATCCTTGCTTCACTTATTTGAGTTATGAAAATTTGTGGAGAACGTTACCGTCAATTTATCGGTAGAAGTGCTCTGCGGAGCTGCCCTAGTCTCTTATATTTGTTTGAAAAATTCGTGACTTAACATAGTCAAATAGTAGGTCAGTCTTTTCTTAGATAAATTGAAAAATGCTAGTAAGAATTATGAAGAGCTGTACTTTCTAACTAGTGTGATGCCACAAAGTGTTATGCCATAATTTCTAGGTGATCCAATTAATATCCGAGGAAACGGGTTCATCAAAATCAAAACAAATTATTTTCGATCAATTTTATATTAAATATTACTTAGATTGCACTACTAAAATTTTCAGCTATTATTGGCAATTTACTCACTAATTTGATTTATTTACGAGATATTTTTTCATTCATCGGAAGCTCGAAATTTAAGCTTCAAACTTTTTTTATTAAAAACTTCGTGTCTCTTATTTCCTATATTTTGTTTACAATGAAAGGGTAAACGTGTATTTGGTGTGCTGTGAATTGAGTCGAAATGTAAGTTTGTCGTGGAAGACGAAAGTTCGGGATGCACTAATATAGAGGATTTTCGCGGCGATATTCTCAAAGAAAGGTCGATAGAACGACTCATAATTGAACTTAGAGCGCACATATTAATTCCTTTCATTAAATTCCCGCGAATATTTTGGCGTGGCGTCAGGAGTAGGTTGGGGGTAAGGGTGAGGAAACTGGAAGAAAGCATTCAGATCTCATCTGTTACGTAAATCTCGAGTCGTATTTTATCCTCGGCTCATTCCGCATCGCATTCCTCTCTTCCGACGCACTCTTAAGCCTTTCTCTTGCGGTCGAAGAAAAAACAAAGGAGAAGCAGCAACCCTCCATTTTCCACTTATTCACATCGTTCTTTTTCCACCCCTCCCTTCAACTCTCCTAAGTGCGATTATCGTCCGGTATTCCGCGTTCATCTTCATGTTTAGAATATAATCAACGGCTACTATTCTCGCGGCTTTTAAGGGGGAAACGGATATTTTTAAATCGGTCCGACTGGTTTGATTCGTCGTGTTATGTCGGGCAAAAATCGCCGTCTTGACGTGATTAATTTCTTTGTGTGCGACGAGAAAGATGAATTTGCAAAACAAGGCGGTCATTTGGAGGTTATTTTAGAACAAAAGGCATCCCGTCAACGGCGGAGGAAAATAGGATTCCAGGAATCCAATTCATCACGTTACGTAGCGTTTCATGCTATCTGGAATATTTGTTTGAGGATCTACTCGTGGTGAATGTCTCGAGAAATTCCTTGGCAAGCATGAGTAATTATTCCGAGGCTCGAGATAAATTTGCAACTCTTCGCAGAATCCAATTATGACCACCACGTTTTTCTGAAAATGGTACTTTTGGAATCAGAGGATCATTATCCCTGTTTGCTGAATCTAAAAAAAAATCTGCTTACCTCCTAGGTTTTGATTTTTTCTTTCATGTGAGACAGCAGTCATTGTAATCTCTCTCTTTCTAGCTATCTTGGCACGAATTCCAAATCACAGTTACATCAAGCCCGTACGAATCCATCCGTCTTCAATTTTATGGAAACATCAACGCACTGTTACAATCAGAGCGAAAATGCTCTCCGCCGAGCGTTAATGGAAAGGAAGGGAATGGACATTTGCATTCTCGAAGATGACTTTCCCGCATCGAAAGTGCTCATACTCGAGAGCATAAGATCATGAGGAGTCGCTGAAAGAGGATGTCGGAATGGGCGCAGTCAAAGCGAGCTCATAATTTTTTCATCGGTCCGAAGGTTGTCCCGTGTTGGCAACGTTCACAATCTTTCGCTAAGATTCCTAACAAGGATCCTCTTTTCTCAAGGATTTCAGAATCACCGGCCCGGAATCCAGGAAGAATTTCTATCCTTTCTCTTCCCCGCGAAAGCAATCTCTCTCTCTTTCTCCCAACATCATTCCCCTTCCGCCCTCTCCCTCGTGGACGAGCCTTAATGTTGCCTACAAGATGATTCCATTAACACAATCGCGTCGGGCTCGGCTTTACTACCTGCTCCAAGCTCCTTCCTCGACCACCCAGACACTGCAGTATAAGTGGCCTTTGACCCCGGTTCAATCCCTACCTACCAATCACATTTGGTCCAATTATTCCTCCTACCTAATGGCGAAGAGTTATAGGAGTGCTCCGATGCCTTCTCCCCTAATGGATTAATTCCATCGCCTTCCTCACACCACCAGGCACCTTCCCTCTCTGTCGTCGAACGGATCTGCGAAACGAAGGTGGATGACTGGGAATTGTGTCATATTGCTCCTCGGGTTCCTATTTTTCGGTCTTCTCTGCTTTGATTCTCTCAATCGTGTGGACGGAAGCACGTGGACTACCTGTTCGTTGATAGCGGAGTTCTAGTAATGGTTTTTTCCTCATGTGCTCGCTGTAGAGATCTTGTAAGATTATTATACCGACTCTGTCTCTCAGGCCTTATAAGCACAGAAGTCTAATTAGTTGACGATGGGTAATCGGAACTAGATGTTCATTTTTCTATAAGTAATTGTTGAACTGAATATAAAAACCATCTAATAGTTCTGAATCATGTGGTAAGTTGTATTTTATTTACTTGGAATCACTTTATGGCATTCTTCTACTCCTTGACCAGGTATGAGGTTATCTACCCTGTTTACTTTGAATCATTTAAGACTCAATTTAGGATCTAGGCTGCAATGATTCTAATCTGAGTTGTATTAGTTGTATTGTTGTACTTATGTCTTTTGTGAGATTGTTTCATAATAGTTATTTGTGCATTTTAGCCGTGCAGTGATATTAAAGACTAGCAATGCGTGAAATACATATTATTTGCTTGTTATATTTTATTCGTATAACATAATTTTGCATCATAAAATATCTATAATTTTTAATAACACGAAATGTAACCCTGTGTATGAGTTTTCTTCAAAGTTCATTACGGTGGTCTTTATTATAGAATGTAACATTCCGCAACATCTCGGCCGAATCGATAGATTATAAATATTTAAGCTTTTACAAAATAATTCCAAAGATTACTGATACGAAAAGCCGAAGCTCACAAACAGTGGAAAGCTGAGAATGCTTTCAGTATATCTGCTGCAATTATAATATCAACATCCTGCCTTTCAGCTACAAAGTAAAGATCATTACGTTTAACATCCACGTGTTTACTAAAATCACGACATTAAAAGAATAAATTATCCAAAGAAATTCTGACATGATGGATGTTAGCGTCCTCACGAGCAGGTAGAGACAGAAATATCCCGGAGAAGTCCGCCGAGTCCGTAATTGGAAACATTATCGTCCGTCAGGATCTAGTTATAAATAATCATTTATGTATTTAAATTCTCAAATTCGAGTGGACAAATTGCGAATCTCTTGATAAATGGTAGAAAGTCGGGGGACCTTGGGAGGGCAACACATTTACATTTAATGACACAACCCTCATGGCGATAAACTTGTAAAATAAAAGCTAGGGAAAATGGCCTCGCTCGGGAGGGAAAATAATGCAAGTCAGCTGGAGACGGGCATTAATGCAAGAGTTTAAGAGCGTCGAGGTCCAGCGAAAAATGGCGGCGATACTTCCGGCTCCAAACGGAGTGGCTGAGGAGGCGGAGAGCAAAGATGGGCGAAATCCCCTTCGACAGACGTTTTCCTTTCCGCTTCAAAGGAGATATTGGCCGATAAGAATCAAACCACTATGAAGATTAAGTAGGACACTTACATTACGGTAGGAAGGCGAGAGTGTAGGTCTCCTCTATTACTTTTTACTTCGCGGACAAGGTGAATGTCAAAGATGGAGAGGACAAGGGCGGGCTGGCGATAGATTGATGGCTGTCTATGTTGGATTCTCTCCAGATGAATAATTTGAGGTTTTAGTTGCTAACGTTAGCGGTCTCGTTGTTCGCGATCTGTTTGTTCTCCGGTTGAGTTTCCCTGGTGGAAATAACTGCAGCTGTGGAAATTACGATTAAGAAAGTTTTTCAAGTTGTGGATTCTTATATTTTTATGATTTATACCAGAAGCTTCATCGGTGAACACATAGGACGATTCTATTTTTCTAGACTCAATGTTTGATAACGTTAGTTCAGTTTTCATTGCATAAACCTGAGGATGTACGGAGGGACTTTACTTTCTCACTAAAAACCTCAGTTTTAAATTGCTATTTATCTTTTGAATTCCGTTTTCTTCTTCTGTTTTAAGACAAAACTCATATGACTAGATTTATTCTTTAGAATTTATAAAATAACCTATCGTTTTGATGGAGCGGGAATTTATAGAACTGGGATCAAACCATTTACATGAAGGGAAAGTTTTTAGTGATTTCACTTGTAAAAGATGTGGTATCAGCCATTAACTCCATAGAAAGAATATTTGTAAGAAAAACATTGAAAAATGTAGGAGATGAAACACTCATCGCCAAGGTAAAAGGAAGCTTAATCTTCAGAAATCACTTTGATTCCCATTAGGTTCTTTCTTTTCTAAAGTATACTAACTCTACTGTCACACCTGAGTAACCATTATAGTCTAAGATAACCTGAGGATTCATCCATTGTATTGAATTTGTAAACCCACATTTTACAGACCAAAGTTGCGGTGGCTATTTTGGCTTTGTCTTTCATTTAGTATAAAACACAAATAGTCCTTACCTTTCTTGTTCACACTTTATTATAGAAATTTAATATCTCATTGGTTATTTACTTGTCAGACATCCTTTGAAATATATGCTGTCGTTTATTATCTCTTAAGCATATAACTTGACGGAAATATCAATGTAACAATGGAAGCTCAGTTATGTAACATATCTTCTTCTTATGAAAATATTGAAAGAAGCTCGTAATTCTCATTGGTATCTAGTTAAAATGCATTGGCACACAATCAAGGAAATTCATTGAGAAAGAACTCATTAGGTGGTTTATTTCATGTTTAAATTCATCTCTACGAGAAGTTTGTTATGCTGCGTCATGTAATATTTTATTTATTAACTTTATTTATATGTTAGTTTTGTCAAAATGAATTCCCGAAGCCGTTTATTCTGTTGTGAATTAAATATTCTTAAAATATGCGTGGCAGGTTATTATGAAAGAATTGGGTCTGGTTTTTAATGTTTGAATGCAAGTATATTTCGTTCATATTCAGGTTTGACGAATATTTACATTTATTTTTGACGTTAAATTCATTCAATAATCGAAATTGATAATTGGATAGTGATTATTGAATCTCTTTTATGGCATTATCCTCTATAAATTTGTAAATAATAATAAGGTTTTCAGGAAATGTTTAGAAAAATGGAGAATTTTCCAGAAAATCTGGCCAAAATGTATTACTTCTTTAAATGAATTTGATTTTATTTTTGATAGATTAAAACTTTTCAGTATATATAATGGTATTTACAACTTCATTTTCTTCTGTATTGTATGTCTTCGGTATAAGGTACTGGTGATATTCTGATTCTACTTATTCAGTAAAACATTTTTCTCTACTACTGCTAGTTACATTGTACGTATTGTAACATCGCTGATTTTGACTGAGATCTCCAGAAACTGCGTATGTTATTGGTGATTAGGGATAAGAGGTATACCTAAGCTTAATTGTTCGCCCTCATTAGCCCATGGGGATAATGTAAGATATTCTTTACGTTTCCCAGAATTCCACCCGAGGAGAAATAGGTTCACTGTTAATCATGGGAAATTTTTCTTGTCATCCACTGTCACGATTAATTATTCCGGCCATGTACTTTTGAATACTCAATCAAATGGGCCCCCTCGTCATTGATCGTTAATTTTTATTGTTGAGCTTCGAGGTGAAAAAATCGAATCATCGTTTTTCGACTAGATCGGGCTCTAGCCAACTCATTGGCGATACCGTGGCTTTCTCAATTTTTTAAAGGCGTGGAGAGGTGTTAAAAATTTCTTTCCTTTTTACCCCCTGGGAGAAGTCGTTGGATGCTAGATGAAGGGCGGTGCTAAGGCTTAAGACCGTTTCTATCGCTCGAGGCGCCGTGATTTGGTGGTTGTTGGGAGGCAATATATTCTTGTCTCTCGGAAGGGGGAGAGAAAAATGCTCAAGCGATTTTGCCCTTCTTAGCGCCAAACAGACTTCTTCGCTGGGACGTGGAGTTGATGCGCTTATGTTCCTCGCCTTCGAAGGCATTCTTGATATTATCTCGAAAGTTTTTGAGGACATCGCCACGTCGCTTCGGTTTCTGATGGGTGCTTAACGGTTTAGCCGCATGTTTCTGGGACCTGGTACATTTCATTTATCTTCGGGAGTCGTGTATTTGTCAGCGGATCCAGAGAGAGTTAGGGACCGCTCCGTCCCCTCCGCTTTGTCTAGGGATTTGATGGAGCGAGTCGATGTGGCAACCAAATTTTTAACGGGACGAATAGGCTTAATCAATTGCCGAAATTGTGAGTTTTAGGCGGGTTGTCTCCGAGGTGTAATTACTGCGGAAATCGCGCACGCGTCGTTAGGGTGACTGCCAAATTACTGTGATTAAAATCGATTTCTTCTTGTGAGATCGGTGGGTAATACACGAAAAGCTGCGGCGTAACGCACAAAAGTCTGTTATTACGAAGGAGTTGTTTTATCGAGCTGGTTGTAATAGAGTTACTGCGTCTTTTGTCCAAGTTCGCCTTGCTTAAATCACGACATGGTTAAAGCAACCCATTATTTTCAAATATTTCAGCCTCTTCGGAGACGTCGTTGCGTAGCATTCGTTACACCATTCAGGAGTTAGCGGGGAGGCTTGTACTCAATGAACTTGACTCACAACTATGTTTTAAACTAAGTGACTCGTGCGCTTGGTTACTTTCTCATTTGGGGCGCATTAATGTTTTCCTCCGCAATGGAATTTAATCAAAACTATTATTTATGTGTTTACAATCTCTAATCCATTGGGAGGAATTTTTATGTCGCTGGTTATCCCTAAAAGAAATCGAATAAGAGTTTTCTCGTTGAAATCTATCTGTCTTTCATAAGTTGTAATGAATTATTTAATTTTCCTTAATGGAGGAATTAGCATTTATTTTGCTCTTCGGTAAGGCTACTATCTATTTAATATGTAGATTGTTCCATGGATATAGGGTTAGCAAAATAATATTTTTCTTAGACGTTTATGTATTTCATTTCTCGGTTTGGAAAGAAACTTATTTGTAACGAAATTCCGAGGATAAATAGCGAAAGTCTAGAATATTAATCAAAAGTTTCTTTTGTCAGAAAATATTTCGCCATCAAAATCGAAACAATTGCTTGGAAAAGTATTGTAATAATAAGACTATTTATAATCCACCTAATTTAATAATTCTCTTGTTAATTACTTTTAAATTTCTACGGATTAATAAAGAGAGTGCACAACTTTGATTTCTACAGCATAATCTTTTGATACTACTTCGCTTACATCATCAGACTGACTAAACTAATCGCAAAATATTAATCAGCGAGGATTACAAAGTTGTGCATTCTCTCTCATCACGTTTACAAATTCATGTATTTCAATACTGATATCTTTCCATGAATTAAATCTGAAGGATGTTATTGTTTGCTACTGTCCTTGTCGGTGAATCTGATCTTAGTCTCAAAATTAAGGCAAGCTCTTCCTATCCTCCTATCCATTTCAGTCTCACAAATTCTCTACTGAATTCCACCCGCGTACTCTTCATCCCCAAACATTTCAAAACGCGTTTCATAAGGAGCGCAATTATCTCCACTCATCGCAAACTTCCGCGACAATTTAAAAGAGATCGCATCGATAGGCATACACGTCCGCTTATGCGGGATATCTCTCCACCACCTTCGCTTAGCCATTCCAAGCACGCAGAAGAACGCTGTTCCTTTGTATGTTACACGGTGCTCGGCTCCTTGCGTTTCTATCGCATATATATCGCATATCGTTGTTATTATGGCCGCCGCGAACTCCGCCACTGCTCCTCATGCTTAAAACTGCCCCCATGCTTCCATCTTCCATCGCCATCCAATGTTTCCGCTTCCTCATGATTCGCTTCATACCTTGTCTATGTAAGGTCCCTACTAGCCGTCTTTCGTCAGGGGATGCAAGCACCTTGACTCTATTTTCCCAATCGATTGATTTCGCGTATCGTTCGTTGAAAAACTTAATGCTTGAAACGATTCGTTCTAGCATTAGTTTCCCTGATATTCCTCGCTGTATCAGAACAGTCTACATAACAAGGAGGTCGCATTATATCGGTTAAATATTCTGATAACGTAATTTCTCCTTAGTTATTTAGTAAATTTATCCTCTGAATTAGTCTTCCATTATCAAGTGATTCCAAACCGCGTCCTGTATCATCTGGATCAACACTCACTGTATTAGCATACTAATTCCTTACAAATTGTATTGCTATTCGGTGTACCTTTTCTAATTCCTGAATGTGGCACTTATCCTTGGGGTTTCATACATTTTATGCATACTCAAGGTGAGGCCTAACTAACGCTAAGTAACGTCGCTCGCGAACTTTTACTTTACTCCTGCCGACTATTCTTTTAACGGAGTCTTTATATAAGTGCTTTTCCACATTTATTACGGATGTGGGTACTCCTTGATAAATTATTCGTGAGAATTAGTCCAAGATAGCCCACCGATTCCACTGTAAGTTTACCCCACGGAGGCTGTACGAATAATCATTCACTATAAATTTTCTTTCGAAGAAGTTAACCACTGAACACTTTTCTACATTTAGCTCTAATTGCCAATCGTCGCAAATGCCTTGGGATAACTCTCTGGATGACTTGTCGTAGTTCCCTCGTAAAGCGCGATCGGACTACGGAATATGCGGATCATTTCCCCGTCATCTGTTGCGATGCTCTGCTTCTCTTGGGCAGGTGCTTAGAAAATTCCTAATTTTCCCACCGGCCTTCGAACGATTCATAATGCTAGGTTTATCGGTAGCATAGGATCGTTCTAGGTTTAATGCATACAAATGGCCATAAATTTCCATTATTGAATAAAGGAACCCAAAGCACTCCGAACTCCGCGGTTTTGGGTTAAATTACCGGAATAGGCTTCCCATTTCCCAGATGCTAAAGTTTCATATTTTTTGCCTGAGAAGCCACTAATCGCTCGTTTATCAGACAGCGATTAACCATTGTGAGTTGGGGTGTTCCATAGAAGTGGAGGAGGATTTATGGGATCAATTTGCAAATTATTTTCGCATATCCGGAAAATTCCTATTGTTAAATTTTCGCCAGTTAATCGGAATTGAGGTTGTTTTCTACGCCCCCTTGTGGGAAACCACCCTCATATCATGGTTTTATCGATCGATTGATCGGAGCATTTTTTTTAGTATCTTGTTAAGAACCGCGAAAATCGGAGAAATGATTTTTCTTTAGCAGCCATCTTTCTGGTTTCCATTTCGGTGGTTACGTATAAGAGAATATGACAATTCGCTGTTGTAAATGATGATGACAAATGGAAGGAAAGTCCTGATTTCCGGATAAAGTTTTTTATGCAAATCCGATACAATATGCAAAGACGGATCTATATTTATCATTGTAATAGTTTTTATTTATTTATTATATAATGCCATGTTAGTTAGTGTCGATAGGACTGGTGGAGACGTTAACATATACTACATTGAACTACTAACGCAAGCAATGTTAAATTGTTCTAAGCATACAAGTATATAGCTGTAGTATGTAAAAACCCGGTCCATTAACTACAGCAGTTTACAAAGTACACTAATTTACTATTTACCAGTTATGCTTTACAAAGTATTCCAGAACCATGTGCGTTTTAAAAATTATCTGACTGTTCCCCAGAAACCTTACGTATGCAAATATAGGTAGAAACATCAATGCAAGCTCTTGTTGTAAACGTGAACTCTCAAACATAAATTTCTGTGCAAAGGGTTAAATGTGTAGGAACAGGCTTATAATCTAATGCGATCAATAAGCATACAGCTTTAAATTATCTATTTGATACTATCCGAGTTGCTCGTCGAATCTTTGCTTTTATTCTTCAAGTTGGTAGCGTTGACCACGAGGGAAAGGATAACCTCTTCTTTCAGGAGAAATTTCCTCCACGTAGACGAAAAATTTACGATTTAAAAATTTAACGACCTTATCATCGTCGATTCCGAGTGAGACTGCTCGAGAGCGTCCAGTGCGAGGAATTATGGTAATTACTGAATATTCCGTGCAGAGGAATCCTAAGTGGCGAGCGCAGACGCGTTAAAGCTTTGTCCCTTCACGAGCGGCGGCGGTTTGATTCGATCGGAGGTCGAAATGATTGGCAAGAATTTATCTCCTGCGAGATGCCTTCCGCGATATCCCAGTCTCATTGAAACCGTGGACCAAGCGAGTCGGTTTTTTGAAGGCCCGCTCCTGTTTTTTCTTCGCGAAACGGAGAGAAGAAAGGTTGGAGGGAATGCACGACTCAGGGAGAGAGGGAAAAATGCCGATCTCTGACTGCTATCTGAGCGATTGGCCATTTTATCTACTCTTTAGAATCGCTCCGTAATGATAGGATCCCATTGCATGCATTCTACACCCTCTTTGACTTGGTCCATCAATCTCTTCTCATTCTCGACTCTCACGGCGGCGAACATCTCTCTTCTCACACTTTTTGATTCCCCTTTTGACCTTCGCCGATGTTTTCAGATGCGTTCTTCTTCTCCGACCATTTTCCTTCCGACAGACGCCCGCTGTACCATTCCGACTTATTCTTTTGCTTTGAGGCGAGAATGGCGTGAGGGACAGCGCCTTGGTCTTATGTTTGCCTCGTCTTATTTGGAATAACTCTAAAAGATAAACTGAATTAAACATAATTAATATGCTGGATTTTTAAACAATATCATAATTTGTGGGGAATGTTTACATTATATAATATATTTATGATCAAAAGCTTTCCGTTATTAAAATTATCGGGGTAAATTTAGTTGTGAATTTAAAATTTTATTTAAATTCTTAAAAATATATCTTCCGCTCTGTGAGATTAGACAGCGTATCAAGATCAACAATTTATCTATATTGCAAAAGTAGGATTTTCCCATAAAACGAGTAGAGGCAATTTATTGGCTTCTTAAATATAGCTCAGCAAATATTTTAGGGCCTTGTCTGACTATCTTTTCTATTCAAATATCAAAGGTTAGTGTGGTTATGGTTGTTTGTTGGTTCTGGTTATGCGGAACTTTATAGTTGGAATCAGAAAATGTTTTCTGCAAGCCATCTTCACGTTTTTACCATGTATATTTTCATGCACCTTAGCTTTATTAGTATTTCCCAATTATTAGCTTTATTTGATTAGATGAAAAATTTTATTCACTGGATTAGCTTGAAAATTTCTAGACTTCTAGCTTCGTTCTCACCCGAGTAAGGAAGTTCTGTTACTAGTATTATTTAAAGCCAACATGCCGCTGGTTTACAGTGCTCTTTCATAAATTTCTATTTCCATTCCATTGAAGGGGAATCCAAGCAGTGTTTCTTCAAACAAAAAAAATCACAATTTCTGATGGTTAAAAGCGTTCTAGTCTACAGATTCCCCTTCATGGCCCTGTTCATGATACAGAATCACTATGATCTGTCCTATTCTGTGTTCGGTCTTTAACAGACTGAAGCTGTGCTCTGTCACTTTCTGTTAGTTGTGCCAGTAGAAGAGCGCTCTTATCCCGGTTTCACTTCTTTCAATGAAATCAAAGCTCCGTGTTGAACGCAGTTGGTTTTCGTCGAGTGCCGGTGATATTTATTCATTCATGAAGCGTACAACATTCCTTTCGTTTTCTTTCTGAGCCGCGATAACTTTATGCAAACGATTTAGACACAGTGACATTGAATCTTGGCCAAATTCATATCTGCTACTTTTCTTTCCCACGTCAGTCCACGAAACTTTCTTGCGTAGAGAGGTACTTATCCGGTCTCATTAAGATTCCATTACCACAAATATAACCATTACCGACTATTTTATATCTCAATTCATCGCTGAATGAGCATGTGAGTCTTTCTTGGTGAAGCATTTCATTTCTCGTTTTCTATAGAAATGGCAGCTTTCCAAGTTTATTTTATTGAAATATACAAGTTAGAAACATTGACGCTATTACTCAATTAAGTGGAAATAGCTATCAGGAAAAATCGTTTTCTCCAGTTTTCCCTTTGCCTCATCTTGGATTGCAACTCTAATTAACTTTGCTCGTGGATAACTACCAGAGTGACCAGCTAAGTTAGATTTGGGTCGCGTATCTTGTTTCGATCATTAAATTGAAATCGCGTTGTAATTAGTTAGAAGGACGGTTTAAGGTTCTAATGGAATTATCCCATTCTCTCTTTAGTATAAATAATATTCCTCCTACGTTAATAAAGGCGTTTTAATATCATGGTGCCAGATATAATTATATAGATACTGTAAGCTTGACTGCGTTTGAAATAGAGTTTTAGAAAATTACCATTCAGCTTCTGGTAAGTAATTTCGTTGGGATATCGCTTTACCATTTTCTCACTTCTTGGAGATGTTCGTAGTTTTGACCTTATTCTCTTCATTTCAATTTTATTTCATACATATTATTCGATTTTGTTAGTCTCATCTAGAAAATGATTGAAGTAGTAATCTAATATCAAATTTTAAGGATCTAATTCCTTTCTATGATGCGGTCACCATGATAAAACTATTATTACTATTATAAGTCTAATGCGGATTATTTTAGAAATAAAGAATAAATATAATTTTTCCTTCAAAATATTTTATGAGTGTCCCATAAGTATTTTAGATTTTATCCAATAATAGATTACTTGCAATCGTCGTCATTAGCTTGAATACAGTGAGAAAAAAAGCCGTTTGACGTTCGTTTATAGATGAAATCATTATATATTTTCTTATTTAGGTATTTAAAATTAAATATTTTATTAAGATGGTTGTACATACCTTAAGTTGTTTTCTTTCGAGTCTTTCGTAACAAGAATTGTTAAATAATAAAACAAATAGACACCTATTTTATTCTCCGGAGTTGTTAACTTTGATTCTACTATGAATGCTCTGAATTATTTAAAAGAGTGAGAAGTAGCGATTGGATGAATAAATCGAAAACTTTGCAATCACTTTAATAGTTTTGGAATACATATTTGATTCGGATCCATTTAGTACTTGAAGAAGATCAGGAGAATTGATTTTCATAGTTCATCTTAAATCCCGTTCGTCCTTATCTACGGAATGCCTAATCGTCCCTTACTTAGCGTCTTTTTCTTTTCTTTCCATCCGCCTCTACACTCTCTTTTCCTCCATTTCTCGTCTAATTTATTCGCACTCCTCCATTCACTCTCTCGATTCGGATATCCGGCATTTTATTCGGCTTCCTTTCATGGAATGAGTAAGCTGATGAGAGCACTTCATTCCGTCATTACGGAGGGCTTAAGAGCGAGACGCTGAAAGACGAAACTCGGAAAGAGTCTCTGAAATGGCGCGAGAGATACAGGAATATTGTTTTTTGGAGGATTGTAAACGAAAGTATATGCTGATAAGAGGAAAACGTTCCACTGTTAAAATATTTTCGCCGGACGTTTTCATTTTTATGCCTTTCTTATCTCCAAGCCCTCGCCTCCTCTCCTTCGCTTCCCATGTCTGCTTTTAGCGTTTATACCTTTGGCCGTCCTATGCTTTAGGAGGAAAGTCCCTCCATTTAGTTTACATTTTAGCGAGACGGGTTATGTTATCGCTTTGCCTAGTTGGATTTATGGTAAATGAATCGTGGGAAGTTAACTATTTCTTCGAAGTAAATACTCCAACTCATTTTCGTGACTTCTTAGCAGGTGTCCTTCCTTAATTTGTGCTAATGTTACCCTAAGAATTGTGCCAGTATTACCGTATAAGTTGTAGTTGAATAGAAAAATTCAAAGTAAGCTGCTAGTTAGTAATCTTAATAAATTATTTAGCACAGAAATAATAAGCTATTAAATATTTCTTTTTTCCATACGTCGCAAATTAGTTTTCACCTTTTTATGACGCATCCGCATATATTGATATTGTACTATCGTGATCCACGTTACCGCATTATTACTGTTAAATTCAATCTTACCCGAATATTAGTTCAAATAGCTACTTTAATGTTTACTATTTGCTCCTTTGATTAAAAAAAAGCCTGATATCATCTATACATGGGCCTCCATCGGGAATCAAACCCGGGACTGTTTTCGCCGAAGACGAACGCGTTACCCACTTTTTTCCCTTCGTTCTTTGTTTTACTATACGTTACGTCATCAATCTAATGCGAAGTACGGGTAGCAATATTTTTTTAAACTTTGTAAAATATTGGAGAAGCACTCAGGCAATTTGAATTCAACATACATTTTAATGACCCTCTGCAAGGTCAAAATTAGCGTACCAAAATAACAGTAAATTATGGTTGTTTAATTCCTCCCCTCAGCCGCACACTTTTTCAGCGTCGTAAACCATATTATCGGCATTTTTGAACACCTATTTTTATCTCCGTGTCAAACTGCCAACCATATATCAATTGGTTCATTGTTTATGCTCCCAAGGGGTACTTGTTATCTCTATCAGAAAAATAAAGGTTCACGAACCTCATACCTTCCGAGAGAGGCTTTTTTACGACTCTTGGTCCACCGTAGACAAGATTCCCATAAAGTATTCTTTTCGAGCGTTTAACGCAATCAGCAATTTGAGAGTTTGGGAGGTGAATTTCTTGATTTAGGGACATACGATTGTTGATGCGCAGTGAAATATCCATCGGTCATTTGAAGGTACTCATTATATTTTCATGCATCGCGTAACATTATCTGTTAATATTTACTCTAAGGATAAGCCTTGCCTTCGCAGCAACTCTAGTATTTCGGGTTTTGAATTGCTGCATGTTGATTTATATAATTCACTCCTGAAACCGATATTAAATTTTGACTGAAGAAATGGGTGTAAATGCTACCTCGAAAGATTGATTTTACACGAATATTCTTATATTCTATGGACGAAGGAAATTATCTTGTTCGTCTCATTAGCATCTAATTTATGAGTTGACGCTGATGGTTTTGTAATAGGCTCTTTGGTCATACTTGACTTACTTGATTCGGAGAGACACCTCGATTACCAATCCTGGTGTATTTTCCAACCCCAGACCTACTACACACCTTCATCTTGGTTATTTGTGCTGCGAAATTATTCGTTTATTGGCAGTTGTCAGTGATTTTTATTTTCTATGGGTATTAGAATCTGTATCCTACCACTCAATGGCAGTTCAATGTTCAAACCACTTCATTCCACTTTGTCCAACATTCCTCTTCAAATCCGACCACTGACATAATGCCGTTTTTTTAGGATTTGAACCGATAGAGATCAAGTATTGTTTGGGATTTAGATTTGATACAGGCGATGGATATAGCAGCAATGTGAGGCTTGAAACTTTGGAAGGAACAGAAGGGAGAAAGGGCTGTAAGAAGTGAGGGAATCTGTAATTTTTATATGTTGACTATCGTGGATAGATGTTTCGAAAGTGCAATTCATAGACTACGGATTTCAAATATTCGATTCATGCTATTTTCCGCTATTACGTCAAGTTTATCTCTTATACAATCTCCTCACTTTTCTTCCAACACAAACTTCTTTCGCTTCGATAACATCCATTCAGCGTCTCACAATTATCCTTAAATTTTTTTACTCTCTTTTAACATTTCTTACGTGATATTTTACCCGCTCTTTTAAATAAAATAACTATTTTGGTTTCCACAATTTTTCTTTCGTGCTGCATGGGTTGTATAACAACATTGGAACTAAAAAGCTGATGTAACATATTTTTTTTTTAAATCTATGTATCCCTTGAGTCCATTTACATCCTATTACACATTGTGCTACATATTTAAAATTTATAAGATGTCGCATTTTTCGGACCACCCTCTCTTGTGTGTTATCATTTTAGAATGGTCCTTCAGATCATCTTCTTCCTTTTGGGCTCTTACAGGATTATCACATTCCATATTTGATTTTCTGCTGTTATTTATCCTCTCTGTAAGTCCAACGTAACGCAGTTATTTCATACGGTTCACTCACTTCTCCTATCATTATAATCGGGTTATCATGCATTGTATTTTGTGTAGAATTTATTTCTTATGTTGAAAGATTGAAATATTTACCTCGAACTTCGATCATCATTGGATAACATTCCATCTTTGTTTTTCTACTGCCATTTATCCTCTCCGTAGGTCCCACGTATTGTAGTCATTTCAGATTGTTCAGTCAGACTTCTGCTATCGGTATACTCGGATTATAATGCATTGTCTTTTATCGTGTCGAATTTATTTCTCATACCAAAAGATCGAAATGTTTGCTTCTAACATTCGATAAACTGGGACCATTTTGAAAACAGGGGTAATCGTTCCCTCCGTAGCTAATTTTTAAGAAATGCTACGGCTATTTCTGTGGAAACTTAAAAACACAACAGGAAGACCAGGTTCGTCGGTGCATTTCGACATTTTCGAGGCTGTATAATGATACAAGCTCCGGCAGCGGTCGAGGAGCGCAAGAGTATGGGTCCGGGCTAAGTGATGAGGGAAGGATAGATAAAAGGGGGGTGAAGAGGAACGGGGAAGAGGCGGGAGGAGATAATAGGCCCGAGGCGGTGGAGGCGATGGCTTAGGATATTTGCATATCAGGAGTGGAGAGAGAATGTCGGAGGAGGAGGCGAGGGAGTGGGGAAGGGGAGGGAGGGCGTGGATAACAGTCGTTGTTTGAGGCAGAGGGAGAGAAAGTCGGAGGAAAGAGAGAATCGGAATGCCTCGGAAGAGAAATTACGCACGAATCGAGTTCTGGGAAAAGAGATTCAGCGGAGGAGGGACACACTGACATAACACGAGCATCCGCGTCCTCAAGCGGCGATCGCGTCGAAATTAATTTTCGACGACCGGTTCGTCTTCCCGGTCTAATTCGGGAAATTTTGGTTCGGTGCCGTTACTTTCCGGGAGGGGATCGAGAGGACGATGAGAGTGTTTGTGCGCTTATCCGTGGAGCAGGAAACAATACTTACCTTAAACCGAGCCAGATTCTCTCCCGTACCTCGTGGATTTTAAGAAGAAAGTGAACTTGGTGTTGAAGTTGAATTTAACTGACTGGCGAGTGACCTAAGTTGTGTTCCATGACAATATTAATTAGGAACCCTTTTTTATTGTGAGAAACTATATCTTAAATAAGATCGAATTAAATTTTATTAATACAGCTCCCGTTTACAGAAGTTAGGAGACAAGGTAACCTTTGGTTAGAATACTTGCCCTGGGAGACCTGGGTTAGAGTCCCAGTCATGTCGCTATTTTTCATTTCTCGTACAAACTACGTCGTATTTTTATTGAATAAGCTTAATAAACTCAAATAGATTGGTATCAACCCTGTGTTACATAGTCATTATATGGACGATTAGAAATGAAACTTGTACACTTTACCGCAGAAAATGTTTATTTGGGTCGAAATATATCGTGAAATTAACATTTTCTGCGGCAAAATTTCAATCTATTTGTCTAAATTGAATTAACTTAGTAAAATGCGCGTGTTTTGTGCTTTTTTCACCTCTAGGTGATGAAGATTATGTGACGAAACTAGTCGTACTCTTCTTATTGTATTTTTGATATTTTGCTGAGGTTATTCAGTATATATAGGATCTGCTTTCCCCAATGAAAAGTGATCCCCGTTTAATTCCCTACTGACAATGAACTTAAAATAGCTTAACAGAAAACCGTAGATAAGGAGCCACGAACTAAAGTTTTCCGGCAGGAAGTGAACTTGATTCGTTCGTTCGTTCCTAGGAAACAATACTTCCGCCCTCGAGGGCAAAAAAGGCACATGGAAGGGCCAGGGGAAAGGGTTAATAAGAGCCATAAACGGGGCTCAAAGGATACCCTGAGTACTAAAAGGGCATTAGGACTCTCTCTTGGGCCCCGGTGCTAATTGCCAGGGATCCTACCCAAATAAACTTAAAGAGGTGGAAAAAGGAAGACCCGCGGTTGATTTACTTTTCAGAAACTCAAAAAGATAAAAGTCAAATAAGAAATCCCAAGGACGAGGTCTAAAAATATCCGTTCCCCGGGATGTGCAAAAAACATGCGACGAAAAGTATACACGCCCTCGAAATAAACGTTTAATAGTTTAAAACAAGCGGCAAACAAAGATGCGAAAGGTTCGATTCCCTTTCGCCCGGAAATGTTTAGAATATGCTTGCGCAGTCTGCCTGTAAGGTATTCAGCCCGAAGGCTGGTTGGTAACTCATATCTTCTGACATGAGCTACTTTGAGCTTGCTGAGAGGAATAAGGTTTACTAGACAAGATAGGGAGTGAGGTAGTTTGTACCTCCATGCTGTAAGTGGAACACGTCCACGCAAGTGAAGCATAATTACTTTTTCTTTGATTCTGTAAGGAGAGGCCTTGATTAGTGAAATTATTTGCTCATACCTCAGTAGCTTTCATTTCATCACAACCATGATCAAGACTGTGACAGAAGTAAATGAAATTGCATTTTTCTTTATCCTGTACCAAATGACAACTGAATATACTCCATCCACCAGAATATGGTAACAGGAACACTCACACAGTAAGATTCTAAAAGCAAGAAATAGGACTTTTGAAACGACGGCAAACTTTGCGAAGACCGGGTTCGCGAAGAAACGTAGCCCAGGCGTAGGGACGGACTAGGAATAATGAGTAGGAGGACTGAGTTTCCACCGAATCCAGTCGTGGCGAGAAGAATGGATGATCTAAGAGTCTCCGAGGGGACGCCTTTTTCTTAACGAGGGAAACAAGGTCAGCGCGGAGTTGGGCGAGGTCACCTACAATGATCGCATCTCGCGGGTGAAGAGGTTAGGCGTAATGAGGCGCAGAAGGAGGGGAAGGTAAATAAAATTCCCGAACGGAATGAGAGGCGAGGTATCACCTCTCGTTGGAATGTTAAGGGATTTTGAGCGATGAGCGGATGTGCGGGAATTCCTCGGAAGATGAAGGTGAAAAATTCGGAAGGCCACAGCACGGTTTCTATCGCCGTTTTGTTTGCGTAGGTGAGAATAGCGAAACTATGCTGGATGTCGAAGAAAGATGCTGTGGTACAGCGAATAGGTTCGCAGGGCTGCCAATTTTGGTTAAACGGCATGCTTATGTTCAATTCTTCCAGAAACTAATTTATGTTATGGTGATTATTACGTAACAGGTACTCAGGTACCTATTCGGTACTGTATGTACGTATTTATCTTTTTTAGGATGTTAATTAGTAAATTATCAAATATTATACGATAGAATGGCATGTGTTTCATGTTCACCCGGAATTCCAAGAGCTACCAACCGACAATTAGGTTATCTGGGTTCGAGTCCAGCTCCCGGCAGACTTTTTTCATGTCTGTTCCTCCTCAGACATTTTCTCGTTGTATGCCTTAACATGCAAAATCACCTTGCACCCTTTTCCTAGCTTAATTAGTTAAATCGAAATGGGATTATGTAACTCTATACTATAAAATAGGATAGACAAGGTAGGGATGATGGTATATTCTCTGCCATGCGCCACTGAAGGCTCGCGGGATATATAGGTATCTAAATCTATGCTAGGACCAGATCTCGGTGCTTTACAGGTCTTGTATTTGATTAATGTACTTAATGTATGAAGAGATAGAACCTTTGCTATTTTTTAACTCTGAAATCTCTATTGGCTTCAATCACTCGTAAGTGATGCGAGGATACAGGTTCTCTCAATTGCCTGTAATGTCTACTATTGAAATATTGGTTTTTATGGAAATAAGAGTTTCTTCGTTACATCGCAGTAATAATTCTTCATTTACGTTCTTTCGGGTAATACGGACACGTTTGCAGCCATTTCTGCCGTTATGCCTCTCATTTGCTTCTCCTCCTCTACACTTGATATATCCACTAACTCTTGCTCGCACAGCGATACCTCCCAAATTGCTCCCAACGGTAAAATCACTTTGCACCGCGGACGGAAAAATATTCCTGAAAAATACCAAAATATCCTCTCCCTTGCTGCTCCTTTTCAAATCATCCAGGTATTCTACCCGTTAGCGGATGGAAGGGCATAGACACGACTGTGTGATCCTCAAGGCTCTTCGGGATTTCTGCCGAATGTTAAAAAGTAGAAGGTCGAAGTTTCGCAAGAAAGCGAAGCGACAAAGTGGAGGGAATCTCGGCTTGGCTAGTTACCACCATTGTTGAGTCTGTTAAGAGGCGGCGGTACACTGCGGGCGCTGAGTGCTAAAACGAGGAGCAAACAGAAATTTAGAAATGCCTTGGTCAAACAAGAGGAGGGAAAATGAAAGTTCCAATCGGAATACAATGGTTCCACCCGTGAAATGCTCATGTCATCGCATACCGATCTAGGAAAATCTTCGAAGGATATAATGGTTTCGCTTCAAGGTGTACGTCTCTCGTTTTACGATGAACCCACCATTAACCAATCCACGTTTTCCGCGGGAGTAGGTTATTTAAACAAACGGTCCGTTTACGAGCCGAGCATTAAAGATGCGAAGAACCCGGTTATTATAGGAAGATATTCCTTTAATACGTTTCTACCGGCGTAATGGCCTGTAGACAGTGTAAGGAGTGTAGTTGGGGCTTAATGTAAATCCCGGTGTTCTCTCTTCCATTCGTAATATTCAGGAACTGTCTGCTCGCGGCACAATCCTTTTCGTATTTATTTTTTTGGGCCGTCTTTCTCGCAAATGACTCGAAGCGCTCTCGTTAGAAATTCGAAGAGTTTAAGGATCGTTAGCCGATTTGTAATTTCATAGAAAGCCTTTAAGAAAGCTAATGGGACTGGCACTGTTTGAAAATACGAGCTACCCATTAACGCTTTCATGTACGTAGTTTCGTATTCCTTCGGTATTATTTACTTCAAGAGTAAGTACGCAGCTTTAATAATACTCCAGAGAAGAGGAAACCTCGTACAAAAACTGTTATTCATTTAAATTCTGGAATCACGGAAGTAATTAATTAATTTATTAAAAAATCATCAACTTTCTCACGAGATAAATTACAGTTAACTATACTCAATAGTGAAAAATTAAAACAAAATATAAAAAATGAAATAAAATACACGACAGTAAAAATAAGGTCAACGAATTAAACGATGACCGTATTTCACGGAATATAATTCGCACTTTTGTCATCAAAATTGCCTCCAAAATTCAGGTGTGTCTTATACTCGAAATTAATATAAAATTTTCCAGTATTTGACATAAAATTCCTGCCAGTCTTAAAAATGGCCATATATTCGATGCCTCGGTAAACCTATCTCTATCTACGCTTGATGTCTTGATGTTTTTCATTTTTCATGTAATTTTCTTAGTGATGATTTTTAAAAAATTGCTTGAAAATTAAGATGTGTCTTATAGTCTGTAGCGTCTTATAGGCCGTAAATACTGTAATTTAAATTTAAGGTGAAAAACAAAAATTCAGAATAATTTTTACAGATTTTTAATTTCATATAGGTATTTATTTTAGTTCCACCTTGTACAAGAATACAATTCACAAAGAAGTATAAGAGTTTGTACAATACTCGGGAATTAATTTAATCTGACGATATATAAGTCCTGACACGCCAAATTACCGATAGCATAGTGACAAAGAAGTTTTAAACCTTCACAATTTGGAAAAGCTAAAGGCGTCCGTTGGAATTTAGTTCGTCCTCCTATGAAAACAATCCTCAAACGATAAGTGTCTTCCCGGAGATTGACACAGTAAGGGAAGGGTAAGTGGTCGAGAGGAGAGGGTGACAGAGGAGGCAAAGGGGAAGCGATATAAACGGAGCTCCGAAAGGAAAAAACAAGAATGGAAAGGAATAGGAGGATAGGAAAGAATAAAAAAGACACCGTCTCGAGATGAATCGATAGTAACATCCATAATTCTTCATCTCGGGTCTTGGTGGGTTCTTTTTCGATTTATCGACTGCATCGAGGAGACGGGGGAGGGGAGTTGCCGATTCATCCACGGCCGCCTCCAGCCACTTCCCTCTTTCCCACCTCCTCCTCAATCTCCCCATTGCCATCTCTCCCTTTACTACCCCTTCTATCTAAATCTCTCTTTCTTCCTTCCTCCCACTGTTATTACCTCTTTTTCTATTCCAACGCATTCTTCCACTTATCTATATCGGTGTATAGGAGTTAGTTTGCTAGCTGAAGTTCCGGGTTTGAATTCTGGTTAAATTATCATAATTTAAATCTTCGCTCGGGCTATATTTGGATGGAAATGTGTCTCTACGGGTAGCCCAGTTTTAGTTTGTCGTGTGGATGTTAGGGATCTTAGAAGGAACAATAGAATGATCATGGAGGACATAAAGTTATGCTTAATAAAGCCGAGATTATTGTTAATATTGGTATTATCTTTAGTTTCATCTGCTGCTTACAACATTTTCCGTTTATGATATGTAAAATGTCCCATACAGTCATGCTGCAGTAAAAAAATTCCCTGTGGTCTAATAAGCGTTTTCCATAAGGATTTTTTCCGTTTATAATTACCTCCAAGTAAGAGCTGATTCTTTATCGTTTACGTTTCCAATAATTTACTACAAATTCTCCCTTTTCTTCCCCTTGCCATTATCTCTCTTTTTTAAGATATCTCATTAAAATTTTCTTCTATTGTGTTTAATACTTTAACCCTTTTCTGGTGTGAACATTAAGAATAAAATTTTTATTTATTTATTTATGTAAGATTGCGTTGCAATGGTTTTCTTCAATTTCTTTTTCTCTTCTATACTTATTCTTCCTGATTTTCTATCCCGTCTTCTTCTTTCCTTCTATTCCTTTGACTTTCCATCCTCTAGTATTTTTTATCACATTTTTTCGTCTACGCCTCCATGAGTCCTTTGTGTTTATGTCCCTCGAGCTCAAGAGAGAGATGGGGCTTATCAGGTTCAATATCGATGTGATAGAGACGTTATCTAATATCTAAACTGTCTTTAACTCGTGGTATCCATTCCTTCAATCTTTTCCCATGCATTTAGCCATGTCAGTTTCTTCACTCTCTCGAAAACCTTCATTTGTCGGTCTCTATCATTTGAATAAGAAATGGGACTGGAGTTATAGCTAAACTGTGATGCTTCGTAACTCTTCTCTTCCTTTGAGGAATGTAATCGTTCGCCATTGCTGGAATATCGTATAATTTGCTCTCATTTTGCAGGTTTGATTTTTCCTCTTTGCGCTCTTAGAAATTGCATTTATGTAATTTTCATAGACCATTTAAAAAATTAATTTCTTCCCTTTTTACTAAGATTTATATTATTCTTTCGCAAAATTCCCTTATTTTTATGAAAACCTACTCGAATTAGAATGTATTTAATTAGTGCAGAAATTATTCATGGACCCAAAACGCCAAGAGTGACACGAATTTAATTAATTTAAATGTATTTAATTAGTGCAGAAATGATTCATCGACCAAAAACGCAGAGAAAAATTTAATTCCTCGTATTGAAACATTTACTGACCATTTGGGCATATGCAAGAAACTATTGGAGTCAACGTATACCTTGATTTCGGAATAGGGTCTTCTTGTTGAAGCAGTCCCTGGCTCTTAATAATAATTGCTCTAATGGAAACAAGAAGACTCCAATTACATCCATATCAATAATTATTACTATTTACAAAGACGCAGAACCATTCCCTAGCCAGAAAAATCCGGCTAGCCGGGATTCAAACCCCCGGGACCTTAGCGTTGGAGTACTAGCGCGCTAACTGCGGTGGCGGATTAATTTAATTTTTATAAACCTTTTAATTATAATTTAACTTTAAAATGTAATTCCTCGTAAGGAAACAATTAGTGATCGTTCAGGTGCAAGTTAGAAACTTGAGCATTCTGCTTACTTTGATTTCGGTTTTCGGTCTACTCCTTAAAGCCGGCCCTGTCTTTCCTTTCGTCTCCCTCTCCCCCACCTGCTTCGTCTCCTTCTCCACGGTCTTCTTCACGCGGTTCTTCGGCCTGGTAAAGAAACAGCTTCGTCATACATGTTCCACTCCCCACTGCCTAACCCTACTCCATCACACTCTCCCCGAGGGCCTCCCCGCCCTCCATCCCCAATCCCATGCACTTAGAACAACGTGGAACACTTTGACGTCCCAAGCGGTATTAGCAATTACAGGCCGCGAGAATGGAGAATCAAAAAGCCCTCCCCAACGGAGGCGAAAGGGGTACGACCTAGAGACGGCTTCATACACAACGCTTTTAAAGGCTGTCCTTCTTCGGGCGGCGATATTTTGATTGTTTGCTATTTGTCTCATTCTCTCACGCTTCCCGCGCGACCCCCAGACGCTTTTTTATCCCCGGTTTAATTGCGTTCCAGGAAGAAGTGGCCGGTGGATTAGAGAATGCATTCACAGTGTGACGTACAAGTCTCGCGTTCATTTCGATAGCTTTTTGTATGGATCGTGCCGAGGGCGTAAATGGTGTCATAAATGGTGGAAGAAATAGGAACTATTAAATTTCTCGTGGTCGCCGTATCTGGGAGAGTTTAATAAAAAGCGGGTTCGGGACTCCTAATTTAATGGAAGCACCTGTCCCACTGGGGCTGCCTCTAAAACAATTAATCCGTAAACGGAGTGCCGACCTCAAACACTACGATTTCCGATAGCGACAAGTGTGTATGATGTTGATAGGAGCGTTGGAAGGTGTTACTTTTTACTCTGTCTCGTATTTATAATACTCTGAAGGAGACAGTGGTGGATGGTTAACAGCAGAAATTTTAGGTTCGTTGTATTTAATGACAGAAATTTATTTCTAATTACTTCCTGTTGCTGAAAATGGATCTCTCGTCTCAAAAAATGCATGGATAACGCTAACAGAGAGAAAGCTTCGTTTATGATTTTATTTTTCACGTTTATCTGTGTGACAATGATAGCTTGTATTCTTATTGGTTAGCTGTATTGCATCTAGTTTTTCCTTTGTTTATACATTTTATCTTTAATGTTTGGATTGTATTTATCTTGATTAATTTGAAGGGATCTATAAAACTTGTCTTACTTCTCTCTTTGTTCTTGAATTCATTTGTAAATGCATTGTTATCATTTGAAGCGATTAACTTCTAATAACAGAGTACACGAATGTTGAAAAGAATACAATATCCTCAAGTAAAGTTTAATATTTCAGCTCTCCGTCAACGAGTAAGAAATTTCTTGAAATGAAGGAATACCTTAGTCTTCATTTATATATATATATATATATATATATATATATATATATATATATATATATATATATATATATATATATATATATATATATATAAATTTCCTTTATATATATGAAAATACTTCTGTGTTCAAACACTTGCTTATTCCCAAAAAATTGCTTTCCAAATAACCCTTAAAAATCAGCTGTAAATATATATTTTATAGATGTCAATGGTCATCGATGATTTCTCGTTGGTTACATTCACTTTGCTTTTAATTCCTTTGATGAAGTAAATTTATTCTTCTGATGTTGCTACACTTACCGGATACACCTGTGCTTTCGCTTTAAATTTTATTTTATGTTATATATGTCTTGAAAGCCTAAGATATAAGTTTTGATGTATTATCAATCGGTAAACATAATTAGATGATCAGTTTTCGTAGACTTTCCCGATTCGACCCTTAAAATCTATTAGAAAGAGTTCAAGTTAGTAGCAAAAAGTGACCTTTTTCCCCAGAGAGAGCCCTCCTTAATCCCGAGTGTAAATATTTGAGTGTCTTGCATTTCCCGACTGAATCATCTCCTCGAATTTACATTCCATTACACGGGAAAATGAAAATTCTCCCAAAAAAGGCGTCCGGAGAAATTTCTAAGAAGCTTCGACAAGCTACCAGAAAGGATGGACAGGTGAACATGACGCAAACGAACGAATAAAAACCTTACCTTTTTAAATTCGTGTAGATGCCCGCAGCTGCTTTTACCCCCCTCTCCCCTTCCTTCTCTCGCGGGAAAAAATTCGTGTCCTCCAATCCCCAACCACGGAATAGACGATATTTCCCATCCTCTCGGAACTAATTAAAGCCACCAAGATGCCCCGCAAGTACACGATATCGGATCCGCGAGATAATTTTAATCACTCCCCCCGATCGCCACCAGAGACTTATTCCATCGCGACAAATGGCTGAGGGAAGGAGTTTAACAAGAGAACCCGATGAAGAGACTTTTTCCCTTACGCAATTTGTCGCCTCGAATGAATGAAGCGCGCACACCGCCTTAACAAGTTTCTCACTCATTCCTCCTACGATCGGCCTCCTTCACATTCCCACATTCTCTCGCCGTCCCTTCATTTAAAGTGCAGAATGTAAATGACGCTGGGAGAGGTGCCGGGAGGATGGGGTCCCCGCCTCCGTATTCCGTACCCCGGACCCAGAGAGAATTTTGAGGAGCTCTTAAGGAATGCAGCGAGCACAAAGATTTTTGTGAGGCCTTCCCCAATTATCCCATTTGCATGAAATGACTCCAAAACGTTGCTCCCCTCCGCCCGTATCCTGGCGGTTGGACGGTGAAAAAGGGAGGGAAAAATAACAAAAAGGAGATTATCTGCTCCGTGTTTTTTGTATCTAATTATGTCCAGGGACGAGCTACAACTATCTGCCTCCCCCTCTCCCCGGCTACACGCGTTCTTTTTTCCTCTCTCCCACCGCGTTTCTCTATCTCCTTCCTCTCTTGCCTCTCATCAGGTAGGAATGATTTGGTTCGATTCGGCCACCGTTTATAGCGATGGACCTTCTCTGTTTCCGGAGGTGAGAGGAGGAATTGGTTTTGGAGATCTGGGTGATTCTCAGACTATTATGCTCGGAAACTGGCTTTTGGTAACTCGAAAATATCGGGGAATGATTTATACTATTTTTCTCGAGTTTACATTGTTTACTCGATGAAAGTAAGGCTCTCGATTCATTAGGATATCTTTTCATTCCAGCTGTTCTGGCATGTGGAGCGCTATCTAAAACAAATCAGAAGCGAACTTCCTATTAATTTCCAAAATTTAGTTTGAGGATTAGAAAATGTAGGATGATTGCCGTCTTTCTCAAACCAATCGTTTTTTATAAAGTTCGAGGTAAATACGAGCCACCTTTCTGATTTGTTTTATGATATCTTACCATATTGAACTCGAATACAAGTTAAGTAAAATTTTCGTATAATATAGAAGTGCCTTTCAATATCTTGTCATCAGTTCTCTTATGTATCGACTCAAACTCTGTAGCATTAGAAATTTAACGGCTTTTAGTTGATTAAGTTTATTAAATTCGAGCGAATCTATGCAATTAAGTATAAAGATTTTGTAAAGTTTAGAAACTGTAGGAGTTTGAAATAGGTTTGGCTAAAGAAAGTGATTATTTAGTATTAATTTTCATGTGTGGAAAGAGATAAAAATGCAGTCCAAGTCTACGAATAAGCGATTTAGATGATTTATATCATATCTAGGAGTGAATAAAGCGTTTATTTACTTAAGCGTTTGAGAATCTTACTGCTCGTCATCCGAATTCCTACATCACATTTATTTCCAAGACAGGTGAAATTAATGCTGATCAAAATTTCCTACATAATCGCTGCCCAGCCAGGTACACAAAACTCCTCCTCCAAAACTCTTGACACGAATTCCAAACATTCTTCCATCCACGGAGCACGGCGTGACAAGTTCGTGAATCTTCATTTGCTTTGAATCTTAATGGGATTTAAAAATAAATCTTGCGTTTTATTTTGGCACCATAGATGGTGATGTAAATTCCAAACGCATGCAAAATCGCTTCAGTTTTTATATAAAGCCTGCTGAGAATGAAATCTATCGTAACTGCTGTGGACATATTTAACGAATCGGTAGTTATTCATTGGCCTGTCTCTTCATAGAATCTTTATTATTCGAGGATTATTCTCTCTGTCCGTGATTGTGCTCTGTATTGCTCGCGCTGCCTCCTCGCAAGTCGCCCCATCGTCTTCCTCCAACATTTTCGACTCCTAAGCTCTACGAGACCTGCCCGGAAATTGATGTTAATGCGAAGGAAAGGAATGATTCAATAACTTCGGAATTATCGCCATCCTGACGGAAAACAGCCCAAATAACTTAAGAATTTACTTTACGGCCGCCCTCTCAAACGCAAGGTGAACGCACGTTTCGAAGGAAAAGCATTCTCCATTAAAAAGCGAGCCTCATAGCCGAGTACCTATATTCGGGGGTTATTTATCGCCTCGGGTTGGCGTATATCGTTTAATTTATTCCTCTCCATCGTCGGCGCAACACAAACGCAATATCGACCGCCATGACCAACAGAAGCCCAGTCGGAGAAATAACACGTCCGATACGACAGCATAACCCAACACCCTTAACAGCTCGTCCCTGCTCCTCTCTGCTCTCTCAGGCGTATAGGAAGGCGTAAATAGAGAAAGAAGAGGGAATAGGAAGGGAGGGACAGCAAGGACAAGTCGCGAGTCATTTCATAAAGTTTTAGTGCTTCGGCAGTCGGTGCTTCGAAATTTTACGATCGGGAGATCTCCCCCCCTCTCCTCTCCTCCGAACATAACCTCCTACGCATTGTTTTCTACAATTTATAGATATGCCAAAATCTGTGGAAGCCATCTCTCACGATTTTTTCCTCTCCTTTTTTCCCTCGAAACCCCTTCTTACGTCGTCGGCTTATCTTTCCCCGAAACCCTCCTAATTTTAAAGCTCCTCATTTCCCGCGTCCTTTTATCGGGTCCGCGGGGGAGGAAGGCGGATATTGGTGGGAAATATAAGCTGGGTGAGTGGCAGAGGGGGTTCGGGCAATTTCGGGGAGAGAGATTTTTGACAGACTTACGGCGTATCAGGATATTCGGTGATTTTCCTAAAAGCTTTCCCTCTCTCCTCAGCGTTCAAACCGCCCATTCTAAATCTCTCGTTTTATTTGGCCAACCAGTCCTCGAATTTAAGGTATCTCAGTTGAAGAGATCCCTTTCTTACCCCTCTGATAATCTGCATCGAGTTTTCGGCAATTATATCCCTTACCTGAGTTTCGTACGTGATTAAATAGAATTAAATATTAGGTGTTGTCTCGGTCTTCACTTATTCGTTACATTAGTTTTCTTTCCATATCATTTTCCTCTCTCATTAATCTATTAATTTATATCCAATTTGTGTCTTCATCTTTTGCCTTCATCCATCAGATTTCGCTTCTATCTATTGCAGTTACTAATCTATGTTTTCTTTTATTTAATAAAACGCATTCTAGCATTATATGCTTTGAGGTATACAGGTTTGGATTCACCTACCAACGTAGTAGAGTTTGGGCGAGAAATTAAAAAATCAAACATTATGGGACGTTGCTATTTTAAGATAGTCTTCACAGACTAAAATTTGGCCTCCCTTATTGCTGTTATTTTTCATTGCAGAGATTTAGATAACATCATTACTGAGTTATTGGTCGTTGGATGATAATTTATGTATTTATAAGCCGTTTAAAAGTAAAAAACACAGACTCAAGTTTCACTTCGTTGAATTCCTTTACAGAAAACTGCTTCATGACAAAACTATTTACTTTTCGTTACGAAGCAACATCATCAGGTGGATGATGAAGTAGCTTTGCTCCGAAACATAGGTGGTGCTTTTTATTGTGTGGAGTAGAAAATACTCTTGTTGCGAAGTAGTTTAATTAAAAGTAAATTAGATCTAGAGCAAGACAAAATTTGAGCTGAATTCAACCTGTTTTAACCCGTTTTATACCAAGGATGGCAGCAGAATTGATTTCGGGGTCCTAATTATTTCTCTCTCACCCACTTCAGCTTTGATTCTCTCCCTCTTTTGGAATGAAATCGTTGCTCTGTCGAGTTTCAACACAATTCTCGTCCGAATTTTTCCTTTCCCCCTTCGTATCAACCCTTTTATTCACTCTCTTTTCCACTCTTTATCTCCCTTTCCTTTTTCGCGAATGCGGTCGTATGTCTTGTCTCCCTCCCATTCTCCTTTTCCACTCCCTTTTCTCTCTCCATCCCGTGGCGATTTTCGGCTCCGAGTGCTGTAGATAACCGCCAAGGCAACCAACTTTCCACGCACGCGGTCCCCGCAGACTACATATTTATAGCATACGGGCGTCAACCCATAAGATGAGTTGGATTGCTTATGAGAACCTTTGGCCCCCCCTCCGCTTCCATCTTTCCGCTGTATGATTTTTTGCCAGGCATGCGAAGTGGACCTATGGGAAGATTTCGGGAACAGTGAATCTCCGCTTCTCGCTTAACGGCTCTTGGTCACGAAAGGTATTTCTGGCATTTACCTCGAGAAATAGGGTCCAGAAGGAGGGGAAAGGGAAAGATTGTTGTATTTTTATGCGAAGTTTGAATATTGAGTGAAAGGAAACGCATTCGGCTTGCTGAGTTTCGAATTCATGAAGACATTTCGGACGGATACCCATTTCTATTAGCGCTTTTTATCGGGATTCCGAAAAACTGTTTTAGTTGCGTTGTGTTCCTTCATTTATCACAGAAGGGAGGATTTTGCCAAATCAGTATTTCTGGCATGCTCGAGATAGGCTCTTTAGCAGAGCCTGCTTCAGACAGTTAGCAAGTGAGGCAACCGCCTCAGGACCCGGCAAATGATGGTCCTTCATGTTTGAAGGGCAATGAACACCTTCAGGGGAAAATATTAAAGCATGGAATCCTTCTTTTTTTACCCGCAATGCAGGTATCTGTAATGATCGATAACTAGATCGTTGAAAAATTTATCAAAACCTATAATGCTAATAGTTATGATAGTCCATAAACGTTTTATATCAACTGGAGCCGTTGTTGCCCACGACGACGCAAGTTACAGTTATTAATGTTCTGCAATCAGAACTCATCGAAGTTGAAGTTGTTTTAGTTTATTTAAACCTACTTTACTTAATCCACCCATCAGGTGTATCATTCAGGGGATTGATATTCGGAAATTCGGGTGAAAAGCCGGGTATGTAAAACGAAATATTTCTAAAGAAAAAAATGCGGGAAAATATCAACAGTTCCCTACGTCAGTTTTCTTTACCTTACAATTGTCTTTATATTGTGTGCTCTTGGTTAACATTTGTGCTACGTTGAAGAAGAAATTAAGGTACATTTCTCGGTTATTTATGTTCGAGGCAATCGTTTTCCCCTTGCTGGTGTTTTTTCGCTGAATTCTACTTTCAGTATCCCGCAAAATTTTGTGAATGAACTCACAATAAGTATTCAAGGTGAATTTCGATTTCATTTTGTATATAGAGAGGCAACAGCTTCCATTACACTCTCTAGATAACGGTAGATTCTTCATCTTCTGTTTTGTACCCAACAGCACTCTCTCATCTGTATTCAAGCCAAAATCCTGCATATTTCCATTTCCTTCACACCTCTTTCTCGAGCGATTTACCCATTCTCCCGATAACCTCTTTTCCTCCACCTTCCCATTCCGCCTCTCTAGGTGTGAAATCTTCTTTCTGTCTCTCCCCTTCAGTTCGCTAGTTCTTTTCTCTTCTTTATCTTGCATATCTGACGAAGATTCACCGTTCTCTTTTGACAAACCGCAGTTTAGGACCAGGGTAGCAATAAAATGTATCGCATTTAAAATGTACTCCCACATTTAGTATCGGCTGAGGCGGCAAGCATCAATTTATACGGTGTGAGGAATGCGAGTGAGGATTATAGGGCTCGTTGGCCTGTGAAATTCGTTTGTATCTGAACTTTGAGTCAAGCGTTAGAGATTTATCCCGGCCTTTATCTCATCTGAATTGAATATGCATCGATTAATACGAAGTGGACCGTGCATTCTTATCGAGATAGTTAATTCCGTCGCCTCTGTTCTAAGTAGCCATTAATTGTACTGTTTTTGGTGTAAAAATTAGGATAGGCTATTGCTTTTTACGAAATGTATTAATTAGTATACCACGTGAAATATTTTTTATAAATAAAAACTTTAATCTCATATTTCTCCCCAGCCTTAGCATCGATTCGCCGATTTAGTAGGAACTTTATTGTCGAAATTTATTTATCCTCTTAATTAAAATGGATATAATGGCCAGAGTACAACGGTGGACGCATTGTTAGCTGTCATTCTTCTGATATATTTACCAGTCTGCTAATTTTTTCTGTCGTTAAATTATTTCTTTGAAAAGGTTTTTTTTCTCTTGGCCAATGAAGATTTTTAAATATTCTCATTTAATTACCTTTAAAAATGAAGAATCAGAATCAAATTATTAGCATTCATGATTTAAATCCCTCTTCAGTCAATTTCTCTAAAAGTAACGTAAAGGGGCGTACTAAATAAGCAACTCTAATTCTATCGAAAAAACATTACAAAAGGAACTGTTCAACCTATTCACTACCTCGGTCTTATTCTCCATGAGATGTTACGATTTTTTCTCGAGCGATCGACTATCCATTCCTTTCTCTCCGGAGTTCATATTCTCCTCCGACACCACTTGTTTCAAAGGATCTTCGAAGAGTCGAACCTGTCTCAACGAAGAAGGAATAGAAGGGAGGGGGTCCGGTGGGTATATTCACTCAACTGTGGCTCCACCGCGGAAGATAAAGAGGTAATAGAAGGCAGAGGGAAGACAAGATAGAGAAGAAGGAAGAGATAGTCCAAGTCCGGCACTTCACTCCGCGAGATTCCCGACACAATCTGCGCTGGATATCTCCGAAGCGCCATCTCGGAATGCTTTTGCCATGCATACTCCTCCTTTTCCCCACTAGACTTTACCCTTATCCATTCCTCCTACGTTGTTTTCCTCTCTCTCGCCCCTTTATCCCCTCAAACGCCCTCTAAATCGATTTTTCGCCCACAATCGCGCGTTGAAGTCTCCCACGACTCGAGGCTTCGTAGGCGCGCTCTTTTCCGGCTGTCGACCATTCATAACCATTGTTGCGGGCATATCAAATTGCTAACAAGCGTGCGATCCTAATTGCGATGACCCTTCGGAGGGCTGTTGGAATGTTGTCGATTGTAATCTGAAGTAAAATTAAAGGAGGGGAATGGAGATTTTTACTCAAAGCCGGATGCTCGGAAATGCGGAGCGTTGTCGAGGTCGTTTGCTGGAAATGAACGGTTCTCTTACATTTTGGCCTTTTTGAAAGTATGCGAACAACTATTCCAACATGTTGGATTTATTTGAATAAGTATTTTTGATATCTTAATCTGCTATTGGGAGAGCATTCTTGTGTATCCCCTAAATAACGTTTTGAATTTTATTCGCAAATATTTTGGACCAACGTACCCTTTATATAATACATTATTTAGTTGCTCATTTTCTTGGAAAATTGTTTCAGTAACTGACCGTTTTATTCGATTTTCTCAGCTAATTCCTTAATTTACACTTCATGGCCACAAATAAGTGGTCTTTTGTATTCTTGGTAACCGATTCATTAATTGTGAAGTGCCATGCAGAGACTACTCGAAGGAAAAGACAATTCGTTTCGCTGACATATCTTCTCCAATTTCAGACCTTTTTATCACTATAAATGAATTTTAATTATTTTTGTTATCATTTTATTCATTTGAATGCTATGAAGTATGGGATTGATTTTATATGTAATCGAATGTCGAGTTTATAATTTATAAGTTTATTGAGAAGCACTCGTTTTCTTCATCTAATACTGTAGAAAGTTCTCTCGGGTTTCCAGCCGGGTTGCCTCCTGCCATAGGATCGACGTTTCGGGTACGTACTCTGCACCCATCTTCAGGAACTGATCAGTTCCTGAAGATGGGTGCAGAGTACGTACCCGAAACGTCGATCCTATGGCAGGAGGCAACCCGGCTGGAAACCCGAGAGAACTTTCTACATCATATTCACCGGGAAAAAACTTCTTCTTTCTCATCTAATACTTATAAAAATTTTGGCAAAATTTTCCCATTTATGCTCCTTCATTTTGGTTGCCCATTTTTTTCACATTTTTGGAGAGAATGCGGATTTTGATATGTTTCTCTCAGAATATCATGTGAGTAATTTTGAGTCATGGCGGTGGAATTCTCAAGGAAACTGTTCTACAGGAAATAGTAACCTACGACAACGAAAAGGGAAGGGAGACCAAAACATAAATAAAGGTGGCAATAAAATACGAGCATATAGGAAGTGGCTATAAAATAGTTAAGCTCGGAAAGAGACGCTTTAAGAGTAGCAAAGCGATTTTCCTCACCGAGGAAGAAAAACTCAGAATATTTTCCGGAGATGTTCAATGTTAGAGTATCTCATCTTTAATAGCGGGTGTGCCCTCAATGTATTTCACACAACTCTGACTTTGTCCAACGACGCAGCCTCTCTCGCCTTGCGGTTTCTCTTATGATCTCACCCTCCTTACTTTCCCTTTCCTCCCCCACTTTTTCATTTGACGCCCACGCACCTCGATTCAACCTCATCTCCTTCGCTAAAATACTCTCATTGCTTTGGCTCCGTCAGCCCCTTTAAAACCTAATAGACTCCATACTTTGTGCTTTACCACTCTAGTTGCAAATGCAAGCTGCAATTCTCCCGAAGTCGGCGTTATCAATTATGCTTTGCATTTTGAGAAGAATTTCCGACACAATTGTATGATGATAGAATTGTGGAGTGAAATACTTGACGACTCTAAAGTATTCTTTGATGTAGTCTTGAATGAATTTTTGACCGTTGACTTTCCATTTTGTTTGGTAATTGACGATTAATGAGATATTCACAATTATTTTTTTAAGAGATAGAGTCTTGAAAAAGCATTTTAATCGATGAAAAGTAATCTGTTTTGATTTCTAAGGGAGGTATGTGTAATTGAAGAGCAAATATCAAAGTTATGTGAGCTTTGCCTTTAAACAAAAATAACATACATTTTTTCGGAAAAACTGCTTTTCTCAAAAAAAGGACTAGTTTTTAAATGGTATTAAATCCTACTTTTATCAATAATGAATAGCATCAGTTGATTGATAAATAAAGGTCTCGAATTACATTACGTGTATGCAGAAAACTACAGAAACTGTCAGCTAGTTTAATATAACAAAAAATGATTTGTTTCTGATCAGTGGTGAGTACGTTTTTTGGGACATCCTGTATTTCAATGGCCTGCTAAAGATCTGCATCATTCACCGAATTCAAAGTCAGAACATTAGCTAAAAGTTTATGTAATACGTGATAATGCATTCGACCACCTACATAAATGTTTTAGTGCATCCTCAACATGTGGCGTCAGTCAAAATTGAGATTATCTTTCTTAAAATTCCCCTGTTCCAGTAAAATTATCTATGAAACGGAATGTATCGTAATCCATTCTTTTTTTAACTTATCAGCCAATTCAAACTGAATTCAGATTCCAAATTTTCAGTGTAAATTTTTCCAACAGTATTGTAAATAAGAATGCGAGAGTTTCATGACCGAAGTCTCTTCCCTCCTCGACGGGCACTCATGATTTAAACAAATTTTCTCGGCGTCGAAATTCCTTGCCACGCATGGAAGGATATCAGTACCTAGATCATGGAGCAGCAGTATTTTCTATCACTCCCTCTTTATGAGGTACGCGGCCGAAGGTGTGAAAATCTCCAGATTCCCTCGGAGGTATGCATCTATACGTGGAACGGGATGCTTCCCAATTCTCCCTCCGTCCCCATGCATTATTCACAATCCCCTGCATCTTCGCCCCGCCCCCTATCCTCTCTTCCGACCTTTTTTAAATCCCGACTCGTAAGTATTACGCGTGAGAGCGTGTGCCACATTTGAAATCCGAGCGGACGCATACGAGGCTGGAGTGAAGATTAGCGGACGCTTATTAGGAAGTTTAAATACCCGATCCGAGTGGAGAGAGAGTGGATGTCAAAAGGTCACTCGGAGAGAGGGCAGTTCGGTCCGTGTCATCGTTCCCGTGAGAGTGGCTCTCACCCGCGCTTTCGTTCATCAAGAGGAGGATGCTAAACGACGACTCATTCACTGATTTAAAAGAGGATGCCAAGAATTCTCGACCTCCTCCGTCACTGGTCGTGTCGCGGTGCGCGATGTTTTCAAAAGCGGGGCTGTCGTTTCTTGTAGGATGTGCAATCATTTCGAGGGCCGTGGAAGATTTCCGAGCGTTAAAGTTACCGGTTCTGGGAACGTATACATTAGTATTTATATTACATTCTATTAGGTTATTACTATTAGATGAATATTGAAGTTGGATATTATGCACCCTAGGATATAAAAGTTTAAGTGACACAGAATCAAATTTAATTTTGTGGCACTTATTAATGCAAGAGAACTCCACATGAGAAAACGTTTACTAAACCATTCAAACTAAGATTACTCTTAAATAATAATATTTAAGATTCCATAAATATTTTTTCCATCCTAATTTCAAAAGATTCGAAGTTAAGAATCAATGTATGAATTTATTCCGAAGATATATCTCTATATAGTCAGTTGTTCTTGTTATCGCAGTAGCATCGTGGTTTGATATGCGATTTTGGCTATCATTCCCTTATGTACAATTTTTCAGTTTCTTTCATTCAGTTCGATTCTAATTGCCTTAATATTTTACTTCAGTAATCGCTCTGATTATGTTTCAGTCCACTCAAGTCCTCTACCCGGGTTCGAATCCCGGTGGGAGCCAATGTGCGAAATGACCTAAGCTGTCGAAGCACTTTTAACAATACTACTCAAGTCCTCTGAATTCCCCTCTGCCTCTCTCGTATCTCTTTCATATTGTAGTGGCTATAGTTTTGCAGATATTCAGGAGCAGGTTCACGTTGTCGAATTATCTTACTTTCTTCGTACGAATCGCACATAAAACAAAATGTTTTAATAACTTAATGAAGTTTTAACAGTTTTCGTATTCACAAGACTTTTCAATACCAGATGCTGTTTCTCAGAATAGTATATATGGAGTTCAGGATAATTTTAAGGGAATCTTACCTCGTTCAATACCTCCATCCTATACTTTTTGAATCCTTCGTTTCCCTATAGGGAATGTTATAACATCGCCCCCATAGTCATGAAGTTATCCTTTTCGCAAAGACCGCCCTCGTTCGCTGGGCGTTTAGGATGAGAAATCAGAGCTTAGGCTCTCATCTTCCCCGTAGTGGCGCATATATGGTCGAACGTTGTTACATACGGGCGTGGCTTTAGATCTCCCGCCGCCGGTGCGAGAGTTGATAAGGAGGCGGAGGTCTCCGGTGATCTTCCAAAGGTGCGGCCAATGGGATGGAGGAGGGCCTTCGTAGGGACTGATATCGATGAGAGATCGTCATGCCCCGCTGCCCCCGAAGGGCTCCCCACTCTGCTGCCCAGCATCTCCGCCGCAAAGCGAGATACACTCAACATCTTGCGTCGGCGAGCGACAAAAAAAAGCACGACGCAACAATCCCTTTTAATCGGTGAGATGAAAGAAGTTTTCTCGAATGCGCGAGTCGAGATGGACGGTGGTAGTGTTCGCGAAGGAAAAAAGGGGAGTGTTATAGATTCTAACGTCTTTTCCCTTACCAATGATACTTCTCCCTGTCTCCTCTCGCCTGCCTCCGCCGATGAATTGAGGCGAGTCCCTCATCGCCATCTTGAGGGGTTTAATGTCCGTCGCGGAATGCAGGTTTTTTACCCCGGGAGCGCAAATGAAAAGCTGAGCATAAGGGTGATCAAAGCGACCAAAGAGTTCTGAGATTCCATGAATTGCAAGGTATTCCCTACTGCAATATATTCACCCTTCTCTAGGGCCACTTTGTATCTAAACGCATGCAGAGTGTGCTGACAGGGTGCGAATATTCTAGTATCCCTGTATATTATAGTCCAATAGAATGTTATAGCGATGAATTATGACATGGTAACATGACATGATAACATGGCATGGTAATCATTAAGTCAGTCGATCATGACAGTTAATATAATGAGGATGTATGTATGTATTACACCTGAACGCAACGAACAATTATTTAAAATACTAACTCCATGCTTTTAGGGCAATGATCCTAACAGTTTATTATTGTTTCCACTACTCAAGGAAACATTACATTCGAAACATATTGGCTCCCGGACAGCCAAGTGGTCAGGGCGTTCGGCTTTGATGAAAATAATAATAATAATAATAAAACGGCTTTATTCGGGTAAGATTGAGATTAAAAGTCTCCTCTTCCATCAAACGATCGCGGGTTTGATTCTCGATGGCAGCTCATGTGCGAAATTACCTATGGTGTCGAAGAAATTTCAAGAATACCACTACGAAAAAATATTCATCATGAACCTGGGTAACTTCCTTTAAAAAAAAACATTTTTCTAACGAAGCCAGACGTATCTGCTTTTCATTCAGCTACCTCCTGGTCACTCATCGTGTACAGCAAATGAAATTAATGCTCTACTCTTATGTTTATTATATTGTCTATTGACGTATTTCTGTAAACAGGCTGCTGCAGAAAGGCTTTGCACTATCGTATATTCACAGCTTTGATGTCAATTTACGTACTGGTGCTGAAAAATCCTATCAACTCGAATCGGTTTCCATTCAGGGCTCAATGCTCAGCAGATGTATTCCCATGGTTGTATCGGCTCATAAATGTGACTTCAAAGTACAAATCAAATCGGATTCGAGAAATAAAAGAATTCGCTGAAATGACCGGTACAAATACCTTCTCCGCAGAAAAATAACGCATTGAATTTTGATATAATGTGTGATACGGGCGGTATCGCTGCCAACATGCCCACCATCACTCTGTGCATCCATAACATTACTATTCCTCGCATATAACTCGGCTCACAGGGGGGAGTCAACCCAGGGTCACCTTCTAGGAAAACCCATAGAGGGTATGGAACAATGCTCCAAGTGCAGGGCGGGAGGAGAAGCAGTAAGATCGTAAAGAAGGAGAGGGCAAATGAAATATGGACACCGGACGGACACTAAGGATTTCTGCCGCGGCCTAGACTTGCCCGGAGAGACAATGCGCCTTCAATAATAGTATTAAAGTCTTTTTTGTAGAGGGGGATTGAAGCCCATGTTCGCGAAGGCATTCTACGGATTGCAGGTGGTCCGTGCGTGTTCTCTGATGATAGGTTCAGGCCTTTTTAGGACCTCTTTGTACTGCACGTGCCTTCCACAAGCGAATCCGAGAGATATTGGTGGATGCTTTCTCTAACTAATCATCGATGATTTACAGGAAATATTGCAGAATGCTTACACCATCGTAAGGTTCGAGTGAAAACGGGAAAATTTATTCAGGCAGAAAGCATTTAGCACGAGTAATATTTCATTTTAGGGTATACCATTTCGATCTTTTGAGTTTCTTGCTGGTTTTAATCTTGGGATTACTCACACCGAAGTAGGAAACTCTTACTCTTTATGCTATTAGGTATACCTTCACTGAAGGTAGTAAATATTCTGTTGATTTTTATGTTGACAGCATACTGGCGAAAGTGCGGAAATAGTCAAGAATGGCAAGGGATATCTGCCTATATAATTGGTGATGGGGTTTAACAACCGTTATAGGAAAACTTACAAATTTGTTGGTTATTTTTAAATGCACAATTTCTGTAGTTTTTATAATTATATTCTGTTTTGCAAATACCCAATTTGTTTAAGATTGATCTTTCTAATGATTTTTTCTATTTCTTTGCAGGTGAGTAGCTGTTATTTTACCGCAGTATTATGATGAGGAGTTATGATGTATGTGAGTACTAAATTAATTTATACATATGGTTAAAATATTTAAGGTCCGTTTTTTCTTTATCAAAGGAAAAATCTATTTTCTTTAAAAATAGAACGCCAATAGAATAATACGCCATTAAGAGTAGAAATCAGAACAAATAGTACTCAAACAAATGTGTCAGTCTGGGACGGAAAAATCTCTGATAAAAGTATGATGATTTAGTCATTAAGAAATGTGGAATAGTTGATAATCCAAAACTCCAGTGGGTTTATTTTAAATCTCACAATTTCGATAAAAAATCGCCCGATAATTTCGCAAAATTTGCTTTCTTTTTAGGCATATTGTCAGGAGTATACGTAGTATTGGGTAGATTTTAGCAGTGTACTTTCCCGTGTACCTTGCGATAATCTGTAAGAAATTCCCATGTTAAGGCCTGGAGGCAATCTAAGTCTATCATCGCAAGCTCAAGGTGATTGGATTTTTTTATGGTTCGCTCTGGTGAGATAGTTTAAGCCCACAGCGAGGAATGTTTAAGCTCAGCCACCCACGTGAGTGGCAGAGCGAATTTATAAAGTTATTTAGCCGAGTGTTTGCCGAGTGCGCCAGGAGTAATGAAACTAATAATGGCAGCATTAGAGGACGCGTGTTGAATCGTTGATAATTCAACCACACGTTGTCATATGTGATGAATTGCCTAAGCAATTCACGAGTGGGGCTCTCTCTCTCCCAAATAATGGCTCCCATGCAGGCGTTGAAGGGAAGCGTTTTCAGAAACCTCATTAAAGGCGTGAGTATACGCTTTGGCCAGACTTTCGGTCTGTTTCGCAAAATTAGAATCAAATGATCTCTCTGATGCAATCCATCTCAGGCGGAACCTTTATTTCAACGGAGCAAGAGCCAATTATCTTGGAAACGAACAACGATTTGTGGTCGTCGTCAAATACGATTTTTGATGCTCGTCTCTTAAATGAGGTTTTAAAATGTTTGACTTATATTCGCGCCTTTATAGTTCTCTGGATCGCGTGTGAATTTCGCTATCGACTACTTCGTATGTTATCATTACTTGTATTTCCTCAAAGAAGTGAAGACACACAGAATCTTATAGTTATTTTCATATGTTTGTGATTTTAATGATCGTATTGAGTAGGAAGGGTATCAATCGGCAATTTTTTAATTGTATATGCATTTGTAAAAATTTTGCTATCATTTTCTTTGGTTGCTCCTACTATCTACCTATGATTTAAATAGAGGTATATTACATCAATACATCTCATTACTTCGTACTAAAATTGTTAAACAAACCATCTAATCACCCTTCTCTTTCTCTCCTTCCAGTATCCCAAAATATTTATAATATAGTCATAATGCTGCATTTCCGTGTTTTCATATCGCAGGGTTACGGGTTAACGTGGTACTTAGGTCGTTTTATAAATCTCTTCTTCAATTCTAAATTTCTTATCTCGCTCTAGTTTCTTTATTTTCCCATTTTACCTGCTTTGCAGCCTTCTGAAAAGTACTATCCGTAAATAAAAGGATCACGCAGGGAGAATCATAATATATTGCTGTGAAATAAAAAAATGGTTTTAGTTTTAAATATCTACCTCTGGGATATTGACTTAATCCCATCTCTAGGTAGATTTCCTAATTTCAATTTGATACTCAATGTCGTTCCCTCTTCGTAATTTGCACTTCTGGCACTTTCCCAGTTTTTACAGTTACCCTATACAGTGAAAGTTGGAAAGATTACTCAGCATTGAAGTGCACTTAAATTTATATTAAGAATCATATTTCGATAGTTAATAGTTTTTTTTACAAAAAGGAAAGTTCCGTTGTTCTTCGAATCAATTATATCTTCCAACAATGCAGCGAACTCTCAAAATTAAAACGGGAGAGGGAGTAAAGGAGAGACTAGTGCTCGCAAAGTTTACGAGCGACCAACACTATGGTATTTCCCTCTCGGAATTTGTTTCCGTTAAGAGAGCCCACCTCTGAAGCAGCCGATACTTCGAATATCCCCTCCGTTCTCGGAAAGGTTCCTCTCGAACAACATTACGGATACCACGGGAAGGAAAGCATAAGGAATGTTCAACAGAGTTGTTAAGCGTTTCGCTTGTAAGAAGTTGTCTCCTTTTCCTCTCTCCTCCTACAACGCCCCGAGGCCCTTTCTCTCCAAGACAGTCCCGCAAGTGGCAATTAACGGGTCGGGTCAAACACGACCCCAGCGGTGGGAGGCAAAGGGTTGGCCGGTGGAGGAGGTCATAAGGTATACGGCGAAAGCGTTGTCTCGGGGGATTCTGCCGGAAGAGTGGGAGGAAAAGGTGCAAAGTGGAGACAGGGGATGGTGTGGGAGGGATGATTAGAAGGTTTCAGACTGGGACGAGTTTGGGGGGCGAGATTAGAGGAAGAGCAGGAAGTCGGATTCGGGACGGATGTGGGAAGGTTGGCTCGCAGAGGGAGAAAACAGAAATGAGTCATTGGATGGTAGTTAAATACCTGCGTTCCTGTGGTAGGAGTGTGTTTCATACCTGGGGATGGAGAGGATGATCAGAGAGCTAGAAGCTTGAATGTGGATTTGATCAACAGAGAAGAATATATGTCAAATTATTTATGAAATGTATTAGGTATTGGTTAACATTTGACTATATTAGGTAATAAATTTAATAGATACGACTGTAGAGTGTAATGAAGCGATTTATAGGGATTACAGATAAATGAGGAAAAAGGAAATTAGATGACAATTGAAATGAATATTAGAGGAAGAATATTGATTAGTGTTCCATATCAGTTTTAATTTCAATAGGTTATTCATCCTTCGAGTGTTCTAAGTCACGAATTAATGGAACGAATTGAGATACATTTATTTAACCTCTAATCTTCATCGACGCAAAATTTTTGTTACGTGTCAGAATTAATATTTTAAAAAGATGGAAAGCAGCATTTCACCATGCTGGATATTTAGTTTTTCTCGTATTATTCCAGATTGAGGCTTACAGGCATTTCTGCAAGATGGAAAATTTAAATACATAGGAACTCCTTAGGTACTCTACCTACATTATTACAGTTCGTTTCGTACGTATAACTTTCCAATTGAGTTTACTTCTATAAATTTTGAGCTCTTCTCTGGGATTTTATTGGTATTTATCTTTGATTAACATTATAAATGATAACCTTTAAATGGCGAGCGGGGGGATCCTTTCTAGCTGTGAAGTTACTTTTCAGCCTGGGTATGAAAATACATAGAATTATTCCTCAACGTCTAGAGTTGTAATCCCTTGCATTGCAGCCTGTTCAACAACAGCGAGTGCGGGGCACGTACTTACGGTTAAAAACTGAATGCTTCATAAATAAGACTCGAGTATTATCTCCTCCGCATCCGCTGCTCCTACGACATTCCTTGATAATTCTGCTCGTATAGGATTGGATATTTCTGGAACGAGTTACTAATCTCTGTGAAAGTAAGCATCGCCCGTGGGCCGGGAAGTGCGCATTAAGATTTGATCGCAAAAGGCGAGGCGCGTAAATGTCATCGAATATCTTCCTCCTTTGGGTTCATCCGGGTAAACTTAAGGCTTCATGCACTTGCGCGAGATGCCGTGTTGGGAGCACAGTTTCTGCTGCGTGAGCCGTAGTTTGATGAACCTGAACGTCCACCAACATTCATGAGACCGCTACAAGGGAGTGTAGTAATGCGAGGCATCTCCCTCGAGAATTTCCCACGCGTCACCCCTCTGTCTTTCTCGCTTTTCTCCCTCCCATTTCCTCTCTCTCTATTTAGTTTCATCGTCATATTATATGTATTCCCTTCTGTATCTACAACCAAGTCCTCCTCGGCCGAATCCGTAGTTACTTTAGTCATTCTCAAATTAAGTCTGACTCAAGTATTGGTACGATCAAGATATTGATTGAATACGTCATTGATAAGGTGAGTACGTCTAGAATTCCTTACTCTAATGTTTAACATGTATACGTTTTCGTTCTCTGATTTTTTTAGTAAGGTTTAGCAATCATGGATTCAATACGCATAAAAGTTTATATATTTATTGCGCAATCCAATCGTGAGTTAATGTAGTTAATAAATTACGCGGGGGTTATAAATTGTTTTACGATGGATGTAATGGTATTGGATTGCCCATGCATACCTAAGTTTCCACCTATCGGTAGAATTATAATGTAGATTAATCATTATTGCCTCGGTATTCCCTATCCAATTGAATATCCCAAAGTACTTGAAGAAAATTGATCTGTGCAAATGCAAGCTAAAGTCGGAAACTAATATTCAGATTTAGTACCTCGCATTTGTTGGTATGAAATTAGCGAAAGTTGTGTTTTCGTTCCATGTCACCTGGGGGTAACAGCTATTTTAGAACTACTACGAGTATTACTCATTTACTTTTACCATTTACTCGTATGAACTACTCGTAGTATTACACATTTCAAAGATTGAATCACCTGAGGTAGGTAGGTAATTATTGCATGCATTACATTATTATTGCACTCTTCTCAAACTGTCAACGCTCAATGTCACTTCCGTGTATCATTTGCATTTGTAACATTCGATCTCATCATCTTATTAGAATTTTAATACAGGACAAAACCTCTTAGCTTTGATTCCTCCAGCTTCTTTGTCTTCTTCTCTAACCCTTCCTTCTCTTCTCCTCCTCTATCTGAAAACTCTCTACGCTTCTCTCATGCTTCTTCTTTCCCACCCCCATTCCCTTTGCGCACCAAATTCCCCGAAACTGCCTGAATCGTGCGTCGCATACAACACGGCGACTGGCCGACAGCCAGCGCGTCGCTTTTACGCCCGAACGCATAAAAAGACGCCGGATATATAGAATTGGATGTAGTGTCATGCGAAGGCCGCCGAGGAGTGCAGACATTTCTCTGGAAGCAATAAAGGCGAAACATGTCTGGTAAACGCCTGAAATGCAGTAAAAATGCAAATCCGCAATTCCAGACAAAAGAAGGAATATTTATCTGTGCATTCACAATCCTCCGGGATTATCCGTTCGTTTGGGTGGCAGGAGATTTTTCCAGCGGAATGGTTCTTTCAATGTTTACGGCGCAGAATGATCCATTACATTTCTCAATCCAATTGCCAAGTTGACGACTAATGTGTCTTTATGATCCTGCCCATTATCTTTATCTGCGGATTTCTTTACGCTAAACATCTTAGGAAACGAAAGTTTTGCACGACAATAGATACATGCTGAAAAGATTAATTGTATCGCACGCAGCGAGTGTCAACTTCTATGGAGACATGAATTCATGCTAGTGAAGTAAAGCGAGCTTTTTTCCTGTTCGTTCGCATTAGTAAAGAATACTAAACGGCTACTCACGTATGATGCAGGCTTTTTATATTTTATGGTTGCAGGTTTTATAATAATACGGAGAAATTAGGACTTGATTTTAATCGTAATAATTACATCGGAATTTTCAGTGGACGTTTTGCTTTGAAGAATCGCTTGTAAGAATTGCCTATAGGATCATTTGCAAGTACTTGAGATGTGAGTATGTTCTTGTAACCTTCAGTAGAAATAGGGGTTGTTATTTAATTCCTAATCCAAAACTATTTAACTAATCTAATAACTCGGATTTCCGTTGATTGAATAGATTTTATGGCTTCGTTACTCATTTCTATAAAGAACTTTATACGTATGTTGACTAATTGTACTTAAAACGTTTATTTCATAATTTTACTTCGCGCAGCATACATTCTGCCATACATCGTAATTAATAGTCAGAACCGGCCATCTAGCAAAGTGGGCACAGGTGCAACATTTCAACATGGGCCCCATCTTTGCTTCCTATCCCCACGTTATACATAATGGTTTATAAAGAAAGCATTACCTTTCACAAATTAACATTTTATAGAGATATGCGTATTTCTTGTTCTCTGCAAAATCAGAAAGTTGTCTTTATGGAATAGGGGCCTGGATTCTTAGCGGCCACGGCACTTCCCTATTGAAAAGCTCTGTTGATAGTGTCTTATAACTCAACATAATAATTGTTTTTGTCGCAATGATACAGAATAACTTCAAATTAAAAGTGCTTCTTTGCCTTTCCTTAGGTTCCAAAAAGTTTAATCTTGAAACATTTAATGACATAGGATTAAGATGTAATAGAGACTAACGATTCTCATTGTCGCCCTAAAATAAAGTCGTTTATTAATATACAAGTAGATAGCATGCCGAAATGAGCTATTGCTCCTGCCTCAAGGTCCCAGGTTCGAATCCCGACTAATTGGATTTTTCCGATCTGGGAAGGGTTTTGTGTTCGTTGTTACTATTGCCTCGGTGAAGCACCTCTTGATAAGTTTATCAGAGCTTAGGAGGACTTCACCGGTGATGGGCAACAGTAGCTAAGCATGAAAAAAATTACTACTTTTTCGTATTTTATAACAAGACAGGCATTTCTTCCTCTGAGGATTCTCTTAGGGAACATAGATTTATATTTGCGATTCGAGCCTTCTTCAGTCAAAATCCGCTCACGACGTCGATTTTTGCATCAGTGTGGCCTCGAACTAGCGTCGGTACTGATACTGGAGTGTATATTGCATTGCAATCCTTGGGCTTTTTGTAAGGTGGGTCTGAGGGCGAAATGACCAGGGTGAAGGTGGGAGAGGGTGGTAGGACGGCACAAGTCACTCACAATGGGTACGAATGGAGGGAGGACGGATCAATTATCGAAGCTGGCGAAAAAGGCTCTCTCGCCACAAAGAGATATTTCTTTTTGATAAGGCTATCCATCAGTCGGTGCCGACACGCTATACTTACGTGTATGAAGCGGCGGGGAGGGTGACGGAGAGGGGGTGGGGGAGATGTAATTAATGAGTAATGTTCCCGGGTACGCGCGCCGCCAATTAGGCACGCCCTCCTCGCGACGAGTATTAGCTTTTTAAAAGGTCGCGAGTTCCATTCTTTAAACCGCTGGAGTAAATTGAATAGCGGTCATTACTGCCACCGAGGCGATATTAGTCGGCTTTGATGGAATATTTAGCGGTGCCAAACGCTTGCCCGGTGGGTCTTCTTTCTCTCGCATTCTTCGGAGTGCGATCCCCCGATTCCGTGACAACTCATAGTGCGACATTTCAGAACATGACAACTCAGTGTGACAACTCATCGGACCTCATCGGAAAAAAACGTGGAACAGATTATATGCAAGAAAAATCTCTTTCATCAAGATAATTTTAAAGTTGAATCGAATGTTTCAAGCATTTCTATGATTATGGAAGGTTTCAAATACATTGGAATTCTTTAACTAAGATTGATTGAATGCTTACGTGTCGAAGCCACCAGGAGGCTGATTTAAGTACAACTCATCGGACCCGAAAACTCACTTTTCCACAACTGGCCGGGCGATAGCCCATCACGTGACGAATTTATTATTAAATATATTATTAATTACTCATTAAATAGTTTGATCAGTAATCGGTAAAAAGACTACCGCTTAACTTTTTTACTTTCAAAATTTGATATCATTACGATTGTCGTAGCCATATTTTGTTCGAGCAATGAGCTCACGGCCGCTCAGTTGTCGAACTTTGAGTTATCGGGTCCGATGAGTTGTCGCATTCGTAGTTGTCGGGTCACGGCGATCCCCCAACACCTCTCATTTCTAACTTAAGCCTATCTCGTTTTTGTGCAGCTGATTGATTTTGGAGTCCGCTGTTAATATTTTCATCGCATCATAAATTGCGGAGTCCTTCCGAATTAGTTATCCTTAATACTTTCATCGCCGCATGAATAAAATTCGTTTATTACTGGTTAACCCACCGGAGAAGGTTTTCAGCGCATGTGAGGCGAGGTTTTATTTCGCGGAGATAATTCGATTCGTTTAATTCATGCTGCCAGGTGTGATTCCCAGTTATTGAACGCGGGTTATCATCGGCTTCGAAGGCTTTATTCCGCGTTTTATGGTCTTCAGGGAGAAAGGTATCGATCTAATTCAACTCAAGATTGGATTGAATTTACGAGGCGAAGGAAGAGGGAGAAAAAACGTCGGAGAACTTCATTCTGCCGCGTCGATGCAGACAAGGAGTTCAGTGACATTGAAATCGCTCTTACGCGTGACATTAATATTATTCTCCGCCAGTTACTGAGGTCATGTCCTTGGATGTGATGGCAGTCGCGGATTAAAATCTCTATCGAATCGAACGCCTTCGGAAGTGTGCCAAACTCCGGCTAACACGGATCGAAGTTTGCATTCCCGTTCAAGATCCGAAGAGAAACAACGTAAACTGTTTTTCCTCGTCTTGTGAGGTCGGCTCATTGAAAGGATTAGGTGTCCTTTTTCGATTAATAACATACAGTTTTAGTTTTACAATTACAATTAATATATACAAATACAATTATACTCTTACAATCAGGAGTAGTGAGTAAATTATTGCCTAGGTAAAAGATGAAGGTGATTTAGCAGGTAAAGGAGTCAATCTACTTAACCCCAAGGAAGAACGGAAATAAATATAGTCTGACAGTACCGGAAGACGGTCCTGACCCCGGTTTGGTCCTAGTTCTGTCAGAATTATCCCATCAAGTCCCAAAAAGGTTTACTCGCAGCCGCTGTTTCGTCGCCGCGAATTCCACTCTCAGAAATAAAAAGCAATAACTCATGTTTAATTCAAGCTATTGGCCTGAAACCAACTATAGATGAAAATTTAGAAGTTTATCTCATTGTCACTCGTGACGAGTTCTGTCACGTGAAAAATATAAGTAACAAAAAATACAAAACACTCGCTCACTCACTATTTAAAGAATAGCTCTTCCTTAAGGATAGTGTACGTTTATTGTATAAAATTACACGAAAATAAAGCTTCTATAATGTGAAGATATGAAGAATAACATCGGACGTAATAGTATGTACGTCTGATGATGTTGAAGGGTTCTGACTTTTCTCATTGGTTTTCCTCTTCGTAATTCCCCCTCGAAGGGTGACAGATTCCACTTTTTGGGGAAGGTCGCACATTGTCATTCGCCAAGTTATGGCCCTTTTTAATGGCATATTTGTCATCCACGGATACGCTCAGCGAGCGGAGATTATCCCGCGAATTCAGGAGAAGGGAACCTCATAACCCATTCTCTCCGAAAGTAGACCTGCGCTGCGAGCATTCACGAGACGCAATCCTCGTTTCGCAGTACCTCAAACTCGGCGTTTCTTTATTCATAAATCGTAATTTATGAAGCCGAAAAGATGGGATAGGATCTTTGTGTTCCATGCTGAGAGAGATAACCGCATCTCTCTCAGGGTCAGTGGCTTCAGCCGTTAAAGCGTCGGGGCACCTCGTGTTCTTCTCCCACCCCCCATCTCACTTCATCACCATCTCTCGCCAGCACTCGCACTCGAGTTATGACAGAGAGTGGAAAAGGTATGGAAGGCGAAGAATCGGCTGATGCGAGGCCAAAAAGAGGATAGAGACGGAGGTGGAGCGAAAGAAGATGGCAAATAGGAGGGAAGCGGAGCGTGTTTGTATTTTGAGGATGAGATCTCTCGCGAGGCGGTGGAAATCCTTTTCTAGCTCGTAATGCCTCCCGCTAAGCCAAAGTTACGGCTTTGGTTTCTGGTCGGGGAGTACAAGGGAGGGTGGGTCTCGGGGGTGCGTGCTTTGATTTCTTCATCGAAATAATACATATTTGCGGAATGAGGAATGTGAGGGTGGAGGATGCGAGTGGAAGCGGGATAAATATTTCTGCGACTTTCTCTCAAGGCGAGGAATGATGTGGAGTCTCGCGGATCGCGAGTTTTTCGCAGGTTTGCTGGGAAAGTTTTTAGGAAAAATTTTCTTCCAGGAACTGAAGCAACGAATTCGTGAGTCTCTTTACTTAAGAATTATTTAATTTAATATTATATTCCTTGCGTGTTTTTTTATAATGGGATAACTTTTGGGCTCATGTGTAAGTCAGCTTAAAACTTAAATTCTAAAGGGATGGAAAATAAATTTCAATAAATTCAAACATTCTACCGAATTGAGTTATGCATTTCAGTTATATCATGTACAGGAATACTATTTACAAAGAAGTATATAAGTAAACATATCAAAGCATATATAATTTTTGTGATTGCCTAAAGATGACATAATGTAACCAATCCGGCTATCTATATTTGTTTATTTCCTATAGAATATTTTGGCAAATTAAGTCAGTCTCATTGGCTATACCTTTAGAAATATGAGATATTCTTGGATTTCATTTTTATCAGTTTTATATAAAAGTCAACGTTAAGATTGGAGTTTAATTTAATACCAGTAATTATTTTTTTATTTCATTATTATAGTTCTCTCTTCATAAAGAAGTACAACATTCATTAATGCTAATAATGATGTTTAGGATATTAGTGAAACGAAATATAGTGCTTCTCCGGGGGATCTAATCAAATCCGAAATGTATCAGAAAGGTAAAAAAATTATGATAAAAGGGATTAAAATCATACTAAGTTAAACATTTAAAATATTTATATGCAATAAAAAGTTCTTATTTTGGACAGAATATGAGAAATTATCTCCGATTGTCGTATCTCGGTCGTTGATGCTTCCAAGATGAACCTTGAAGCGCGTTGGGAAATTGATTCCCTTATCCCACGTGTTGGCTGCTATGCATTCATCCCTAGGACATCCTCATGTAGGCGATTTAAGACAATCGAAAGCCATAGGAGTTGGTAGCGACCGCGTTACCCTCGGAAAGTAAATTCACAGCGCAACAAGTGATGGAGAAATGCAGTCATTCATTTCAAGAAGAAGCAAATCCATTCCTTTGGGGATTAAAGCAGCGCGATGAAGATGTCCTCGGTTATAGTGCAATTCTCGGGTGCGAAATCTTCCATGTCCACTTGTTCGCCTTTTATCCCGAGATTAAGTGTACAAAACATGTCACAAAACTTTTTCTGTTGGAATTCTCGCTTATTATAACACGTTATTCGCCCATTTGGTCAATTTTCTGTGCGTCTTCAGCTATATCCATGGTTGCTATAACGTGCTTATTTCTAAGAATTGTGCTTATTTTAAAGGAGAAAATTTTAGAAAATGTAATTGTTCTTATTTCTAAGAAATGTGCTTATTTTACATAGTGCATGCTTGTTTTGTCTTATTTGACCCTGATCGAAGACAATCGAATGGTCTCTCACATTTAATGTAATAAGAAGCGCTTGTGCGAGAACTTGAGGGAGTATGAACTCACAACACTGTCGTGACAATTTATTGCATGTAGTGTAAAAGATAATTCCTTCTTTATAAATCTCAACATAACCTGCAGTGAGGTGCATGAACTGCTTTCGAAAGACAAACAATTGCTGGATACAATCATTGGCAATGCGAAATATAGCAAATAAAGTTGCTTTACCAATTGTGTCTTATTTTCTGGAAATCTTATTTTTGGGTCCGAGTGTGCCGAGTTTTTGGGTTCCGATCGATGGTGGTCTATATCGCTAGTAAGAATAGTCTTGGCTAAGTCGTTTTGCTGTGTTGATTTTTAAGTTATTGATCATTTACCTGCCAGTACATCTTTTTACATCCGAAACAGTTATTCAATCTATTTGGTGGTTTATTTGTTGCCATATCTACCTCATTATAGTGGTCGTTCCTTGATTTAAATTTTAAAATAGAATAATTAGGACGAATACTGCCCCAATTTTTTATGGCCTTATAAATAATGCAATAAATCAATTTTGTGTTTTCTCGTGAGCTTATCGTAGTATTTTTACTTGAAATCTTCGATCCCAACGCAGATATTTACCAAAATTTTCATCGGCATATTAAGTAATGGGTCATTTTCTACTCGGTTACACTCAGGTACTCGTATTTCATTGTTCCGAGGCAATCAGTTCGGCCTGCTACTTTGGAAGTAGGATTGCGCTTTGGTTATGCCTTCCTGCTTCGTATTAACATCCCTCCCCTATCATCATGGACAGGTTAGCTTCTGTTTATTACTGCGTAAATAGTGAAGCGTTTCCCAAGGCTAGTGGATTCCTAATGACGCATCTGGAAGACCTTAATTAAGGAAGGCACGATGCGTTAGATAGCACGAAAATACGTTCACCGCCTATACTAAGGTAGCTAGAGAAACGCTGATAGAAGACTTTTACCAACATAATCACTACACTATCGCTACTAGGAAAATGTATTCCCTTTTCGGTTGGCCGTATATTTTGACTCAAGATGCACGCGTAGCTGAAAAATTGTTTGTTTGTAGAGTAAATATTACCGTAAACTAGCGTGTATTGATATTTTGTGCCAGTTTAAGTCTCGAAAAAGTCATCGTAAAGTAAATCAAAGGGCCAAGAGTTAGCGGGTAACGTTGAGACTCTCAAAGCAGAAAATTACACAAAATTGATGGGCTCGAGCTTTCGGCAATTTAACCTTCTTCGAAGTCACGCAAACTAAAAGGTGGATTATATGTGAATTTGTAGGTGACAGAGGATCCTGGATTGCATGCTTCTTCCTATAGTTTCACACTCTATCGTAAAGAAGCTGAAATGGTCAGACGATGATTTTACTTGTGTTCTTTTTAATCCGGAAAAGACGAATTATATTTTAAATTGTGTTGTGTGTTTAAACTGTGTTGCTAGTTGTGGCTGTTTGGAAGTATTTTTATCAGTTGATGGCCTTCCAATCGAAATGCTATAATTTCCAACAATTTTCATTGGGTTATCAGTTAGATTTCCATTAATTCTAGATGGCAGCTAAAGTCATACATGTATTCTTTAACATTAAACTTTAATGGGCAATGTTTTAGGTTGATGTATTTTACGTTGAATTCATTCCGATTTTCTCTTCGGCCCTACTTTTGCTGAAAATATAAAATGAACGACTACATATTTGGACGGAATTAACGATGAAGATCCTTTCATTAAGAATGAAGATATAAGAAAACCATTATATACTGGAATGGCCTTTTTTCGGATCTTGGATCACATTTATAACAGTTATTATATTTTTGTACAAGGGAGTAAATCATCGCTCTCACAATTATTCTCAATTTTTTAAATTAACCCTTTCTGAGAAATCTACATTTCAAAATATTTCCTCTTAATCTACGCTGTCTTGAATACTGGTTGAATTCTTCTTCCGTAAACTTTTTTTATTAATTTCATTCGTTTGCCTTTAATTCTTTCCTATTCTCTAAATCTACCCGTCCACGTCTTTCATTTTCACTCCGGTGACAAATGAAGATTGCGACGCGCCCCGCCTGTATAGACACCACGCTACATGAACGTTACTGCTGGCTCTCCGCGATTAATATTCAACAGGGCTAAGGGGGAAAGGGCGAAAGACCGGAAGGGGTGAGCAGATTTCTTTGGGACGTAAGCACGTGAATGCCTACGATGAGATTCTGTTTCTTCGAATCAATCAACTGCATTCTTCTGAAGTTTCATCGGCCGTGGAAGCTAATGCGGTAACGGCGTTGATTATCATGCGCGTTAGATTGAATTCGATTTATTGAAGGCATGGGAAATGTCCCCCCCTACATTCCGATCTAACCTTGGCATTACAGTGAGAAAGTTGGGTCATAAAGTAGCAGCTTAAATTTTGCTTAGCAGTTATTAGGAATATTTTTATACAGTTTATTTGTGTGCTATAAAGGATTAAAGAATCTGTTCTATTTGTTTTGTTTGGTATTTTTTTATCTAAGCGTGCACGTCTTATCTGTCGAATTCTTAAATTTAAATAAGATTTTTTATCAGCCGAGTTTTGGTTCAATGACACCCATTTTGCAATTACGATTTCAAATACTAACACAAAAAGGCATGCCTAACCAGGATTCGAACCTGGGACTTCGCATTGCTAGGCTATAACGTTAATCAGAACGCCAAGGAGTGCAGGATTCATGTAAAAGCTTTATTTCCCAAAAATATTTATTTTTCCATGCTTTATATCTATTATCCCGAGGCATTTTATCGGCATATTTATGTTACTTAACTTGCTATCTATAATGTAAAGATAGGATTCAATCAAATAAAAATTAATTACTTTTGGAGTTTCGATAATAACGTATGATTCAGGGTACTCAGACATTTTTGCTCAAGGGTGTTTACCATAAATTTGATTTTGAATTATTTTTTATTCAAAATCTTTCGGTTTTCAGTACTAATTACTAAATAATCCAGGGTACCTGTACGTTTGAGTTCAAGAGTGTTTATCCGTCTAAAAACTATTCAAAGTTGAGTAAAATTTCCACGTTCTCATAGCAACCTGATACCCAGGAGTATATTGCGCATTTTTACTCCCATTCCCCAAGAATATATTCGGATCTCCGTTTTCCACTCTTTAACAAGTCGGCGTTTTACCGTCACTCATCACGTAAGCAATGCTCAGATTGGGATAATATCTTCATGCGCCTGTCGCATCAATTATTTTCCGCCCCACGCGCTCCTCCCCGCGGAAATCTCCGACAATATACGACCCGCCCGTTCTTCCCCTATAAGACCAAGCGAAGCGAAATTATTAACGTGATAATTAAGGCTCAGGCGCACGGCATCCATAAGTCAGTGCATTTTCGGAAAATAGCGAAATGCATCCCGGATTCTCCCGGGACGTCCTCGTAAAGCTTCGGGAGAACTTATAACACCGGCTTAAAACATCCAAAGCGGAAAGAAGCCTCGGAAAACCCGGAGAGATTCCTGCGAAAGGGCGGATCGGAACCTGAAATACTAAATTTATTTAGCGTTATCTCCGCCATCTCTCCCCCACACATCCGTTGCTCATTGCGGCGCACTTCGTCGCAAATAACGCGATCCCTCCGAGTTTATCTTCAACGACAGAAGAAGGAGGGACTCCCTGGATCCCGCGATCGGGGGGACGGGAAGACGAAAGGGAGAGATTAACTCTTTTAATCCTCGGAGACGTGCATGACTTACGTTTCTCCTCCTACAAGGGCCCATGCAGGGAAGGCGTATATAGAAAGGAAGTCCTTCCATCGCCTGCGCTTTATAACGCTCCTCCATATTGCTGCTCATAACCTCCCGTGCCGTCTTTTCCCGCTCTGTCTTCCGTAATCCCGATCTGCCGTCATCTCGACTTTTTCAGCCTTAACTGACGTGTTATTCGCGGCGTGCGACTCGTTGATCCAACTCGCTCTCTGTGTGCGGAGAGGGGTTGTCTCGGTCGCTTCGCATCGCGAAAGGATGCGTCCGTTGACGAATGGATGCGCATATGGTCCCTAATACAGTAAATAAGGCGAAATGACGGTGGGCATCTGAAAAAGGATGTTTTTATTGCGGTGGGTTTCGAACGTCTTTTTTACTCGTCAAACCAGTTGAGTCGTAAGGGAGGATTTGTGTTTAAATACATTCTGCTTCCTTTTATCTTTGATTTCAAGATTCTTTCCTTGTTGAGGAGGAGAGGTTATTTTCTCAATCCCTCCCGGGGGGAATAAAGCTAACGAAGGCTATTTATTGTCGGAGTTGGAAATACTGTCAAAGAATGGCTTGAAGGCGTATAATTTGCAATGTTTTTTGTTGATAGTACGATTACAATGTCAACGAAGAATGTAAAAGTACGCTCTGGAATGATCTCAACAGAATATTTGATTAAATCTAGTAGGTTACAGCTCGAATTTGTGGAATGGCACCATACTTAAGGAATAATTAATATACAGGAATAACTTAACTATTATGATATTTATACTTTTTATTTTAACTTATTATTTTATTTGGGCACAATATTTGAAATTAGTTTCCAACCTCACAGATTTATCCCGATATGATTGAAACGGAATTTTTTATCGGAGATAACTGTAATACTAGCGAATACTAGTAAATACTCTACTGATTATTTATTTACTTTACTTATACTGATTAAATTCTTGTATACAAACCTCTATTATTAAGACTAAGGAAAATTTCTCCAGGGTATAATATTCCCGCTCAATAAAACTTTGCTTTACGCACTAATTAACTCTGAATTCGCGATCTTTTCCCGTACTTCAACAATAAGCTTCCAATTGTTGTAGGATTCTGATTCAACAGTCACGCAAAAAATATCGATGAGTCATGCTCTTAATGTATGTCGTGTACTCCTTATTAAATAATTCCCGACTTTGATATTATATCGTATGCTTTAATTCTCTTCCGACATGTAATAATATTATGGCATACAAGAGGTTAACATTCCGAGAAACCGCCAGCTGTTTCAGCGGTGTTTCCTTTCGAATTTCAATCACATTAAAACTCAGGATTCGAGCCGCCCTTCGTATTGCAAGGAATTCGCTGCAATCCATTATATTCATTTGCCTTTGTTACGCGGACTCGCCGATTAATTATTGGGCAATTACTTTGCGGTGAGGAAGCCATGCCGAGTCGATTGTAATTCAATTCGTGTTACCCACGTTGGAACCTTTTATAAGGGAGCGTGGGAAATCCCTGTAGGAGGAGGAATGGACATGTAGGGGAAGGGACGTGTGGGGGTGGGACCCTCACGTAGAGAGGGTGGGGGAGGATTCGGAGTAAAGGGGGGGGGTGTTCGAGGAAGGCCGGTCTTGCTTGAGTGAGATTTCTAGGGTGAGAAGGAGTTTGGGAGAATACATCAGAGATAGGCTTCGGGATGGAAAGGGGAGATAAGGCGATGCATAATTGGAGGGGAGAAAATGAGGAAATTAAGAACAGGAAAATAGAGGCGAGCGGAGAGAGTAACCAGAGCCCTCTTAAATGGATACTTCTTTGTTTTTAATTCGTTTCCATCCTGACTTCCGACCATTTCCTCCAATGTAATCATATCTGGGAATTTATTCGTTATATACTGCCGCGGAAGATTGTTTTATCTCCCCTATCCTAGCATTAAGGTTGACAGGTGACTCGTAATTACTGAGCTGTATTACTTAATGCACTCCTGTGTAGTAAACATACATAAGTTAAGTTAAAGATATTATTTTAGAGAATTTGTGAGTGGAATTATGTTCGTCGAATGGCATTGGAAACGTTCCACGGTTTCTGATAGTATATTTATTTTTTTCGCGAATTTAAATTATAGTTGTATGTTTAATTTGAAAGCAAAACACATTTGAATAATTTATTTTTAAAACTCACTTTCTTTTGACGTTTTAGCGTGAAATTAATCTGTAGATACTTCTCTTACTACCTTCCTATTACTTTTTCTTTTGATATAATCGTCTTTGTATTCCCTTGTTTATCATTAATGTTTCAAGTGTTACATTCGAGATAATTTCAGCCATTAACTATATGCCTCCAAGACTCGACTCGCATCCGAGGAGTAAAAGTAAAAAATTAGTTACCTTAACTAATTACTAAAAAAATAAAGGCATAATTTTAGTAACTTTAATTATTATTATTGATTCATTTATGATGATGTATGGACTAATCGTCCTATGGCAACATTATCACCGTACTAAGCTACACCAAAATATTTTCGCTCTGTACGCTGATATAGTATTAAATAAGTTGCTATTTACAATAATGAAATGTTATTGACAATTCTCAAACATATATCATCAGCTTCAGCTGTTACAATACATCAATTTATTAGCTACAACAATAAAATATCTTTTAACAGCTGTCTCATACAGCACCTCACTTAATTTCCGTTATTTCCCTCATAAATATTTAGCCTTTGTAAGGAAGGCTAAAATGAGTTTTTGCTGGAAAATTGATCTAAATGGATGAATGTTGACGCTTGCCTTTTTAATGCATCATTGTAATTACTATTTTAAACTTTTATGCATCCGCGTAAAAATATCCAAAAATTCGTCGACCATGTTTGTGAGGATTGAAGTCGAAGACAGGACAAAAAAAGGCAGCGGCGGTGTCTGTGGAGGCGAGGGTGGTTGCCGCGACCCCGACCCCTGACCCCACACACCGATTCCCACCCTCCCCATCGCATGCCCCTTGGGAGGTACGGGGAGATGAAGGCACCACCCTTGGACGGCTCCACCCACCCGCCGCGTCCCTCCTCTTTCACTTGGCATCTGACTCACTCCAAGGTTATACGCGAAGGGAATCGAGACCCGCAGAAGTCGGGAGAACGTTGTCACTGTTCGTGATGGCATCCGAAGCATCTCCGCTGCTCATCCGAATCTGATTTCGAGAGACTTCGACGCGCGCATGAGAGGGGAAGACGCTTATGGAGTTAAATTGTACGTTGTAAAATGTTCGCTCGCCGTTTCTTAATTGAAGGATGGGATTCCTGGAAGGAAGTTCGGATCGGGGAAAAGTGTATGCCGTGGATTTAATTTTGATGTGACTGGACGTCTGTGGAAGAAATACCGCAAAACGTTCGGAATTCGGCAGGGAAAAATGAGTTTTATTTCCAGTTATGTTACAGGCGGATCTCTCCCTTGGAAATGAATTGGTTTTTTTTAATGATCCGGCCGATGCTTCCAGGTGCATTTGCAGCTCTATGGCGTTATCTAGAATCAGATTTTTGTAATCATATGTTACGTATCTTAAGGACGATTCGTTTAGCTACGCGTCTTGATTATTAATTATCATTTAATAGATCAATGTTTCTTCGTTTTTAGATTTTCATTTAATAGATATAACCTACATTAGTATATAGGAGTTGTGTTAGTGCTTACTGTTACTTTACCGATCGCGATTAAGGTTTACTCAAGAGATCATTATTGAAATGATGATGATCTCATAGCAATGCTTAATGAAGTCACTCCTATAGTATAATTATTTGACATTTCATATACATTGCATATAACTATTTCAGAACAGTTCAGGGTAATTCAAGTTATTTCACATTGAATATTTCATATAATCTCACATGAAAAAAAATAATATCACATAGAAATTTATTTGGAAAAAAATAGAACCTTCTTTTCTTATTCATTAAAAAGATCTTTGCATCGGTTACCACGATTTATATACTAAATCACCATTACTTCACGGAATAAACAAATAAATAACTTTAGTTTCGAAACCGTTTGGCTCTGAATGTTATCTCTTGTCTTCGTCCGAAGTAAGTAATTATATTTTTTGTTAACTGCTGCGTTTGTCTCCCCCTCTTGACATCTATCTTGATTCGTTCTTTACCATTTCGCTGGCTATCAAGAGAGAATATCTCCAGCCTGCGTCCTTGGCAACTGTCATTACAGTGTTGCCACTCTCTTCGGATTCTTCATCCTGTCCAGAATCATGTCTCACCTGAACCTGTCTTTTTTTTGAAAGTCAATGACATGATAACTCTTACAGAAGAACTGGCACAATTCATAGTTAAATATCATTAAGTTATCCATTACTGGGGAAGTGTATCGATATTCTATGATTAAATGCTGTAGTATTGGGTGGTACATTATTTATAATTTCGGTTCTTTTTCTTTCGCTAAAATTTATGCAAAGTATCAATTCTGTCAGAATATTTGAGGAAATAATAATTATGATCTTTCTTAATATTGTGTGAAAAAATTCCTCCACTAAGGAATAATTAAAATTTTATGAAAGCTAGATGTTGTTCGAATAAATTTGAAGGAAGCCAATAACTTAAAATTTTCAGAGAAGATTACGAGACATCCCAAGAAAAGCCTTGATTTGTAGCTATCAATGAGACAAAGAGAGAAAGGTGGGGCTTTAAGATTTATTGCCCATAAACTCTTAGTGGAAGACAAAGGCCCGATGCTGCGCTCGAATGTTTTATTCAGCTCTACAAGTGCTTCATATTATTGAGCATTTCAATTTTTTTCCGACATGAATTTTATGAATTTCATGCCTAAGTGTCGTCAACTTGTACCTCATGCAATTTACATGTTGCTCGTGTTATCTGCCTGCGGTAACTTTATCTGTTTCCAAGGCTTCCTTCATCGGTCGTTATAAGCATTTCACCCGAACATCGCGAAAAAAACTGCAAGAATCTTATCGGCTATCATCAGATACTGGTGTTTTGTTGGCGGCGGGATGCTTAACTCCTTCCACCATCTTCCACCGTCGGACCCCTTGACCAACCACCCCACCCCCACCCACGGATTGTCCAGAGGCACGGTCCAGGCCACTCATACTGCTGTATCGCGCCACGTAATTGGTCAGAGATTAAGAATGATAGGTCCAATGTGCACGCCCCGTTTAACCAATGGGAGCCCTCCGCAATGCAGACATGAAATTAGTGGCCCCAAACCGATTCGTGAGTCGTCACATTAAAAAAATAATATGTATGCAGGGGTGGGAGGTGGATTGGCGGGAAGGCACGGGGGTGGGGGAGAGAAAGTTCGGGAGGAGGAAGTGGGAGGAGGTCGCGGAGGGAATATTCCGTCCAGACATTAGTGGAACGATGGAATATAAAATTTTCTCCGTTGGAAATAGAGGGGAGGTTCTCCCAAGATGGAGCAGAAAAACCAAGCAGGCAAACGGATAATTATATGGTCCCACCCTTTTACGGATCCCTATCTGATATCAAAAACGTTTGCGTTTTGAAAAAGGAACAGTGTTAAACTGCTCCCATCCTTTAGGGATGGAGACTGGGGGAGGATCGGAATAACATATCGACGGTAAAGGGAACGACGATTCAGGAGTAACAGTGGCAGGGGGAATGGAAGGATGTTCAGATAGAAAGAAAGAGCCGACCGCGATAATTATGTACGGAACGATTCGGAATAATTCTCGTAAACGAAGTATTTGTCGGTGTAATCCGTCCCCTAAAAAGCATTTATCTTCCACTCGCCCATCATTTATCGCAAGCTCTCGTTGCCGCTGGTTCCAGAAGGCCATACTCCGCGGAGTCCTCCGGTATGAGGGTTAATGCGGAGGCCTATAAAATATTGGACGGTGTCGGAGAGTAAAAAAGGAGTCCGGAGGCAATGAAACGTGCCTCATTTTGTCAGCGGCCGCCTTGCGAGCAGCACTCCCACTTTTTGAAGTGGAAAGATCGAAAACGTACGAACCGATTATCGAGTATTTCGGACTACACTTGCTAAGTTGTCATGTCACGGAGGATTTATTCGTCAGTTCCGCGGAATCTCTACCGGTTCCATACGGGTGCAGCGAAGGGGAGGGTGTCACAGTCGGAGATAAGGGGAGAGAAGCGGAAGACCACACATCGCAAGGAATAAAAATGCGATCGAATAGAGGGATTCTGGGAGAGGAGAGTATCAGCGCGATCTTGTTATATTTCCCAACATTTTTTGCCTCGTCCAGCCATAACTCATGCGTACCCCCTCCGATCTCTCACCTCCTCCCCAACGAGTACATCGGGAGTACATGCTCCGTTCGCAGCTTCCTCCTCCTCCCTCTCCCCCTGCCTTATCCGCACTCTCGAAAACTATCCCGCCTCTTGTTGAACGCTTTGCGATTTGATTGGAGGAATCAAGCTCTTGAGGCCACTCCCACTTAAAACATCACGAAACCTCCCACTTTATCTTCTTATTCCCTGAGATCTCACCCTCTTCCCCGGCCGCGGCTCCCCTCCTCCCACATCCACCACTCCCCCTCAGGGAATATCCTCTCGGACGCACGAGAAAATTCCTGCTTCACCCACTCCTTCGCTATTAAAACTTATATTCCCCTTGCCCCCCAACCTCCCATCGTTTCTGTTTTCGGCTCGCTACGGAATTTTTCCTTTTGAATAATTTTATTTTGTCATAGCGTGGATCGTCTATTTGGGGTCATTGCTCCTGGTTCGAGTCCAATGAGATTGTGATAAATGTGATATTTTTAACTATTATCGCTCTTTTCAATCAAGTATCTCCTAATACCTCCTTGGTTTAATCTTTCTAAAATTATTAGTGGTAAGAATTACTTAAATATTCCCAAAAATAACTTCTGAAATGCACTAGAATCTGAATTTGTTTTACACGCCTTGTAACCTGTATATGCGACGCATTTTTCTGCGATGGACTGAGTCTTTCCTTAAGTGCGAATATTGCGGTAACTGCAGTAATTCTCATCTAAATTAGGGAATATTAGACGTGCATTAACTTTCCAGAAACATTTGTCGAAGCAGGAATTTAATCCATTAAAGACCTCAGGCACTAGGACTCCAGGAAGAGATTATTCATTTCAAAAATGACAATTCTCTTTTTTTAGGGCACCCTAAGCGATGGGGCACCCAACTAACGCCTAGTACTGGCAAATCTGCTCCTAAGTAGAAAGTATAGAAAAAATAGGGTTAAGTTATAAATGTTGTCCTGTTTTTGTCTTCTATTCATTTATAGTCGTTTACGGTGAGGTCGTACAACGTATACGACATCAGCGCTATTTTACCGAAAATTTCATAAGCATTCCGAAACACGGCTTCCCCGAAATATTTACGTGTAATCGTAAGCCTGTATACTGCCTCCTTCCTGCTTACCGCTCCTTGCATGTGGTAATTGTGACCCTGAATCCCCAGTGAGAGTCGCCGAAAGCTTGATCCAGGTTACACGAGACATGATTTTTATGGTTTCCCTTCTCCTCAGGTACTACTCCGCTTTCCTCCTCCCTCCCCCTGTCCACGTACACAAACACCAACTTACTATCTCCCCTCCCCTTCCACTCCTCCGCCTCCCTCTCGATACCTCCTGTCTTAACCCTCCGTCCGATCCCCAATTTGCATATCATCCGTCTAGACTCGGATTCCGTTTGCCTTTGCTATGCGTGTGGACCAACAGTTGAATTGTGAGGGAGTCTGTTGTCGAAGCATGGATCGATTGTTTCCTTTCCGTAGATTCCATCCAGTCGTACTTCCTAGTCGATCTTTTTCCTTGGAATCCCTCCGGATTTTTGAACGCTCCAGTTAATTTAGCGGTCATATAGGCATTAGCTAGGTCTTTTTTCTCTTTCAATTTAAATAAAGGGGTATAACAGATATGCCCATATTTGGTCTGGCCTAGTGATATCTTTCAGTTGCGGACCAAAAACCAGAAACTTTTATGGATTTACCGAACACTACCATTTTACGAACACTATTACTACTAACACTACTACTAATTCACACTAACATTAGTGTGAATTTATCATGATTCCAACTCATATCTAAATATATTGGAAGGACCTGTTAAGCTTTAGAGAAAAGTTGTGTACTTAGGATTGAAATTCTATGAGAATTCTTTTTCGTGGAAACATTTTGATTTGCTGCAGAAAAAACTGAAAATGGTTGTTTAAACTGATAGTGAGCTCATAATCTGGATATTGTGCAATCTGTGTTGAAGCTGTGCAATACTTTGTGATAAAAAATAATGCGTATTTGAGTTGAAGTGTTAAAAATGCATACTTTGCAATAATTTTCGCAGTTTAGGTATCGTCTTCTCTGTAAGTTCTGTCTCTGGGTGTGTAAAAAGGGAAGTCTTAGCTAAGTTTCTAATGCAACGTTATACTAATGCAAAGTTTCTAATATATATTTTCTATCGAGAGACATTTTAAATGTACGGATTTATTTAATTTTTATCAAGTGTGCGAGTCATGTTGTTTTGTTTTGTATATTATGCATGTATTTGTCATTTATGTCGAATTCAGAAGTATTATGGTTGTAATTGTCATACCGAATTTACACAAGGCTCAAACGCAAGAATAGCATCAGAGAATTGGCCACGATTGAATGGAGAACAAGCTTGTTGTATTCTCTACAGTTTTCATTTTTGTGCCTTGTATAATCTATTGCTCCTATAAATGAGTTCCTCAGAGCTAACAAGACTTTCTTTATCTGTGTTCTTTTGGAAAAGTAATTTACGTATATTTTGAGTTAGACTCTTAACTTACATTTAAGTTGAAAGGATTTGAAACTCATCGTCTTAGATCTTAAATGTATATTACAATGAACTACAATGTTTTTCTTGAAAAATATTAATTACACATCACATATTTGTGCTCCTAAATGTTTATAATGGTTGCTCTCAGTACTTTTTTGTCCTAATTCAGTGGCGTCTTTCATTTGATGTCTAAAGCCTGTCTTTCTTGAAAGACTTTTTAAGATTCTAGACCGATATATATCTCTTTATTATTCCATTTATTATTTCTCGTCGGCCGATAAAGAAAATAGATTCGCTAATGATTTGTTGACATCATTAGTTCGTCCTTTATTTACGGCTTCTTCGAAACTTTTCAACCTTCACTTTAATATATCAATACTCTTTTATTTTCCTCCTGTCGTAATTTAAGAAAATTTCAATTCTTATGCCTCTTACCCTTCACTAAACATTCATCGTTAGCGCCACTTGTCCATTAGAACAGACATACTTGTCTTTCCTCGAATCGCGGTTCATTGGCTCCTATCCCTCTCCATATCCGTCGTCTTTCGACAATCCTCCGCCCACCGCCTCCCCCTCCTCCCCCTCCCAATCAAACCCCACTCCAGAGTGCCTTCCTCACTCAGGCGGGGGCCGGAATGCCCTGTGAAGTATTACGGTCGTAAAGACGATGGAAAATGGCAGTTCTAAAACGGTCAAATCACATGTTGGTCCTAATGTCGCTCTCCCGCTCGAAATGGTTGGTGCTTTTTTGTCTCTTTTATCTTTCCTGTTTTTTTGCTTTCTTTCCTCCGCTCAACTGCCTCTCCTCTTCTCTCTTTCACCTTCAATTCCTCCAAATTAATTCGTCCGTGAATTTTCTCCGAGTCGGCATTCCCCGTGCGAATCTTCCGGGCGGTTTCAAAAATTTTCGCGCTTCCTTCGAAAGGATTCTGACTATTGCTGCTTCATTCAGCTATTTCATGGTAGTTTTTTTAGTAAAATTTTAATTTTTTGTCGATTACTCTTCTAATGAACTTTTTAGCTGAGGTTTCGCGGAAGCTTATAGCTCATGCTCTGAGAATTAAATCCTGTTTGTAACAATCCACTTTTATGAAGGGTTTCCGGCTGGGGTTTCGATTTTTTAGACGGTATCTGTCTCAAATTCCCTCTCTTTTACTTAATTTTCCTCCTTCCAGAATTGCATGTGCTGTAAATCTGTGCTGCGCTTCTCAATATCGCAATTCATGTCATGCATCTTTTTCCGATTTTATAAAATATTTACTATGAATGTAATGTAATTATGAACTACATACGTAATGTAAGCTCTTTTCAGAATTGTACCCACTGTCAACAAGTCGTTCTCCAACTTTAAGATGTAAAATTCGTTGTAATAATAAATAAATAAATCACGTATATCTTCCAGGTGAAATTTAGACTAAATTATGAATTAAAAATTTCGCTATAGAAGTACAGGTCTGGAGAGTAAAAAAATTGGAGATTTTTCGGTAAATTGGATTAGTTGCTACATGGTCGACTCAAATTCTCAAGCCTCAATTCTTCCTTATTCCCTTCCAAAACCTCTTTCCTTTCTTCACTCTGCATATTCGTAGCATAATTTTAGCCAGAGAAATACAGATCTGTGGCAAAGTGGCAAAATGGTTGAAGAGATTTTTCGATAAACTGGAAGATTAGTTGCTACCTGGTCGACTTAGCGTGTTATATTTGGGCACAAAACAATAGATTCTCCTGTTGAGAAATGCCGTGTTTTGCATCGAGATTTCCATCGATATTGCATGTTCTCCCATTTAAATCGACCAGTTCTTTAACACCTCCTAACCATATCTGCTTTACGTTCAGTGGCTCACGTCTACATTCCGATATTCTCCTTCCGCCGCTTCCCTTCTCACGAGAGCTATCGCCAGCACGGATTTTTCGAAGTCACATGTTTTCCACATCCAAATGACACGGGGACCGCTTTCCTCCTATTCACACCCCGAGCGCGCAAATTAGGAAGAGCGGTGCGTGGGAATCACAAGATTCCTGGAGCCTCGGACGATGGTCCTAACTATTTATGCGTGCGCGAAATTTGTTTTATTTTACGCTGCCCCGGCAGTGGTATAAGATGATGGATTGTTTTTAGATACGCGCTGATAAAAAGCCCCGAAATATTTCTTGCGTCAGCCGAACCTAGATGTGTTAAAAAAGGAAAGAAATGAATAAACCCTTCAGCTTTTTCACAATTGGAAGCAGCACGATTTTTCGGTTGATAAATGTCTATCGTTGTTATAAGATATGGATTTAATTCAGGAAAAATCTTATCCACGATATATATTAGCATGATTTTATGTGGCTCAAGACCATTAAAGATAAGAGAGTATTGATGAGTTGTATAAAGAAGCTTGTTTGCACACTTGCAGTTTTAAAATGTATCATAACAGCACGTTTTATATTTATTTGGGTATGTATTTTCTATATATCGTCTTCAAATTGCTCTACTCTAAATCATATTACTAACTGTAATATAATTTTTTCTTACATTGACCATTACTGACCCTTGCGTTGCAGTAGTTAGTGTGCCAACCTTATAACGTCGACTCGCGTTCGAATTCTTGTTGGATCCTAGTTTGAGCATTGTTTTTTATAAGAGATATAAATGTTTCATTGCATAAATGGCCAATATTGACTAAATTTCGTTCAAAAAGTAAAGACAGAATTATAATTATATTTTCTCCATCATCAGACAGTGAAAGTCCCTCAATGTAAAATTACTAAATGTAATCGTTGCTAACTTACGTGTTTTTTATCGAATATTTTTGACTCTTGTATTGAATAATATCTTAGTTTTCTGTCTTCTGATTAACATTTTCTTCCGGAAGATGTTTTGAACATTATTACCTTTTGTGAAGGTTCAATGCCGATGATGAAACTTTCCATTGCGATTGCATCTCGAATTAACGATCCATTTTCTTTCGTGATTACCAATTTAAGACTTCGGGTATTAACTCGATTTCCTAAGAAATGGAGACAACTTTTTCGCTAACTTGATCGGATTACACATCTCAATAAGCCTATACTTCTAATGATTTACCCGCATAGTTTCCTTTTAAAGAATTCCTAGCCAGTCATGCGAACGGGATCGAGAAGAAATTGAAGGAGCACAAATAGGAGAGGGATTTCCGAGGGATCGCATTTTTAGGAGCCCACATAGAAGAGACCCTTCTCTGCTCCATCACCCCCATCTCCCCTCGCTCTTTGTTCTCCGAAATGCTTCATCCTCCCCCGCTTTTTTCCTGCATTCCGAGACATTCTCTCCTTCCGTTTAATCATCTTCTTCCTCCTCCCGCACCTTTCTTCTCTTTCTCCGCCATTCCTCTCCTATGATCCCACCCTTTCCCTTTTTTGCCCGCACCGGAAAGATGTCGGCACTGCTATTCCATCCACGGATTCCGAAAAGAGAGCGGATGTATCAGAGCCGTGTTCACGGACATCAAAATGGGAATTCCAGGGCCGTCGTTCGAAGCCGAGAAGAAAAACAGGGAGTCGGAGATGCTGATTGTAATCTTGGTGTGATCATGGAATAATTCCGGGAGGAATCGCGGAGAGGCCGCCGAAGTGGGTGCGGGAACGATGGCTCGATAAGTTACGGAGAGGCTGTGTAGAAAATGCGTGTATCGAAATGTAACAATTTTTTTTTGAGGATGCGGCGAATGTTAGGTTTCCGAAGTACTTCTCCCGTGGTCTTTTTTGCATTATTTAATGCCGATTACTAGCGCGCAATTGAATTTCTTCGCTGTTCTTTCGTTTAATGTTTTTTTTTATTTTCTGCAGCATGGATAAGAAGGACTCTAGGGTTCTAAGAATAAAAAGTGATGGATGGTGTTCAAAGTGGGTGAACTAGGCGGTGTGAATTCCCCAAGGCTGAAATACATATTTTTACGATTTACGCCATCTAAATGTTGGAAAATATATCTTCGCCTGTAATAGCTACAATCACGTTTCTATTGCGCAAACGTCAGTCTTTAGGTGACTCTTGGAACTCCTTTCCAATTCACTGAAACAACCACCATTCAGACCCGATTTTACTTGGCTTGGTGGTATTTTATTCTGGCTCCTACTTCTTAAACTTTATATTGCGGAAATAAAAGTAAGATATGTTTATACAATTTGGAGTTTAGTATAATAGTAAGTAAACATAAAATTTGGATTAATTTCATCTGAGAAAAAACATTGAGCTTGACTCCTAAAATCGTGTTAATTCGGAGTTAGAAGGAAATTATTATTAAATGTTTTTGAAGGAACTGTACTTTTAAGGAAAACAATTCCGAATCCTTTATTGAGATGATTCAATTATTATTTGTAGAATATTTCTTATATTTTGAGCTGCTGGGTGGTTGGAGATCATCAGTTAACATTTAGTCGTTTGTACTTAAAAACTAAGATATTGGTACGCACAAACCATCAACTGCCTCTATACACCGTCATACTATTGATATTATGATTCATGGAAGATTGTCAAATCTTATACATTCTTCTATTGTTCTAAGGTCTGTTAAACACTTTTAGAGAGGCTCCTTGCTATTTCTGTGTGGGTATTTTTCTAGTCGATTCTTCTTTAAATCATGTGTTTGGCGGCTTACTTTTATGTTTGAATAATTTCTGCAACAATCGAAAGTAGCAGAGAACTATCTTTAGTTTACTTTTAAATTAGTTGAGAGTCCAATTAGTTGAAATTAGATAGGGATTATTGACTAGAGGTGAAAGGCGGGGGGATTGTCAGAACTCCGGCGACGTCTACCAATTAGACACATCTCGAGCCATCCATGTAGACAAACCATTAGTTTTCGGAGCCGTCATTGTCCAAACAACCTTGAGAACAGTCGTGTTCGAATCACGCTTCTAAAAGGCAAGGAGGAACCGTTTTGATGCTAAACATCTCATTTCGAGAGAACGGTCGGCTTAAATGCTGATCCGTATGTCTTGCCGTAAGAAACTGTTTCTTTCATTGCGCATGCGTGAAGAGGTACACTTGTTTCCGTCTTACATCGCCTTCTGTTTCAATCCTCACCTTCTTACGCATCTTCATCTGCACCCCCGACTATGTTACATCCTAGAAAATTGCTGAAATATCTCCGAGCTGTTCAGAGATATTCTACCTATGCTCCTACAAGAAAACCACCACGGAATCACAACCATTACTTTCAGTAATTTACTCAATAATAATATTAATGGCTAAATACGGAATTTATTTAGCAGTAACTATGCGAAGTGTTAAAGTTCGCGCAAACAAAATCCACTTTTTTATTTTTGGCCAGCTTTTTTCGATTTTAGCCCACTGCACGAAGTTATGTATATTAGAACAAATACTAAATACAATGAAAGAATGCTTGGAAGGTAACAAGGTGAAATTTAATCGCAAAATATAAGTTATCAGTAAAAGAAAATAATTTCCTACTAACTCGAGATCTATATGGTAATGCACGTGTATGATATGGCTGCTTAGCTCCGATGTTCAGTTGCTATTTTTTTTTATCAAAGGCCCATTGAGTTAAACGGTCGAACATGTGCCCACTATTTTTAAGCAAAGAACGTGCCCTGAAAGATTTGTGCGAATCCGTTGGTAAATTTCCCACTAACCTGGTTTTCCCCTTGTTGGTAAAAATTTTAATTTCTCAAAATTGTTTAGCATCGAGTCGGCTCGTGTTACCATAATCCGATCGTAATAATATTTATTAAATAAGTTAAGGAGGCCAAATAGAAAAATAGAGGGTATACGTATTTCATTTTGCGAAAAAATATTTTATCTTATATCTTGGGACACCCTAGTGATCAGTTGCCATGTATTATCATTTCGCAATCATAGATCTTGAATTCTGAGCCATTTAATTCCCATAATATAGTTCTATATTTGCTATAATAGCCAGCGTTAAGAACTCCGATGTTAACAACATATGTTAACACTGTTTAATGTCTCGTTCAACTTTAAATCACAGTGGAGAGCTATTTTCCTCTGAAAACTTTTATTAAAGCTCATGTACATCTTTTTTATGGGTTTTCCTAATTTAAGGACAGCTTCTATCGATCTCTGGCCTCTAACTTCGTTACAAGTTCGCGTACTTTTAAATTATGCGATCACTAACCTGCTACGTTCTTTCATATCGAATGCCAACTTGGATCAACAGCTATAAATAACTCTATAATACAGTCTCTATGGATGTTGTTATTTTTAAGCGGTTCTTCAGTACGGGGATTGTCTTGAAAAACTGACTTTATTAGCTATATTCTCGTTTAATCGTTACACATTTCACTCCGTAAGGAAATAAGACAGCATCCTCGAAAATTTCTCCGGCATGTAGCGAATTAGTCTCCCCTCTAATATATGTAAATATATCGGGGAACTATGCTAGAAATTCATTATGACGTCGCTCGGCTGCAAGCGAACTGAAATTGCCCGAATAATTCCCGAAGAAAGTATTCGCCTGTCTCACAATCAAGTACACTCCGCGACCTCCCCTTTCTGCATTGTCTCTCCATCCCTTTCTTACGCCCTCTATATTCAGAGCTCCATTTCCTCCCCTACTCATTATGGCTGCCTATATTACCCTTTTTTCAATCTCTTTCATTCCCGAGCAATTTTCATCCGCTTTATTTCCGAACTCTCCCTCTCTCTTTTTTCCCATCCACTTTCATCCTCCGTTCCCTCATCTTCCCGTCCGTTCCCTTCTCCCGCCATTTCCTGCCATCCCCTCTCAGCAGTTCCAAAAAACCCTCCTCGGGACTTTTTTCGCATTCTTTCAGGAATACCCGTGCTAGAGGCACGCCACATTCCAGGCCAATTAGAGGCCAGCGGACGTCGTTGAAGAGAACACAATGGCGACCGCCGACCGGGACCACGATTTCTCACCGAGTGGGAGAGTGGGATGCTTAGAATAGGAGAGAGGATGAGAGGTGGAAATATATGAAGAGAAGGGTTGGAGGAGGATGAAAAAGAATGGGGACGCATTGTGGGAGAGGCTATGAAAGGGAAGGGTAATAAGGTAAAGGGGGAAGGGAAGGCATGCGAAACTGATGATGAAGCGGGTTATTCAGAGGATATAACCCACAGAGATCGGAAGGACGGAATGTGATAGAAATGGTATAAATACGGCGTCGCGGGATGGCTCTCGAGGGACGTAGTGCGGAGGGAAATCCTCGCTACAGGTTTGGTGGATAAATGGATCGTTGTCTGGATAACGTATTACGCGCGAGTGTAGGTTGGAAGCGTGCATACTGCAAGGGTGGAAGAAATTCGAACAATTTTTCACGAGTGATTATTTCATTGGCAGGCGTGTCCCGTTCCAGTTGTTGATGTCAGAATCGACTTCGTGGGCTGCATGAAATAGGCATTCTCTTACTGTTGGAGGAATTACGTGTAACATTACATGCCAAAAGGATTTTTTTCTCTATAATATTACGTTCATAATGATCAGTCTTTCATATTGGATTGATAAGTATTAATTATGAACCTTTTGGGAAGTAAAGAAGAAAGGTTTTTGGGCTCCTTTGAAAAGCAAGTCTGATTAGATTTTCTGTACGCTGAACTGTACGTACGTATTCACGCCAGAAACATCTCGGATATTTATGCATTACCAGCACTAATAGAGATCGAGAGCTTGCAAAAACCATATCTCGGTCACACTACATTATTCAATACTGATATTCATGTTAATTATGTCTACAAAACGATCTAGAGTGTATTTAAGTTGATACACCTAGTGTTTACTAACTAAGAGATAAAGATTTTTCGTTTTCCAGAGGTATGCATTACTAAGGCTTCCACTTCAGAAATAATTAGCATTGGTGCTTTGAAGATGTTCGCAATCATTTTATTTATTTCTCAGAGGAATGCTTTACTTATGCTTTCGTGGAAGAACTGAGGTTTATTAATTTTTTGAAATGGTTAATAATTATTTTCTTTATTTCATAATGCTATTGAGATAAAACAAAATCCGATAAAATACGAGTAAAATATATATGCGTCTTAATACCGCGGATTATCCTCGTAAATCAAAGGCTAACTCACGCAGATTCGCAGTATTTTATGCACGTCATTTGATGATTAACTCTTCCTCCGCGTCATTATAGGAGAAATTAACGATTCCTTGCAGTTTCACTCCTCCCTAATCCATCAACTTACCGTATCGGGCAAACGCACTTCTTTTCTCCAAAATCCTCCAATGCCTAGCGACGGTAGCGTAAAAAATTTATGAAGCACGCAATTAGAAACCCCGTCCAGACCACAAGTGGGACCACTCACGCCTCGAGGTGGAGGAATTAGCGAGAAAAAATGAGGGAGTCGAGGTTGTAAGGGGTGTCGGAAGGTGGGGATGCGGCGAATGGGGGGAGATGGGAGTAGGAAGCATCTCATCCATCAAAGGCGCAACATATGAGGTCACATTGGGCGAGACCACGGGTACCATGAGTAGGCCTTCCCCAAGGGGTTAATGGTGGATTCTTCACCGCCTTACGAATTTACCCTTTACGTCAGCTTGAGACAATTAGAGAAAGACGTGACAAATTGAGTCATGAAGAAGTCAATTGTTTTATCGAGGGAATGTTCTCTGAGTCCTTTAAAGTTATCCAGGAAAGCCGAAACATTTATGAGAGTTTTGAAAATTTTGATTCTTTACGATTCGACCCAATTTTCGTAGATTTAGGCTTTTACATTCTCCATTTCGATGGTTACTAAGGATAAGCTTAGTATTGTTCTATAGCAAAAGAAACATTCTTAAGTGATACCCCAATTTGTTTTGAATGCATTACGAAATATCGTTAATAAGGAGGTTACATTGATCGGCTTGCATCGGCTGTAATTAGACAATTTCACAGTTAAAGGGAACTGGGGGTTAACTATGAGTTGTTATCGAAACCGCTTCATTAGGATTCATAATTATATAGATTGAAGATTACATGATTGATTAAATGTATTCGTTTATTCAGGAGACGAAATATCGGACATTGATATTATATAGTATATTGATCATTTGATTAAATATAACACCACAAGAATAACAACATCGATGCTTTTCAGCCAATAGACGAAACAATTAATTAATCACTTCTAGTGAGATATGGTGGAATATCCTTATTTTCTTTAAACTGATAAAAAACGAAACGTCTGATAATAAAGCCTGCTTTTTATATTAATATATTTCTATGTATTACTATTAATATTACTATGTGGTGATTTTGAGATAACGGAAATATTTTTGGATGCGGCAATGTTATGCTTTTGTTACCTTGGTTTAATCAATAGGATATATTAGGGAAGGGATAGGAAAGGTTAATTAAAAGTGTTTTCCTTTCAGTTACAAAGACATAGCTAATAGTTTCCGCTTGATATCGTCCTATGGTCGAACTTCTTTCAAAACTCTCCTCTCTCAATGGTGTGGGAAGATCCAGTAGGTCCGGCAGCGATTCCTCCCCGTTTATCACATCCGGAAATCTAATCACCCCAATCTCTTTGCCGAGGATTTGGACTGTTTTTGCCATAGACTGCGAGTTCGTATCGGCCGGAGCATATCTCGCCGAAATTCCCGGTGTTGCCGCGCGGCTTAATGGGCGACCCGATTATTTTTTTTAAATGGCCCTCTGCCTTCCCATAACTTCGGACGGGAGGGCAGCGGTATGATAAAAAATAAAATATCGAGGGCGGTCGAGCGAACAAAAAAGAGATTGGGCTGTGGCCATCCTCCGGACGAGGGATGGAAATTTTCGGCCCCCGTTTGAAAATCAGTCGGCACGCACACCAAAGGTGACCGTTATCTTGGGCGAAGATCTCACGGAAGGCGACAAGAGGAAGAGGGGGTCGTGGGGGGCGCGAGGCGGGCCACTGATCCGGAGACGGGAGGAAATTAACTAGATCGTTTGTTCCGGGGTTTTGATTCCGGGAGCTGACGATAACAGAGGCGATTGGTCGAGAGGATCCGGGGGATGGCGGATGAGATCAATGGAATGGTGGATCGGAATGAAGACTGGGATGATTTCAAGGTTTCATTCCGCCCGCAAACTATGCACTGCGTCTGGGAATCAGTAGCTTGACGTGGAGGCGTTAATTTCACTTTCTTTGGTGCCTGATTCAAGGGAGATCTCTGTAATATTTCCGCACGTTAACCCTCTCAGCTACGTAGTTATAGTTGATCAGAAGATGCAAGTACAAATGTTCAATGTAAAGGGATGCCATAGCATGCTAACCTAATAAATTAGAAATTCCTTCTTCTCATTATATTGGTCAAGTTTATTGGACTTTTGGAAGGCGTCATGTGAAACAGAAACTTTCTACCACCGCATAAAAATAGGATAATTTGGATCCATATTTTCAGTAAATATAATAAATAAACGTTGCTTCGAAGCACACCCAATCGTCAAGTAACTTGTAAACGTTATGTAACAGCTTATAACAGAATGAGTTGTTCATTTTTCCTTACGTATAATCTATAATGACATTTTTATACATATTTTGGTTATTACAGAAAAATCTTACATTTTAATATAATGAATATATTAATGGTATCGAAAACCGTGATGACAGAAGTTAATGAAAACAAACATATTTCCTTATGTAACCCATTTACTAAGTTTTTTATAGAATACCAATAGTCTTAATGCTGAAATTCGATCAAAAGATTTTAAATCTGATTAAATCATTAGTGAACTAATGGAAATCATTCATATTTTTTTCTGCAATTCTCTTCATATCGCCATTCAAAGAGCTTATCATGCAGGTCTTTATGTCTTGTAAGTAGTTTTTTCTATCATTCATTTCTTAGGATCTGTCCATTTATGATATGGAATAGGAGAGTTGTGTCTCATGCAATATCCTGGTAAAAACTGTTTCATCTTTCAATTATCTTGCATTATTCACGTTTCTCTTACCTTTTCCTGGATATTATGAAATTTGGTATTTTCAGTCCATCTTGTTCCTATATTTCCTTTCCTATCCAATTTTCTGCTTCTTTCATCTTAACGTTTCCTGCTGTTTCAGTGTCCTTATTTATTTATTTAAGATTTAATAGCTAAACGGCCTTCTGGCCAGGTGGCAATGTTTAAAGGGAACATAAAATTGAATTTAATCCTGTCATACAAAAATCTGCTGTCTTCTCACACGTATAATTCTGTAACAGTGACTCCGTGAAAGTTATTCGCAGACAAATTTTCAAATACATACTTGGGAACAGCTTTTTCTTTCTGATAAATACTCTTTATGCTGTTTTTTATTCCTCTCGTAACTTTACTTAGTGTCTATTGTCCTCGACTTATATTCTTTCTTTCTCGATAGCGTCATTAAAAATATATGCTCAAATCTAATATCAGTAAATATCAGCATTTGTCCTTCTTCAATGGAATTAAATAAATGAATCCATTTTCCTCCATTACAAGGCCCGCGGAAAATGCCTTCGGTAAAGTTTCTCATTTAACGTCAAAATTGAATTATTTTAAATTGAAACTAATCTCGGTGAACTTTTCAGCCCCAGTACAAGACCGAAGGAGAATATCTCGGCGAGAGTTTCTCATTTATTTCAAAAGGTTAATACTTGTGTTAACGCAAAGCGATCCTCGGTTATACGCCACTCTGAGCCTTATTTATTGCTAATTAATTATCTCTCGTGAAAGTGCGCGCTCCTCGAGAGCACTACCGTGATACTGAAGAAGGGCAGAGTGAGAGAGAGAGTTCCTTAATTATACCGAGAGATGGATTTTTTAGGGCACCGGAATCGCCGCCGAGTTTCTCAGACTTGGCGCACCAGATAAAAATTCTCGTGCTCCATACCTCTCCAACCCTTTCCCGCCTCCTTTTCTTCTCTTTTCTCCTCGCTTCCTTCGCTCTCCATTCTTCCTCCCTCCCCCTTCGCCTTACAAGGATTCGCAATTTAAGGACGTCGATATGCAACCACTCCTGCGCATCAAGATCTTTCTCTTTCTTTCACCACTGACACATACCTCTCTTTTCCCTTCCCCTTGCTCCCCTCCCCCTCTCTGCCCACCCAGCATTCAATCAGCATCTCTCAGACGATGGACGGAAGTGTAAATTAGCGAATCTCCGGATTTGCGATGCCAACCGCGTGGGAACGCCACCGTCTCCCCGCCCGATTTCCTCCATTTTCGCCTCCACTCGATTTGTTTTCCTGCTGTAGAATAAACCAATAAGTCTCCGATTGTCTTAACGTCTCAATCTTAGTCCGTTTATACTCGGAGCATGCATTTTGGTAGTACTTTCTGCGGAATCTCTTTTGAGATGATTTTACGAGGTCAGTCTACGTAAATAAATAGCGTCTAACAGTAGTACCTTAAAAGTATAAGTTCGTTACTGTCTTGGTTTCTGTTAAAAACTGGATGGAGTTTATAAGAAGTAGGTTTCGCCATAACAGCTGTAAGTGAACTGTTCATAAGAAAAATGGGAATGGGAAGTTAGCTATGGATACGTTAAACGTAGCGTTGTAACTCTTATTTAAGGTTAGCAATTAATAAGGTAATATTCGAATGAAAGGCTTAATGTTGGCATGTTGAAAGTTCTTGCGTTCGAGCAGAACGAGTTCTAAATTTATCTCGCTCAGGATTGGTAGAAACATAGCGGGAACTTCAGTATTTTATAATAACATTTTATTCTCCAAGCAAATATTTTCGATTGGTGCCTATACATTTATTTGAATCTTGAAAGAATTAAATCAATCTTTTTTCCTTAGAATCTTAATAGACTTTGGGCTGAGTTTATCCTAATTATTTTCTTAACGAGTGGAAAAGTTACAGAAGTAGTTTAATTTTCTGTAGCCTAAGTAATCACAACGATGTAAATGACTTTTTCTTTGCAGTTGATTTAAGTTCAAATAAATAGAAGCATAAATCAGTGGATTCCTAACTGTTATTCAGTTTCATTTTCTATACCAGTATAGTCCAATTTGTACGTGATCTACGAATTTTTATTTATATGTCAAAAAGTCGCTGAATCAGTTAAATTTCCGTTCACTGATCTCTAGAGGAAAAAAACTATCGGTGGATCCTTACTGCTATTCAGTTAATATTTTTTATATCCACATACCCCAATTAGTGCGTAATCTGCGAAGTTTTATTCAAACGTTAAAACATTGCGGAATCCGTTAAAATTCCGTCGGCGACCCGTTCAATGGTCTCGCGAGGAAAAATACTCGATTGGAGAGTACATGCACGCCCGGATGCTGCTCCGCGCGTAACTAATTCACGATCGGGATCGAGAGAACGCCACAGTCACGCTCATCTTTGAGATGCGTCGGAGGAGTGTTCCCAAAGGTGGCGAGAGACACAGCTGACCGACCTATCGCCGACATGGAACTTTTATATGTGGACTACTATGAGAGGTTCACCACCTACTCCGTCATTCCCACCGGACTCCCTCCCTCGAATCTCTTCGAATCGACCACGATAGCCTCGGTGGTGGCAGAGGGTACAAATGCAATGCCGTTGGCTGAGGGTGGGGCTTCTTGGTGTCCGCGATCACGAGCAGGCATTCCTGTTAGTCCGGTCACGACCGCGGGGGTGGTGTGCCTGCCTGCTTTTCTCTCTACAAGTTTACTGCTCTCGGAGGATGGACTGGCGGGGTAGGATTGCCACTTTTCTCCGCTTCTAATCCTGGATGCACCGAATTGACTCTATATTTACATTTCATTAATGATGTTGTGATGGTTTATATAGGTGTATCAACATACATGGAAAAAGTATCAATTCCTGGTGATGTACTGCCATGTGTCTCTGATGAATATAAAGTTTCAACTATGGGAAATAAATCGGCCCTTTAACGATATAACGTGATTATCCTCTCCAAGGAATATATATTCTTTTTATAAGGTTGTATGTAAATATAGCTTTAATAAAATTTTCGGAATCAGGAAAATTTCCCGGAATAAAAATAATTCATTGCGGTAAAAGTAAATTCAATTCGTTGTCCACATCATAGCATCATCATCATAGGCTTTCTATGTATAAGCAGAGAAACATCTTCGTATTTTAAGATTCTGCGATATTGGAGAGCAGTTATTGCAATAGATTTTTGTTTTTATTCCAAATTAAACTATTGATATTAAAGTTATCGGTAAAGGTCATGTAAGTTACCTATATAGGTGTTTTCAAACTGGCTTCTATAGGCAAAGTTACTTTAAACTTACGTTACATCTACATCTAAATTAACACCATGTGGGTCTCCCATCTGTATGTAGTAAAAAATGGTAAACACCATTAGGTTATCTCATATTATTCATGTTTCAGTAGTAATTAATTTCTTCGTGTTTTGTTGCATTACATTTTTGATAATATATTCATAATTATTATAACTTAGAGACCGTTATTGCATAATATTGGAGCCGAATTGATCATTTTCCTGTCGATTGAAGTTGAAATTAGCGGAAAAGCATAAAAAATTGAGCGAGCAGGGCGTTGAAAGTGAAAATCGAAGAGGAGAGGCTGGTTAAGGAGTCGCGACTCTCCCGATGCAGGCAGGACGATCTCGCGCGTTGAAGTCTCCCCTCTCGCTTCTCGGAACCCATTCCTCCGAGGTAGCAGTACAGTTCCTCCCCTCTCTCCTTCACCATCCTCCTCCCACTCCACTCTCCCTTCCGAGGCCCCGTTTTGAATGGAGGCCGCAAGTCTCTTGAATTTTTCAATTAACACCTTCCCGACTAATTATGCGAGGACACAGGCGATTGGAATTTCGGTCATTTAAAAATGTTGCTTTCCTTTTCTTCTGCGTCTTTTTTGTCGCTGGGAATCGCGTCGGAGTCGCGGATGCAGACGGCGTTGTCGCCGTGGAAGGAATTAATCAGATAAATGATGAACTAATTGCGGGAGGGTCGGTTATTGCAGACGGTAACCTGCTTTACTTGTGTAGAGATTATCGGATGATTATTTGGATGAAATCTATTTGACTTGGGAAGACTTATTTAGTTAATTTGTTGGGAAAATTAAATCAATAAGATTGGATTACTTTTTATTTACTTTAACTTGAATTAAATGATGGAAGGAAAGAATCGAATTTGCACATGAAAGTGTGCTGCTTAAACCAAAGTTATAGAATATTGTTAGAATTTATTATTTGAATACCTGCCCGGAAGATGGGAGACCTGGGTCCATGTCCCACCCAAGTCACTATTTTTAGCTCCTTATAACTTAACTAGAATCCTTATGAAATACGTCTGGATCTAAAATGGTACCATAGGATGGTACCATTTTAGATCCAGATCTAATGGTACCTCTACCATCTAACTAATCGTCATCAATTGTAGAATAATTAAATTAAAGGGAAAGGCACGAGGAAAAAATAAAAGAATTGTGGATTAAAAAAAAACGAACACGATCTTAAGACAAAATTATCCACTGCAGGAGAACCCCTACAAAGAAAGGGGGTGTGAAAAACCTGCGCAAACCTACCGATAGTTATAGCTAAAAGATGATAAAAAAGAACATTAAAAAATATAAAAATACACTTCCAGTAAGTACACGTATGCGATACATCAATATGAATGTTCAGAAAATCATCCTTGTGAAAGTTTGCGCAATGGTGGCATATGAATGTGCTAAGCGATGGCATTTTACTTATTGGATGGAGGAGTGAAGGAATTGAGATATTTCCGGAGATATATCCAAGAAAAGTTGAAAGAAGCGAATGTGTATGTGTCTGAGATCTGCAAATCGAAATATAAATGGATTCGTCAAAGCGTCTTGGCCAAGGACGGCGTAATTGATGGGTAACGTTTAACAGTGAAAGGAATGTCAGTCTCCGCTGATGTCATTCAGAGAAATGCATTTGTCACTTTATGCTTGCTAATTAAGTAATTACGGGGATCATTTTACGTATTCCATATATTTCTATTTTCTGTTCCGCGTAAACGCTATAATATATTTTTGTCTAAAACTCACGTCTAATTAATTTTTTTATCCAAATATGAATTTATTGACATGTTTTCTAGAATATATATTTGCTTATTATCATCATAAGAAATATGTGAAATATTGTTTTATGTTGGAATCTGTTTTTATGCTAAATTTACTCATAAATCATTTTTCTTTTCTTTACAGGTAAGTTTCCTTCGACGGTATCTTTCATCTCCATTCCCAAATTTCAACTTTGAGTGAGTACTTCCATAACATTACAGTTTTGTTTTATTCGTTGGAGTTGTTATCCTTCGATAATATGATAATTACAGTACTTCCAATCAGTGTTTTTTGGCCAACAGCTGTGATATTTTTAATTTGTTTTGAAGTTAGAGAATTATGGCAAAATTTAATTTCCTGATAACACTCGGTGGACTAATTCTCTGATCCCAGAGAGTAGCATGCCTTTGTTAGGAATACATTGGGAGGTATTAATGCGTGGTATTTGAAAGGGAATGTGCTTCTTTCTTTAGAAATCAAGGAGGCGTTTGAAGCTTTGTACCGTTCCTGTGAAAATGCTAAAGCGAATAAGGATTTCAGAGGAGAGAGTGAGAGAACGATGGGAGGAGTGTCTGAATAGGCAGTGAAGGGCGAGTGCTTCGTATGACTAAGTGAACATGTGAGCACTCGACGCCGTGTAGTGAAAATAAGAGTGCTGCATCAGTTCTTTGAAGCCGTCCTCTTTCTTTGACGATCTTTGCAAGTAATGCTGTTCATAAATCATCCCATATGTTTCGAAATAACTCCGCGTTGTTTAGAAAGAACTTCATACTTTCTCTCGTAAAATTTCATGCTTTTATCAGTAATGCCTTTTCTCAATTTCGGTACTGCAGCTTGTGGTTATGCCATGCCATAAAATTTTAAACATAGACTGTCCACCTGGAAAATATTCGTATGTTTCGCGTATAAGGTGGTGTTTTAAGTGCAAATTGGCAATGGCTAAAAATAGTGGACTTTGCAGGAGTAACTAATTCATAGATATCATTAATTCATTTGATATCATCGGAAAATCTGGTAGTTCCTTTAATCCAATAATTCCTCCATCTTAGTCCTTAATTAAACGTTTTAAATAGTTATATAATAGTATGGAGTATTTTAATTGTAATAGATTGGAAATTATTTCCATCGATAAGTGAAAATTGATTTACAAATTGTTAGGCCGTCAATGCAATGTATTGAGAACGAAAATATTTGGAGACAAGGCAGTATTCCTTTGCTGTGATTTTATTTTACCATTTTTGCTGGAAATGTCGCAAACGCATATTCAAGCAATAATATGACATATTTTTTTAAATTTCGGTAGTAAATATAATACGTGAGAAGCCATGAAATTAGTTTTAACAGCTAAATGATGAGGCCTTAATAAGTTAACTCAAATCTCAATTAAAACCCTTTGTTATTAAGGCGTTTAAATCGAAAGTGATTAGTGCCGCCTGTGTTCATTCCGCCCTCTCGTTGCCCTCCAAAGTATAATACTCGCTCCAGAATGAACTCATCAAAGTCCGGCGCTAAATGAAGCAGTAGCTGCTCGTAACAGCATTATTCGTTTCGGCCACAATCACTCATGAGCTCCCCGGAAGGTAGGATTTGTGAGGAATGTTTTTTTACCTTCCATTATATTTCCGCAGATACCCGCGGCACAGATTACCGGTCATTACCGCCGTTGCGAAATCATCATCTCCCCCATCACTTGACCCCAAGCATCTCACGGGCAATTCTTCATCCTCCAGCTGAAGGTTTTTTGCTCCAATTTTTATCCGCGTAAGCATCTTTAGCATCACACTTTGCAGTGTTTCTATTTTTTAAACCGAGCTGCATCTATCTTCACGGAGGCTTTCTCGCACCGAGTGGAGGAGGAGCCGAAGGCATTCGTCATCGTCCACCAAACTCGTATCCGTGCAGACGTCTTCTCACTCTTCATTTCCGCTGCTTCGAACGACTCGTCTTCATAAGAGGTTGAAGGTAGGCCCAAAACAATAGTAATAATTGAGAAGTTTGAGTCATCACATACATGAATTAAGAGTAAAGAAAGAAAATTTGGAAAACGGCTGTTAAAGAATTAGAGGTTTAATATCCGTCTTTGTTGGCGTTTCTCATTTCATTTACCGGCGTTCCGAAAATACAACCTATAGTAGTAGTAGTAGTAGTATTGCTAAAAGTGCTTCGACAGCTTAGGTCATTTCGCACATTGGCTCCCACCGGGAATCGAAACCGGGACCGCTTTCACCAAAGGCGAACGCGTTGTCCACATGACTATTCGGGAGCCCCTACAACCTATAGCCGTACCAACATATTCACTCCTGAAGATAAAAGTATTGCTTTCGAAATGTGGATTGAGTGTTATTTAAGTCCGGTGTCATTTCTTGTTTTCACTGAAGACCGGTGAATGAGACGAGGAAAGCCGACAAAGACGGCTATTGGAGATTTTAAACCTCTAAAATGCATAAGAGAATACAGAAAATACTTGATTTGATAACACAGTACAAATCATTGCAATAATTAAATACATCGTTTATTTAATTCGTGTCAATTCATTTAAAATAATAATATTAACATCTCAAGTGAGTCAAAATTAAACATTCGAGTCCACCTTAGCTTAATCTTGTTCATCATCTCTCTAATTGAACAAATAATTCACTATTTTTAATGAACAACATTTTATGATTTTTCTTTCGACCTCATACAAGGAAATGAGGCCAACAACTATGATAATGTTAAGGAAAAATATTCAAAGGAAAATATTTCAAATTCATGGAAAAATCTGTATTCTTCAAATATTCCAACGCCAGGGTCCCGGGTTCGAATCTCAGCTAACCGGATTTTTCTGTTTAGGGAATGGTCGTATCCGTTCATCTATTGTTAATGCCTCTCCTGTAATTGACAATAAGTGGATGTTTGTGAGGGTAGCAAATAAAATAAAAATAAATATTTCCTGAGTTATTAAAAATATTCACGACATAAATTTATGTATAAATATTGTGACTCGGTAGTAAGGCACCTTTAACCTTTCTTCGCAATATTATGCGATAAATTTTGTTGCTGCAATACCTTCAAAATGTATTTTACTGTTTTTATTGAGGGCAACACATTGATATACTCTTGTTAGGGCGGTATGGACATTTCCCAACTATGCTTGATTACTCATAGCACCAGCTATTTTCCAACTATCTACTGTTAAGGTCTCAAAGATTTATGGGTTTAGTGTCCTTCTGAAAGGTGGAGTGGCCTAATTTTCACCTGTCGTAAATATTTAATTAATTGTAAATGGAACTTGTTAAGCCCAGATGTATTAAAGAATGGGAAGTGGGATGAAGTTAGGGATATAAATGTATTTATTACATTAATAGTTTAGTCTTCTTCTCAAAATTGAAGCATATCTTAAGTTGAGAATCATATTATACTAAAGTTCACATAATTACGTAGTAAATGTTGTGTTTTGTATCTCAGACAAGAGTAGCTGGGGCATATCGCTTAGTCTGTAGCATATGCTGAAGTGATTTTTTTTGGTTTGCACTCAAGGATACACATGTGACAAGAGGCTCTCGAATGCGTCTACACCTTGAAGAATTCCAGTCCCGCGAAGAATATTTGTATAGTATGCATAGGAGTGCGACTTTCTGCAGTTTCATCCCTCGCGTGAAGAAATCTCGAGCGTATGTCTACAAGATGTTTCCCGGCGATCGCACGTTTATCGCACTAGCTCCATCAAACGCTCCCCTCTTAAATCAGCGGCCTTCGCGGGGACACTCGCAACGTATCGACACGAGGAGCACGGTGTCAAAACGTTCCATTCACGGCTTTATTCATCATTTACTTTCAATCACGAGGAACGCCTGTTTGGCTGAGCAAATAAGGTCTTGAACTTTGGCGAATAGCGTTATCTCACGAACACCGCATCTTTTCCATCCCCCGAAGGCTCGTCAATATATTTGGGGCTATTGAAATCTGTTAAGGAGTTTGCGGAGCGATTAAAAGAAACCTCCTGACATTTATTCGAGCGCGCGGAAGTTATCTCGTTCGGCACGTCCTTGCAATCAATCGCGGGTTGATGTGCAAACACGGAGTGGGAGAAGGACTCTCCCTCCCTTCGCCAACATTCTTGTGTGTGTACGCGGATCGGCGGAAGATTTAAGCGCAAGGGATAGGGTAAAAAAGGGTCAAACCTTTTACACGCGTTGATGATGCTGCCTCCGCACATCGGCTCCCATTGATAAATCGCGTTCGGTTCCCTCGTGGCCTCTCGACCTCTTTGGCACTCGCCGTGTTCCCCCGAGCCGGGAGGTGGCAGAAATATCTCTTCGCTTAAACATCTCGACTATTTAATCGCGGGACACGATTTAAGACGATCCACTGGCCTTTTCTAACTCGGCCATCGCGGCAGATGTTCTTTCAGGGCTGCAGTTAACTAACTATCCGCCAGCGACGTGGGTTGTTCGCGGTGCAGTTCATTCTTCGAGGTTAAGCTGCGATGCGAGGGGGTGGGGAGATGAAAATATGGTTGGAAGGCTTTCATCACGACAGCGTTGGCGTTAATGTCCCTTCAGCACTCATAATTTTATATCAATTTATATAAGTGAGAGAAAGGGAGAGTAAATCTACGCGTTATCCGTGTTTCTCTCTTTTAACACGATGCGTTACAATGTACGCGTGGGGAATTCGCGAACAGGCTAATCATTGTATCCACGTGCGGCTGTTTTCCTCTTATGGTCAATAATGAACGCGATTGTGTGCATGACAGAGAGAGGGAACGAGTGACCTTGCGAGCCGTATCATCAACGTCCAGCTGGCAGTGGTTCGGTAATTTCGCTATTTCTTTTATTCCCTCGTTACGGTAGCGAAGAAATAAGAATTCGTGTCTGGGTGTGGGCGGAGCCTTTAAATAAAAAATCGTCTTTGAGTTCGAAGCTGGAGCGATTCCAACATCCCGTCGCAGTCATATGTGAGATACCCAGTGAAAGCAAGCGTTTGAGTCGGTGATTTATTTAGTAAATCCGCTCCTCCGGCAATTACTCGCCACGACAGAATGTTTCTCTCCTCAGAGGAATATCAGAACGAAGGTTCTGCTCGTTAGACCTGCTGCTGTTATGGAAAGAAATCTTTCGAAGATTTCTCTCTAATTTACGGTCTCCCCAAAGGAGTAAATTGTGTCTTACGTCGGTTATATATTCCGATGTGCCAAAAGCTTGCGCAAATAAGCGATGAGGCGTAAATTTCGCTCCCTGTACCATACGGAATATGTCATTTCCATGGTGGTTACGCGATGAAAGCACGGAAGGCATAAATTTCAGTCGAGATTTCGAGATGGTTATATCCGAGCGATTCGCTAAGGCTTTCCGCTTTCCGAAGGGGCAGTTGTGATTTAGATCGGAATCGATGGGAATGTAAATAAAGTCACGTTGATTCCGATGTTTTGAAGTCGCCTTTATTCAATTGAGTGGAGACGACCTACGTCTTGTTTGGGAATATCACATCGATCCCGCTCTTACCAGAGGTCATTTATTTATTCACGCTTTCCTTTTAAGATATAACTCCTTGTGTTTGTCTTTTAATTCTATTTCAATTTGAAATGTCTTGCTGTTCTGTGCAGATTGCTTGCATTAGGTTTCTTTATTAGTAGAAGACATGATTTATGGAGAAAAATTAAAAGTGAATGGATATATCTCACTTGGAAATCGCTTCTTAAGGTTAAGCCACCTTGGGAAGTTAATCACGTAGACAAAGTTGGCTGGTGTATATTTATCTGTTAGTGCTACTCCATGTGGGATTCTACTTTTCAATTCATCAAATAGATAGTGTATGTCATCTCCATCCCTTTTACTCCCTGCACATTCAGAGTTACTTGATAGTTATTCTATGAGTATGGAAGATGTTCCTTAATTTTCTCCAAATATAAGAATCGGTTCACTATATCTCCAAAACTTTTATTCTTCCTTAAATCACTAGACTTATTTTATAAGGAAATAAAAGTCTAAACTGAGATGGTGAAATTAAGACGAATTCTACTTCAATGGTATATTTTCAATTTGTCTTTAGCCGTGGATAGGGAAAAATGTACCTTTCATCACTTTTTCACAGTATTTTATCTGGTTCTAATAACATGAAAGCTACCGCAGTATCAGTTATACTGAATAATGACACTGATTAAGATTTCATTCCCCTATACCAACTCTTGGTTATGAATGTTAGTTGGGGTGAGGTTCCAAACAGACTTCTGGCTGAATACTTTATATCGTAGAAAGGCATTTTGAATGTAGCGAAGGTAAATAGTGGAGAAGCTGAAAAACTAGTGTTTTTTTTTCGTTGAGCTGGGCAGGAGATTTTACAAATCCTTTAAGAAACTGAAAGCTACTGAAATGGGAACAATGGTATTGGGCGTGTAAAAAATCCCAAAAAATTCTTTTCAGAAAATAGATTACGTGTCTTACTACCAGTTTCACAAATTATGTATACCAAAATGTTTCCTCCCTCGTCCTTAATTCGTTTATAACCTGGTTCTTTTAGACGCTAATGACACTAAATAAACTTCTTCTTTATTTTTTCACTCTCACCTTTTCAGTTCTTACTTCTTTCTTTTCACCAAATATGCTAGAATATCAGATGATTCAAGGAGCTTACCATATATATATCCCAAGTATATACTATTTTGGCTAAGTTTAATCCTCTTTCACGTCATTTGAAATGAGGACAAGTTAATTTATGAAAGTATATTGAAAATCGAATAAGATGGAATATTAATGATCTTTTTCTTAAATTTTAACCTTTTCCACATCAATTTATTTATAATTGTTCATTATTTATTTGAAACCATGATCTGTGATGATTTTGTCTGTGAATTGTACTATGTTATTCAATGATAATCTGTTCGACATAATCGAATACATAAGATGTGTTGTCTGCTCCACTATATTTACGATTTCATTCATCCTATTTTATTCCTGCGTGACTGCAGCGTCTTAATATCGTTAAATAATACAGAATCCACTATTTTAAATTGCGGCATCGATTGATGGAATATTTATAAGTTCCTTATTTAATCTAATCTCTTTCGAGATCTAGCATATTCAGTATAGCGTCTGTCAAAGGCCTATTTTTATGTTGCCATAACCTCTTTGGCATTCCGCGGCGATGTCACGTTGGTTAGCGTTTTAACATGCTTTCAAGGCGAGATATATCGAGCGAATCTTTGCGGCGTTTAATGAGGAAATTTCTCACATACGCTTCTTGTTCTCATTTCCCAGTTCCGGTCGCCGCTACATCCACTGCACTTGCAACTAGGGGGTTTCTGCGTCATTGAAAAGTAGCTTATTCTAGAACTCACCAAGTGACCAAGTAATGAGATATAGGTTACGAGAGATCATGTCGGATGCCCTCCATATATTTTCCGCTAAACCGGTCGTTTTGCACCGGGACGGACGTTTCGTCCGCCATATTTCTTCCCCTTTAAGTGTTTCTCAGCGAAACAATTATCGTAAAAACTGCGGTAATCCCTTACCTCGGCTTTTTTATTTTATAAACCAACTTATCGATGATATCAATTATTCCCGGCTGTCAATTTGTTGCTTTGAGGAGATATACGCGCCCGAAGTTGCTCAAGATCTACAAATATTTACTTGTCAAAGAAGGAGATAAAACAATTTGTAAGCAATAGAGGTTGTGCGTTAGCAATTGTTTATTGACTTCGTTTAGAGCTGCAACAAGCGGAATTTTCTGTTTGATCTGTGGTGGAAAACACTTACCAAGTCTTGGAATTGTCAGTTTATAACGAATAAATTGCCCAATTTGGTTTTCACGTTTATTGAAATATTTTTCGTAAAATTACAGGTAAATAAATTAACTCCATCCATGCAACCATCATGTTTGGTCATTAAACTTTGAATATATCTAATAAATGTTAAGGAATAATTGCTTAATATCTGCTCTGTTTATGCACAAAGTATTACTGAGCAAAGTTTCTTCTACTCTGAATTATTTAAATCTATAGGCGTATGAAATTTGGGTTAATTATTATGTCATCCTAATCCTAGAGATCACAATAAGCGATAGATTCTGTGCTTTTCATTAGGAAAAATTGATGGCCTATATTCAATTCCAGTTTTACTAGAAATCTATGAATCAAAAACGTTGCGCATACTTTAATCTTATATTTATACTCCTCCTGTTAGGAACATTTTTAGACCTCCAGTAACAGTCTGTTGTCATTATTAATTCTTTGCAGTAAATTAGTTTGTGGGAGCGTTTTAAGAAATATGTGTTTAGTATAAGATAATAAAAATGTATATCTCTTTTAATACGTTACTGACACTTTGCGAAAGGGTTCTCCACAGAGTTTTTTTATTATAAAAATATTTTATCAACGGTGAATTTTTTCTTGACTCTCATTGTCTGCTAGAAATTTATTCTTGCATCATAAGGATAATGACCTATTTCGGAATGTGGCAACAAAATGTAGGAAGGCATGACCCTGTGGTTTATTTAAGGGCTCTGGAGAAGTACCCTGAAAAAATTAGGATCCGTGTCATTTAGGGATGCCCTCCTAGAACTGCTTCATTTATTCGCCATTCCCTACCAATTCTCTTCGGTGGGACACGAGTCTAAATTGAGGGTGTGGCTGCAATAAATTTTTAAATGGCCAAAATGTCCTGGAAGTAGTAAAATGTTTGCGCATACCATAAACCTCGCCACTCTTAACTCATCTTCTTGAAACAGTTGCCTTTTACTGCCATTTCTGTCCTGCTCTTTCCCTCAATTTAAAGAGAAAGACTAGAATTTTGCGAGGAAAAGAATTCTCAGGGAATATGAAACGGGAATCGGTGGTTGTGAAATAATAATCGCAGTTTCCAGGCGATTTCCAGTATACTAACTTCTTTAAATAAAAATTCACGGTACACTGAAGCATTTACACTCTAGTTTCTTATCAAATTTATAATTGCAAAGAAAATAGTATAAATATAGCTCCATTTAAAATTAAAGCGAGATGGAACGAATACATATAACGGAAAAATTGCAAAATAATAATGTTTTGGCTACAGACAGAAAATAAAATATTTCTAAAGTTGAAATTGTAACGATTTTGCATTATATAAATTCTAACAATTCTTCTCGCACAGGTTTTGGGATTCGCTGGTACAACCATCACATTCCTTAGCAATCCAATGCAAGCTACATCTTTGATCGAAGCTTTATGTTATATATAACTTTCCTCATTCAGTTATATATAAGGATATAAAAAAAAACAAAACATAATAGGATTTTAAATTCAACTTACTGACTTAACTTATTAATAATTTAAGGTTTACATGCTATTATACTACATAATGCTATTGTTAAACATCGATTAGCATAGAGGTCCTTCGAAAGTCAAAAAATCAAGCTTCGCAAGAAGTCGAAGGAATTCCGAAGGTGAATAAGGCTGGACGAAAGAATGAAATGCTCGGAAAGGGAAAAGAAGAGAATGGCAGTTGGAATAGAAAAGTGTGACGGTTGGAATAGTTGGGGGATGCTAGGCGAGGGTGGACCGTAGGGTAAAGAAGGAAAACGGGGGACGACGACCATAAATCAATCCGTCAATCAGCTTTGCAGAAAGGCCGAAGGACAGCGAAGGGTTTCGGTGGACCCGGACGGGGAGGAGTGGGAGTAGCAGAGAGAAAAGACAGGAAGAGAAAGAGTCCACGGCATAAAGGGAGTACAGTTACCGTGCGGATAAGAACTCGCTGCTTTTCTTCCAACTTTCTAAAGCGGAGAACGTGGAGCTGAGGAAATGCACGCGCCCACACCGTGGAAAAGACTTCTCGTTCCTATGCTCACATTCTACGAAAAAGGAAATTTTGAGATTTTAAAAATGGGCTCGGAGACCTCGGCAGAAGTCTCATTAAGATAAATGTTAAAAAGACATGTTCGCATTCCCCTTCCGTTAACTCTCAGCCGTTTTCAAATCCGTGAGCATGTTCTCTCGGCCGTACGAGGGGATTTCTTTCCTCTGATTTCTATGTCGGACGTGACTGAGAGCACGAATTTGGTATCTGATACTCAAATATGCATTGTGGAGAATAGATGGAAGGAAGGAAAGCTACTTTCATACAGTCGCTTAGGCATAATCAAGAATTGTATTTGTGATAAGAAATATTCATTTTCCTCTTTTGATGGTGGAGCTAACGTACTGAATTTAAAATGACAGGTTTAGAAAACTTGTACGTCGTTTCTGGTAGAACCCAGAACTTTATCTATAACGTATTGTATATTTAATTAATTTTATGTAATAACTAGTGCACAATTTCGTCCTTTCTGATTTTTCAAATTTGAGTTATGTATTTAATGAATCCAAAAACAGCACATGGCATTACAGTTAGGTATAATAACAAATAAATAAATTGTGAAAATCAATATGAACAAGATAAAACAATAAACTCAGTTAAAAAAAACAGAAAAAGTAATCATCTTTCTAAAAATAAGAAGATTATGCAAACAATATACCTAGGAATAACCTTCTCGAAAGAAGCAAGTTTTGAAGTTACGATTTAATGAATAATGAAATTCCGGGGAGGTCGAGATATTGTGAAAGACCTAAGTAATGGCAAAAAATATTACATTCTAACCTTTCGATGGCGTATGTTTTGTGGAAAAGTGTGAAATTGATCCTTGTAAATTTTCCACCGTCACGAATAGATATATCAAGCGAAAATAAGTGACTTCAATCTCCGGAGTTGAAAGTCGCTAAAAGAGCGTTCTATTTTTTATCGAGAGGAAATAATTAACTACTTCACTCTCGAATCCGCACATGTTTTACTAGGCATGTCACTCGCCGCAAACCACCCACTGATACACTTCACTGCATCAGAGCATTTACTAGATCACCCGTTTTTTAGCCTCCTGTCACTCTTCCATTACCCAGTCGTTGAAATCCCCGTGAATCGACTCCGTAACACGTGTCGCGGGCCCTTTTCCCTTCGCCTCGAAAATTCAAGAGAGAGGCCGCAAAAATCCGAGCGTCATTTCCGTGCGAGGAAAAAAACACGAGCGGAGTTCATCTCGAGTTCACGTAATGGAGATGAGGCAGTAAGAAGGGGAATTTAGTAAAGGGTGAAACGGAGAGGGAGTGGTGGAAAGTCTTTCGAGGCCAATGGCGCCCTTATCAGTGCCATCGCGGGCTTAGCCGTCGCTAAATATTGTGGAACCCTGTTGGATGTCAAGAACTCCTTACGGAGCCCAATTTCTCTCCGAGCACTCATCTCGGTTCTATCGAAGAGTGGTTCAGGTATGGAGTGAGGGAAGGGACGGGAAAGTGGCGCTCGGCTTATTTCCCGCAAGACATCTCGCCCGATGGCTCGCAAAATATCTGCACGTTCAGTTACGGGGAGACGGGCGAATTTATTTTAGGGGCGAAATTGAGATTTTACGGCTCTTTTTCGAGTTGAACACTCGCGTGAAGGCACGATAAAGTAGCTGGCGTAATTATTATTTCAGGAGTCGGAAAATATGTTGGCTCTGTTTGGTCGGGTAAGTGGAGTGAGGATGAAGGGATGGGAATGTTATTTCTGGGTTGGAGAACTTTGGGTTTCTGGAATTTAAGCCTATATACGGAGAGGGACAACAGTGATATTTGTTCCTATATTATTCCCAACTAGTATGACAATAGGATTCTTACAGTTCATGGACTTGATATACCATTGTTTTTGATTTGGTTATAGTAATGACAAATTTATTTGGCTAATGTTAGTCTTAGGAGAGAAAAAGGACAACTATAGGGCTCTTACAATTAACCTTTTTCTAGTCGCAAACACAAGCAACCATCCACTGTCCAGCATTTTACCCTGGCCTTGTTAGGATAGCCATCGAATCCGGCAAGTTATACGAACGTACAGTACAGTAAAGACTACGTACTTGCTTGTTCTGAATTTTTTATATTTGAAGAGATTTGTATTTTTATCGTTCTTTTATCGAAGTATTAACATAGATCCGAAATCCGGGTTTAATATGTGGCATTTTAGTATATATTATTCGCGATGCATTACAAAATCCAATGCTATCTAGCAGTTTGCCTTCATCCAGGTATCCTCTTGAGGAAATGTTGAATTCAAAACATTATTTTTCCCTCATAAACGCGATTTTCTTTTGCCTCAGTCCTATGTAGGGCCACTTAGCCCTTAAAGTTATCGTTAGGGCATTGCCACAAATTCTGGCTTGGATATCCCGTTTAGGATATGGTAGCCTTGGCTTCAAGGAATTTCACCAGCCCTACCCGGGAGATCCACTTTTGGAGGCAGTATCATCGGACGATATATCTTAAGACTAAATATCTCCAGAGATGTCCGTGAGCCATCCCGACGAAACAGTGAGCTTCGTGTCACTTAGTTGATGCGTGGGGACCAAATCGGCCCTCCGCCCCTTATTATCCGAAGGGAGTGGGAGAGATAGAGGTTTTTGGTCCGAACAAGCGTAGACGACCTCGACGGTGGAGATAACACGACCCAAGTAGCGCGTGCGTGCGAGTGGCGTGTGTGTGAGGCGGTTTTGGGACGGGCCTCGCGGTCGGAGGGACAAGTGATACACGCCAGCCTGTTTGTCTCTCTCCCATGCCTGCGCACCACGGACAAGTGGTAGCGGAATCGGGCGAAAGTGAAGCGTGCGGAAAGCGAAAGGAATCTCGGATTTGATGAGTCGAAGAGAGGGTGCGCGGATTCATAACGCCCTTTGTTACACTTTTCGCTCGAAATTTTTGTTTCCGTGGTCCATTTTGGTTGACTCAATTTCGTACTTTTCTGTTCACCTGTAGGATTTGCTTACATTAGTGGCGTCGTCATTACATAGCGAACTAGCTTTTTTCATATCGGAATAGATGAACTTATTAAAAACAGTTGATTTTATTTAGGATAAAAATGACTTTAATTTGCAGTGATGGAATATTAAGGACGTATATGTAGTATTGATGGAATGAATATTTCTTTAAAGATTCCTTTAATATCTTCCTTTTTTACGGGATGCACATTAGTGTTTAGTAACTCATCTCAGAAAATTTCTACAATAACCAATGCAATGTTACATTAGCCTATCCGCCCATTCTTTGGTTTCTCTTCCATAAATTAACATTTTCCGTCTTAGTTTATTGGCAGTCATACGAAATTATTCTCTAAAGGTATCGTAATAAGTTGCATCTATTCAAATTCCATTGAATTTGCTTCACATTTCGAGAACCGTGTCAGTACTGCTAGAAGCCAGAACAAATTTGTGTTGTAATTCTTAGAAAGATGCCCATGTGTTATACCTTTATTCATTATTCTTAAACAAAAATGTATTGCATGATCATTTAGACATAGTGCGAGAAATTACATTGCATGAGTGTTCTACCTTTCGATAGGTTCATGTGCATTCATGTTCATCTTTTGTCTTTGTCTGCGAGAAATTACATAAGTTTAAAAAAATATGTATTATAATGCGGCTATTTTTACAAGTAACATTTCCTATCTGTTGCTAAGAAATCCCTCACGGCGTTCAGTCAACTCTTTCGAGATTTAATTATTAATTTAAAGATGCGATGTTGGTCAGCTGCAACCGATATACATGATAATTGCTTCGTTCAAATTTACGATAATCTTGTGATTGTCTTTTTGAACCCCATAAATTTCTTTATTACCCACATTTCTACCTGCTACTCACTGACTTTCCCAGGAAATGCTGCTATACCGAGAAAGGACACCCAGGCGAGAGGAAGGAATTCCCTTGCCCTTATACCCTCTTTTACCCCCACTGCAACCCTCGATTCTCACATGGTTCCTGCAGGCCCTTTTCCTTCCCTTTTCAACCCTCCTTCACCTCACTTCCTTGATCACCCTGCATCTCATCCGGGTGTAAAGTGACTAAATACCCACCTCTCTCTTTACACTTCACCCCACCCTCCTTCTACGCACACATGCAAAAATACCTTCCTTTGATCTCAAAACCTATTTACTTTATTATTTCTGCACGCACCCCCGCAAACAAAAAGGTAATATAGAAAAAAATAAAGTTCTTAAAAAGGTTCTCCGCGAGCTATTTTGTCACTGTCGCTGGAAGAGATTTAGTTGTCAGAGCGAAGAATTTATCAGTATTTAATCGAGGAAGGATTTAATTTAGAGATTCATAAAAAAGAGATGAGAAAGTAATTACAAAAAAACATACTCCGAAGAGAAAAATACAAAAAATATATGAAAAATCAAAAAGAAGATTATAATATATATTATATATAAACTCCATTATCTAGATTTAGTATAGTTCATAGAATTCTTTAAGGTAGATTTACCTCTAACAACATCTTGAGCAACAACAAATATTAATATATCATCAACTGTCATTAGCATGTATCATTTGTAAGAGCCAAATCACTTGCCCCCTAGACATTTGAGTAACACCAGGCAACTATTAAACCTATGAGTGCACCAAACACTATTTAGAGATTCATCTTCACAATTATGTATCCTACGAGCATAAAAAAACTACGTATTACCAGAACCCAGGTCACAGTATTATTAGGAAACTAACCCCTGCACTTTCGAGGCCGGCGAAATAGAGAGTGGAGTACGAGGTTGAGACAGGAGATAGCGATAAGGCAATGTAAGAGGAGAAACGGGAAAAGCAGGAGAGGAAACGGGGAATAATAGAAAGAGGGATAAAGTATAAAAGGGAAATAGAGAAAGGGAGATTGAAAACTACGGCGTCGTACGTCTGTCCAACGTAGGAGTCAACGGTGATTTCAATAGTGGAATATGAATGTAGCCACGGAACTTGTTTTTCAGCATTCCAGGGAGATTTAGAACGGAGGTAGTGCTTGCAGGGTGGGAGTAGGGGAAGCGGAGGGGCAGGGAAGAGGAGGAGAAGGAATAGCCGGGAGGGGAGGGAGTAAGACATGAGCATCCCAATAGTTTTTAGGGTCAAGAAGATAGTTTGGGGGGTTTTAAGCCATAAGGAGGGGGAGTTTTTCCCAAAAGAGGGATGGTGGAAGGCCCTTTTTGGAAGGTCCGAGGGGGAGGTAAGGTTTATATTCAAGCCCCAAACTGAAAAACTACGACCGCGGCCAAGGGTGGACTAAGTCAAATGTCTCTTGCGGTAGGTAGTAATTTTGAAATGCCTGTCGTTCTGTTATACCGGGTAAAGCGATGAAGGAATGTAAAATCGACGGGAACCCATAATTACCAAATCTTTCCCTCAAATTAATACCGAAGGCGGGAGGGAAATCCTTATCCCACTTTATGCAGAATGGTTTCACAATGGAGTTTTAACGTATCAATTTGCTACCGAAACGCTTAGGTTCCCAGTCGTTTATGCCTACAAATGATCGCTTTTCGCCCGCGTCCGACTCCCTTTATTCTCTTTGCTAAAAATTTGTTTGGGTGCGGCCCAAATGTTTTTGTGTGTCAATGTGGTTTCGTTAGCCATCCGGTGGGAAGGAATTCGACGTTTGGCTTTTATGTCTTTAGGGCCTTGCATTTATCTCGGAGGAACTATTTTGAATGTCAGGTCCCCCGATCTTCGGACGAGGACATCAATTCCCAGCGGTCCTCCGGAGCGGTCGTTTCGTTTCCTTCATTCACATTCGAATTCCACGCATTACGTTCGGATTTTCCCGAATCATTGATGAAACTCCTCGGCTCCCCTCGTTAACGAAGGAGGAAATTTAGAGGAGTGATTTTTGTCGCTTTGGTTAGGATCTCGGTGGTTAGACGTTGGATTGTTGTTTGGGCGTCCGTGTGAAGGGCAACCAGCAATGGGCTCCACCCGATCGCCTACGGTCCCTTCGCACAACGGACCCCTCCCTCTTCGTCTCCGACCCACGGACAACAATGAAATTCTCCTTGGTCAGGCGCATGAGAAAAAACCCTTTATGCGACTGACTTTTCCTCTATTTCCCTACCCATTCGCGCCTTTTGCTCGCAGTTCTCCCGCTATATTCCTATTCTACCGAGCATGGCATTAGCACTTGGACTGACATAGAATTTCCATGCCTCTTTTATGACCGTTTCCCCATTGTATTTCAAAGGTGCAAAAAATCCATACTCTCTATGAACATAGTTACATTCACACAGTGTGGGATACGGCATGGAATATTCATCATTAAATTGCAGTATATATAAGAAATGACTCTTGGAATTCAAATGTTTTTGCTTAGTTACATCTTATGCGAATATTGGTTTATTACGTCCATATAATACCTAGCTATTCATCTCTGGAGATAAAAAATGGAATAAGTATAAATTTATAATTATTTAGTATTTTTATCATGCGTTACGTAATCAGATTCGATTTTTCGCTAGTCTTTCCATTATTTTATTAGAGAGGTTCACTCTTGGGTGGAAGAGATTTCAATCCATTTACTTCTAGATTAAAATGACCAGTGACTTGTCTGAAAGCTCACATTTCTGTAGAAAAATATCGGAGGTAAATCGGAAATATTTCGATATTATTTATGTTTAATGTTATTTCTTCGTATATTCCTAAGGTAACTTATGTTTTGTGAACTCATTATTTTTTGAACTTTTGGAACACGCGTTTTCAGTTTGATTTCACCTTCTTCATTCCTTTTAAAAGACGAAGAAAAGATTGGAATCAAGATTCCAAAACTCAGCGACGGTAACGCCAGTGACGGCAATCGTGTACCAAATAGGAGAATCACGTGTCGGTCTACGTTAATGGCACGCTTGGCAGTTTGAACAAGAAAAATCTCTCGAATCCCAAGGAAATCTCGTCAAATATTTCTTTAGCCTTGGATACACTTAAAAATTCAGCTCTCGGGTTTTGTGTCCTTCCAAATCCAACCGAAGATATTCAAGCCCTTTTTTAGCAAAAGAAACTGAAAAGCCCGTATGCAGGCGACGTTTCCACGCGAATCGAAAACAAAGAAATTTAAACGCTAGATATCGAAGAGAGCGACTAACTGAATTTTGATGAGAGGAGCATTAACCAAAAGCCATATGCCACTCTGCGCACGCCTTCAAACCTTGGCACCCGTTTGCTGTACTCTTCCCTTGCTGGACATGAAAAATTTTACGACCATGCATGTGAATCCGGCACAGAGAAGCATTAAGGAATAAAATACAAAAAAATTATCAGCATGGAGGCTGAATTTAGAAATGCTTTTATCTGCTTGTACGGCAATGCTTGCTTTATATATAGTTTCCGATGAAAATTTTTTTGTCGTATGCATAGGGATAATTAATGTTCATATCTTACGTTGTACAAGTTTCGGGACTACCCGCAATTATTTTTCACCAGTTGAAATTGTAATGGGAAAGCGTAACTTTGTGGAAAGCTTCATGATAAGTCAGGACGTATCGATTATATTTGTGAAAAGCCATGATAAAGGAAGAACATTTTGCAATTTTTTGCTTGAAAAATACTGTGGAATAGGCTCTACTACTCCGATCTCTACTTTGCGGTAGGCCTGCATTATAAAGGATAACGAATAACAAAGTTTGTATTGTGGTAAAGATATAAATACTTCTTTCACTATTATTTACAAAGAAATTTAAAGTGTCCTTCCTTTACTTTCCACCAGACTTAAGACATTCCTGACCTTTAGACATTTCCAAGTAGTTCCATATTTCCGAGAATTGTTTCCTGGTATTATCCACAAAAGCATGCAAAAACTCGCTGTTCCATGCTAACGAGTGTCATCTTAAGATCGTTAATGTAATTATTAAAACTTTGTATGCTTTCTGCGAATCTTCCCATGTTCCCCGCTTCGATTTCAATTCTCTCCTGGAAATGAGAAAAATGTGAGAACCGCCTTCTGTACTGCGAATGGATTCACTTAAGAGGTTTGCCATAATCCTCGACTCGCAGCTCATCAGCGAAATGTCAATATTCCGATAGTAATTAACGCTTTGAAGAGCGTTGGACTTAATTATGACACTGAGGAGACTGGGGAAAACAGGAAAAGCTGAGGTTTTATCCCTTGGTATTTTAGTCGCTTGTAGGAAGACGGGAAAGAGTTAGTGCCCGAATGGGAGTGAGTAAAGCGTTTTTGTTGATAAAGAGCAGGGAAAGAAAACAGCAGTGATACATATTTCCTTTTCTCTCACAGAAAGCTGTGAAGAGAGGAAATCCCATGGGTTGAGAGGAAGGGTAATGGTTAATGATATCGAGAATCCTCGTGTCATTCTGTTTGTTCGACGCTTAGCATGGGAAACATAGTTATGAGTAATATCCTTCTATTTAATTACTCCATCCAATTAAGGAAACGAGAAAGTCATTTTCATACTTAGACTGGAGTTTGCGTTCCCTGTAACGTATCAAGGGAATCTTCCTAGTTCTCTGTGTTTCAAACTGTAGTCATTTTGAAGCTTTATTAAAACGGATTTTTTTATAACGTTAGAGTAAATAACAGTGTCGATGTAATGACTTCTATCGTTATTTCTGTATAGTATTTGGATGAAGTATGTGACCCGACACGTAGCAGACGGCTTATTTACTTAGCGGCTTTGGTAAAAAATCAACTTAAGTATTCATATGAGAAACGGTCATTCAATTTTCTTTCAGTTACTTTGTATTGTTTTGTATTGATTTAAGGTTCAATAAAATCTCACGAACGACCTACTTCTATATCTTCGTCATATCAAGAGAAAATAGATTAGGAGTAATAATTTTAATTGAATTAGTTTGAATTTAAATCCGAGAAGTTTACCGTAAATAAACAGGGCACAGGGTCGGCCAAGAGGGACGTGGATGACTAATTTCCGGGCCCGCTGGTTGTGGGGCCCCCATTTTGAAATAAGTATTTTCGTTAGCATAGGCCAATAATATGTCAGAAGTGTTACTCTACACAATATCATCATTTATTTATCAACCGTTACTTATCACATGGAGAAAAGAATCGGTGAAGGAGCTCCGTATGAATTTACGCCTGGGCCACCTTTGGTAGGTAGTCGACCCTGATGAAGCATATAGGACATCCTAAGGCTAGCAATGAAACCCTGCCACCATCAATTGGTAAGCAAAACAACCTTAGGATAGCATGTATTTTGATTTATGGAGTTGATTTTGACTACGTGCCCTCCGCGTCTATTACATCCATACATTACGCTCTAGCAGCCGTTACATAACTCCACACGCGCCGTAAATATCAATCATGAGAACTTCGCCGTTAGCGAATCGATTGCCTAATCCTTTGTCGGTCCTCTTCTCAATGGTTCGCCATTCCCCCACCGTAAGTTTTCGCCTCGACCGCAAATCCGCTCATTTTTCTAGCAATCAGCATCGGATCCGGCTAATGTCCGTCTTCATCCTCCGAGAGACCCATTTCCCATGGACGGAGGACCTTTTCGAGGGCAGAAGGCCTTATTGGGCGATGGTTATTGTTACGGGGATGCCATTGCGGGTGACGTCGTGCCTCGCAATGCAGAGAAAGAGAGCGTAAGTCAGGGTTTCCATCTCCGCTTCTTTCTCTCCGCCGTGTACCGGAGTCGAGATCCACGAGCGAGATAGGTCAACCTATTGAACGCGGAAATGGCTCTTTGTCGATTTCTGTGCTCAGCTCCTACAGCCACAGATTCCGACCTCGGATACAGAGACCATTTCTTCCCTTCGATATTCACACGAGCGCTTATGCGGAAAGCGACGTGACAGATGCCGCGAAGAGTTTTTATTTTTCCGCTCGCGTCACTCTCGTCAAACTGATAACCACATGTTGCTGCGTGGGATGGACGCATTAAGGTTGAAATGAGAGTTTTTATTGCCCTAAGTACCCGGTGCATGATTTATCGGAGGTTTTTAAGCTGGGCGGGATTTGTAATATACTATCATAAGCGTTATTTTTTACGGCCCCGCTTTAATCTTTCCTTCTTGGTCAGAGCAAATTTATTTATTAGCCTATTATAGTAATTTTCCTCTGGAAAATAGAACGTATCCTTCATCTTAAATATCCGATGCAGCAGGTAGATTATTCGTTTTCTAAACGCACTTGTTCATTATCTATTAGAAAATAAATAACTCTCGGAACGATGTGGATTTGGAATGTTCCGGGAAAGCCGTAGTGGACTGTGTCGAGCATGAGTGTGCGATCTCTGGCCTGATTTCAAACAGGTTATTCATGATAATGATTCCTAGTGTGATAGCTTTGCTAAATTGCGCGTTTCCCTTTATACGCGAAAGATACCGGGATATAATGGAGTACTTCCGATCCTCTATATCGGAAATCGGCCCGTGTGTAACAATCCATGCTCATGCAACAATCTTTCTTTTCGAGATAGGAAAGTCGAATTCGGTCGATAAAATCCACCTTTGACTCCATCCGCTCACTTAACAGCGCGGTCATTGATCATTGCACCGGCAAAAATGCGGGTTCAACGAAGGAGATTATTCATAGTGGGAGATAATGTTATTCAGGCATTCAAAGGAGCGATTATTCGACTCCAATCGAAATTATTTATATTTCGGAGGCATACGAATTGCAAATCGGCCGGATTCCGTTATCACTTGGCAGCGCGCATCTCCGCAGAGGAATCTACCGCGGTCTGGGAGGCAATTACAGGCGATCCAACATAATGATCCACGGTTATCAACCGGAGAGAAAAGAAAAATCAGAGCAGGCGGCAGATTTATCATCTCTGGCCCTCTTAATTGTTATGACTTAATACGCGGCTCGGAAGAATGGACCCCATCGATTGGGCAGTGGAAACAGCGAAACGATCGTTAATTTAGCGGGCCTCCCAGTCATCTCGCCATTGATTTAAGGTGGGGACGTCGGGTTGTAACTTTGCATTTTCTCGCTTTTATCTTCCCTTCTCGTACGCCGGACAGCGAGAGAAAGAAGCTCCTTATCTCGCATCCTATCTCAATCGAGCGATGAATAATTATGAAATATCCGACCGCTCTCGGAGGCAACGGGATGGAGAAGTTTCCGTTAGCGCGGATGTGTTGGATGGATGGTCCACGGAGCATTTCCGCACGCGCTGCAGAGCTGTTTTTCTGCTCGCTTCCTCTTACCAGTTTGTCTTTCATTAAGCTTCTTATTAAAAAGATATTTCCGCCTCGGTGTTTCAATTAGTAACTCGCCATGATCTCGTTTCCAAGTCCATGAATGTCTTCCAATGTGCGATGAAGTAAAACTTCAGTATACCGCGCTGAAGTGGCATCTATGCGTAGTGAAACTGGAGGAGATTGGGGACATTATCAAATAGCAAAGAAATGAAGACTCGTATAAATTGTGTGGTACCGCATGAAGAATCTACTGGACTTGGGCTATTTAGCCCAACAACTGAAAAACAATGCGAAATTTTGGTTTAATATTACTCCTCAAAATCTTTAATGTAGATAAACTGATTTGCAATTAAAGGGTTGCCAAAAAAAGAAGAAGTTATCACAATGAACATTAGTTTATGAGTTGTATTGGAAAAAAACTTATTGTTTCCATTACCAATTAAAGAGCTTCTTTTAGTCGTGTATTTTGGAATGGTTTCGTCAATTTATTCGTATCTACAGAGAAGTATAAATTTACTTTATACCTATTAATATAGTTGTTCCACAGTTAATTTGTGCTTTTCTTCTTTAATTTTTCTTTGAAATGCGAGAGCTATGTTAACCTCCACATCTGATAGAATTCGATTGAGGATTGTCGTATATTTTAATGCTTTTAGGCATTTTTTTATATTTCATTATTTATTTAGTAGACGAAAGCTACATTTTAGCATAAATATGTAGAAATTACTATTTTCTTGAAACGGTTCGCTTTCGTTAAATGCAGGCTGATTGATATCCAACATGTACTCTTAATCGCTCTGAGAAGGAAAATTATGTAATTAGTGAATTTAAAGAGTTAATTATAACGTGTCTGATCTGAAATATTGTTCACTCCAGACAATGAAATCCATCCATTGCTTTTACGACGAGCAATTTACTGTCAGTTTGTGAGAGTTGTACGGCACTGTGAGTTAAAGGGTATGGTTTTAGTAGACAATGCTCTCGTAGGAAGCTTCCTACACAGACAACGAGGGCGATGAAAGATTTGAGAAAGAGAAAGTGCCAGAATCTGATGAAGGGATTTGAACCAATGTGCACCCAAGTATAAGACGGGAATAAAAACTGATCATTCGTCACGATAATCACATACTGCTATTGGTCAAATTGTTTCCATCTGAATGCTTTTGCCTAGTATGTGTAATAAAATCATGGGCTTTCTCCTGTTCAGTGAAGTAGACTATGCGAATTTTCCTACGGAAAGATATAAGTATTATGAATCACATATAGTCTGATAGCATCTTTCAATTGACAGGTACTCTGATTGACAGACCAAATAGTCGTAAACAGGATATGCTAGTTTCATATCGCTGCTTCCAGAAAAATAACTTGAGAACTTCTTATAAAATCTTTTTAATTCGAACCATTTATTTTAAGATTCGCAAGGTGAAATAGCAATTAGTACTCATAAATTGAATTCAGTATAGAATGTAACTATTAAGATATTAATTATTCCAGATTCATTTATATGTTTATAAATTGGAATTTGATGACTCATTTCATAAGTTGATAACTGAATGAGTGTCTATGATTTAACTATTTTAATACGAAAATATCTGTCTTTTGGTTCAGTTGTGGGTTTTGGAAATTAACTCTATGCTCTATTAGTTATCCAAAGAGTAGTAATTACCGAAACAATCCGCGCTTGAATATACACAGTGATCAATAGGAGGTAATTTATAAGCTGCAAGTGATGTTAAACTGCTTTTCAATCGGAAGAAAAATGTAGAAACTGCCTTCATAAAAGTAGGTTATTTTGCAACAGCTATTCTCACGAACCACACTCACCTCTACGTTGTGCTGTATCTTCAAGCAAGGGTGATTGTTCGGATATATCCCGTACAAAACTACCAAAAAGAATTCAAGGAAATAAGATGTGGAACTTTCCAACCAATAAATAAGTCCAAGACGGAAGAGTTTCAAAATAGCGGTCAAGAAAACAAACGTTCGGGTAGCATAGGACATGGAAACCGGCGCTCACTTACCTGGCCCCGATGAAATTTCTCGGAAATGATTTATTAACGCATGTTTAAGTTTTCACAATCAGATGAATCGGATGATACCGCAACCGAAGAACACACAAGAGAGAAAATCCGATATCGCGGCGGCCTTCCGATAGATGAAGAATGTGCTTCTCCTCAGCACCGCCTCCTTTCCCTTCGCCTTTCCCTCGCATCATCTCTTCTCCTTTATCTTCACGCCCGTCTGCCTCCCTCTTCCTCCCTTGACCTTCTATTGTTTATTGTCATCCTCCTATTCGCGAGGGATACCGTTACACTACCGAACAGCCCCGGCGACCCCACCGCCTTCCCAGACAGACGGAATTATCAGATGCTCTGGGGCAGGGCCAGCGTTGTCCTCCCACCGAACTCGGATGGGTTTTATTTCGACTGGAGAACGCCCTCCGTCGTCTTCCTTCCCACTGTGGCGATGAAGAACTGGTCCGCGACCCCACCCGCGGGGGGTCATGGGGTCGAGGTGCTCCATCACCCATCCCACGCCACTTCAGCCAGATCTCGCTTTCTCCCTACGTTTTCTCCCGCTCTTGGGACAATTTTTCTCCCTCTCACCCCACCAGCTCGACGGCTCTTCCGTATTTTGTACCTCCTGGTCCTTTTACCTCCTTCCAGTCTCGTAATCTCGAGGATTTGTAATAAATCGCTTATTGTTCATTTAGGTACCCGATCATCGGGTGCGTCTGGGAGATCTGGGACAGCAGATAGGTTCTACTTACGGCGAGCGTCTTCTCGCGGTGATGTGAAAACCTTTTTCCTCGTGGATTGCGATTTGTTGAGCAGCTGTCGGGCGAGGAGCCAAAATATCCTCCGACTTTCTTCTATCATTACTAAAACTCTAATAACACGTATTATTAAGTTATAAACAATAGGTCATTAATTTGGGCTTTCTAAAATTTGTCGTTTATGTTACCCTCAAGATCTTCTATTCTGATTTACGACGTCTTCTCCATTTAGATGTTTTCTAATTGATTACGTTGATATCTGATCCCTATATTCCCTTATCATTAATTGATTCCTACTTCTAGTTGTTTATGCTATATATGGCCTTGTCATCATGCTTTGAGAATGAATTTTTAGCGCACCTGGGACTAACAATAAAAAGTTACTCATCAGAATAACGTATAGATAATCGTTTCATCTAGGATAGCATTGAAAGAGTATTCATCTGGAGGAGTTATATTTTCTATTCAATTAGATCGAATTAATAATTCAGAAATTTCCCTTTCTTTACATTGTCTCTTTCCAGTTTGCCTTTTCTATGATCAGTCGAAGATAATTATTTAAGAAGTATGTAAATCCAATATTTTTGAAATAAGGTTATAAATTCGATTGCCCCGAGATAAATTCATTCCATTTCATTAATTATTAGATTTCTACCATCCTCCGTGATGTAACAGATTCTACTTTTATCTATTTTTTGCATTCAAAATACAATACTTCGTTGGCTGCATTACCTTGGATATCCAAAAGCTATTTTAGAACCGGTAATTAGAACTTGCATTCAGAAAATATCGTTGTCGCTTCTCCTAACCACGTGCATTCTTTATTTCATATTTCCAGCGTTTGTTACCCCGAGTTTACTCTGATTAATGTCCACGTGTGAGGCATACTCTACGGCCTCTCCTTCGCCTGAGATAAACTCGTTTGTTATTGTGCCTTCCTAGTAGGACGCAATCCATTGACTTCTTCTGCCATACGCCTTCCGACTTCATTTCCTTACATTCTGTATTTATTCATCCTCCTGTCTCCCTTGACTTATTATGAAATTCTTTTCCGCCTTCTTACGTCTCACTCTCCCATTTTTCTCCCTACTTCGTTATCATCTTCCTTCCTCCGACCACATTCTTCATCTTCCCGTCGGAATATTTCATTTTAATCCATCCTTCCTCGGTCACCCTCCCTCTTCCCCGCTCCTAATCCCATTTTACCTCTTTCACTCCCGCGTCCTCAGCTTTTGATATACGACAATGCTCGGCGGACAATGCGTTTGACCGAATTTCTAAATCTCGAAAGGGGTCACCGAATGCGCTCTTAGACCGCAGCCGATGCAAATCTGCTTTCGGATTTGTCGGGAGAGTTGCACCCGCACAATGACAAGGGAAGAGAAAAGGTGAAAGGCTCTTTATCTTTCCACCCGCGATGATTGACACGGCATGCGGTGCGATATAAAAGGGTTCGCCGTTAAATCCAGATTCAATTACCGGGAGATTAATAGCGAAGCTACAGCCGGAGGTAATTCGGGGAAAAAAATCCGATTCGAAGAAAACGATCGCAGCCTGGCGGGGGATCTATCGCTACTTAAAAAGAGGGAGAATAAACTCGATGGAAAAAGGCCGGCGAAAATTGATCGTAATGACATCCAATTAATGCGTTTTCGAAATCATTGTTCGAGACAGGTCGGCGCTAATATGTTTTAATAGCGACGCGGGAGCGATTAAACGGGGCCTCGTTTCCATCTTGTCAGGAAGCGCGACCGCGTGTGCGTGAATTTATAATGCTCTCCGGGGAATGAATGAATGCACCGCTCATCAATTCTTCTCCGCTCGTTGGCGCTACTTGGAATGACAACCCGCGCCTTAAACGCCTCGTCCCCGCGTTATGATGCTTTAAAATGAAATCGGCGGAGAAGGGCGCTCGAATCGAATTCATCATCGCACAATTATTTCTGCTTACGCGACGTTATACGCGAACACGCATGCACATGCGTTTCGCATTGTGTTCAGAATGTACTCCATTGTCCGCGGCCTAGAAGGATCCGAGTGGCGTGGAATACATTAGAATAAAATTGTTTCCGTGACAGTTTTAACATTTTCTAATGGCGCTCATTAGGTTTCTTTATGAATAACCGGTGTAGTTCCTTCGTTATGATTAGCACGGAGCGCGCGCGTCGTACATGATGATCTGAAGAAGGAGCGATGGTCGTGGGTGCAGCGCAAGGAGTCGGATTATGGATGCTGCGGGGCAAAGCCAAATGTTTTAAGTTGTGCACCTGCCGTTCATCACAAGTGACGCGGGGGACTCGTGATAACAATGGAATTCTACCGCCAGCGCAATCTACTGCCTCTTTCTCCGATTCCTCTTTCCATCCCCTTTCGCATTCCTCCTGCCTATGTTGGGAGCATCATAAACCGAGGGGTTTGGCTCGACCCTCTTTCTCCTCCTCGGGGAATATAAGAAAGTTTAAAAGTTCACTTAGCTCCGATTAGAAACCGCAGGGAGAGAGATGGCGGTAATTATTGCAATACATCACCGACAAGTCACGACTCAAAATCCTCCGCAATTAACTCGGGTACTTAAATAGCTCGGGTATGGAATCAACTTCCGAGATACCATCTCCTAAATCCTGATAAACCTGTTGGAGGTTTCACTTCTTCGACGTTTTCCGATAAAATGCATACTCATTAAGCTCCCAATTTCTTGATTGTTTAGCCTGGCGGAAAATTGCATCGTGCCTTCGCGGCGGGGAGGTTGGCTTTCCTCAATTTACTTTCGTCCTTATTTGCGGCTGCGATTTTTTCCGCGGAGATATTCATTTGGCGCGCGGTGTGCGTCGTCTCGTGGGAAATTCCTCCGGGGTCTCAAAGGTCGACGAAAGTAGCCTCATGCCGCTGAGAAGCGGGGGGATGGTAAGAAGCAATTAATCTATTCGAAGTAAATGTTGGATTACGATACAAATCGCGCATAATATCATTGAAGGCATGGAACCTTTTTGTTAAAAATAGCGGCGCCCGTCTCCATTGAGTTCGCCAGACGCGTGTGCGGATAATTCCTCGCGAAAAGACGATCGCCGGACGATTCCTCACGGCGGACATTTACTCGCCGGACAGTTCCTCGTATTAATAATAATATTTTATATTTTTTACAATTACAACTGTTTATCGAACATTGAAAATATGGAAATAAAACTTCCAAATATTACTAATACCATTTTCAATTTTAAACAACAATATAATCACAATAAAAATGGTGAAATAAAACAGAATACAGTTTTTTATACGTACAATTGGTCCACCTGGGCCAGTTTGGCTCTTCGGGAGGTGCCAGAATAAATAATAATAGCAATGATTCTGAATTTATTCGATCAAGGCTGGCGATAGTTGGTGGAACTTATTCATGATTATTATAATAAATACAACAGATGGCTTTGTCCACAGTTTATTGAAAAAATAAAATTTTTCACTACTAAGGCTACCGGTTTCGAGGAGGTTTTCTCATCATCAGGCCCGACTGTGGACAAAGTCATCTATTGTATTTATCATAATAATAATTCTGAAATTAGAGGAAAAGAAATTCGGTAAACTTCCACAGTATATGATTTTATCTTATATTTAGAAATTTATTTTATCACGTATTTATAACATCATTCACTATGTAAGTATACGGAGTTTCGTTTCTTCTAAGTTCAAAATGTCCTTCCAAGAAGTACGGCCTAGCATGATCAAGTTTATTAATAATGATTCCTTTTAGTATTTTGGAACGATATTGGCTAAGTTGGGTCGGTATGTTGGTGATGCGGGTTTCCTTTAAATAACCAAGTTGTCAGAGGAATTCCCATATAATTAATGAATATTGCGGTTGTATGATTATTTGGCGAGGAATTGTCCGAATACCATGCAGATGCCGCCGTGGCCTCCTTTTAACATCTCGCGATCTCTCCCCCGACAAATCTCTCCCCTTTTTAGGCCCATCCTCAATCGAATCTTTCCAATTGCGGTTCATTGCCCACACTCCCATTAAGTCCCCGTTAACGCACAGCCCAACATCTCCCTTTTCCAATAACCCTTCCTCCCTCCTATGATTGATACCAGCGGAGTCCTTCGCCCCTCCGCGCACTTTCACTCGTTACACGAAGCGTTATTATCCGCCGCATCGCACTCCTCGCAGCGAACTCCTTCTCTTTGTTTATCCGCCTTCTTCCCCTTTCACTTTCCTTCCCCACCAGCAGACGGTCTGCTGCACGTCGCGTGGGATATGAGGCTGGAATGAGGAGATGCCTCATCGGGAGGAGCTGATTGTGTGTAGATGGGGAAGAGAGAGGCGGCTGGAATTTATATTTCTGCGGAGCGAATGGAGGGATTCTGGAGATGACGCACTCAGCAATTCAATTTGGGATGGGCGGGGTGCTCTGGAGCGATGGGAACGGCTTTATGGGATTAAGTATCCGTTTTCGGTTTCAATTAGCCTACTCTCGTATTTATGTAGACGGGCGAATAGAGGCTCCGCCGGTCGATTCCGACCAGCTTCTAATGAGTGAATCAAAATCGTGGCTACTACAGATAACAGGCGTATCATATTTCGAGAGATACTAATTAGGTCTGTCGGGAGGAGATTATTTGTTAGAAACGAATGACACGAATATAATGATTAATCATTTTTCTTTATGTCAGTCTCAAAAATTAAAAAAACGGTATCACTTTCGTTAATATTACATTCCTGTCTTTGCGATTGAAGAAAGGACTGAAAATTATTAGTCTCGTTGATAATTATTGCAAAAAACAGCATTTATAAAGTATTGTGTTTATGGGTGATTTTTAAATTAAATTTTTACATTTTAAGATCAAGATGAGAGTAGATTAGAAAATATTGACGGTCTAAAGCCTGAAATAAGATTTTATTTCTTTTTCAGCTTTATTTTAAAGAGTTTCGTTGTTACTTTGGTAAATATATTTTATCCTTCAAATCTGTAATTTAATCGCATCCAAATTCTGTAATCTTCGTAAATCAGCTTTATTTAGGAAGAATAATGATAATTATTATGATTAAGATTCATCAAAAATAAGTTACCTATGGCGTTTCTTGAGTTATTCTTAAGTTGAGAAGCTTTTAAATATCTAGGGAATGTGTGAGCATTCATTGAACATTGAATTCATGACAATTCTAGAGGAAAATAATACGGAGAATTCCTCTTTAATAGAGGATATCTTTTTTTGGTTTTTAAGGTAATTTATTTTACTCCTATTGCTACAGAAAATTGAGAAGATATGAATGTAATGAATATTAGATAGCGTTCAGCTCCTATCCTGAAACATAGACGAATATGGAATTCCTGAGGTGCACCCCTGACGAATAGTTGAATGCTTATTTGATTCAGATACATATGGCATTTCGAACCCTAGTATTTATGTGAATTCATACTTTCCCTTTGAAGCCCAGTATATTACCCGATCGTTAAGGAATTCTTTCCTTTATTCTGCGTCTAGTCCAATATGTCTATCTCCGTTAATTTGCTACTTCAACCATTGGAAAGGCTCCATTTAGTTTCGCACCTGATTCCTTCCGATTTCCTATCCCATAATCAGCCGTCGATGGTGCCCAAAACCGCACGGACACTTCTTCCTGGAGTTCCAATGCCCAACTAATATCAACCACAAACCTATCCACCGATGCCCTTAAAAAAGGTTAAGGGCAAGTCGGAATTTAGCCCGGGGGTGTTATGCAGAATACCCCTGTTTCTTCAGGTAACGTCCCTTCGAAGTTCATCCCCCCTCTTCCTAGAAGATAGCGTGGCAACGCACCGCCCCAACCTTAACTCGAAAGCGGTAGGCAGAGATAAAGCAACAGGTGGTGCAGCACTTAGTGTTCGGTGGCGATCGATGCGAAGGTTTCGTGCGCGGGTATTAGAATTAAACGGCGGCCGTGTGGTTCAGTAGGTCGACTGGGGAAGACCGTCCGGACTGTGGCCAAACTGTTGTTTTCTCTACTGACTTCTTGCTCACTCTCACCCAAGCTGTCGTGCCGGACTCGCACGCAAAGTGTGTCTACCGGAGAAGTGCTTTTTTCCCTTTCTCTTCAACCGTCTCATCTTCTTTATTCAAGCGATCGTCTGGATTATCTTTTGCTTGTAAGTGCGCGCGGGCTGACGTAGTAAGTCGGACTACTTTTTACGAAGCGAATACCTTTTTGTTTCTTTGTTAAGTCTTATTTCGTATACTTTTCGATCCGTTACCTGGCGACGATTGAAAAGATTGGCTCGAAGTGTACCTTGACTTTGAAGTTACTAATTATTAGTATTAGTTACTGTAAGAAAATTCTGTTATCCCACATTAGTTAAATTTATTCAGTGTCTACGCGCTGAAAAGTATGAGAAACATCATGAAATGTAAGAAGATCTCAGCGGGTTTCTATTTTATACGCAAATATTACTCCAATCCAAGGCTAGATTTAATAAAGATCACACTTGATGGACTAGATCATTTGCGGAGATACCCTATTCTCAATACGGATTATGCTTGCCTTACGCCGACCTTAAAAGCTCTGGATTATTATAACTGCGGAGACAGGCGACAAATCCGAGTAATTGCTTCAAGAACTATGGCTAATCCCGACTGTAAACAGAAAAAAGTTAATTTCTTTGTGTCGCTAAAAAATATATTTACCTGAGCCCGACCATAAATAAAGCTTAGTAAATTAGGTCTACATATCCGAGTTACCGTCACCGAAATGATTATTTATAAATATTCTCCTTTTCCTTTTACTGTGTATAATTCTTTTTCCCATGACTGCAAACTGCGCGTGGGCATGCGAGACATAACTCATAACCAGCCGGGGCATTCATTTACAAAATATCTTTCGGACTCCCTTTCTCTCTTCCCATCCTCCTTCCCTCCCTTCCTCCACTCCTTTTCGCCCACCTTCGCATCCACCTCCCGCCATCTCTTTATTTGGTCTGCGAACCCATCTCTATCCCTCCTCGCCCTCCACACCTATTATTAGCTTAATCCGAATTTCTAAAAATTGAGCACAGTGATAATTAATTCGCTCATTTCGTTTCCATGCGTGTTTCCCCAATTCTCTGCTGTCACACATCTACTCATCTTCCGAGGTCTGTTTTAGTAACTCATCTTTCCCGTTGAAATTCTTATTTCACTCCTCCATTTCCCGCTCGTCTAATCTTCACGATTTCCCGAACGGAGATTCACAGTTGGGGCTTATAATAATCTCGGAGTGTTCAGATTGTTAATTGCGCAATTTCGTTGTTCCGACGCACGCGAGTTCAAGTAGATTTTCAATGCTTATTTGAAGTCTAGTGTTGCAATGGACCGCATTTCGTTAGAATCGGAATATGTGGGAATTTATTTTCCTTTGGTTGCTTATTTCTTCATCTGTTATTTCGTATTTGGAATCTTTAACCTTTGTTAGTGTTGAATAGCGCTGAATTATATTTATTATCCTCAAAGTACTCTTATAAATCTTATATAATCTTCTTCTCTGCAAGTTTTATATCTGAAATCGAGAAGTAGACGTATATTGTATGGTGATATGGCTGATTCTTGTACTATCGGAAAATCAAAGGAGGATTTATGCATAAAAATCTGAAGAGAAAACACTAGGTGCTTCGTCTTTGAAGTATCCGCTTAACTAGGAGGCACCTTGGATAAGGTTTTGACTGCAGGATAATCTCCAATGTATATGTTTATTCTATTATTAGCATTTGCATCATCTAATTATTTACTTACTTATTCTTTCATATTTGGAAAATTAATTAATTATGGGCGGGGTTAATTCTAAATTCAGTTCCTTACAGTTGGCTTCAGTTGAGTGTCTTTGAAGTTTCCGCTTAAATAGGAGGCACATTGGGTTAGGTGATGTTTTGACAGTAAGCTATTCATATGATAATTATTATTCAGTTATTTCCAAAAGTGCCGTGTTCCTGGATTATTTTTTAGCTCTCATGAACAAACTTTGGCCATTGTACACTCTTGAAAGGAGGCGTTCAAAGAAATAGTGGGTCTACCGAAAGAGAATAGCGGAACACTTACCGTATGTGGGCGGGCATGCAAACGATATAACGCCGCTGATATATCGCTCGCGGTGAGGATAACATCAAAATGACATCCCGAGTCTCAGACGACATCTTCCGACTCAAAACCACAGCATATTTTTGATGCACGGGACGATTATTTCGAAGGCGATTTCCATGTTTCCCTAAAAAGAAACGTGGCTTTTCCCCCAACATTTTTTCTTCTCTCGCGTTCCAAAAACTCCCCATTCCTTTTCTCCCTTCCTCCCTTATGGGAGTGAGTAGCCATCCCACCCATCCTTCAATGCTTAGGCCTCTCCGCCGCCACCTACTGCGAGGGAGTGAGTCTATCTTGCTCGCATCCATCCTCTTTAGTTCTTTCTCCATTTCCTTCGCCCGCCCCATCAGTATCTCTTTCCGCCCATCCCCCGCTAACACTCACGAAAACATTTTTCGGTGCGGTCGCATGCTGGGGCGATTTTTCGGCGGAGATGTGGGGAGAGGGTCACGGAGATGGGGTAGGCGCGGATAAAACGAAGGAATAAGGTGGATCCACTTTGAAATGAGTAATTCGTATGAAGTAAATGAAAAGTTTGTGTAATGTTTCGCGAAATGAACCCAAATTTGATGGGTTAGATTAATTCTGAAAAAAATATTTTAACTAAATTCCTAAAGTTTGGTTTAGAAAATTACAGTTTTAATTTAAAAGACATAAATCCAAAAGTATATTGACATTACCGCAATTATGTAATATATACTTGTACTTTACCGTAAAGGTATATTGTTCGTATATTTGCAATAGAATACACTTTTTTCGATTTTTAAAAATATTGTTTAAAATGCAGTATCATCAAGCCTCGTTTTTAATGATTATTTCTTTTGAATTAAAATTTAACCATAAGAATTACTTCTGAAATTTCATACTTGAGATTTTCTTTGTACTTTTAGTTTGACCGCTGATTAGCTGCTATTCTGTGAATGAATGTCCCTAAATGTTATTTGAAGATTACCTGGGTATCAATCTGAATCCAGTCAAAATTCCGAATAATAGTCACCTGTACTTGTTGTAACCTGCAGAGGATTACTTAAACCGGAAAACTATACATATTCCTAAACCGAAAGAAAAAATCTATATTTATTTTCTAAGGAATATAACTAGAGCTAAACTGAATATCCAAGCCGAAAGTATGATTCAATAGGCAGAGAGTAGTTACATGCAATAAGAAACTTAGTGAATGGATAAAATCGTAATGAAATCCTGCGCAAAAAATATGCTTCAATACCCTCGAGAAACACTGGTGACATATTCTGTGTCTTACTCCACATTGTTCAACAGAGTAAATTGGAATTAAGTCCTCTAATTCCAATTTCAGTCTTCTGGATTTATGTGTACAACCCTGAAATTCGAGTTTACAAACAGAATTACTCGTAATTTAATTTCAACGACCCAAGTTTTATTTTCCTCTTCAAGCTCGCGTCTTTAGATCCGATGGTTTCTATCGTACGTCTTCATCTCACTGCAAACGAGCGCAAATTACGGCCATCGCAACTATTTTCTTTTCCCGAGCAATAAATCGCGCTATGAGTGAAATCGAATGGGAGAGGCATGGCGGCATGATTTCATAATGTATATAGAAATTGTCCGGTGGAGAAGAAGCAGAGAGGAAAGGGATGGAGAAAAGGCGAGCTTCCCATTTCAGCTCCTCCTTCATCAGTCTACTACAGTTTCTGTGGAGGACGCCCCTCCCGTGGACAAACCAGAAACTCTCACCATGGAGGCTCACCTGGTGCGCGCTCCTTCGCCGTCGCACTATAACTTACCCTGTTTGCATCTGCATTCACCTTATTATATGTAGCAGGCTCCTTCCCTGGGAGGGGTCCTCATCGTCTATCTCTCCCATCTGTGGAGCCGAAACCATCCCCAGATCCTTCTATCCATTTATTCCCGTTCGATCTCATTTTTTGTTTCTCGTATCGCGTCTCAAGACTCATCCCCAGTATCCTCACTAGGATTGCCAACTCTCCAGGATTTATCATTAGGTTTCAGTAGTTCGATAATTGCTGTGAGGTGTCAGTGTTCTATGAGTAGTTTCCTTCTAAACTCCGTCGGAAGTATAGGTGAAGTGCGTGAAGTTAGATCATTAACAGAAGTTGGCCACTTGAGACAAAATTGGCAGTGACGTGGACTTGAATGAAATCCAAAAGCTAATGGAACGATTTTAGAAGTTACTTTGTATAATTTATCCATAGCAGAAAGAAAGTAACACCATGTGCAATTCTTCTTAAATTCTTAAACTAACTTAATTGCTATCTAGATTTCGCTACTCTCGTAGCATCTTCAGGCAAAGATTTTTAATTAAAAAAATATTACAATGATTAATCTTTGCTTACTACAAGCGTAGTGGAGCTTTGGTCCCGATAAAGTCTCTTTAAGTTGAATTGCACAGTGTTTTCTTGAAATCAAAAACATTGTTCGGTTTTATTTCCTTGTGATGACGTTTTACGAATTCCTCTTAAATTATCACTTACATAGTTTAATAATCATAAGCACTTTTCACTTACCATATTTTGATATCCAAAAAATACCTATGTATGCTACCATTTGTTTTGATTCTTTTGCGTAAATTTCATTCAATCCTTATCGGCCTTTAATCGGGTATGATTGTTTACTGTAATCATGTCTAAAATGGTCATCTTCGTTATAAATGGTCGTAGCGATGGTAATTTATTTGCTTTGGTTGATCTCTCGGAATCTTTCGTAACTGTCCCCCTGCTGGGATGAACAACTCCCAGTATCGAATCTTCGAATGTTGTCGACCCCACTCCTAACTCCCGCTGCCGCGAGGGGGCCTCTGAAATTATTCTACGGAATCGCGGCTCCTAGGGGAAAGATGATTTTGTCATGTGTGATGGCGAGTTTGTCATTCCAGCCGGACCCGAAATATACAAGCTCGGAGCTAAACAACGTGATGTGACAACGACATCCGTTTCGCGATTCTCGCAGCGATTGTGTCACGGCAATCAAAGTAACGAATGATTCCGTTTGTTTTCGATAAGTGCCTCCTCTTCCCTCTTCAGATCCCGGGTAAGGATTGCGCGAGGGTGAAAAATCATTTGAACCTTGAAAGATATATTCGTTCGAAAATTAAATCCCGGCTATAAATCATCGCCGAACATATTTACGTTCTATGTTCGGAGAAGAATGGGAATACGGACAAAAAGTATTTAATCTATGCTCGGAAAGAAATGTCAGTCATTCGGATGATGAAATGGTCCGAAACAGTGTTGTGAGTTTGGTTGTATTATCTTCTCTGACCATTATTTCACGCAGCATATCTATTCTCGTACACGATTTTACTCATAATCTCCGACGGTAGAATCTTTTCGTGTGCGATCCTCCTATTTGAATGATGTTCGGGCCAGTATTTTTATCTCGCTCTAAGAAATTTTAGTTTTGTAGATTACATCTGTTAGTCCACGAATCCTATACCACCATTTTAGAGAAAATATTCCGAATCCAGTCTGTGTTTCTGATATTCGTCTAGTTGACATGTGTGAATGTTTTTCTACCATTGAAGCGAATTTACTACTACTTAGTTTCAGTGAAATCCCAATATATCGTTCTCGTTTCTAACGTTTTATCGACTCTTAGGTTGAAACTACAGCAACTATACTATTGATTTTTGGAATCTCACTTATTTTCGCATCTAGGGTAGGGTAGAAGGGTTAGGTGTAAGAAGAGACTTGATAGTCTCAATCTCGCCCTGAATAAAGTCCTTTATTATTATTATTATTATTATTATTATTATTATTATTATTTCCCTGGTCTAAATTGGTCTGGTAAAAAACGTTAGATCGTGACTTTACTGCATAACAATCATTTATCGCAGGATCTCAGACGTTTTGATACAGTTCATTAACTCGTCGTAATTGGTCATTTATAATTTTTTTGCTTTACATAAAGAGATTTTTTGTAGATTGCATTTCGTAGTTCTCTTATCTTATACCTCCACTTTTAGTAGAATTTTCTGAATCCATTGACTGTGCTTCTAATACTAAAATAATTGATATCAGTTTATTGTTCTGTCTGTAAAGTATTCAGCTCGAAGACCGGTTGGTACCTCACCCCCTCCGGCAAAAGCTACTAAGAGCTTGCAGAGAGGAATGAGGTTCACTAGGCAGTATGAGGAGTGAGGTTGCTATTGCTTTTCTTTGTTATTCATGGAATGGAAATAATTCGCCGCTACTTGCTATCATATTAGGATTTTTGTCGCTGGACCCCAGAAGTTCTGCTGAAGTTAATTAACTCGACTTAATCTGTTCAGTTTTAATCAGTACTATTTTGCTGTATGATGTTCATTTTTGACATCTCACACAGAAGCCATATGTGTGTAATCTAGATAACCCGAGGTAAACATTCCTGTTATTCCTTTCCGTTCAGTTTCATTAGCTCTCCGTGGCCGTCCATTCGTTTCTCTCTTCGACTTAGGAAAAAGAAAAGAAAAAGGGGCGAGAAGGGAGTCGCAGACACACTCTCCGCACACACCCTGGGCACGCGAAAGACAGGCTATTCATTTAAAAGGGCGTCGTGCTGTATTAGTTATTACATCTCAAGCACGCCAGTCTTGTTTTCTTCCGTCCACACTCCCTTTTCTCCTTTCTCTCCGTTAATATTTCGCTCTTTATTTCTTCCTCTGTCCGTTCGTTTCTCTTGCTCACCTCTGTTCTATCTTCCCCATTGTATTTTGGTTTACCTTGTACATATTCAATCATATTACTGTTTGAATTTAAATACGTGAGTGTCCTACCTTTCGATAGGTACGAGTACATTTGTTTGGATATATGACCGTGAATAAAATTAGTTATGATAAAGATTGAAATAAATTCAACAGTTCTTCAATATTGGTGGAATTTATGACGAACTGTTGAATTAAGGAAATAGTGCTAGAACAAATCGTTTCAAAAATTAATTTTTTCCGCGAACTATTCGCGAAAGCAACCATTTTGGAAAATAGAGTCAAGGTGCCAGCACCCACTGCCACACGCCGAAAGACGGCTTGCAGGGTTCTTACAGAGACAATTCATTTCTAATTTTGTCATGATGGGTTTCCACTACATCCGGCCAAGTCATATTGATTATACAATAAACTATGATTATTCCCATGCTTCTGTCTTTACATATTTCGATTTAATAATTAGTTCTCTACTCAACAAATAATTACTAATTCTGCTATTCGATAAACAGAGGCATTAATACCGTCGTCAATCCTTTTGTTTCTCTTGCTTCTTTGCTCTATCTTGTTTTCACCTTTGTATTTTGCTGTACCTTATAGAAATTCAATCTTTTTATTATTATGTTATATGAAGATGATTATAATGAGCTCTTTATCTCCGCTAGTCTGTCTTTGCATGTTTCAATCTAATTATCATTCTGTTAATGTACGAAATAAACTCAGCTGTAAGGACCATAGTCCATGATCCATGACCGGTTATGTAAAGAAAGGGGAATAATAACAAAACTTTTGCTTAATACCAATAGAATGTAAACATAAACGACCTAGGTGTCAATGCGTATCGTCAACATGAGATGCGTAAGAGATAGAAACTTTCACATCTATAGAATAAGGAACGGAAAGAGGTGAAAAAGGAGAGGGGTGTTGGTTTGACCGAGGTGAATGGAGACCAAATTTTAATGAAAGGTAGATCGTGTAAGAAATATTTCTTCTTATTATGGAAAGCTACACAAAGGTTAAAAATGTGTGTATTGTATTATATGATTGTGATTATGAGTTGAAACATCTTTCATCGCTGACTTAGGGGGAATATGAAGTAGAATTTTTATAATTGCGTTTTATAATTTTTTATGAGTACACTATAACATTTCCAAAGCAGACAACTTTTGCTTGCCGAAAAATAAATTAAATTACTTCTACGTTTTTAATCGGTCACTTGTAAAACTCGTTCTCAAAATTTTGCCGATTCTATTCAGTGATTTCTCTTCTTGCAGTCCCTGAAGTAGGAGCGAGAACATGTAAATAAAATACCGAAGAAAATAGTAAGGGAAGGTAGGAAAACCCGAACGTACGATGTCCATAATTAAATCTCTAAATCGGAAGTCATAGCTCACTACACCGGGACAGAGATTGTTTTTGTACTCCTTTGAAATTTAATCTTCCAATCCACCTGTTTGTTCAAGATCTTTTGAACGTGCCACTCAAACATTTTTGCGGAACTTTTCATAAAAGATTTATCGCCGCATAAACACGGCATAGAAAAGTGTCCCGCCGGTGGTTAGGTATTTGAAGGTCGCTTCGTACTATTGAGTGTGATGGGAAAGAGAGATAGAGGATAGGAAGGAAGAGAGGCAGAATAGGATAGGGAGCGGCCAAGAGGAGGGGAAGAGGATGGAGAGAGAGGAGTGATTAAGATGACGTGGGACACAGTCGGACAGATACATGCTCGGGTCCCTTGGTGAGTGTGGGGAAGGCGGTGGGGTTTGGGGGTCGGAGATAGCAGGTAGGGAAGTGTAAAAATGAAGATGGAAAAGGAGGGATTGTAAGGAAGGGGTTCGGAAGAAGGGAGATGAAGATGGAGTGGAGGGTGAAGGAAGGAGATGAGGTTGAAATGTAGGTTAGCATAAAGGAATGGGGTGCAAGTGAGGGTGAAAAGGAAAGTAGTGGAATAAGGCTGGAAAGTGGAAGGATGGACGCGTATGTAGACGAAATTTTTTCCAAGAACGCATTAACATGTATTTCTTCTGCCTGAATTATATTTTCTTCTGTCTGTATTCTTGTACCCGAGAACTATTACGGATCTAATTGTCGAAATTGGAAAGTGAGACATGACCATCGTTCATATCCGTGTAAAAGCTGGCTGTTTACTTATCCAGTAGATTAAATTAAAAAATTAATATGTGACAAAACTATTAAACCGATCATCTTAGGTTAGAAAATTTGTCATATAGGTAATACTTACGGCGAACTATATTTCTTGCTTTTTATCTGAGTTTTCATTTTAGATGTATCATTAATACTTTAAATCTTATGATGTATTTTTATGTCTAATTTATTTCTCTATGTGTTGTCGCGGATTTTTTCACCCTCTTTTTATGTGGATGTTTTCTCGCAAAGTGGATTTTTTTCTTTATCAAACTTCAGCCGTGGAGATTTATTCCCTCAACCCAGTCCTTTCCTTTGTTTTTACACTCTATTTAGTCTTGCATATGCATTTTATAATATAACTACGTACATACAACTTAAATGCGAGGTTAGGTGGAAGTGAGGCCCACTAGGGACTAAAAAAGGGTCTCATATAAATATTAATAGGGAAATAGGAATGATAAAGAGCAGGGGATAACTACTACAGTATTGGTAGAGAGGTACAGAATAGTTGAGGATGAAGGAAGGCATTGGACGATTTCTAAGCAGGCTTCATTTTAGTGAATGGGCGTGTCGGAAGAAAAGGAGGGTGGGGGATTGTGGAAGAGTTGTAACATGAGGGTGGATTGGTGAGTGTCTCATAAAAACGTATGTCTTATGTCACAGTCGGGGAAAGGTTCCTTACGGAGCCCATTCTTTCTAGTTGAGCATAGTGAAAAGCCACTTATCTTCTATAACTCCCCCACCCATTTAAAAAATCTTCATCGGCTCGAATTTATCCACCCTCGTAGGGCTAACTATCTCGTAAGCATCGTCCTGATTCGGCTCCGCCTTGTAACGCCACCTCAATCTACGGACATCTTTCATTTTTGCATTACCATTCGCAATGTTTTAATGTTTTTACGCCGTTGCATTGTGTTGTCGAAAGTAAAATCATTCGATGATTTACCGGCCTGTGTGTGCCGTGAAAGTATATTCGTCGATTTATGATGAGGAAACCTCGTAGCTTTCTCATAGTGAATGATTTAATTTATGGCTTAAGGGTATGCAAACCGAAATATTAAAAGTTTAAAAAGTCAAGGATAGGTGATGAAGGTGATAGGTGAAACTAGATGAAGAATTTACTGCTAACAAAAATCAGGGAATTTCGTGCCAATTCATCTGAAATTCTATATAACCCGGGCGCTTAAGTAATAAATCACGTTATTTTTCTGCAGCTTTCAGCCGGTAAGTGAGATTTCAAAGTCTGAGTAGATACATGGGGAATGTATTAAATGGCGAAACTTTTGAAATTCGGAGATATCATCGATCTTGCTTACGAACATTTAAATTAGATCGCATTCCAGGCGCTTGGTTGATGCATATCCGATCCCGAAGTTAATATTCTTATAACACGAGATAATCTCCTGTGGGTGCACGCGAAGATTTCGCGCGCCACGGAACTGGAGACTTCAACGACCGACTCCCATTTCTCGTCAGCTAAAACGCGCAATGCGCCGGATAAACCTATAGGCACCGCATCTATACGTTAAATCTGCTCTGAGATCAGATTTTTGCAGTGATTAGCAGTGGTATATGAGTAGGGGCACCCTGGAGGAAAGGTGAGCTTCGGATGACAAATTCTATATTATAAGAAAATAGACCACTCATATGACTCTGAAGTTATACAAAATGTTTATTAAAGTAATAATAATAATTTTTATCACAGACCGGTTGAAAAGAATCCAATTACGTGTGATGTAATAAATAAATAATAGGTTAATTAAAAATATATTTAATTAAATTATAGGTTAATTAAAGTATATAAATAAAATCACATTAAAATGCACATAAAAACGGAAACATTAAACGATGTAGAGTACAGCTTACGTTTTATTATTATTATTATTGCTACAGTTTGACAGAAATCAGGTGGCAGCAACAAACATTGTTAATTTACAAACCTTTTCACGCTTAAATTATTACATTCAAATTCCTAATTATTATCATTTTATTGTCAAAACAGGATAAAGCCACCCTTTTAACAACAAACAAGACTAAGTTTAGCAAATGTCCCCCTATTATTCCACCGAATACTTTTACACCAGACATATTTTATATTTACTGTTCACATACAATAACATTCTTTACTGTTCCTTAGATATGGGTTATGGTTATAGCATATACCTATATAACGTATAGTTTATGGAACCCAATAAGTCATTAAATAGGTCAGTATTCCTATTCCAATTCGGAGTTGACATTTTTGGAAGCGAGTAGTCTATTTGCGAAGAATTGGTCAATCAAAGAATTGATCGTCCAAAAAATTCCTCGAAGCTTTCAAAGTATACATTTTAGAAGAATTTGTTTGTAACCGAAGAAACAAGTGTAGCGAGTAAGTTTTAAGGAATAGGATCGCCAAGACGACCGTGTCAGGATCGCAAGAAAGAAGTTGATAAAGGAATTGAAGGGGTGATGTGTATGGGGAGGAGAAGGGGTAGGGGTGAGGAGAGAAAGGTTTGAGCGTGAAGAAGAATAGGACCATGAGACGGATGATTTGAGGCGGGAAGAATGGCGTCTCCAATTCATAATCGTAATCACGGAAGAACGGGTTCGCCAGATACAGAGAACACATCAGTCACCCTCTCCCTCCCTCACTACATTGCCCTTCCTTCTCTGTACTTTTTACCCTTAACCCTATCCTATTCCTCCTTTTGGTGTTTGCCGCTTCCCTTCATTTCGTCGCGGCACCTGCAATATGCCATTAGCCATAGGATATTGAGATGGTGGCAATTGTCGACCCTTTGAATTCCCTGGGACTCTAACGGAAGCGACATTACGTGAAAGAATTGTTATTTCGGCCTGACAAACAAATTCGTTTTGGACCAGCAGAAATAATCACGTTCTCAACTACCGCCATTATCTGTAACATTCAAAATTCCATCTCGACTTGATGTATGAAGGACACGGTTGGTCTACATATTGTATGCGCTACAAACTTCGGTAGGGATGTTTAAATTTGATTGAATAAGTAGTGCGTAACTTACTATCGGATTTTTATAAGATAAATCGATTCATTTGCGTGATGACATGCAAAAACCCGACCCTTATGTTTTGTTTATCTTATTATTTGATTATCCTCGTGTATTTTTCTTAAAAGCTCTCTTAAAATGTATTGTAAAATGTATTTCATTTTTTAATCGGGAAAAATTTATAATGGGTGTCAAAAACTACAACAAATTCAATTAAGAGACTGTTCTGTAAACATTCTACTTTAATAATGCGTTTCGTAAATTCCATCGTCGTTTTTATAAATTTGTGTTGTCATTATTTGTGTTAGGAATGCATATTCGCTAGAGAGACAATGCGCTGATTAAGAAATCATGTTTTCTTTAGGGGTGACCTAGTATTTCTGCAGATCATTGTTATGTGTCACTATGTGATTCAATGCAATCCATTTGTCCGTTAAGGCAGTAATTGCTAAGCAGAATAAGACATATGTCATGAAGGGATATATCGAGTCTCCCATAGTTAACCTTTTCGATGTTGATTGAAAGATGACAGAAAGAATGTATGAAAGGTTTCAGATTTCCAAGGGGGTGTCTGACTTTGTTATATGTTGATTTGTCTGAGTGCCCGCTTTCTTACATTCCTTATTACTGTATTGCCGTGATTGCATTGTATTCATTGATGGGCGGAAACTCCTTGTGATGATGGAGTGAATTATTCATCGGTAATATGTGTTGTGATTTACTGAATATTTACTGAGATGTTAAGTCTCACTCCAACATTTTCAATCTTACAATTTAATAATAGCTCAACGTCATGGTAAATGCGTGGGATATAGTATTTAATCTCCCTATGATTGTGAGGGATTAATAATTTCTCGCCAGGATCGCCAATGTACCGCTGGCCTGTCTACTATTCCTTCTAGCCGATGATAACGGTGCTCGATTGATAGTGGTTGTGTCTTAAGTTAATATTTGATTGACTATGGGCATAGGTTCAGAGTCTTATGAAGGTTTAAATGTCATTTAAAAAATCGAAAATGCTGAAGATGTAGGGAAATAATAATTTTTGTTGATTGTGAAGATAGCACTAAGCAACTTTGGGCTTAAAACTTGCGGATTTTGACGATGCATGAAAATATATTTTATATTTTGATAATGTAAATCTCAAGGAGGAACGAGAAAGGAAAATATCAACTTGGCTGAAACTCGAACTTCTTTTCCCCTTTATCGGGTTAGGTACTCCACTGAGTCCTATTCATTCCAATAATTTTCATTCGTTTTCCTACTTGTGTTTTTTGCCGCACTGCAAGATCTTCAAAGTTATTCCTCACTCTTATTTAATTTAAAATCTCTTTGCATCATACGTTACGCGATATTTATTGCTAATGGATTTCTGAGTATGTCCATAACCTGCTCACAGATCTACATCCCACCAAAGACAAATGCTTGGAACTCATTAAATTCTCAATTCAGTTACATAAGACGCTCTAGAGAAGAAATTCTTTCAGTAATCACAAAATAATAAGATTTTTGAGTATATGAGCGAGTTTATTAAGTAACACGGAATGCAATAAATTCTAAACATCTAAATTTACACGTATTTAAAAATATACTGTTCAAGGATGGCAAGGGGTCCCATTTTGTCTGCGTCTACGGTATCAGATGTAGATAACTTTCAAAACCAGCCAATTTTCGCTCTAACCTACGCTAACTCCTCATTCTTTCAAAATACATCAAAATAAATAGGCTCGGATCGGAATATCATTTCGGTATCAGTTCCACGGGTTGACAAGCGAGAGCTCGCGAACTCTTCCCTCAAAGCACCAATTTACAAGGAAGGTCCGTCGTTAGAAGGGAATCGAGGGACCACGGTCAACTATTCGAGATGTTGAGGTACGAGGGGTGCCCTCCCATTCCAAATGGGAATCTCGGATACGCATTCCATCTCCTGCCTTCGTTTCCGAACACGCCTCCCATCCTCCGGCCGTTCTCCATATCTCTGAAGGAACCTCCCCGTGGCCCTCTTTCCATCTCCTGCCGCCGAGCGAATCCCGCTGACAGTTGAAAGGGTGGCTAAGAGGCGGGAGTCTGGAGGCTTTGCGATAACGCCCGGGAATGCTTAATCCAACTCCTCTCTAAGCGTTGTCTCTCTTTCTTTCGCTGCATTACTCCTCCCACGGCATTCCCCCAACCCCTAGCCACCTCACCTCATCTTTTTCTGACCGTTATAATCTATGGAAACTACTCGATGGACGACATAACCACGTGCTTCCTTACGCCAAGATCGTTTTCATTGCTCGCCGGCGCGTTTTTTACTTCCCTCGGATGTCTGGAGCGTAGAAGTTTTCTGATTTCTCATTTAGGTAAGCAGCGGCGTTAATGAATTCTCTTTGATAAGTTTCGTGAAAGTGCGCGCGAAGTTAATCATAAACCTAGGGCGATACTGATTTTATTTTACTTTTATCAATTAACTCATCGTTCATGGTGTTCATCAGTGGTGTCAATTGATTATTTTTGCAAAGTTTCATAAAAGTACCAATGAAGTTAATCATAAACTTGGGGTGTTACTTTTTCATTTTACTCTTATCAATTCACATATAATATTAAACAATTAACTCATCGTTCATGGTGTTCATCAGTAGTGTTCATCAGTAGTGTTCATCAGTAGTGTTCATCAGCACTGTTCGTTTTGAAGTAAAATATGATATGATTCAAAATTTAGATTGATATGGATTCAAAATTTAGAATTTATCGTTTTGGTGATACCCTATCTTGATGTCTTTGCACCTTCCGATTCATTGGTTTCAAGGAAATCAATTTACATTTCGATAAACAAGATAGCGAACATACGAGAAATTTCCAAGTGGTGTATGGTGGAGGATTCCATCTTGCAGACAGGGAAAACTGCCGTTTGGAGTCAAGTCTAAATTGATTCTGTTATAAACTATTTACCAGTATCGATTAGTCAGCGGCAATATCTGTAAATAAAACACAATGTATGTTGATCAGCAACAGTAAGCTTCTAAAAGAGTGGACGGTGATGGTTGGGATTTCTTCACGCTTAGCAATAATCGGTGGGCTTAGGTTCCTGATTCCATCCTCAACCGCACCGCATAGGTCCTATTATTCTTACCCGTGAATCTATGACAGCGTCTATTCCAACCAGAGGGTAAATAACTTCTGCGCCACTATTCACGCTCACGTAAGAAAAACGTCGGCATCTTCACATGAAAAGCTGAGTCGGGACGAAAAAATACACAAGTCGAACTCGGGATGAGAAAAAGGAGGAAAAGGAATCTTTAAAAATATGCCCTCCCGTGGATACATTTCCAGGGATCCAGGTTTCTCTGGGGTTTAAGTCTTGGCTGGAAGATTTCGGGAGTTTCCGAGGAGAGCGAGATAGAGGGGGCGAGACATGGGGTCGAGGAAGGAGGGGTAGAAAGATGTACGTAGGTACCGATGCTTCTTCCTTCGCTGTGGGAACGGGTTTCTACTCTGACAGCATTGGGCAGAAGGAGGCTTCCCGCTGGGTTCGGTCAGTGGAAGGTTTCGAAAGCCGGCGGGTTGGAAGGCATCCGAAGGAGGAGGTGGACGGTCAGAAGTTATTGGAGAGAAGTTTTTTGTCCGAGGGGCGGGGTGGGGTAATAGGCAAGGAAAGAAGCCAAATTATTTATAGGTATCCTAGCACCTTCTCGTCTGCGTTCTCTCAACGCAAACCTTCCTTCTTTCTTTCCTTGCCCACCGAGTTGTGCTTTCAAATAGGAATTTTCTGAATTATAGTTACTAATTCTTATTGCGCGGGGCTAGCTTTTTTCGCGCAGCTGAAGATGTGTTTATGTCCACTGACCCCCGCGATGTTTAACGAGGTTTCTCTAATCTGCGTGCCCTATCGCGTATCTTTTAATTATCTGATTTGACGAATTTAAGCCAACGCGGGCAATTAAGGGATGTTGACACTTTGCATTTCCCTATGACTACCTCGTTATGGGGATGCATTGTGAATGCGTCTAGCTTGTAATTGCTTCTATATCTTACAATCACGAGCTTCCATACCAGAGGATTTGTTATAATAACCAATAAAGATCCTGCCGAGGCATCAACATCGCGAGATCTTAGAATCAAGTTGTTTATGCAGCTATTAATTCCTGTTGGATTCCAGCTCGAATGTTTTAATACCCTCTGCACATAAAATGGTCTCCATAGAAAATGCTTACAAATAAATTTGAAGGTCATTATATTGTCCCGATACTTTTGTTGGGTGATTCAAGTGTCTCGGCCGTAATTGCTTAACGCACTAATATTACGAATTGGAGAGATAATGCTCTGATAGTCCCCCGGAATGCTGGAGAAAAAAATGCGCAGGAAGCCGAGTTAAAGTCGAGCATGCCAAGGCGAATTGGGAGTAATAAACATCGGTGTCTCCGATCAGAGAGGCAATGATTTATGATGTAAACGGAAGCCAAGAAGCATCCGGCCTTGAGATTTCCCAGTATTGGAATACAAGATCACCATTTTTTCTACGAAAAACACTAGAGCCCATCTAAAAAATTCTTTATGGACCCTCATTCACGAGCCATCCATGTAGATTTTACGGAAGGGGCTCGTAATTGACCTCAGGATTTGACCTTCCGCTTGATTGCTCCCGTACTTACGCCCTCCGCTGGCCGAGAGAGGCGTGGGGAGGGATGGAGCAAGAGAGAGGATGCCGAGATAAAAAAAGAGGAAATCATCCTTCTTTCTCTCCCGCTACCGAAAGGTATAGCGTAGTTTCGGGCCTCGGTTTTTAGGCGATGCGTGCTAGGAAAGGCATCTTCGCGGTGCAAAGGTAAAAAAGGATAGAACGGGAAAGAAATACGGATTCCTGTGGAAGAGGTCGGTCGGTAGGTAGGCGGGCAGGCACTTAATGATGACTTTTTTCCAGGTTCAAATTAAAAGACCGAATGAGTCAAGTGTTAGGTGGGTTTAGCGAGGGTATCGGAATATGGGGAGCGTGGATGGGGGTGAATGGCCAGTTTTCTCTCCGATAATTGAGGCGGAGCCGAAGAACGGGAATCTTAGTCTTTAGTTCGGGGAGTAAATGAATCGTTCAAAACAATGGCTCTAAATTCGCTAATTATAGATTTCAGAGGATTTTTGAGTTAGGCTACACAGCATGCCAGTAACCGCAACTTTTTAGTTTCACGTTTTTCTAATAACTAATCATCGATTAGTCGAAGCTTTTCTGCCTTTCGAATTCTATAAACTATCTTAACATTAGGAAGCTAAAATAGGTCATTAACTACATTCTTGAAAATGGATGAATCAGCAATAATGATTTGTATAAATTAATTACCAAATGAACTGTACGAGAAGGCGTGGAAGCAGTAAGATGTGTGATCCCTGCAGTATATAGATTAGTCTGTTGTTATAGCCATTTACCCTTATGATAAGACGGAAAAAGATACATTTGCAAGAAAAAAACGTACTAATTAGATTTACGACGAATTTGTCATTGGGAAAGACGGACATGTACATCTTTTTTTAAATACATTCCAAATTTATCCTCTAAATAGTTTTTTTTATATTATCATAACCTTCTACTACCGTTCTTTGGAACAGTTTTTGAAAATTGCTGATTTAGTTAAAAAATATTTTCAAAAAAATTTAGAGTAAAGATAAAGGTATAAGTTTTAGTTTGTAGTTTAGTTTTATCTTTGTAAATATTGCTTGCAGTCGTATCTTATTTCGTCTACAAATAACTTTGCTCCGAAAAACGTCTGCATGAGCGGAGGTGAATTTTTCGAATTACTCAAGTGGTTTATTGAAGGTGCAAGTTGGCAGCGCTGGGTAGGTGTGGAAGTTGAATTTGGAAGGAGGGGAAGTCTGGCGATTGGGCAGAAGAGCGACTCACGCGATGAAAGATTTCTCCACCTCGTCTTCACCTTCTCCCTTTTTATCCTCCTGAGCTCGCTTATATTATTTTCAAATAACTATGTTGCATCTACCCTCTTTCTCTTCTCCCCTAACAGCGAAGTCCTATTGGTTAAAATGAACTATTTTACGTTTCTATTCCCTGCTTCCAAATGGATTACCAAAGATCAAAAGAAATTTACTCTGGATACCTTTCTAAAGTTTTCCCCGTTAATAAACTACTCAAACTAAATCAGGAATGTCCAATCAAAGTCATTATGATAGGTATTATTGTTAAGTGAAGATCAGTTATCAATGGAATGGAAATTAGCACCCACACGGAATTTCTTAAAAGTAGAACTTTTATTCATCAGAGGGATTTAAACACTTATGAATAATCTCCATCATATAGCCAGCATAGGAAGACGAGTCTAATCCTTGCATCGATATGATGCTACTTACTATGTCATGGGTAAATGAGGTTTTTTCCTGCTTAGCTACTGATGCCTTGTATCGGTGAAGTCCCACTAAGCTCTCACGAACTTGTCAAGAAATAAAGAGGTTTAATTTTTAAAGTAAGATCCCAACACTCGCGAGACAGAAAAGAGGACGAGAAATAATGTTTTAAAAATCATACATAACGTTTGCATTTCTTACAATAGTTTTCCTCGGAAATGGGGATGTGGAAGTTGCGATCACGTTATTATTGTATTAATTAAATGTTTTGAGCATTCTAAATTTTCGTCTTTACGTCTTCGTAGTCTTTCTTTAGTTCACCTCTTCTTTTCTTTCTGTATTTTCAAAATTCTTTCATTTTTATCTCTGCTAGAATAACATTTTGTGGTGTTCGTTTAGAGAACCATCCAATGATTTGAATTATTTTTAAAATTTTATTTTAGTAGTGTTTATTTTCAAGTAACACTTCAATCTATTCCAGCTATATTGGGTATATTGACGGAACTGTGTTATAGTCTTTACTACCTGGAGTGGGTCGCCAATTTATTGATAGGCATAACCTAAAGATGATAGCACAACTTGCAGTTTTAAGTCTTTCAGATTGCAAGATTGCAAGTCATTTCAAATTGGTGTTCCATATCTTATACGCCCGAAGTAACAGTAATCTCTATATATATCCCATTTCTCTTTCTTGCTATATTTCTCTTACTCTCATTCATTGTAAAGGAACGAGTATCCGAGGAAGAATGCATTGTGCGCCTTGGAAATCTTACATGCAAATTGCCTCGGTTACGAAGCAATTCACAGGGAACTCCGTTGCACCTTCTACCCCCCTCCCCCGAGATTAAAATTTCGGTCAGAAAGTAATTCGTCCCCGATCGCCATCCCCTGTTACCCACATGTTCAACAGTGAAATCGATTCGCAACATAGAAGAAATAGTTAATTTTTTTCCTCCCGAGAAAAAGTAGAGTTGAAAGGCGTAACGGAGATCTTTTAGAGCTCTTCGACGAATCCCATCGTTTTCCTCGAGAAAAGTCCGCCACCTTCATCGCCTCCCCCGCATCCCCCTCCTCACTTGCGGGGGTTCGGAACGGAAACCCCGCGGCGTGGGACAAACGGCCAAGGAGACGGGATGAAAAAAGTGGATCGGTGCGAAGGGGAGGCGATGACAAAAGAAAGGCAAGGTGGTCTTTTTTCTCCGGTGCGAAGTTTTCGGGAGTTTGTCGTCTCATTTCACCTTAAAACCGAAACGAATCATGTGTTGCGTGTTGATTGAACTACGAGGGCCAATGCACTTGGGTGAAAAGAGTGGGAAGTGGATTCGGAGGAAGAATGGGGCCGGGAGGGGGAGATTGGACAGCGGGGGGCACAAAGGAGAGTCATTTTGCCCTCCCCTTTTCCCCATAATCCCTCTCTTCTTCTTCGCCTTCCATCCCTCCTTTATCTTTCGCCGTCCTTCTGTGGATCGAAAATCCGCACCTGACCCTACATCGACCCTATAGTTATTAACTATCGGGAGGGTTTTGTTGATAGGCTGGAGTTTTCGGGTTGCTTCGAAGGCGGAGAGTTAAGTTTCCGTGTTTTTTCCTCGGAAAGGGTTGAAAAGGGATTATAATTAAGGTTCCATTGTCGACGGAAACATGTAACAGCCCATGACCAATTCCTCTTAAAAGAGGGATTACGCAGCTTGGCAATGCTCCGCCCAAACCTAGCTATTGTTACGTCCGAATAGAGGAAACCTTACGAACTATTTCCTTTCAAAGCTTTGTTAATAATTGGAAACGAAAAGCCATCAAAAATAAGTATATAATGGAGCAGTTCATTTGAATATGTCCGTACCTTAGTTTCTATGCCCTAGTTGTGGAAAATTTCGTAGTTTTTATTCAAATTTGAATTTTTTATTGCATAAGACTGTTAAAATGCGAAACTTATTACGATATATTATGTCATAAGTCGAGAAAGTGATGAAATAGAGTAAAAATTTTGACTGATAGAAGGATAAAAATGATGCACGATTAGGATAATATCTTTTCTGAGAAGATAAATTGTTAGGTGCGACATATTCTCATTTCTGCTATTATTAAACTTTAAATTTATTTGCAGTTCTAACTTTCAGGACGGATTTAGATATAATTTGCATACTTATTTCCAACTCCCAAAGAATGGAAAATTTATGAGAAAGCTGGCCTCTGAATGTTGTTAGTAAAGGAATGTCTTTCTGTCAGTATTTTACGAAGAGCTATGAAGTATGTTCTACAATAACGGTATCTACACACACGATGGTGCATACCAACGTCTTAATTGGGACAAAAGAAAAGTTCCTCTTGGTTATACTCTCGTTCTAACGAGACGGCGAAAGAATTGCCTTCTAAGTCAACTCATTCATTCAAAGCCATTGGCTTCCTCAGGAACCATAGGGATAGGCGACTCGGAGGCTAATTCATATATTTTTTTGTACGCTTTCGAATAATTGATACGGGCGGCAGGAAAAAACAAAGTTAAGGAGGGCGAGAAGGGGTAGGGGCGGTAATGCAAGGCAGAATGCTTGTCGGCGCCGCCGAGGAAGTCTCCACAAGTCATCCTGCGATAGGACGAGAGAGAGGTGGCGGACCTCCGAACCGTAGCGGACACATACTACCGCATAGCCCGCCTTCGATAGCATCCTTTCAAAATCTTCATGCCTGATTTAGCCACTCCCTCCAGATGCACGGCCATTGTCTCTCCCCCACGCCTCCCGACCTTCGCACTTGCCTCTCGCCATTATCTCTTCTTCCACCTTTCATTCTTGCACCACCCTCATCCCTTCCTTCCTCACACCGGTCCTATCTCGTCCCCTCAATTCGACTCCCCTTCTTTCTTTTACACTTTCTCTCCCCGTTCTGATTTAAATTTCCTCTCCCCCGTACTCAAGTACTGTTTTGGTTACGATACTCGGTGGTTCCTATCACAGATTTGTGGGGGAGTATTTTAATTTGTTACGATTGTCGTTGTAGTAAATAAGTTCTATGCCAGTGAATAATCTTTCCGATTCAGGTCAAATAGGTAGCTTCAGCGAGTCCTGGTTACAAAAAATCATTTTCTAGGATCTTCAGGAATGATTTCGGGATTTCTTGACTTTTTTATTATTTAGTTTCTGTAACGCTTTTACATGTTTAGTTTCTCTGACGCTTTTACATGTTTCCAAATTGCTCTTATAACAGCCATAAAGTATAGATTTTTGCGAAGAACTTCCTGAAGAAGTTCATCAAGTGATACCGTGAGGTTTTGTAATATACTTATTCGAAGTCTGAATACTAATTCATCGTCATATTTTGCAAATTGAATTCTTTACGATTTCAGTGATTTGAGCTGCTTTAGTTCACATCCCGTGTTCCAAGCATCTTTTGTAGTTATTCCTTTTTCCGCTCCTTTCTGAGTATTCTCCATGATCCTCTTTATCTAGATATAATTGAGTCCTTAATATTGCGTTCAGGATTATTTCAAGAGGGAGAGGGAGAAGGATGCTTTTATTCCGATATTACACCGCAGTTTTGTAATATGCATTTTAACATAAAAAACCGTTTAATTTTGATCAATTAAATACCATGAGATCTCACTTGAAAATCTCAGAAGCTGGGATAGGTTAATCGGAAAAGGAAATGCTATCTACAATTTTCGTATTTGTTTTTTTAATGAATTATAGATGAACATATAAAAAAGTAAATAAAAAATGTATAAATAAACAAACACACAAATATGAATGATTGATAGATTGGATTGCAAATACAAAGTATTAGTCCCGGAAACACTAATTTAATAGTAAGCGCCTATCTTCGGAGCGATCGAGTCTCTTCCTACATAAATAAAGCCTTTTACTCGAAGTTAATATGCCTGCGATACCCACCATAAATATGGATTTCTCCGTTGCAAATAACTGACGACAAGTTCAAACACATCTTTAAATTCCAATTCCCGCCCATGACATTGGATTTTCGCCTAGGCCTTATTTATATCCCGAGTGGGAGGTGCAGTGGGTGGGAAGGCAGCATTTCTGCTCTTCGGAAACCGCTTCGGCCCTCCTCCCATTTCCCCAAATCTCCCAGGAAACACTCCCCCTCCCGCTCAACCCACCGCTGGCGCCTAAGACGTAATTAAACCTGCACGAATAACACTGCACATCAAATCTTCCCCCACCTGCCATCCGCTTTTTTCCCTCCACCCACACCACCGCCCTTTGTTCCCTGCCCTCCATTCCCTATTAAAGGCCTCCTTCGAATCATTCCCCCATCTCAATTCGAAACACACACTTCTTGTTCCTCTTTCCCCTATTCCCTCCGTGTCCCCGGCCGACTTCTTGTCAAAGTTGCGCAGGAAATTACCTTCCAGTGGCCCGGCTTTGTTGCCTCGGATTTCCATCATCGGAGGCTCGATTCGGAGCCACTCGGCCCTATCCATCCGTCTAACCTCGTGTCTTTTTTCTCTCATCTCGCTCTTTATTTTCCTCCTTTCTTCCGAATGTCCAACCTCTTGCTCATATCTGTGTCGCCCTACGAGCGCCTCGAGAAATATTCAAGCCGAAATTCAGCTATTACTTATTTATCTTTTATACGTTGAACGTTAATCTTATCTACAGAGAGAGATGATCAAGGGAAATCTAAATTATTGATTAAAAACATTGCCTGGCACTCGTTTAAAGTTGAAACCTCTCCAAAACTCCCCTTAGTCGGTATCTAAAAATGTATGCATTAGTAACACGATGTATATTATATTAAATTGCTATAGAAGCCTAACATAACCAGATTAATTTATAAGATACATAAATTGATGTATAAAATTAGTGCACTACCTACAATGTAATAATTGTCTACTTTACGTAATGATCGAGCTCAAATTTAACGGAGACGTTGAGAGAGTCGGTAAAAGTGAAATAGATTTAAATTGATTGATGATAGATTGTAAGAAGTTATATTATGGTTTTGTGTTAACATAATGAAGTTGAAAATGCTACAATTGACTTATAGGGGGAATTTATTTAAAGTTGTATATTCAATAATATATAGGTAGGTTATACGATTCCCCGTATTTTTATATTTACCATATATGTATATATTTGCAAACGCTGGACTTGTGAGACTACAATATATTTAAATTACAGTTATGACGTGTAATTATTTTACGTACTTATTCAAAAAATATTTCGTTATGGAAATATAATAATATGTAAATGATCTAAACATATGGATGGCCAACTATTTTTTCCATAGTAAAAACTTCCCAAAGTTATATTGACATTAGATGAGAGATTTTATATTACATTCTCATAAAATTCATAAACTATATTTATATCAGGACTACTGTTGCAGAAGAGAAAGATTTTTAAATGCAATTACTTTTATCAAGCATTCAACATTCGTAATATTCATGTTATTTACCCTCATGTGTGGTATCTTCCTCTCCAATGAACACTTAAAGTCACCGGATTCCTCAGTTTATCCAAGAGCAAAAAACTCCATTTCTCACGTTCCTCTAAGCATGATCAAGCAAATTCGGTTTTCTTTGTCTCTTCGCGCCTGCATAGGAAAGTCTTGCATCTGCGGATGCACTCAGCCGCTGCAGAAAAAAGGTTTTCTCGCAAAAGGCACGTGTGATGGAGCCCACTGAGTCAGCTAAGCGCGGACGTGGAGGCGGTCTACTTGATTCGTTTCATGCTCTTGCAAGGACTGATGAAGCTTTATCGCAGATACAAAAACACGCGTATGGAAAGGATTAAAATCCATCGCAATGTGTTCTCTTCCATTGATACAATTCTTGGAGAACTTACTTAAAACAAATAAGATATGTTATTATATGAATATACTTTCAAGATAAGGAAATCTAGATGCATACGGTTTGGGAAAGAGTTTTAGAGGAATTGATGAATGAATTAAAAGCGCTTAAGAAGAGTCTAGTTTTACCATATTTCCTATATTTGGTGCTACTGCGGTTTCCATATGTTATTGTTGTGGGCTCCAATGTTTCATCGAAATTTATTGGTCCCTTCTTCGCTGTGATGTGATAATTTTGCGTGTGATATTTTGTGCATGTGATAATTTTCGAATTTTGATTTTATGCACACCTTTTATTAGATGTGCTCAATACAGATATCGTTCCATTTTAGTATTCTTTCGTTATTTGTTTATCGACCCTGACCACAAATCAACTCTTCGTAGGATTATATTATTGAACCTTTGGGGTCGCTATCGGCGACTTATAGAGACTCAATACATACATAATCATGATGTATCACAAAAAACAAATACTACCCATACCTACCCATACCTACCCACTGGTATAAAAGCGTAATAGTTACTTGGCAGTGCTCATGTGTTTCGAACTTGGACCGCATGTAAAATCAAATCACACCTAACCAAGGATAGTGTGATTTCGGAAGATTTACCTTCGCTAAGCCGAGGTTTCAGAGAATATTGAAACCTCCTGAAGACGATGGTACCTATGGAAACGGTAGCCTTCCCTACTAAGAACCGTTTGCTTCGCTTCTCAGAGGGCTCTAATCTCTCACATCTTTAACAAGTAAGCAGAGACACCCTGCCGAGCACTCCCTCTTCCGTACGCACATTTTTTGTGTGCGCGGTGGGAACGGGTGCGTGCAAAATCACCGATACCTCTGCTTCTTGGCCCTCTTCCCAAATGCCGTGATCAGTCTCAGTCACCGCTGCTGACGTCCCTGTCCTTCGTCCGGCCCTTCCAAGCATTCACCCTCCGTCCTTCGGCGGGGATTCGCGATATAATCCCAGCTCACGCCTTTCCCACACCATCACGTACTAGGGGACACTCCTCCATCACCTCCCATCTCGTCCTCTCATTCCTCGGTTACTTCCTCTATTATAACCCTAACAGATTGAAACCTCCCAAAATCGGCACTCTTGCCAACGTTTTCACTGGAAAATCTCGTTGGTACCTGTTCTGGTTATTTTGCAGGGGATACCAGGGCAACAGGAAAACTTCGAGAGATTGAAGTCACCTGATGTAGTGATATTTTGGGAACTAAATTTAAGGATGGAAGATTAAGGAAACGGAGAGTTCATGTTCGTGCCAAGTTTGCTTTTTTAATATTGATTTCCCGGGATTATACCTTCAATATTGTATCCTACCCGCTGTAATTGATGTGATGTGAAAATGTAACTATCAGATATATAGGTAATTTCTTGGTAAGATTAATTTGCTTCTTCTCTGAAAGGAATTTGCTCTCTATTTTGAATACGTTTTGTTTATATTTAATTGCACAGAGTCCCCTTTCTAATTATTAGGTAGTTAATGACAATTTTAATAAATAATAAGCTGAGAAACGGTTGCAAGAATAAGAGAATATAGATTCAAATCTCCTTATCCGTAAATATGTTGAAATTTCAGCCACTGCAGGTTTGAAACTTTATTATTTTAACAATTTCAATTCGTTGAAAATTTGTTTTTATCAACAACTTATCATTGTGCTGTCCATTTGAATATGGTCTCAAACATTCAAGCTAGAGCTCATAATAATCAGAAGTTGATTCTAGTTAAAGCCGCCGGAACTTCAAAAGTAAACAGTCCAAGCCTGGAACAAATAGATGGAGGAGTTGCTGAAAATTCTACAATTGTTTATCTTTGTCTTACTTCCTTTCAGATTGTTTGCTTCGTTCTCTCAAGCTTTGTTAAATATCCTCACTCTCAAACATAATTCCTCTCATTACTTTCTCATACTGCATCCTCCTTATGACGCATCTCCTCTACACTGTATCCTCTGCATTTATCCAAACACATGTACCCTCTCCCCCGTGACCTCCGTCACCCGCAGCTTTCCCTTATTCGCATCCCGCACTCCCCCTCCCTCACTCCCCTCCCTCATCTATCTGGGTTTCCTGGACATCCGTGCCCCATGTCCGTCCCCTCCCATTCCTCTTTATCGTGTTTTCCCGAGGAAACATTCGGCCTCTCTCTGCCGACATACTCTCCTTATGCGATGCATTATGATCCACGGACAATGTACGTCGAGTTTTTCCCTTCTCAGTCATTTTGGCCACGGCTACGACTTTTAAGAAAAGCTGCCTATCGCCGAATCTCTTCCATGCTTTTATCGCGTACGTATCTGGAAAGGAATACTGTGGATCTCTGGGAAGGATTCGGGGATTTATTCAGCGTCACGTTCGTCTATTCCGAGGGCTCCTCTTATTCGCGGGGCGTTCTATCCTCGAATTCTTGAGGAATATAAAAAGGGCTCTCTTCACGCACGAATGGATTAGGCTCGCCGTAAAGTAACCGAAAATTTGGGAAGAAGCATAAAGTGGAAAGGCATCGATATGTTCATGGTTGATTTATTGGAGTTGGACGGAGACCAAAACTGTGGCGCTTCATGCCGCGTTGGGTTTTCAAAATACATATTAAGCGTCTTATATAATAACGTTGGTAAGGAACTTTTTGAGAATTTTCTCTCTCGGCAATCGCTTTAAATGTTTCGACCATGGATTGGAAAACTGCACGTAATTGAATGAAGTAGAATATTGGTGTTCTCCTGAAACTAGCTGTAAACATTTGGCCGACACGATTTATTCTTTAAGAACTGTCGTATTATAATTGATATTACAGTTTAAGAGTCGTCTCCGTAGACGAGGTTAGGGTTCTGAGAAAGAAAGAAGTTTACATAATTCTTAAAATTAAAATAGTAAGAATTGTGCAACAACTGATGCATAAATGAAATGTTAATTGTGGGCGTTTTAGCATCAGTTTAAAAGCAGTAAATTTTAAGGGTTCAATAAGTATTCTGTATACGAGACACGATATATTCTGTTATAACCGATAGTGTAAGATGTCATAGGTTTAAAAATATTTCCTGGTAAAGTCCTCTCATACCCATATATACATCAACATAAACTCATTTTATTTTAAGCAAGTAAACCATTCGCTTTCTGCTTCCATTCTCCTCAAATTCTGACTGTGTTATTACGTCAAGATCTTCTCGATATCAACTATTTGTGAAGCTGCAATTTTGAAATTTGAAATTAAACTGAGAGACCGTAGGTGTATCAATATCGGATGAATCATCATCATTTGGATGTAATTTGTTGTACAAGATATTCTTTACTGTGGCTTTGATTGGTAACACCGTTGTCGCTTCCGCAACTCACATCTCATGCGTACACCACACAGTAGAGCGATGCGTCGAACAGCATTTACAATCGGTTTATTATTTGATCGGATTATTTTTGGATTTTTTATTGCGGCCGATAAAGTCGTTCGTGACAGGACAGCGATGTTAACAGTGGAGAATAGCACATAAAGCGACATTGAAGTGTCAGAGGGACTCATTTCACCCACACCACACATCTCGCGCTATTAACACGCGTATCTCCAGCGATCGGAGAAACAACAGGACACGCTCGTTTTCACCGCCCACGCCTTTCGCGAGCCGTTTGATTTTTCTCACGATCACGCAACACGCGCTCACCGTCATCTGTCGCTTCCTACCTTCCTCTTTCCCCTTATTGATTCTTTCTCATCATCCATCCCCTTCATCCTTTTCGTGACTTAGTGGAAATTGCTTTCATCTCCTTTTGCAATTTCATACAGTTCACTCTGATTTAAAATTATGCTATCATTCTTGCTTTCAATCTTTTCGGAATGCGAGTGAACTGAAACTTTAGATCCTTATTGTGTGGTAGGTTAAATTTATAGTTTTCATTATAAAAATTAAAAATGAAACCGGTGCATATTTTATTAAGTGATTCAATATTTAATGTTGGTTTTTCGGAATAAATTTCGGAATTCATTGCTCTGATTGAAAAATTTGTTGCCATGATTAAATTCACTGATAGCATATAATTATAATTTATATTGTTCTAGAAATATCATTCTTGTTTAGGAAGAGAACATTCTATGTGAAGTTCAAATAAATGTGGTCTATGAATTCAGATAATTAATCTAGGATTGCCTTATTTAAAACATTATAACTGATTATTTATGATAATACAATTAATTTATCAATTACTCGTTTTTGGACTAATTTACATGTTGCTGTACAATTTCTGCTTTGCAGAAAACGTTATTCTAACCGTTTATTATAAATAGCAGGTTCAGAATTAGTTTTTCTTTTTTTTTGAGTTTGAAATTCACTTATTAATCGAGCAAATACGCCAAGGAATTCCCAACTGAAGAACAGAAACCTTTGAATGCAGTTTCACTTGCGATCTCATTCGATTGAAGCGTATGATGAAGAATTTTACTTTTCTCAGTCGTACTCCTCTTAAGATGGTAACTTACCTCTAATTCTCCTCCCTTTATTTGCAGCCCTTTTTCCCGATCTTTCCCCTTATCGCTTCCCACCCCACCTCCACTTCCGCTGCCCCTCCGCCCCATCGCTCGCATGCTTCGTGCTATGTCGGGCGTGACACCGAAATATTCCGTCAGTGGGCACGGATTAAGAGAAAGTGCAGCGTCACCCCTTTTCCATTCTCTCCACGCCTCGCCTCCTTCTTTCGCTTATCGATTCTTTTTTCATCCTTCGGATGCCGTTCTTATTTTCGGTTCATTACGGCGTACACGAGAGAGGAAAGGGTTTCATGCGGGGGTCAACGGGGTCGAGGCGCCCGGGGCCCCTCCGCGTTATTTTGCGAAAACTTCCCTTCACGTTTCATCGGACCAATGGCATTCCATCGATTTTTTATCCCTTTGGATACGCAGCTTAGAAGATCTAATGGAACTTTTCTCCGCTTTTTGATATGGGAGCCGAACAATATTTTTTCTTCAATAGGATTTAAAGTGTATTTCGGCCTCCCATATCTAATCGCGTAAGTTGATGGAGTTCGATCATCTCTTTTCGATTTCCAATAATGCGAGGTATTTTCCGAGAAAAGGTTTAATTTTAAAAATTCTCCTGAGATGGAATGACCTCAGAAGCGCTCGTCTTAATTATCGTCGTATAAAGTTGAACATTGTGCATGCTTACCTGAGGTTTAATGCAGCAGTAAAGTAAAAGTACCCCGTTTATGTTTCCGCGGCCATCGAGTAGCTTTTTGCCTTCCAATATCCGATTTATTTTTTGTCCTCGAATTCTAACTTAAATACATGTTATTCCGTTCCATTGTGCCCACGCCAGCAACTGGAGCCCAACTTGGATCCACGCCCAATCTCGACTATCAATTTATCCTGGGCGGAACCTTTATAGTTATATAATATTTAATCGAATGGTTATTCCGTATTTAATCGAATAATAATAGTATAATGGATAGTTAATCAATTCTAACGTCATAAATGGTTGGATGTGATTATTGTTGTCAGACTAGATGAGAACTCAAATAAAATTAAAGATGTTTCTCAGAGGGTGGTCCAAGACGTATTTATTTAACAGGCTACGTTGTAACTACGAGAATTATATGTGATACCTAAAGGCTACGGAAATGCGACGTTTTTTCCTGCCATATGGTAGAATTCATTCTTTCTATCGTTCTCTGAGGTTCATTCAATTATATTTTAAAAGCGATTTATGCACAAGAATTCCAGTTAAGCTCGTTTGCAAAAACTGTAGAATACAACTCAAAATCACGAAAACCTTAAAGATATCCTCCTCTAAAACAAAGTTCGCCTTTTTGTTCTTGCGATATCTTGTTTTTATTTAAATATCAATTTTCGTGGTAGTAAAACAGTGACGAAGTAGAGTAAAAGAAAATATAACAAAAAATGATGTATGAGATTAAAGGTTCACAATCTGTAGAAAAAACTATTCGAGCATGTAAAATTGCTGTGTATTTTTTAGTTTCGATTTTGATATTAATTTTGCTGGTAATGATAAATATCCCATTGAAATGCGAAACCAGTTTCTTTTGCCCATTAACGAAGTTACCTCTCGTTAAAGCGTAGGGTACCCGGCAATGAAAAAATTAATGTGCCTTCGAAATTTTCGGGGCCCCCGATTTAAAATTTAGAAGCACTAGCTTACTTTTAGTCTCTTTTAGTCTCATTCCGACTCCCCCTTCTCTTTTGGTACAAAAAGAAACTCATTTTCACACCTCAAACTGTGGCTTTAACGTCATTAGTCGGGAGCGCCTCTTCTTCCCTCGTCTCCTTCCTTTCCACGACACTTTTCTCAGCATTAATTCTCGCAGGTTTTCGTGGTCGATTTCTTTTTTCGCCATTCCTCCCACGTCCTCTTCTAAATCTACTAACTTGACACTGCTTTAACTCTCCCAAAGGGTTGTTGCTCTTCCCTATCTCTCCCCCCCCCCCTCTTCCTTTCTTCCGCCGCTATTCTCATCTCCAGCCGCCGCTTGTGCTGCTGCTTGGATTCCTCGGGTAACGGGTTTCGCATACAACAACCGGAATGAAAAAATAGCGAGGAAGAGAGGTAAGGAGAGAGTAGTACGGACAAAGGAGAGGAGGATACACTTTCTACGGGAGAAATGAAAAAAAATACGCTCAAAGGATCGCACCCGCGCACGCAGGGGAGAAATGTAGTGCCCCTGTGTTTCTAACCGCCTTCATTTCCCTACTCATTATCTTCTCAGCTGGTTTATGAAGCTTAAATGTCGTTGATGCTTTAAAATTCACTCCCAGTAGTTGTTTTATTGGGTGTTATGTATACTACCAATGCTTTCCTACTACTGTGTGTATTGTTTTCTGATTTCCGCATTCTGTTACCAATTCGTTTTTACATACCATAGGTTCTAATTATAATACTCTCTCTTACCAATAAGCGTTTTAAAAATTATTTAAGGCTAAGTTGGAAACTTTGCTGTTGTTCTGCTATTGAATTTATCGTCTCAAAGCCAAAACAGCTTAAATAATTATGGTACGCAAAATAATATAAGTTGATCAGAAAATAAGATAAGCTTAAGAATGTGTCATTGTTATTCTACATGTTGTATGTTTTTTGGCAGTTTCATAACTGGATATTATCCTCGATTAATCGAAACAAAATTTTGTATCTAGCAATGGGGAAAGGGAATAAATCAATTGAGACGTTAAATTTAAGTAGGATATTAAAGGGGGCGAATGTGAAACCAACTTTTACTTGACCACAGAATATTTTCTTTGGATACGGCCATGGTTTCGACTCATAGAGTCATGGATGACTCCATGAGTCGAAACCATGGTCGTATCCAAATAAAATATTCTGTGGTCTAGTACAAGTTGGTTTCACTTTCGCTCCTGATGGATCCATACCACGAAGTCACGGCCCAAGCAGTTGATTCTAGGATATTAAATATGGCCTCGAGGATTTAACGTGGGGTGTTAGCTTATAATTATATCAATAAAACTGCAATTTGACGTATTTCGCAAAATTTCGCAATTTGCGTAGATAGCAATTTCGCGAAGATCAACAGTTATAAGTTTCGCTAGTATTTTCCACTTTTAACTTTATTGTATAAAGTTACCCTAAAATTCTCATCATTTCACACTGCACTCCTTGCCTTGCTTAGTAATGTGACTAGCGGGACAGGGGATGTCGTAACACGAAGCTTGATTTTTCTGGAAAACAAGTTTCAACAGCATTCTTATTTTAGAATGGTAAATTTAGATCTTAATTACATCCTAATCTTTTTTTCTCCTTTGAATCTCCATTTAATCCCCAACAATTTAAATCCATCTATTCTCGTTGCGTCTCAAAGCATCAGAGCAAGAAAGCTGCTCCCTGAGTCGATTGCAATCTAATGTCTTTGTTTCGGAATCAATTATCCTGACACGCTCGTCACAGCTGGCGAGTGACCCAATTGCAACGCCGCTTCAGACATCCGCGTTATTGAAAAATGAATCATCGAGTCGAACTAATGGCCGACATCTAAGGGGTGACCTAGGTTAGCGCCACCAAACCCCTGCGTTAATTACACTCACACTTCAGTCACTAAGTAGACAACCTTCGATTTCTCTTGAAAGTAAACTTAACAAGATAAATGACTCGGAGATCATCGCTCTTTAAAAGACTAGCACTTGTGCGGAAGAGGCATTCGGTAAACTGGCCGTTGAGCGGCTAATGAAACAGTAGTTTTAATGATTCCCTCTCATGAGTTTACTCTTGTAATTATTTAATAAAACATATTTCCAGTTTGGGTAGTTCCTTTATAATAGTTTTTGGGTATACATTTCTCAGTAGACCGTACTGGTCTACGAGTGAAGTATCTGAAAATCGTGAGGCTTTTATTGGTTTTGGACGTTTTCATGACCATGAAAAATCACTTTTATTTTATAGAAACAGTCTAATGTGTCAGATCGTAATATTGAGGGATCCAGATGGGGTGGGGTCCGATTGATTTATTTGCAAAGCAATTTACCTAACATACGACGATTAGCCTACACTAATAAACAATGTTGTGGTGCTTACACGATTTATATTTACACGATTTATCTATTTGAAATTTCTTCTCATATAGTATATTAAACATTGGAAATAGCCCCGACATTATTTTTAAATTTAAGACGAGTGTGTAATTTTTTTTTTTAATCCCGTTTTGTCAAGATTGTAGATCCACCCCCAAATGGAAGATCCTAAAAATTCCCAGTCTTGCTTGAAACCTTTATTATCATTTCTTTCACCCAATAACTGCGCTAGTGGTTATATTAAATCTATTGTAATATTAATAACTTAATTTATGGAAAACTTTTTATACATTTCTTTTTTCAACGCAAGGCTTGTAAAATGCAAAGTTTTGTGTCTATCACGACGACTTTCCTCAAAGTCCAGCCATCATATCGATTAACTTCCTGTTTTTTTCCCCTAAATTGTCTCTTCGGTATTTTAGACTAGTGCTTCCCAACCTTTTTCTTCGAGGACTTTGTTTTCGGCTCAAGGAGGTGCACAACACCATACTTCACTTTAATTAGTCTAATGAAAATTCAGTATGAAAAATAAAAAAAACGATTAGCGTAGAATAGGGTATATTGAAGCCCTCCTTACGAAGTCCCATCCACTGTAAAAAATGTGTTACAAAATAAACTATATACGCATTGTAGAATTTGAACTTGTTATCAGTGGATTTTACGCGGTACACCGGCTTTGATCCACCGCTATTCTGCTGCACACCAGTCGGGGAGCGCAATTTTTTCTTTCGCTCATTTTCTTTCTCACGCTTGTGGCACCCGGATATGGCGATGTAGCACTGTGTGGATTAGGAATTCCAAATAGAACGAAGGGGAAATGATAAGTATTCCGTCGGTGGCGTCTGTTGTCATGGGAGCAGTTCTATTTGACATGCGTTGTGGGCGGAATATGAGGATCAAAGGGAAGGTAATGCGAGACCAAGGAAGTGAGGGAATCGGCGCTGTCCCCACCGACAAGCTGCCAAAGAAAGCGACCAATCATACTCTCAGACTGACACCGCACGCATTGTAAATGTCCGTGTCTTGGATGGTGAACTATATATGCATTAGTGGGAAAATCTTGCGCTGTTGAACTTACGCAAAAGAGTGTGTTTTCTGAGGTTGGCCGGCGTCTTTCCCTTGCCCACTTGCTATGCTCCGCCACGCTTCCGATCTATCAGAACTATTTACTCGCTCACGTCGCTTAAAGCGAGCGACGCATTTAGGTTTTTGAGTTGGACTGATGGATCTCGCCGAAGATTTATGATATTTCCCATTCTCGAACGGTTATACAATTACTCATGAGAGGTATTCCACCGTCTTATTTGCAGATACTCACTTCCTAATAACGCTCATTGTAATGGTAAAGTATCAATGCAATTGCAATTTTATATATTTATATTATATATATTATTTTATTTATTTTTTGCAGTCTTTTTACTGTAAAGAAGAATCCGTGGTTTGGATGTTGCTTGTATCATCGTTCTTTCTAATTGAGACTAAAATGTCTTCGAGGCAAACTTTTTCTCAGTATATTCGATGAAAGTCGGGGAAAATTACTGAAAATTGTGTCCTTCTTAGCTAGAAGATTTAAATTTTGGTATTTATAATTAAATGAAATCCATAGTCTTTCTGAATGACTCTAGACTAAATCATAATCCGTGTAGTATTATAGAAATGGATTATTAATTTTTTTCATCTGGTGATTTTTGATTTTTTTCTATTCCATAACGTTCTTTAAATCTAGCTTATGTATTTACTTTCTTTAACCTAAGAGACATACCTTCCTATTGTTATTTTAAAAGTTGCATCATGCTTATTACTCTGGCTTCTTGTCACGACCTATTCTTCTAACCATCCTATGAAAACAAATGGTTCATTCATTAAAAGAAATCCATAGTTGAAGGTAAGCTACTCGACATATCATTGGGAAACGTTCTGCTTCGTTGAAATGGATCCAATCAGTAATACCCATCAAATCTCTCGAATGCACTCTAATGCTTTTAATGCTCCATTGTCTATATATAATGAAACATTTATTTTTGATCTAACCTAGATATACAATAATATTTAAGTGAATGAATGAGGTGTGTTCTAATTGAGTTCTTTCTTCTCTTTTCAGGTATGTACGCATTTATCTTCACTCTAAAGTAAACATCGTATCCAAGGACTGCAATGTATGTGAGTACTTCGTGTTTTGAAGGATATTTGTTGTTTGGACGTTAGATTTGCTGTATTATTTTATTCGTGGGTAAGAGAAATCTTATTGGAACGAATTCCATCCATTAATTTTATTCTAGTCATATATCAGCTTTAAATACGGAGAAAGTAGTTTAAGATACGTATAAGTTTAAATGTTTTCCCTGGGGCTAATTTAGCGAGATACTTATCCTAGTTAATTCGTGCAATGAAAGGTTCATTTACATAATTAGGAGTCCCTCGCATGGAATGGAAATTTTTCTAACATCATTACCTCATGCAATATATTTATTATTAGTATATATAGGGCAAGTGGAATTTCTTCCCTTTGAACGTAATTCAAACGCCATTCCCTTACACCAGACGTTACACACAAACGCATATTCCAAAAATAACATCACTACCCAGAGATAGTATTCGAACATCACAATGCTACAGCAAGATCTAATTTACAGACATCTCCCCGTACTCCCCCCAAAACATGTACTCCACTTATATCTTCTAATCACATAACTTACATTTTACAGTTTACTAAATAGTCACTTCATCGTTTTCACATCGTCACTTTTACAAATATCCAAATAATACAAAACATAGCAATATTCAATCCACTTGATTACATAAACTACAGCATCTATACTTTATAATAATATAGTATAATACTATGTAAAATCGTTATAGAACAGGAAAAACTTTCCGTATCAAAGTCTGGGAATCAAAATGTATTCTTTTTGAGGGACGACGTAAACGATGCCCTTCCACGAGCATTTCGGACGGGCAGAGTTTTATGTATTCGGATTCCTAATTTCCCCAATCCGAAGCAACCTTGAGAGAGACCCAGCTTTATTCCGTCTCCTACCGCCGGTCTAGTTATTTTCTTTTGCATTCCCTTGAAATACGTTTCCTACGTCTGGGAATCACAGGATCCCCGATGAATTCCGCGAACAATGTGCACGTGATTTGCCTGCTGATGATCCGAGTCACTATAACTCCGGATCTGAAACAATGCAAGGTTCGTGGAAAAGGAACGCGACGCCGATGCTTCCTTTATTTGGAAACAAATAGCAGATGTGATTGCCCTAGAAAAACGAGTAAGAGGCGAATCACGATCGAATGACAAAAGGGGCTTTTTCTGGAGTAGATGATTACGTAGTTGACCTTTGGAAGCTAGAGCTTGCCTCGCGCGAAAGACGGTCGACGAAATGTCCTTATATTATAAAAGGAATAGCTTAGTGAGCATGGATTTGCGACTTCTTCCCAGAGTATTGGAAACAGTATTTAAAATGTTTTATTCCGCTAAATCATATCGCATTTATTCTACGTTCTCAGCTCGCAACGCCCCATGTGAAGTAGGTCTTTTCATATTAATTTCATAATTTGATTGTAAAAATATCATTAACCTGTTATTCAAGCTTATTTCAGACCCCTCTCGTATCAAATGGTATAAATCGTTCGCGCATCAGTGGTTGAAGGGAGGTTTATGAGATAAATTACCTTTATTAATTATTAGAATCTCGAGGTAATCCAAATGAGCATATGTGAAAATAGACGACGGATAAGGAATTTTTACGTATTTATTATGTTATTGGATTTTTCAGATGTATGCTTTGAGCACCATTTCCTATATCAAATTCCTTTCCTGCATCGAGTAAATATATCTACTAGTGGTTTTTTGCATCCTGCTTAATTTGTTTTAATTGGCATTTCCTACATGCTGAAAACGAAATCTCTCTTTCATCAACTAATTTCATGTAATTATGAGTAGAATCTTATCTAGTGTATGGGATAATGGCTTGCGTAAATGCTTAGGAATGCAACGGTGATTAGCTTAAAACATGTATTTTGGTAGCTTTGTTTTTCTTTAACTCACTTGATGATCATTTTCATCGCAATCTATTACTAGAGTATTGTACACGGTTTTTGAAATAAAGTGCTCTTAGGAAAGGAATATTAGCCATGTGTTAAATGGTGGATTTCTTTCTTAATTGTTGACATTTAGGATAAAATATTTCTATGCATACAAGAAATAGTCTTAGAATGAGTAATATTGTCGAGAGGGTTTCTACGCCCAACAGCATTGCTTAACGAAGTTCGAAAGATAACTCATTTTACGTAATTTCTCATATATTTAACTTCCTTTTAGAAAATTTAGAAAGTAAGCGCATTAATTTTTTAAAATTCAAGCAAAAAAAGTCGCTGACTTAGCTCAATAACAATATCACGCGATGTTTTCGCCGAAGCGGGAAAAGTATACGTTAAAGTGGCCCGAGGGAGCTCCCATTAGAGTTGCTGCCAAGTGTGAATAACTGAGTAATAAAAGCAAACAGGACAGCCAGTCTTTTAATTTACTAGCTCCGAGTGAAATGCTGGCTGCTTAATATCAAGCAGTGGATTGAATATCGCCGTATTGGTACCAAGTGTGGGGATACTAACTGGCCTGTCTGTTTTTCTCGTTAATTATCCTTGATTGGACGTTTCGTATTCAGATTTGTATTTTTTAGAGCTGGAGGGAGTTGATGAAATTGTAGGAAACACATTTCCATAGATTTAGATTTAGCAGTCTATGCAATCATTCTTTTAGGATATCTTGAGTTATATATCACTACTACTTGACGAATGTAGTCGATTTATTTATGGTTTTTGCACTAGTTACGTATTATGTTTTGAGAACGATATCATCTTAAGTACGTAAGTACACCTAGATGAAATAGATTAAAAAATGTTAACAAATGAATTTAGGAAAGGACTAAATTTTTAATTATAAAATCAGTTATTTAAGAGAATGCTGTAAAGAATCTTATTTTTATGGTTACTGAAATTTATGGATGAATATGAATTTTTACTGAAACTTATTTTTGTGGTTACTGATTCAAATATTGCTGCGTATTTTCAATACTTTAATATATGCGTCTTTTTTGATTTCTTTTCATTAAGCATGTTGCACACTTTACAATAATGTTTTACACGTTTGTGATTGGTAATGTTGTCAATTATGGTGGTGAAAGATTTTGTTGGTAGGTTGTGATCCAATTTAAATTTAATAAATGATTATTACAAGGTGAAATCACGTAGGAACATATATCGGGAGCTATCTGTAGCATATGAATTCAGGATATTATTTCCAATTAATTTTGAGAGCAAGACGTTTTTAGTGAAAAGGCATTAACTATGTTAATAATAGGAACTTTTGTCTAGTAATGAAACAAATTTAGCCTTAAGGATTTTCCTACAATGTTTAAAAGACTTAATAAGCATTGACATATATTTGATAGGGCACGTAAATGGAATATTTTTATTATTAAGGTCTTTATTAAAGGCGAGATTGGGACTGAAACGTCTCTTCTTCCATCTAACCTTTACGGAGTAAGAACTACAAAATAACCCAACGCCTGCACAGCTTCAATTGCTGGATGCGTTTTCTCCGTAGACAACGAAACTTCCCTCAATTTCTAACGCCCGTCCTCGCCGTGAACTCAGCCGATTCATACAACTGTCAATCTCGAATATTCCCGACCGCCTTCAAATATCGTCCTGCTCGCGCAGCTATACACTCGCAGCCATTACTCGGTGCATCCCTATCTCGATGGCGGAGGAGCAATAAGGATTAAAAAAGAAAAGGGTCTGGCAAAAGGGCCGAAGGGAACGAGAAAACGGAGAACTCGTTCCGCCTCAGAATGCACTGAAATCCGAGTTAAATGTATAGAATATGTGGGTGCGCCAGCGATTTCGCTCGACGCGTCGGGTATCAAATGAGCATCGCAATCCGCGCCAGTAAAACGTTGTGCGCCTCCAGCCAAGTTTCACTTAAACGCGCGATGAAAGTGTCGCTCTCGGAATTAAGGCGAGGAGCTCTCCATTTCCCGCATCCATCTCCGGGGCGCCGATTATGGTTTCCGCGATTTTTATACTCTTCTCTCCCGTCGGCTTTCGCTGCGTCATTCTTCCCTTCATATGGGGAACAATTGTGCATTTCCAGCCAAACGTTTACTGCTTTCCCTTTCGTGTCAGCTCCACTTTGGTCCCGAGGCGCGAATATTTCGCCATGCGCAAGGCTTACCCAGAAGATGTCTTCTACGACGTCTCTATTGTGGGAATGTGGAAGGGTTTTCTTGCGGGACGACCAGAAAGGGCGAAACTATTATTGGAGTTATATAAGGAAGGTTTCTCTCGTATTTCTTTCGTTGCAGTTTTGCAAATGTGTTCTAGAAAATTTCTTGTGGTTGTTCATCAATGGTTTCTCTCAAAGGATCGAACTAAATGCATACGAATTCTTGTTTGAAATACCGTTTAAATGCAAAAGTGGTTGGTTGAGTTTACTGTACTGTACCATTGTCTGACTGTTCATTTATGATCTTTATCAAACGAATAGGTAAAATCAAACATGAGGTTTCTTCCTTTTTGTTATAAAACGGTCACCTCTAGTATTTCTAGTATGATTAATAAAATAAGGCCGAAATTATGAACGTCAGTCTATAGGCAGTGAACACCATCTTTCCAAATTCAGATGTTAGTTACAAACTCAACAGATTGTCGAGGTACTACGCAATACAACGGGTCCTTCAATAAATTTAAATAAAATCGGAACTATTTTCCTCATGAAAAGCAGTGCTATTTTATTTTCCAGTAAGATTTTACATACTCTCGTGTGGTTGATGAGAGCTAATATCCTTTTGTGGATCGTTTTCTCGTTTGCAAACAAATTCCTGATTAATATAGGAATATCTTTACAGGTGTAATTGAAATGCCTGAACATTAAAATAGATCAACACCATTCTATGGTAATACTATTTTACCAAATAAATAATAAGTTTCTATCGTATGCTTCATGAGAGTTATTCTCTTTTCGTGGATCAATTTCTGTTTTTCTTGTATGTAAAAAATTCTATAGGAAAATCTTTACGCGAGTGTTAGGAAAACCTGTAGCTCACCAGTAACAATTTCTTCTGTTAAAGAGTTAGCCAATTTTACGCGAGCTTCTCAAGGTTTATTCCCCTTTAGAGATGGCTAACTCCCGGCAGCTACTGCCTTAACTCAAGACTTTCCCTTAATCTCTTACGGAGATAAGCAAGTTTTATATCAGAATCCCTCTTGGATATTTTCATTCGGTCACAATCCTCCTCTTACCTTTTCCTTTCTTCGCTCTTAAGCTTTGTTACCTCGAAAAATTTTATTCCTCTTCGGACGTTACTTGTATCTTCGTGGAAGTATCTGGGGGGTCGTGGGAATGTAGCGATCTTTTAAAAGGATTTAACCTCCCTTGACAATTCACCCCGCGCGCAAGGCGCCAATTGCCTGTAGATATGGCGGATCTAGGAAAAACCATTAAGGCAAATAATCCTCCGGCGAGGGGAGATGTTATCTTGAAGATGTATTCTTGCGAATGCGCATATGCTCGGACTCCCGCTTCAAGATTAACGCTTTTCTTCGAGCATGGAATTGTTTGGAGCTACCGTAAGATGTTCTTCATTTCGATCACACTCATCTCAGCGAAATAGTCTCCGCGGAAGTCGTTTGAGAGATTTTGTAGTTTTGGAGTCGTGTATAATTAGCTTAGATGGAAGGGTTAGTGTTCTTCTCATTACTGAGAATGTGGACAGCAGTTTAAGAAACTCATTCAGTATTTACTCAGATAATAACATTGCCAATATCTACGTAGTTGATAAAGTGGATGTTATGTTGCTATTTCCCTTGTAAATATGGTGATATTTTAATTCTTACTCACAAAGGGAACACCAGGTTTTTGGGGAACGGATTCAAACGAAACTTTCAGGGCACACTTTCTGCTTAAAAACATTGGACATGTGTTAAACCGTTCAACTAAAAAGGCTTTTGTTCATGAAAATATTAGCAAGGGAAAATCGGAGTTAGGCAACCCCACTATACAGATCCATTACCATGCAGATCTCGAGATTTTCACTTGGGAAATTATGTTCTTTCATTTTTTTACTCGTAAATTACCTTTTCGCGATTAAATTTCATCTTATTTACCTTCCTAGCATTCTTTTCCTTTTAGTTAACATTTATTCTAAAAAAACCTGGGGCAGAGTGGAATAGAATCGAAAAAAGCTGCACGGAAATAGAAAAGTGGTATTTTCAGTTCGTTTTCTATCAATACGAGCATTGAGTTGCAACGGAAGATTTCAATGAAGAATGGTTTGTCATTTGTTGGGAAAACTGTATAGGGGAAGGAAAAGGTTCTGTAATTATGTTGCTATTTCCCCTATGTGCAATTAGCGTGATATCGTAATCCTCACTCAATTCATTTTTTATCAATGTGAACATTGTGTTGCAACTGAAGATACGAACGAAGAGTAATTTGATCATTTGTTGGGAGAATCATATTAAGGGAGGAAAAGGTTCAGTAATTGACGTGAGAAAGAATAATTTAACAACTGAGAACTCCTGAATCTAAGACCGGTAGATCAATTTCTTTTCGGGAATTTCCTTGGAATATACACTAATTCGGATTTCCCGGATTTTGAGATGGCGCTAGATTTAAAATAAACATTTTCTTTGGCCTTCAAGATTTTTATAGGAATCTCTTATGATCTTTCTATGCAAATTTCATGCGACTATTTTCACATTAATTCTTTTCGCAAAAAACGAGCACTCAACTCGCTGATGTTTTATGAAAGATACGCAAGAAAACATACAAACGCACTTACGACGAATTGCGTAATTATTAGTTCCAGAACTATGAACATGCGTCTCCGGATGATTAAAATTCAATTTGGTAAAATATTCAAAGAGCGGGCATAAATCTTCCCCTTTCGCAGTCCCTCTCTTTTCCAGGGCGGTTTTTTCCCGGCTCGATTTCCGATGTCATCCTTATCCCTCGTCACCAGAAAACGTCCAAAAGCTACTAATTGCCTTTTCTCTTTCAATCTCCCTCTCCTTATACGGGCACGGTTTATTCAAGTCTCCTTTTCCATACAAAGTTAAACTGCCTCGCTTTCAGCGAATGTCCAAACATACGGCGAGAGAAACAAGATACGTGGCGAATTTATAGTGGCCTAGGTGATGCGCAAGGAATGGACGGAGATTTTTTAGGGACATCGAGGAATCCGTTGAAGAAACAAGGCGGAGGACGATTAGAGATCCCACCCTCTGGGCACCTGTTGATTCACATTTCAAAACACTTATTCCTCCACCTTTCCGTCGCTACGCCATCCTTTCAGCTCATTGTTGGTTTTCTGCAACGCCCTTTCTTCTTTTCATGCACTCCGAGGAGAACCTTTTTCACCCCTGCAATTCACGGTCTGTCTCGCTCGGGGTTGAGTGGTGTCTCTCTGAATGCATGGCGCAAAATAAACGGGCCTCTTCGTGGGAAAAGGAAAGCTACAATTGTTAAATGAATATAAATGAAGGATTTAATTTCGCGGTATTTTAAAATTTGGATCGGCTGTCGATCGTTGAATTGTCGATCAATTGTCGCTGAGGTCTTGTTAGCTCTCCATCATTCGTGATAATTTTATCTGCACGAAGGTTTGAATCCTATGTCTGAAATAACGAGCGTAATTATAGTGCTGAAATGATCCTAGTTTGATATGCACAGGTAAATATGCTCTAGAGTACCAGAAGGAAAAAATTATCGATCGTTCAAAACATGTAAATTATAGTTGTATTTATTCTGTACCGAGGTAACCTTTTTGAGTGGATTTTAACTTTTGCTTACTATTATTAATTCTCTAAATGCATTTATTCTTGATTATTGGATCCTTGATGGTTGTTCCTAACTTCCATTATATCGCGCGATTATAGCCATGCCTTTCCTTAAATAATCGCAAAATAAACGTTTGTTAGTTAAATCAATATCATTTGTGCAACCTGATCAACCTCAAGGTCTATAAAACTACTTTTATGATTTGTTTCGAAAAAATTAAATATTCGAGTAAGAGTTAACGAAATGCTTAGCTTTCTACCATTCATAGCTAGAAGAAAATCACATTGAAATTATTCTAGAAACTATTTTTGATTGTTGGTGAATGTAGTTATTTTAAAAAGCTCCCTAAGCTCATTTCAGTTTTTTGTTTGTTAATCATTTAAGTATCGCTCAGGGAACTTTATTATATGATGAGATAACAGTAAAAATTAAACTAGATATTTATCGGTATACATCTTGAAATTTAACGTAAGGTTCCGAAGTTGTTGTAAACCAAGTCTCTAAGCTACCTCTAAGAATCTCAGTAGTAGCAGATTCTTAAAGTTGCAAAAGCGATTCAATATAGCAACAAGCTAAGTGTCTTAAAACTCGAATAGTGCTTGAAAGCTTTTTAACTAGGAGGAAGGTTTCAATTGCTTTATGAAGGGAGTTAATCAATACATTCACAACTTTCAAAGCATCCACAGATTTTAAATGTTATTTGTATATCTATTTTGATTATATCTAACATTTTATTATTTCAAGTCTTTTCGTGTCTGTCGCGGCAATAAAAATTGTTGCGAATTTTATAGGGCTAGGTGGGTAGACTGCTCTAAGTGGATTCGTTTTAGCGATCCGGAGAATGGCGAAGGCTTAGAACCAGCGCCCTATTCCTTCCCTGGCTACCTTCGCGGGCGGGCTCTACTCAGGAGGCATAAAGGCGACTTGTAATCTTATAATTCTAACATTATGGCGAGAATATATATAAACTCCTTTTGAATCACGGCCTACTTGAGAAGGGAAAGAAGTTGCGAGATAAAACCGCTCTGCCCGTCAACATCTCCTTCCCTAACCCTTCCTCCTCCTCCCTGCACTTGCTGCCACCAAAGGTTCGCAGCCGTTTTCATTTATAAATTTATATATCGGAGCTCTTAACTCGAAACGCATTTTAAAATGTCCGGAGATATTCGCGCTGCACAGGTCTCGTATCGCGGCTGAACCTTTTTATTGTGAAAAATTTGTCACACCCACGTCATCCGCCGCGAGATGTACGGGGAATTTAAAAAAGCGCGCTCACGCGCTCCCATCTTGCTCGGATAGCGTAATCCTCTTTTCTTTTTTGCGTGGGACTTGCGTGCCGAGGTGTTAAAAATACTTGCTTGGTGCTTGTCTCCGAGATCTTATCAAAGCGAGGAAAATGCTACCTCTGCTCTCCGCCAAAATGTATGTATTAAGTATGTATTCAGGAAAAATTACACCCATATAAAAGATGGGATCAGGGAAAGGATATATATGTCCTCCTGCTTAGAAATATCGTCTATTCGAATATATTTCCATCCTAGGGAAGACATGTTTATTGGCATTATAACTTTATCCTAGGTGAAGAGCATCATACATTGCCAGTAACATCGATCTATGGAAGATGCAGCGTAAACTGTTTTAATTGTGTGAGGATACAGAGACTGAGGTGTATAAAAGGTTTTTTGAATAGGATTTATGGAATATTATTTTGAAATTAAATTTTTGCACAATTTTGATTTTTTGAAAAATTTGGTAAAAAGTAATAGAATTTGGTCTTATCCACTTATTTGTGTAGAAAATGTTGTCTCCTCATTTTCAAGCATCATTAAAGTAACAAAGCTACATTCTAGTATACTTTGATATGATCTTTTTACTTTTTCTTGAATTTGCTATTGAATTATTTTGTTAGTTCTGACAGGGATTAAATCTTTAGTTTTGCGTCTCTGTGTGTGGTTTCTTCAATTCTTTTTGAAATAGAACTTCATTTCAACCACACATATGGAAAAACTCATTAAATTTATCAAATAAGTTGAACGTTTATTAGTGTATTTGGCTGAAAAATGATGATTGTTTGCTTTTTATCGCTTAAAGCAAAAGATTTGAAAAATTCAATTGCACATTCTGAGGGCAGGTAAACGCTGTTGCTAAGAATGAAATATATACCGAATGGTTTAGATTCGTATCGCATTAACACATTTTTTCACTTCGCATAAGATCGGACTAATTTAAACGAAGATCCGTCAGAAGATGAATCAATATCTCGGAGCACTTAGTATAAATGGCTTATGAAACGGTCGAGATACGCGCATTAACTTGACTGATGGAGGAAAAATATTCCGAGCTGACCCATCTTGGGCAAAAGCTGGCTCGCACTTTCTTTCCATTTACTACCCACAGCACTAATGCCCCTCTCCATTCCCTCGCCCTTTCACATGGGAGGGTTCTCTCTTAAACAGTAATGAGGACTCGCCGTAATCTCAGAGCCAACAGATATCGCATACGACACTTCTTACCCCATCTCCTCAGAGCACACTCTCAATCCATTACTTCGGAGCAGCCAAGCTCGTTCCGAATTACATTTATCTGGAGGAAGTGAACTGAGTATGAGTGCCTCCTGTGGGAGGACGTGGGAGGGGTGTCTGCTCCATTTGCCGTTCAAACCGGTGGCGGAGGCAATCCTCCTGCATAGGTGATGGGCTTCAGACCTTGGCTTAGGATGACTCTCAGAGAGTACGACTCATTCCGCTCTCTCATCTTCCCAAGTCGGGGCCATATAGAACTATTCTGAGCTGAGCTTTGGTCTTCGAATGGGAAACATTTCTTTGAATGCTGCAAGGGCGGCAGCATCCTATTTCTCCATGGTGCTTCGTGTTCCAGCGAATAACCAGAAACCTTTTATCTTTTTTTCTTTCCTAGAGACGATTCTAATCAACTCCATTTACCATCGCGTAAAAAATAAATATTTATCTCGGAATTTAATTTTTATAAAAATTAACTTTTTCTAAAAATACATTTTTATTTTTATTAAAAATAAATTTCTGTTATTTTTAACAATTCCTAGGTTATCAAAACTGGAATTTTACTGCAGATATTTTTGAAATCAAAATTATTCCCTGAAAGAGCTTTTATGAAAGACTTATTAACGCATTTCTTCGGAGCGTAGAAGATCATCTAGATTGTTTTATTCTTAATTTACAATGGTTTTTCTCGACTCATCATTAAGACGCGGAAATAAAAACCCAAAAGTTCGTAAATGTCATTAATTAATACAAAATTTCTGTTTTTCTCATGTGTTGTTTAATCTTCACAATTACCTTTGTCAACATTTTGAAGTTTTTTTATGTACTATATTAATCAGAGGATAAAAATGTTAATTTAATATGACTAAATAGTTTAGGTACTTTAATAGAAATATCCTCTGTAATTGCATCGATATTCCGCACATGGTACTTCCCAATGTATGCGTCCTCTGCTTCGTGGCGCGATTCCGTTATTTTACCTGCATTGCGTAAGAAATGGACATAAAACATCTGATTAGACATTTCGCCTAACGTCCTTGTATACTACAATTTCATTTCACTCCGCTTTCAATGCGCTATTTTCATCCGATCCAATTAATTCATGATGGGATTATGCCTAGTTGGTGAGTTGCCAAGGTTTTAACACCCACCGTAGCAATACCATATTGACTCTATTTAGGGCATCCGTACCTGCTATTTCATCTTTGGAATTCTTTCACGTTTAAAGATATGCAATCTTTCCATTCGTTGCAAGTGCGGATGCGAAAGTATGCATTAATGCGTGGCAACACATCCTTGTGACGCCGCTGGCATTATAATGTAGGAAAGAACGGTTAAATATTGCGTGAATTAAGAAGTCGCACCAAGATTTTCCGGATAGGAAATAGAAATTTAATGCGACATTTACGAAAGGTTTCCCTCGCATCTACTTTTTCCGTATTATCCTCTAATAACGAACCTTTTCGCTGCAGATAACATTTCTTGGCGAGCATGACTCGTTTACTTTCGGACGTTGAAATCTCCAGCAAGTGAAAGTGTTGAACTTTGCCATCAGAGTGTTATGCAGGCTTTACTAGAGTTATATGAACGGCCTTTTTTCTTAGTTGAAAGCAATTTATAACCACTTTAAACGAAAGTGGTCAGTCTAAGAATTATTTCAGGGAGACATTTTATCTGATATCGAGCCGATATAATAGGACCGTTGAAACTTCTTATTGAGCGTTTTATCATCCCATAAAACATGTATTTTCTTATTCGATTTTCCTTGTTAAGGTTGATGATATAATGTTGTCTTCGAAAAACATCGATAGCCATCGGCGGCTTTCAATGATAAAGCGAAAAGCCTTATTTGGTGCTCAATATTACCGTAATCGTCTTCCTGTTTTCAATTTCTTCGCTTTTCTCCAAGGCTTTTCACTTATTTAAATGGATATACTAGTTACTTTCTGTAACATCTGCTGGTATCTTTCGTAAAAGCAGCTGTTTAATTATGTTTCTGATAATTTAATTCCTCAATAAGCAGTGTGTTCAAATGCAAATTCAACATTTTTGCTCCATGCTATTTTTACACGTATCTTTATTACCTTTTGTTGTGTATTTTCTTACTCTTTTCTGGTCAAAATACGAAATTCGGATTCTATCTTTGAGAATTATTAATCGTATATTTGATGTTTAATTATCGCTAAAACTTAAGATAACCATTTTTAATATCTACAAAAGAAAGCTATATAATCTCCGTTACTGATTGCCGTATATTTGGTTTCAATATTTCTTTATAGTATGCAGAGTTCGTTTGTTATTGTCACTATTTCTTTATAGATTAACGTTGTACCTGTTCATTTTTCTCGTCCTCTGCTTACAACTCTGAAAATTTATGTGTGGTTACATCCTTTGCTCTAAATACAACATTATTTTTGCCTGAGTTAATACGAAGTCAACGAGGGTAATAATGTGTGGCAGGATTTAATATATTTTCGACTTCTCATTATCTCAGAGAAAATAGTGAATAACATGATCCCTTTCTTGACTTCAATTTCCATGGAAGTGGATGTGGAAATCTCCATTGAGTAGAGAAACAACTAGCACTCGTTGTTCCAAGGCGGTGGGAGTCGTACTAGCATAGGTGACCCAAATGCACGTTTATAAGCAATATCTCGTGCGTTTTATATGGTCGGCTTATACCCAACGACAGAACCACTCTCGCAATGCATCGCCCCAAGCTGCAAGAATAAGAATCCCAAACCTTTCTGCCTTCCCTTATCTCCCAGTCATTATTCCCTCCTTTACGCCGTTCCGCCCACCAACATCCTCTCTCTCATTGTGTTTCCACCCGTTCGCATTTCACCCCACTGTCGGGAATCCAATGATTTGTCACACAGACACCGATCCCTACACGATACCTAGAGAAATTAATCAAGCACAATTAAAGGGAGAAAATTTTACGCTTGGAAAATTACACGTCCAACATAGATAAGTTCATCAAAGAATTTTGGAGTAATTTGCATACAGTCGAGTACGATGCTATGTATAGTGCAATGATGATGAGCAGATGAAGAAAAGAACATGAAATGAGCCTTTTTAATTTTGGGTTTTTTATTGTTATTTTTCAACTTTTGGAAGAAAGGATATGGCCCTGAATTCATCTGAGCCCATTCTGAATACGGATGATTTATGTAAGCATCGATTTATGGAAGCAACTTCTAAAATTTATATCAAAATCATTCTAGCTTTTTCCTAGTTCTTAGTCTTGCTCGCCTCTATTGATTTATTGAATCGTGCAATTCTGTATCTAAGACGATTTATAAAGAAATTTTGTAACAAAAAAATACTGCGAAGTACTTCCTGGAATTTTGCATTAACTGGTATTATAAAAATTCCCTGCATAAAAACGTCTTTAAGATTTAAAGAGTATTTTATTGAAAATCTGGTTTGAACGGAAATTGTATTCAAGAGAATGAGGTCGCAGTAAGGTGGTAACCGCATCCTTTCCAGAGTCATTCCGTCTAACCCTTTCCGTAACCCATTGCCTTATTCCATCTCCCATCCCTTCACCTCCCACCCACGCCGTGCAAAACGTAGACAATCCGCATTCCTACGCGATGCGTATCAGCGAAAAAATCCACCCAATAATTTGGTTCAGATTCTCTATTGTGATTCCACATGGGACCATCCCCACAGACACGTCATGTCGCCACGTTACCCTTTACTTTTAGCTCAAAACTCTTATGCAGCCTAGCGTTTGCAGTGGACCACCAGAGAGTCACGATTTTAGGGAGTTGCTCAACTCTGTTACTTCCCCTTCTCCAGTCCCATAGCTCCCGACAGAAAGAGAGAAATTCCTCGGCCTTCTCTCGGTCACGATCCCAGTTCCCCAGCCGATGCCTTCCTCGTCAACCACGGGCAAGAAATAAAGGCGACATTCAGCTGCTATATCCGAAGGAACAGCGATAAGGGTTAAAGGGAGGGAAAGCGAATGAAAACCCAAGTCTTAACATAAGGCCATCTCGGGATACAAACGGAATTGCGGTGAGAACTTTAAGGTAACTGGGATCGCGCGTGGGAAGGGTTAAAGGAGGCGAGCCCCGATGAATGCATTATGCATCCCGAGTCGAAAAGAGCCGCTTCCACCAAGGTCTACCAATGACCTCAAAGATACGCTGGGGGAAGTGGCAATTAAGTTTACCGCGCCGATAAGATACGTGGTGAAAATTCTGCAGCTTTAAGCTCGAGGGTGGGTTGAGTAATTGATAAGCTTAGTATTGTAGTAGAATATCCCAGTGGCGTGTTTTGGCGGGGGAAATTCTTTGTAAACTGATGAACAGAGGGTTTTCATCATTGGGGCTTTAGCAGTGAAATCGCTTAGTAAACATTAGATAATACAATTTATATGAAGAAATGAAAATAGTTAACTAGGTAAGAATCGTCCTGTTACTGAAATTATATAATTGGAATTAAAATTACTACTTTATTACTTTCTACATCACTCAATTAGTATTAAAATATAGTATCTTTGTTTAATTAGGATGTTATTGCATAAACGAATGAAGACATAACTCGATTTTATTGTCGTAATATTAAATAGGTTATCCTATATTAAAGCAGATGTACAGATGTGCCATGCGAAACGCATTGGGCTTGTGGCAGGGAGTTCAATTGTTTCATTTAGAATTTTTTGAGGTTGAACTCTCATGGAAAGTATTTAAATTCACTGATATACTTATTACTATAAAAATGTATCCACTGATTTGGGTTTCTGTGAGAATTATAACAATTAAATATTTTTCAAAAATTGGAATTATAAGCGAATTTAATTTTTCTTAAAACTGACGCAATTGAGGGCTTGTGTTTACGTCAAAGAATTTATAAAATAAATACTAAAATAAATTTTAAAATAAATATTAAACCACTAATAAAAATTAAGTATTTTTTTCGTTTTATTCTTGTTCTCTACTTTTTTATGAGCGTAGGCCGAGAGGAGAGCTAATAAAATACGATTACTTAGCATCGATGGTCACCCCGCACGCATCTTTTATTTTCCATTGGGTTTTTTGCGAAAACATTGGTTTCGGTCACCGCAGGCAGGCGAATACTGTGGGCATTGCGGGTATGGTTCTTGTCGATATGGAACGAGGACCTATAATTTTGAAATCGCATGAGAATAAATGAGGCTTCCGAATTCCACTGCAAACCGCAAGCAGCAGCCTCCAGGACAGGAGAAAGCGTCTCGCAAAAATGACGAATGGAGACTCACTGCAGAATCGATTGCCTGCCAAAGAAGGGAAGGGTTATTTAACGCGCGGCAAATCTACGATAGTACTCGTATCGTTCTCATAACCAAGTTAATTAGTCCCGTGTCTTTTCGCGGAGTAGTCACGTGAAATATTACGCATGGATGGCGGAGTTCGTCGGCATAAATTACTTCGGAGATTAGAGCAACCTAACGTTCTAATTTAGTTACTTAACCCGGCTATCAAGAAGGATAACATTTCGATATTAATCAGGAGTAAGGAAGTGAATGAAGCGTACTGATTCGGTCTATTTGATCTGCGGTATCCGTAGCTTGTTTGCGGGAATTTCAGCTCGCACACAATTAAATTAAGAGGGTTTTCACGGTGTGTTTAGCGAAAACAAGGAGCTGTTGAGTTTTCAAACAATGAAGCACTTTCCAGAATTCGCCACGGATATTTTGGTATCACGCGGACCGTTTCCCCGTTGCCATATAGTTGATTCGAAAATTAACTAAGTAAACTCAAAAAGCGTGAGTGGGTGAGTAAACATGCGTGTATAAATTATTCCGAAGATCCGTGTCTTTGATGTTTTCGTGGGTTCTTAAGAGTTTCACGCTGCGGCGACCAAGTGTGGAACCCACGGGAATCGCAATGGGAAGAGACGGCGCAGAAAAAACAACGCCTCCGACAGCAGTTCACACCTCAGAAAGAGATATTTCGCGTGGGCTATCCAGGCTTCAACCCGCATCCTAGAGGAAGACTCAATTAGTTTTCCCTTAATGCACGGGAAGCCATGTGTGTCGCTGCAAAAGGATATCTCTTGGCTCACAAAACGCTAAACTGTTACAAGCGAAGCGTTTTGTTACGGAATCTGAGTCATTTTTTTCCTCGCTCTCTCCTACTGTTTTAAAATCTTTTTGGATCGTGAAATATTGGTCCCGATTCAGATCCCTTCGCTGAAAAAAATATTGTGGACTTTTCTGCATATCTGCGTATCTTATTGTATGCATATTATGGGAGTTGACGCAGGAAAGAAAGAAGTTATTTTTCAGTGTATCAATCCTGAGAAACGACTTAATGCTTAAAGTGCAATCGATAGTAAAAGCTATTAATTTTCCTGTCAAGTCTATTAACTGATCCTCCATATTTAAGTATGTAAGAATTGAATATGCGCGTCAGCTCCTATACTCATTGGTGTGACGCAAACACTCAGAAATATCATAGAATTGAGAATAAAGAGCTGCATTGGTGCTCATATACTAATGCATCAGAGTAAACATATCGACCAATTTATTTTACCCTTACACTTTTTAGTATGTCAATTCTTTGAATCAAAGATAGTTTTGTTGTCTACTGTATTAACTCAGAGTGAAACTAGATCATATGTTAAATGCAGTGTGTTAGACAAAAAACTGAAGGGATCTATTTTCGTTTCCAAAATATTTCATCTCATGGTTTTGGAAATTATAGAAACAAATTCGAATAGCATAAAGATAAAAACGGAATAAATTCAATTATTATAATTCCTCACTTTTAATAAAGATTTTTTTTCTGTTAGTAAGGAAAGTACTGATTTATGGTAGAAATTGCAAATGGTGAATAATAAAATAAATGCATTTGCTGCATTTCTAGAAAATAGGGCGTATAGTGAAAGTAAACTGTAAATTTTATATGGAAGAAAAATTGTGAATATGCTTTCGCGCAATATACGATCATTTAACGGAATATTTATGTATGCACTAGGCTGTTGAATATTTCAAGAAATGCGATCACAGGGTAAAAACATTCTCAATTACCTCATTAAAGTTTTAATTCCTAAATTATCTTTGGTGAGACATATACTCACTGCTATCTCCCTCTCATTTAATTCATAGTGAAGTCTTAAAAAATTCAATGCGTATCGTAATCCTATTTCTTCCGAATCCCAGCTAGATACCACATTCCTTAAGGGAGCAAGTCGCATATATTAATTTCCTTAGATTTCTCAATTAAAGCCCCCAGCTGTAAACCCTACAACTTTCAGCTCTACTTAAATAATTTTCAAAGCTACTATGAGGAGGAAACTATCCATAATTTGAATTACCCACTTTCTTTTAATTGCTTATGTAATAAAATAAATTTACCCCGAAGTATTCTTCCCGATGCCTTTTCACCGTGGGAAGCACTTGTCTTAAAAAGGGCGTGCACGCTCTAAATCCTGGAAAACAAATTCAACGCAAAACGAACTCTAAATCACGTTTCAAAACGCACCCTCACGCTACTGTCTATACAGCGGGAAGATTTTTAATGCACGACCCTCTTTCTTTGGAATATTTTATGGCTACTGAAACAAATTTCCTCCGCATATACTATCAGAAACTTTATTATATGTACATCGATTTCTCGTTTGGCTAATTCTAGAAGAGGAAATGTCGGAGTGATACAAGTAAAAAGATCGTAAAACCTCGGCGATAGTAAATAAGCTCCTCTGATAAATCCGTCTTTGCGCAAGTATGCATCTCCGTACCTCTGCATAGGTGCGCAGAAGGACGTGTCCATGCACTTATACGACCTTTTTTGTGAAAATCTCCGAAGTTTTATTCCCCGTCCGAAGACATAAAAAATGCCCCTAGGAACGCATCCCGATTGCCCGCCATCAGTGACACCTCAAGGAACGCAGCCCAGACGACTCTCCCCGCCCTGCAAAAAAGAGAAAAACCGCATAAATTTTTACGCCCTTGAAATTTCAATTGGTATAAATACGGCGAAATTTTATTTTACACTCACAGCTGGAGCGTTATGGCTCTAGTTGGTTTTTATGCAGGCGATAACGGGGACGTATATCAGTCGGCTAGGCGGACGTTTGCGCGGGGATGGCAGAATTGCAGTTGCAACCCAATACTCCGATGGCTTCCCGAGGCGCAGTCAGGAATGCCGAAACGTTTCGAAGCGGCGGGAGTCGTCTCGGGAAACGGAGAGGAGGCGCATAAACAAAGTGGCAAATATATGCGCTCGTCACTTCCAGTCCGAAGTCCATCCGGTTTTCCAGTCGCTCATAATACCCTCCCAGCCTCCCCCCTCCCCGCCTTCGTTTTTTTCTGGAACTCGTTAGGTGTCCGACTTATTAAAATAAAAAAAGGACGCTGCCCCGATGAGTGGCTCATTAATTGACTTAGCGCTCGCGGTCTCGAGGACTTTCGCCCCAGTCATATCGCGTTCTTTATGAATTCCCGGCGCTCGTTTCCTTAATTACGGAGACGTTATTAATGAGGTTTACTTCATCGCTGAAACGAAATTAAGGTAATATTTTTCCGTTTTTCTCTTCGATTTTCCTGTCGCTCGTAATCGACGCGGTGGCCGAGTCTTTCGCTCGCGCTTTTTCCTCTCTTTCTTTGCGCTGTTCGTCTTCGACTCAGAGCGGCAAGTTGTCACGTTCGGTATGTTTGTTCATTCTGTTTGTCCGTTTGGTGCTTCTTTACGAAAACGTAGAGGAATATTTTTCATCTATAAATAGAGAAGAGACTACCTTGGCAATTACGTCAAATTCTCCAACTGTTGATGCTAAAATAACCGAGGACAAGGACAGCATCCAAGTGGTACATGATTCCATAACATAACCCTACAAAACAAAAGCGCACTTAACATAACCCCACAGTGTTAAAAGCCTATATTGAAGATACTCCGTATTCATAAAACCTCAAATTGACAATACCGATGCACGATAATGGTGCAGTATATAACATATGACATCATAAATTCTGCGTTAGTAATATTTAGGAACGATATGTATGCCGTTACATTAATGATACGTTATTTAGCAACAATAAAATTGGCCATGTGTGTGCATATCAGTATGTGGGCATATTTCAATGTGCGAATTTATGCCTGTGGGCTTTTTTCAAAGATCAATTCTTTTTGTGGGCTTTTTTCGTGTGGGGTTATGTTCAGTCACGGTCGTACATAGCAAATCTTATGATGTAACCAGCAAGGGTATTGTTGCTGCTCTTCGTGGAAAAAAGCAAAAAGTATCTTTTGCACTCCATCAAATTTTGTGCGTGGCAGCAGATAGCAGAAATAGGTCCTACACAGTATCTCGCGTTTCTGCTTCGAAGAAGTAACAGATGAAGAATGCCATTAAATTCTAAACATTCTCTCCTTAAGTGCTCATCATTTCAGAATGCCGTATTGCACTCGAGTGTAGGTGATTCACATCCGAACTTTTAGACGGCGTCAATTTCTTCAAATAGGAGCTCAAGACGGCAAAATTGTCCATCACTCATGCCTCTTTCTATGAACGAGAAAGGAAATTTATCGCTCATAAATTTTGCGATGTTTCGAGCGTGATCTTTAAATTGTCAAACGAAAGGGGAAATGTAACAAGAGTTAGCTGGAAAGAATGCAGGAATTCTACGTAAGCGTGACAAGTATTTATTGGAGTTTTTTGCATGATTCGATTCAAGACTGGTTGTTTCGAATAGACTGGGGATGAAAATATCCGATCAATCCATGGAGAAGGTGGAGAAATTAAAAATATGTGCGAAGCGTTGTGGACAAATTGTTTCATGCTACACTTCTCGTAATACTCAAGTCAGTTTTATCATTCGAGTTTCGAGTAAGGTGCTTTCTCGGTAAATTGACTAGATAAGGTAAGCGAATACATTGGAAAAGCAAAGAGCGGAATTGGAAAATTATTCATAGTACGGTTAAGATTTTATTTTTAAAAAGCCCCAATCGATTTAGACTTTTCAGCTCATATTCCTCTTATCTTCATTCCATGGATTGAACCAAAAACGTCTCGTGGTACTCATTCGTGAATTAGGAACGTCCTTCTTCCTTCTCAACCAGTTCTTGTGCCAGAAATCGCGTATAGGAGTGATGCAGTCCTTGCATCTGTCTCACTAACTCTCTCCACCTCTTCTCCTCTCCATGTCACTTTCATTCCATTCCTCTCTTTTCTCTCATTATTTCTCTCTTGATTGCTATCTCACCTTGCACCTCCTCCTCTCCTCCGCTTTTCCATCCAGACTGAAGAATAAAAGCCAAGAATGAGTCGAAACTCGTAAAATGAATTGCTCTCGATAAAGTGAGCAAGGACGGATCGTTATCGACTCTTTTATGCCCGATATCTCGCATACTCCTCGTTTTATCCCTCCGTACCGTCCAGTACTGGCCGTTTCGTTATTAATCGTACACCTTGGGCCGAGGAAAAAGTCACCCCACGGGAAGGTACGGCAGAATTGCATCCGTGGAAGGACGAGGGAGGAAATTAAATGTGTTCTATTACCCGTTGCCGAAGAATGCATTTCAAGTGGTGGAGTTGTTACGTGCCGCGGTATTATACTGTTAGAATGGGAAAATGGTCGGAGTTATTCCGGGGATAATAAACGCTCGCTTTCCCTTCGCGGATGGGGTGGTAAATTACGGGTGAAAAAATGTCCGGATTTTAGTATTAATTGAAGGAAACTCTTCTACGTGCCGTGGAGGAATTTTGTCGTGGAGTCGAGATTCAAGTTCATTTTCCCAGATGTTCGCTGGATTTCATGAACTCCAACAGAACTTATCACAATCCAAGGTTGCGACTTTCATCAGAATATAATTCTTGGTATATTCCAATCAGTCTTTTATTAAAACAAAAATTATGTATTATCCTCGAAGAAGGGTTTAAGGAAAACTTACTAAAATTGTACTATATAAACATCAGTATACAAGTAATGCAGTCAGTATGTTTCAAGAGGTAATTTTCATTCCGTCATATTTTGTTTGTTTTTTTTTATCTACAATGACTATTGTTCAAACATAATCATCATTTTAGTCACGTAAAGCTCTGATTTACGTATTGGTACAGCATAACAAACCTTGAAGTATACGGACCTTAACTCCTGTACAGCAAACATGACCTTGGTTTCGCTGCAAACCAGCATCATCATATCTCGTCATCGATTGTATATGATGTAACGTTCTTGTACATAAATGCTGGAATTTTTGTTGTCATTTCTATTTATTACAGAAGAAGAGTAATTTATATTAAATTAGATTTTATTTTTATGTCTTTTCTCTGGAATTGGTTTGCTTTTATTTTTTCTCAAATCAATTACATTCCTCAATGGTGCCCCGGAATAGAATCCACAAGAAGTTTGTTTACGATTGAAAACGGAGCAGTTGCAGAGCGTTTAACGAAGAAATATTCGAGGCGTGAAACAGAACTTGTCTCGCTGGATTCCTATCAGATTTCATTATTACAATAATTAAAAACTGCGAATAACAAATACACCTGTCACTTATCGACACGTCTCCAGAAGGTTAGCGAAACCACTTTCACTGCTACTGTTCTTTGGCATTGAAATTAATAATACGGAACGATCGGTGATAATTCTTCCCTTATCCCCAATACGGTTCTCTATATCTCAACGGAACAAATGAAACTCTATGACGTTTTCCACTCTGATTCCCGATGCATTATCATAGTACTCATTAGCATAATTTAATGCCTATTTATAAGGAATTGGTAATGCTGTAATGCAGTTTTGAAAAGGTCTACCCTTGGGATGTTTTTCGACCCGCCCTCAAGCACGACGAGTGGTGAATCCTGGCACATAATATCGAAAGTCTCGAATCTGCAATTTTTCCATCCTTATCATGCTATGAGCATGCGATCTCCACTCTCAGACCCCTTTCCTCAGCCGAGAAAAATTGACGAATGAAGATAATATCTCTTACCTTCAAGGCCGCATACGAGCGCCGCGATAGTCGTCGAAGCCAATTTTACTTACCTGTAGCACTTGGCTATTTTTAGCCCCGTTGATTGTTCGATTGAATTACTTGTGCGGTGACGTCATAGGAATTTCAAATCCGATGCCAAACATGAGGATAGGATGTTGATGTAACTTTGTGCGGATTTGAGATTCTGGTTTTCCGCTGTTGTTGGGAGAGGAATTAAAGGGAAATTTAGCATTCCAAGGATATACGAAGGCGAAAAAGGTCGAAGTTACAGGGAATTGAACACGGGTCCTCCAATATTCAGGTGGCTGCTTTATCCGTTGAGCTGACTCGTAGAACAGTCTCCATACCGCTTCATGATATTCTTTCTTGCGTAAAATACAATATCCATTAAATTTTACTTATCCGATATAAATCTCAAATGTTTTGCAGTGTATGTTGTCTATCATAGTTGGTGCGTCACTTCGTAAATTAGCATTAAGTTCAAATGCAAGTTATTAAAAATATTACTGCACGAAGTAGTATCATCTGGAAATATATTAGGAATAACTTTGCTTTACTCCAGCGATGAAGAAGGAAAATGGCATGTGGAAGATTTTAAATTGGGTTACAGAATACTCATGACTTTCTCTTCATTTATATCTGTAACATTTTAATTAAACTGTTGCTTCTATCTAAGTTATTTCCCAGTTATAATGATTACATTTCCAGAACTAAAATGAAATCAAATTGACCAAACAGTCTCTAAATTGTGTTGCCAATTTATTTATGGAAAGTTAAACTGGATTAAAGTGAAGAGTTCAAGCAGGAATTTTGAAACACAATTTTGCTGTAATTGATCATCTTCCTGAACTTTCAGTGATTAAGTAGTCATATTTAAGTAGTTAAAGCAGAGTTTGGTGTCATAATTCAAGCTACGATAAATTTAATTGCTTATAGGATATTAATTTAATTACTTTCGACTCTTATGGAAATGTTGACTGAAAGAAAACCGTGTGAAGTTTTTCAATTCAACACGTGTCCGAAGTATTCACGAGGAAGAAGCTTTTTATTATGCTAAAATGAGCCTCAAATTCGAAGTATTCAATGAGATACACCCTGAATGTATGTTTACTTTTCCACGATAAACTTCAAGAAAGGAACGTTCATGTTACATGCATGATTTGAGCCTCTTTTCATCTTAAGCAAATGCAAAGATGTGCTCATTCAGATGATAAATGAATTGCTAGTAATTCGGTGATTCGATTCGGATCATTATTTCCTTGCCATGGAATCGTGACACATCGGAGCACCCGCCCGTAATGCGATTCATCAGTTCCTTCACGACTTAGTTATTTTGCCGTCTCTTTATTTTCGATTTCTATCTGTGGGAAGATAGAGTTACCCCTCGCTATCTCTCTCCAATCAGGACTTTGAATGGTCTCCTTTTTGGCATCAAATCCTCCAATCCACCGCAATGATTTAACGCGCAACTTATATGGTCGCTTTGGATAAACTCCAGAGCTGCAATTCAGGCGACGTTTTACATGAAAATTGAGAATTCTCTCAGCTCCGTCACTACCATACTTGGTTGAGCTATGTAAGCTCCCAGAGCCATTCAGATTTTCAACTGCCAGGAGTGGGGAAGTTTCTAGCTGCCCCATACCAGGGTGTTCGAAAATTAAAAACGAAATTGAAAAATAAAGTAATGAAAAACTGAAAGTGGCAGAAATTGCACTGTAACTAATTTTGAAATCCTATGTGACTGAAAATTTACTGGTTTCTCATTTGATTATAATATTCAATAAGTGAACAAACGATACATTTATTTTGTTTTCGGTTTCTCTTTATTTAATTTTTCAAATGAACCATGAATGAAGCCATTTTTGGGGCACCCTGTACTATCTTGTTGGTCAGATTTTTCTTGACTGTTTACAATCAGAATAATAATAGTAATATTTTATTTACCACCAGATATTTGCCCGCTATAATGATTGATCTAATAATTACTTTTCCTTAGATACGATAATTACTTATTTTAACTCATTCGAGAGATTTGCACACACAAAATCTTGTCGGATATATAATAATAATAATAATAATAATAATAATAAAACGGCTTTACTCCGGCGAGATTGAGACTAAAAGTCTCCTCTTCCATCTAACCCATCGTCGTACAATACATAAATAATTAATTTAAAGAGATAGTATGAAAAAGATATGAAAACAAATTGTGGATGTAAAAAACCTAAGAAATTCTTAGGAAAAAAAATTTATCCACTGCAGGAAAACACCCACTAAGAATGGGGGTGTGAAAAACCTGCGCAAACCTATCGATAGTAGTAACTAAAAAGATGGTAAGAAACATGATTGCATTTTATAAATACACTATCAATAGGTACATATATAGGATACATCAATAAACATAGTCATGTTGACATTTAAATAAATGCCAACCATTTACATTAGAACATAAAATAATAAGGGTATTAACATATATAACATAACATAAAATAACATATTTTAAAGCATCAATACATATCAATATTACATAAAACATAGATATCAACACAACATAGGGATAGGAAACCAGTGAGAAAAGACTTTTATTACTAGAATAAAGAAGAGATAATTTTATTTACAACAGCAATAAATATATGAAAATTGAAGACAAAATATCTCAATTGTACACTTCAATGGAACACAATTTTTATATATAATATAAACATGTTCAATGCATACATAAGGTATAAAGTCAAAATAGATATAGGCCATGGAGAGAGCGAAATGTCTGATCAAAAATGTTTTTCTAATAGTATTATCCATACTTTTTAAGGTGTAATGAATGGAAATAACTCTTCGCTAATCATAATTATCTAAATATTGATCCCCTTTGGTATTTCACGAAGTGTATAATTTTTCTCATTACATCCCTAAAAGACTGATTTATCTAGGAACATTAACTTGGCGAACTAAAGGAGCATCTCTCCATCTAAAAACAGCGTTAGGCCAGTTCCATATAATGTGCAACGCAAGGCTACCACCGCACATGGTTACCTTCTGAAGCCGGTCCTGCAGCATCCCATGACGATAAAGCATCTTCTGCTTCGATTCCTGGCGCCGGGCGCCTTCCATTTTTCTCCCGCCAGTTGGCGCAGCGGCCGGTGGGTGGATGAGGTGGGTAACTCGGAGGCATACATGACACGTGGGACGATGTGTAAGCGTGGGATCATGGGTAGGGCAGTGGGGCATCGAAGCATGGAATGCAACGAGGACGCTAGATGCATAAGGTCTCCGCGGCCTTGCACGCATATGGTAACAAATGAGGGGAGAAGTGGGAACCGGTCGGCGATAATGAAAGATTGATTCCCGGGGGAGTTGGACGAGATAGGGAAATCTTAGGAATCGTTCGAATGAAAGGGAAGAGACATTTTCGACGGCGACGAGAGGCGTGACATATCGATTCGAGGAGACGCGGGGATATTTACTACTCCTAAGCGGGAAATTATATCGACTTGTTCAAGAACTGATGTTCATTCCCTGGGGACTAATGTAATCTATGTTTACTGTATCTAAGGGGTTCCACATGTTTCGTTTTCCTCGTAAAAAAATCAGGCCATTGCTTCGTTGGGTAAGCTGAAATTATTGCATTATTATTATTTTAGGTTCGATATTTCAGAATCAGCCGTTATAGATTTCTGCCGTATAAGTTTATTTATAATTCTATTTATTAATTTTAACTCAAATCTGTTTTCAAGCATTTATATTGCGTTACCTTTATGAAATACATCCAGAAATCAATTCAGTTCAGATAAATGTTGAAAAGTAGCCAACAGTTTATCGTCATACCTCACTGCATCTCATATTTTATTTCACGATGCTAACTATGCTTTTTAACGTCCTACCTGAAGGCTCAAGTTTGAACAGTTTGCTTTTTCTTTCTGTTTCCACTTAAATTATTTTTAGGTAACATTTAAAAGCTAAGACTCCAACCATTTGGGCGTAATATATCAAAAATAAGAATGTGTTAGCAATTTAATGTATGGAAATTTAAGGAAGTGACAAAAATTATGCTGCATGGAAAAATACTTTATGTGGTTCACCAGTCTATAAGTTGTACACTGTCCTACTGAATAAGTAAATTTGTTTGGATAGGCACAATGATTATATTCGCAAAGATTTCAAGAATATATTCTCTCAATCGATGTATTTGAATATTACATTTTTCCTTTAATTACTATACAGAGTCTCAAGTTTGAGTCTGCTCGACATGGATTACTCTCTCAGTACCTCACGAGAAGCTATGTTAGGCGTGTGGATGTATTCTAAAGTACACTAATGCAGGTACTCCACATCATGGAGGCTAAGAATGCCGCTGTCTCAAATGGGTTGAAGTAATATCGTATCAGCAGAGAATTGGCACCGGTAGGCGAAAAACAAATCCTTACCCGAGAGAGGTACTTTACTGCTATGTCTTACGAAGCGTTCATTTAGCTCCTCGCCTCCCATCCCTCGTATCGGATCCATCGGCATATACGGACGGCCAATGGCTCCTTCCGCGAGGAATCTCCATGCTGAGAGCGTAGGCGTCTCGAGTTCACGGCGGTCGAAGGTAAGGTACGAGCGCATTATGCGAGCGCTGGAGCGTTTAGAGGCTCATTACTCCGCCGTAATGTATTCGAGGGCCATTTGCGCCGATACAGAGAGAAATGTTTCGTCTCTATTTATTTTGCGTATTAAAACACGGGGTGAAAAACATTCGGCCGCTGCTTTACCGGTCATGCTCGGGAGGTTTGCAGAGTGAAAGTGATCGGTTCTCCCCGACGTTGATGGGATGCAATGCGGAAGAAATGTCACGGAGAACCTTTCGATGAACGCTCTTCCTCGATGAGATGCCGTTTGGATGCGTGGGGTCGCGCCTTTTCCTTATTGTCTCAAACTTACATAATAAAGAGCTTCCTCCGATCACGCTGACGTCATCGCCGACGGTGGCAGGTTTAACACACTTCTCTAGCTGCGCTAATAATTCGTTGGAAGTCTTGAATCATGCATACGGGATGAGCGGAGAGAAAATATGTAAATGAACCGGATTCGAGTCCAGGGGACGGCTTCTGATCCGGGGTTCCTGAAGTACTGCCTCCCGTTCAGAATGAGAGTAAAGCAGTTTAATAATAAAATTAAGAAATATACTTAGGTTTTTTCTGTTTCTAAGCGTACTTCTTTAAATTTTCGCGCAATTATAAATTCCTTTCCCGTTGAGATTTCTAAACCGATTCCATTAATATTACTTCCATTGACTTAATGTTGCTACCTATTATTTTTCTGATCTTCATTACTATCATCTTATGTAAGAAATTGCACGATGATCGCAATATTATTTCTTCCTTTTAATAATTTATTTTAGCTATATATTCGCTAATTCTCATTCACAATTATTGTATGTAAGAAATAATTCAAAAACAGAATCACACATAGACTCTTGCAATTACATTTTAAGAATATAAATAATGTTTCAACGGCTATATATTATTTTAATTGGGAACGATGCTGAGTTTCTATTTATCTTACGATTTAACTACTAGTTGTCACTTCGAAGAAAAATTAGTTTATTTAAAAAATAGGTAACTTATGATGTTATATGTTGATTTATGGTAATTTCAAGAGCAAATAGAAATTTAAGTATTTACGTTACTTGAATTTAAATGAATTATAGTTGTATATGAAATATAATGAATGTTATGTTTTTATAACCTTAAGTTTAAGAACGTACATATTTGCTTTGATGCTTGAAATGGTTTCTATAGGATTCTTGGAATTAACACATCTAACAGAGTTGGTGCATGATCTCATTCTCTTCGTTGAATTGAAAAGGTTGAATTCTCCTATTCTATCAGTATTTCGGTCATAGCTCAGACTTCCTTTCTTTGGCGGAATGCCTGTTTAGATAATCGGGCAGATAGCGCAACTTTGCGGGAAAACGATAAGCTCATAGAAAACACGCATGCATGAAATATAACGAGCTATCTCTCGAAAGGTGATACATTTACTCTTCGAAGTTGCAACGTAAAAGGGGTAACATTTTGCTTCCAGAGCGGAGGACATATTCTTTACCGAATAAATCATTTTGGAGATTAAACTCGTCGTCTGCTGTGCGTTGCTCCGTTATCGTCTCTAGGAAAAAAATCATAATTTAATCTGTTGATATTTATTATTGCACCCCTGTTGCTCTTTACTGATAGAAATAACTACAGGTACGACTCCTATGAACCGGAGAAGAATTGCGATTCCAACCCGCATTGCTTTACCCACACAGTCATTTCTCAATTCTTGATTTCAAATTTATCTTATGAGGATGCTAATTTAATGGTGGAAAAATTCTAATTTAGCAATTCATAGTATATGATTTATGTGTTGATTTCGAGATTTTGCGCTAGTTTTATTTAGAATAGAATAATTCTCATTGTGATTTGTTTAATCCTCCCAGTGAAATGTGTATATTCACACTCTTCCCCCACGACGGGGTTACTCACAGCATTCGCCCTTAGATTATTTTGCTTTTTGACCGTAAGTTACGTATCTCATTAAGGATAAAATTTATTCAAGGAGTTAGAGGTAATTTAGCACGTTTTCTTCTCGGAAAAAGTGATAATTCAGTTACTCGGTGCTTCTCTACACAATGGAATTTCTGTTTAAGGAATTTAATGTTCTCTCCTCAACAGTTTTTTAAGCGTTTCATGAATTTATATGAGTGAGAAATATAATGCTGAAAACTAACATCGATTCCTCACTAAATAAATCATATTCATGTTATTGGAAACCTGTTTATTGAGTAAGTAAGATTTGCAAAACATAATTCACACATTGTTAGTGTGATAATGGGAATCATCGGTTCCTCGTTATCTGTATTTCTTTCTTTTCTTCGCTGTGTGTGAATGCATATATATGTGGGGATTTGTGTTTCTTGTTGTGGGATAGTTCATTAAATTAAAGTAAAAAGTGTCAATCGGTGACTCAAAATCGATCGATGATTCTAAATATTCAATAAATCAGCTTGTGACGTAGTTTCACACCTGAACCAATGGTAGGTTACGTACCGTACTACCGAAAGAGATCTTAAAAATGTCCATCAATCGCGTGAGAAATTGAATAATTGAAAATGTATATTTCTAAAGGAACCATGTTTCTTATATTTATAGCTTCAATAATGATACAAAATAAATCTAGGGATATTTTTACTTTTTTAAGTTTCGCTCCGAAAAGTATTAAATTTATCAGATACAGAGCAAAAGTATATGGCAATTCAATCACTTAAGAGTTGTATTAAATTATTTATTACATTATTAAATCAATTCAAGGGCATCGACATACACGTAGGAAGTAGAGATATGTAACGATATTTGGGTAGAATGGATTAATGTAAGTCATATATTGATTCTTAAATTTGTAATCTGTATCTCTCGTAATCTGCAAGAGGTTCTCTGTGGATCACCTCTCCTCTCTCTTCCATCGAGGCCTCCAAATTTTCATAACCCCGCCTAATCGCCTACTCTCGAATTCCTTCGATTCAAACCAGATGGCATCCTATCTTCCACTCCTCAAATCTGCGAATACATTTTGCCTCCCCAGTTCTTAAAAAATCTGCCTCTTTTCAAACTGTTATAATCAGCCGCGCATCAGGGAAGGAGGGAGTTGCCGCCAGGCCGGCGCCTTTGCGGACTTGGGCGTCACCGTGAGAGGGAAAGGGAATATAAAGTCGCCGTGATTCTTGCAATGCGGAGATGATGAGGGGTGAAAGGTCAGAGGAGAGGTCTATCGCCCGCAGAAGAGAGATGGCCCCAAATGTGGGGAGAGATGCCATGGGAAAGACGCGGTGATGGCTCGTCCTGACGAAGCACACTGATTAATCGCGTCGTCTGACTCTTCCTGACGAAGAGCACAGAAATATTGCGTTTTCCGCCGCCAGGGCCGGCCTTAGGCAGTAAGCAAGTGATGCAACTAACTGGACGCAGTAATCCAAGTGACGAAAATAATGGAGCGTCAGAAATTTTATGAAAGCCTATAACAAATAAAGAAAATATACAAATTTTAAGTGAAGGTCGTGCTTAATAAAACCACCGGTAAAATGTTAATTGTAGATTTAGATATACTTTCCTAATGGTTATCTTCGGATTAAAGCACGGTAAGTATTGCAAACGTATAATAATTAGTGAGATGCACCAATAAGTCTTTCCTTGAAATAATTTAAATAAGTACTACAGAAACGTATACGAGAATCATAGAAATAACAAAGGATTTTTGCTAGTGATCTAAGGCCTCGTAAGTCTTAATTAGAGTATATGTTGATTATATCTCACAAGTCAGTCAGTGGAGAGAAATTCATGTAATTATCTATCAAAGTGAGCACATTGCTAAAATTACAGCGTTACGAGGCAGCGACTGCAACCAAAAACGTTGGAATTTTAAGCAAGAAAAGAAAAGTAAAAATTGATGACAAGAGCTCTCTTAGGGGGGCATGCTTCTGTAACCCGCTATATCAGTCGCCTTTCTTCCTCATTATAAGGGATTATGTTTGTTTTCCTGCGTGATAGCAACTGTAGCTTTAAATTCAGTGACAAAGTTATTCCAAAGCTCATAGGCGTAAATGAACGTTTTCCGAAGTAGTTCACTGTTTTGATCTTAGAGAGAGACAGAGAGATAAGTTGAGAGACGTAGATAAGAGGATGTCGCCTTGGGAAATGGATATTGAAAGCGTTCAACTATTGTTTCGGGGCGTACATACAATGTAGAGATATATTTCAACGAGTTTTTGTCTCGAAGTGGGTTGACATTTTCGTAATGTTTCTGATATATCGGCGAATGAGCATGGAAGTGGAACATCGGGATAGAATGAGAAATTATTTATTCAAATTTTCACTTACAATAGAGTCGCCAATTCATAGTGAAAATATAACAAAAGAGAAAGTTAAATAAATTTAACGTAAAGCATTATTTCCGTTTCGTAATGTATTTCTTCGAGTGGATCTCTATCTATTGAGGGAGCTAGATATTCTTGAATGATTCTCACTTGAGTTATTTATAATTATTATAATTTATTAAGCATATATAGGAAGCCACAATTACGTAGGCTATAAAAAATGGAGTAGAAATCAAAAGATAGTGAGAGGAGAGAATAGGAAATCATATTCACAATTATAATGATAAGAAGTAAGAACAAAAGAATTATAAAATACAAAGAAAAAAGAAAAAAATAATATAAAAGAACACAATATAAATATTAAATGCAAATAATGAAATTTAATTTAACGTATATTTATTTCCGGTTTTATTTAATGAGTCTGCGAAAAAGTCCACGTGGTCTGAAAGTTCGTCGACATTCAGTCTTTCTAGAGATTGGAGAAAATTTACGTAACTTTATTTTTAATTTAAGTTGTATGTATGTTCTCATTTAAGATGAGGTGTTGACATTTTTCTGCTTTTTGGTTCTTTTAAAAATTTCACCGAGCATCCCTAGTATGTATTTCATTCAAAATACAACCTGTGGCACGGTGATAAATTCCTTCCAGTTCCCTTCATCTCTGAAGTTGAGTACCGTTGGAATGAAGTGAGGTTAAACTAAAAGAAGCTTACTTAACATTATTCGGTATACCCACGTTTCCCTGGGTATATTTTACAGGGAAGAAACACCAAAACGCCGCTATTTCTATATATACGAGCGATTCTAAGAACAAATGCGGAAAGATAGCGGGCGGTGAATACCTAGACAAAGGACGCATTTGTCGGGGATTTTCCTCGAAAGGAAGGTGATGCACAATGGAATATTTTGGCGACGATACGCGGGGAATCACGTGGGATTGATGAAGTGTGAGTGCATTTTGTGGCGCAAATGGTGGGCGTGAGAGTCTTGGTTACTCGGGGAGCGGCGAAGAGGGGCGTGGAGGTTGAGTCAGTGTCAGTCATGCAAGGGACCGACGGTGGAAATTAACATCCACGAGGGGGAGGAGATGAAGGCGGGAGGGGAAATGCGTGGAGGAAAAGAGGATTAGAAAATGGAGAATTTTATGTCAAAGTGTCAAGGGATTAAATTAAAAAGGAAGCCTAGCCTGAGAAAGAGGATTTTTCAGTCTCGGGATCCTCTTGTTTATTTTTATTGTATTATCCGACGGAGTTTCTTTTCGGATATTTTGTGGGGAATCAAAGTATAGTTTCCGTTGAAAAGTGTTGGGACAACGTCTCGATGCTCGCTTCGGTTTTTTCGATCTGAGAAAAGGGTTATCATTACTAAAAGAAGTACACAGGTATTAAAATAAAATAGAATCAGAACGTCTATATTGGGCGAAATTGCACTCCCTAGGAACTATCGTCTTCCATTTAACTCTAGTCTAAAAACACAAAAAGCTTAAATAAACTTAATACCAAAAAATAACAGTAATATGTACAAATTTATCATGCAATCTATAAGTCAAATGAAAATAAAGAAAGAAAGAATTGTTTTGTGGAGGGAATAGGAAACTGTTTGTTTTTATCACAGAAAAATAAAGAGAAAATATGATTAAACCAAACGTTTTTATGAAATACCTTCAACGATTCAATGTAAGCATATCAACGAAGGTATTTAAAACATTCTGCCTTCAATCTTTGATATTTATACAATTTTCCTCCGGCACCAGTACAATTTCAGTAGCTGCTGCCATTGTTATCTACGTCCCCCTATATATTTACCCCATTTTCTCGCGTTTATCACGGAAAATAACTCTAATTACTCCAGAATCGCCGTTTAATCGCGCATTGCCGTTTTAACGTGCCAAGTGGGCTATTATTTCCATTATGGTAAACTCCATCTCGGCAAGAGCATCCAATTTGCTCCATTCTCATTAACGATAATAATTTGCATTCTTGTTTACTCGCGTTGATGGCCAATTTCTGGAACGTCATCCAATGTGATATCCCTTCTAATCCGAAAGATCCTTGAGCGAATTCTCGTTTCCTCAAGATATTATTTCTTTTAAATTTAGGGCGTTCCCATCCGCTCACATCACTAGATGCCCTCGCAGATATTATAGCTAAGAGCTTTTGACGAAGGAATAAAACCATATGATGTAGGTGGACACCTTCCATTCGGAAAATAACCTTTTTTGATCCGCTCGGCGCCAGCGATGAGAGAAACGAAACTCCTCTCGTCGGGTCCACGGTGCCACGTAAGCTCTCTTTAGATGCTGTGTAGACACGAACGTTTGTACTCGTGTTTGTATGTGTGGGTTTCCTGCAATCGTATTTAACGGATTACTCTAAGCTCTCATAATCGAATTTCACCCGGCTTAAGCTGTAAAATATTGCTTGATAAATTTTTACCCTGTAGATTTTTGTACGAAAACAAGACTATTATTTCTTCTCAGAGCTTTTTCAGGTGTATTTCTGTAATGTCGATTTCTACGTCAAAATTAGGATTTTCCAAAGCTAAAATTTTCTTTTCGTTAGTGCTTAACTATTTTTCTACAAAGTTTCGTGAAGTAGGATTGTATACCATTATATCTTCCCATGAAGTATCGCAAAATCCATTTATTTAGCGAACACAACCCAAAATAATTTTAATTAGTCATACATCTTCATCATTATATTAATTTCTGAGGGAGGTCAGGGAATTTATATGAAACAGTTTCATTCGCAAGCGACAAAATTCTATGAGCTATAAACTGTGTTTTATATTGAGGCATCATCTCGTAAAGTGATTTAGAAAACGCCTTTTAAATGAATATGTCGTGAAAAATGTAAATATCACGTCCATCGTACGCGGGAACGATTCGTATTTCAATATTTGATGAATCGCGGAGCTCCACAGAGAATTAATTACTTCGCGCGGTACACCCAATAAAGATTTTCATCAAAACATTTGCTCAGCACGTCAATATTAGCTGAGATAACCGCACTCGCGTGTTTGCCATGTATTGGATGACATTGAGAGGGCAGTTTTTCGGATTGTTATTCCCTCGGGCAACATCTCGCAGATTGTCGAGCTTGTTAGCTCATCTTTAGTCTTATCTTCGCGGATTTTCACTGTTAAAATGTAGAGAAAGGGCGAGGAACGGAAATGTCTTCATTGCTGTAGGATCGGTATTCCCCTGCTAACGTTCTGTTTGCTGAGGAAGTGGAATGGAAAAAACGAAGCTGTGGGAACGAAAGGTGTTCTCAGTTTGCTCAGGACATGCAAAAGCGAGCTATCAAATCTCCTCCAGCTCATTGCAGCAATTTAAATTTTTGTATCGAGTTGGAAAAAGGGGAGAGGCTTCTTCCTCGGTGGTTCTCTCTCTCTCTGGGCGCCTTCAAAGTCATCTCGCAACACCATTCCGCGCATGATTTGCCTTAGGGTAACGATCACGAGAGGAATTCCTCGTTTCGTGGTGCACGCAGGCGCGGTGCGCGGGGACAAAGAAATGGCGCGAGGGCGCGGCCACGAGGAGCGCCGAAGAGAAAAGTGCTCGCTGTCCGTAGAAGTCTTTTGAGATGCCCGCGGGACGACTCGGAATGCACGCTTGATCCATTCGAGATGCCTTTGACACATGGTAATTTACTGTGGATGAGTTTTGGTTTCGTAAGGATGGATAGGTTACGGTGCCATTTCCCATAGATCACGCTCGGAAGAAGGAATTCGTGAATTTCTCCCCGGAGCGATGGAAGAATCTTGGAAATAAGTCATGCAATCGACGGAAACACGAGGGATGTCGAATGACAAGATAGGAAATGCCACGGCGTAATTTTATCCCGCGTTCACGCAAAGGGTTTTACCCTCGAAAATGCGGGAGAGGTAAGAGAGGCGATAAATCATTCTTCTTAACGTGATGCATCATTGACATAACGAAGGGCGGAGATGCACGTGCGCTTAAGTAGTCAATAAACTTCTTCGTCCATTTCGATTGCACTCGAAGGTATTGAGGAGACTTCCTTTCATATGTGAGCCGTGGAAACGAAATGTGATTGTTGTTCGATTCGTCATACAGTGTATAGGTATTGTATATGACTGTAACGGGTAATTCTGTATAAATTAGATTTGTTAAAACTCTTGAATAGTGTTATGCAATCTTATAACTTTCCTATTTTCTAAAATTGAGTATAATTTTATCGAGCTTGTCATTTGCTATTTGTATTGAATGTTGTCAAAGATCTCATTAAGGTAGTTGGCGTCACGAATTTATGAGCGTGCGATTTCCGCACTCATAATACTATACGATTTCTAGCCTTCATAATTTATCGTATATAATTAATCTTTTGAAATGTAGTCTGGTGGAAATCCATTTTTGCAGTTAAAAATAAAGATAACTCGTTTTACTCCACAAAAGTTGAAAAAGTACAAATCATCATTACTCAATTTATTTCATTTATTCTTTTGGTGTTTTAAATTCTTTTTTATTTAATTATACATTGTCGTATTCTAATAATCGTTTCTTTCACAGACCGCAATTATTTATCATCACTTTTTAATTGTACTGAAATATTCTTGAATAATTTTAACATCCTCCTTGGTCTCGCCAGGTCTTACTTCATCATTCCTATTTATTTGGAAATCTTTCTATATCTCATCTCTGTTAGCGTATATTTTTCTTCATATCTTAAAATGTTGAAACGTTAGCTGGCATTTATTTGTATTTATAAGAACTCCTTACGCATGTATTTGATTAGACTAGTTTTGTAAGATTTTGCGGAGACTATCATGTTTTATCTGCAAATTGAATATCTTGATCTCCGAAGCATTTGAAGGATAATCGCCTACTCCACATTTATAATTACTGCTTGCTAAAGAATGTTACCGTCCAAAAAAAATACCGAGCAATTGAATTGAAACGTAATTGATATGATCGTTTATAGTAAATTGAAGCATTGTCTTCACATTGAATTTCTCTCTCGCTCATGTTCTACTCTTTAAGATTTTTATCGCGTCGAGGTAATACGTCACGCAATCGTGTATTGGATGAAAGACAGGGAAATGGAAAGATCGCTGCTCCAGCTAAGGCAACGCGCGAATGCGAAAAAAACGCTGTTATCCATAGACGCGCTTGCTGCGAGGAGCGTTGTTAACACGCGCAAACAGAACTACAAAAAAAGACACGAGTTTGTGCTCGAGACAAACGGTTTATCTCTCACTTTCTCCCTCGACGAACGCACCTCCCCGTTCAATTCCCTGTTTCACGTGTTTTCCGGGTTTGTGCCATATGCGGGATGAATACAGCATCTCCTTCGATAGTCTTCTCCGAGCAAGTTCACAATCACAGGAGGTTCGAGGTCTCGTCTGTCTCATGAAAGATGATTCTCTCTGCCTCATTCATGGCGAGGATCAGATGTGAAGAGTTTGGGGAGGTCTTCGAGAATGGAGAGTTGTGTAGTCAGAAGGGAATGAGTTGGAGGATGGAGAGAGTATTATGGGAGCTCACAATAGCACGTGAAGTAACGAGCCAGAGTAGGTCAATGGGATAGATTCGTATGGAGAGACATTGTGAGACGAGATGGAAGACTTCTAGCGGGGATAGACGAAACTTTCTCTTCCTCCGAAAGGAGCTGCGTAATGGTAAATGTTTTCAAATCCCATACAGTGAATTGTTGTTTTATGAAGAGGTATTTTATTCGGTCTGAGTGTGACTGGAATCTCATTAGCTAAGTGAGAAAAGATCGTTTCCTCACGGTGAATGATACTGCAAGTTAAGCGGTGTTTTCTAGTCTCGGTGAGAATTATTTATTCAGATTTCGTACCGGTAAATGCATAACGTATAAAGAAGTAAATACTCCTACTTTATCCTGTATAGTGATGTTGTCATCAATCTTGTTCTCAGAAGATTAATTTTTGAAGCGATATCGTAAATGAATAAATCATTGTATATAGCTTGTATGTTAGATGCTTTAGGTTGTTTATTATTTATCAACATAATAGGTTTATCTTGATTTAAAAAAGTGAATGTTACATGCGATGCATTTCTCATTTATAGAGAATCTATTACGCCTTAGTTAGATAAATATTCTAAAGAAACTGCGCTGAGACCTTATTAGGAGGTATTTCCCTTTCTAACATCAAATGTTTAGTAACATCCGTTTTCCTGAATAAATTATGAATTATAGGACTATAATGCTGATTAAATGAATTAAGATTGTAGAGGAGTTGAAAGCGTTTCACAATAATAATAATAATGTGTTAATACGAAAAAATGCACTAGCGCGGTAGCACAGGTAATACATGCCTCCGAACATCTTTTCCTTCGCGGCAACTCTCGCAGGAACTAGCGCTAAAGACAAAAGCGACTATAAGTATCACAGTGTCAAATTTCTCATAATACATCCGCAGAAGAACTACTGTTCTTACACTCCTAATAATAGCATAGATAAACTTGAAATGTCGCTCTATCTCGCTGTTTCATCTCTCGAGCAGCAAGCAAAATGTAGATTCGGGGAATTAAAAAGAAATAAGGGAAAATCCATCATTTTCGCGCTCCTAAATCATCCAGAATCAAATTCCCATCGCTATCAAGCGGAAATCATTTTGCGTTAAGCTCAAATGAAGAAATAACAAAGGTCCGCATGATATAGAGCGGACGTAAAAGGAATATGTAATAAAAAGCGGAATAAAGTAGCCAATTTCCATAATTTACTAAATCGACGTTTATCGAGCGTTTTCCTAGGGAAAGAATTCCGGCGAAGGAATTGTTGAGGCGAGTGGAAGATTGTAGGGAACCGCGGGAAACAATGGAGGGGGCGGAGGGAGTGGGTGGAGATATGGCTGTCTTTTTAACGTGGGAAAATCTTGGCGAAAACGTGGAGCGGTGCGGATAAAGAGAATGAAGGAAGAGGATTCTCTCCGTGGAGATAACGACCCCAGAACGAAAAACTTAAGAGTCTACACCTCTTTCTCTGAACCTCTTTTGGGATAACTTCTCAAAGTCGCTTAGTGGTAATAAAAATTGTACGAAATAGCTGCACCGAATAAGTAGTGATTAAAGCTATTTAATTGCAAGGCTTACCGTTTTTACCAGCTCATCAATATTTTCAATTAAATTAAATTTTTAATATTATTTTGAGTAACAGCTTAGTGAAAGTATTCCTCTCCTTTTCCTTCCAAACTTTTTTCCTTATTACGAGATTCATAACGATGTGCAGCCTCAACTACATGGTATACTGTATATTAAGAGTGATGTTTCTTTTTAGGGTACCAGCTTCGAAATGGAGGTTAAATTTTGGTTTATAATTCCGAAAAGAAAAAAGTAGTAATATCGGACTGATCTGCTATTGTTAAAATTAATAATTTCAATTCCTGTTATAGATAAGAAACACAAAAAAATAGAATTTCTGCCTTCATTAACTGTGCAGCTGTTGGTTTCCTCTAACATTTTAGATCGTACATCGGTATGATTATTTTCTGGGATAGAATATGCCATGTTAGTAAATTAATTCACATATCTCGCGATTGAGAATGTATTTTCTATCAATAATTTATAACTTTTTCAAATCACCTTCACACAAATACTGCTGGTCTGTGTTCAAAAGCCATTGCCAATCAGGAGATTTCAACGCTCGAGAAAACATTGCGGATTTGTACCAAAGTAACAACGGCCGTCTTATGCGAGTGTGAAAGTTTATGGTAGCAGAAAACAGAGGCAGCCAAAATTTATACCAAAATTTACTTACCACTAAACACAAAAGTGTGAAAAGATGAACTTAGTGTAATAACTTATCATAAATTCTTGTGAGTATATTCATAGTACGATATACCTATACGTTTGTTAAACCGTGAGAATAATGCAAAGCGTACCATAATTGTTGTGTAATTTTTATTTCGAAAATGCATACTTTCAAATTCTGTCGGAATCAAGAAAAATTTAATAGAATAAAAAGTACCTTCTTTGTTAATTTTTATAAGTGCACCAATAATATGGAAATTCTAATTTATGTAGAAAATAATTGCCAAAATGTCTCGTAGAGTCTCAGTTATTTTTTCCTGGATTAAATACAACCATTTATATGGAATGGTTATTTGTTTTCTCATTTGGACATGATTTTTTCTCGCTCCTGGTTAAAGCGGCTTTTTCTATTAACTTATGTAGTCTCCAAAGATCATCTCATAAAGGTGCCTTAATCATTGTTGAGAGTAGTTAGAACAGGCCATGACAATCAACCATGCCCAATCTTTGATTCAAAGCTAGGCTTTTCCTTTCTAAATTAGATTTCTGACTCCAGCACTTCACAACCAGGTGAATATATCTCGAAATCGATCTTCATGGAAGTAGCTTTTGGACAAAAATGATAAACGGCCTCGAATTGGGAAAACTTTAAAAATCTCCCGCAGAGAGTGTAAGTGCTAGAGAGGGAAAGAGAAAGGATGTTCGTGAAGCATAGAGAATTTCCTATCATCAGGATGGAGTTCCCTCCCTTCTCCGTAGGTGTTTGAGTTTTCGCCTTTAATACCACGTTTTTTTCTCCCTTGGGGAAGCGGTCCCTTTTCACGCCCCTCCTAATTCTCACACTTCTTTCTCACAACTCCTTGTATCTCTCTGTTTACTGCTCATTTCCATTTCATTGCATCGAGTCGAGAAATACCGCACGCCGTATAAACCCTCACGTTGAATACCCCTGTCCTTGGATACAGCCATCCCCTCCAATATAACAACCAACTTCTCTTCAGGTGTGGCAAGCGGAACTTATATAAGGCCAACTTTTTGACTTTTTAATCAAAGCCCAAACATTTGATCCGAAACTTTATATTGCGCCGATAATTTTTGGCCGAGCGCATCTTCGGATAAACTTTCTCCTCAGACCGTTAGGCTTTTGATGTTTATTCAATTCATAGTCGCTTTAGACTCACAATAGACGGCGTTGGATGTCTTTGGAGTCGTAAAGGTGCTAACAGTTAAACAAACTTGAGCGCGGAAGAAGGAAATTCTTGACAATATTTCTGCATCGGTACAGTCTGGTGCTATTCTTAGCTTGGTGTCTAAGTGGTCAGCGCATCAGCTAAATGAGGTATATATGAAAATTATGTGCACTTATGGCTAAGTTACAGGTTCTTTTAAAATACCAAATAACTATACATATGTAAAAATATAGAATTCCGAAGCGTCTGTATACAGGAAGAGACATTTAAGAAAATACTCTTTGAAAAATGGTACCTTAAAATATTTTTTGGAAACGTGTTTCATTTTGTCTTCTTTCATCCAATCTATGCCAACCCTTTTAGTTTTTAGTTATCTAACCTTTTTATCAGTATATTTTAAGCTGTAGATTACAACTTACTCGGAATTTATTAACTCTTATCATTTTCCATCTGCATCAGGGATAATCCTCAAGGAAAGATTAAGACTTTGTCTCTCCTTTCACCCATAAAAGCGTTTCATAAGCGATTCTTCGACTTATTGAGTTCTCTAAAAACTAAGCACAAGGCAAGTGATTGGGAATCTCACACACATGAATTTATAAGGCTATTAGTAGATATTCTCAGAAACTGCGTGTGAATTTTTTGTTATTACTCCGTTATATTCCATGATAACTAAGATGAAATCATCGTACAATATATTTTGTTACGTAATAAGATCAAAGAAGATCCGTTTGTCTCCTTAGTTTAGATCAGGTCAAAAGGAGCTGTGGGAATAATTGCGTCCGGACGCTTTTTTCTTCCGGCTCGATAAATATAGCTTTCATTCGTACTCGCCGAAATGACCGTGTCCGTTGGGCGAGACACGCTTCCTACTCTCTTCGAATGCTCATTGGCGACCTCCCCCTTCCCAAACCCTTTGACCAGCTAAATGTAAAAGACCAACAAATACCCGATCACCTACCGGACAGAAAAACCGTTTTAAAATACTTTGGGACCATGTCCTCAACTTCTTCACCGACATCCTCTACTCCCGCCTTCTCCACCTCCAACTGTTTCTTTATACTCTCCCGAGTCCTTCAACCTCATCTGGGAAATGGGCGGTAGGGCATCAGCAACGCTAGCAAGAGTCATAAAAGACTACCGGTTTTCGCGTACATGGCCCGGAAGAGTATAGAGCGAGCATGTCATGACTACGGGGCTCGTTTTCGGGGAAAATCCATGACTGGAGGGACCCATATTCCCTTTGCTTTTGTCTTCCTATATTTAGGCTTTAGGCCCTTTATAACTGTACTTTTTATCTCTAGAAAGTCAAAATAACATTGAAAGTCAGTTGTAATACGTCATCATTTTAACCCACGCTTAAAATACGTGGTAAATTTTGTGTAGCAATTTATAAATTCGTAGATTTACGTGTGCCGCTCATTGTGCCTTTAAATCCAGTAAGTTGTAACTAAAATTTCTAGAAAAATCATCAAAAATCAAGGTCATGTTGATAACTTTCCATAAACCACATCTAACTATATATGTATAATATGAGGTAGATTATTAATTCTATACCATTCAAGATTGAAAGACTAATTTGTATTAAATAAGCTAAATTGAGGATAATAAATGAAACAATGCACACTTACTATCTTCCTCAGGCCTGACGAAACTAACGTTGACGAAATTATATCTGTAGAATAGAATAAATAGAATATTAAGTGTGTATTGGTTCGTTTGTTATGGCTCCCTTCCACAAAGTTGAACTTGAAATATCAGATTTAAATTACGGCTAATCATTTGTTGATCTTTTCCGTTATTAATTTTAGTTTACGATTCCAATCGGTGAAAGTAATGCCAGGAATAACTTCCCGGATGCAAGAATTATCTTTTAAAAGAAAGTATGCGACAGACATTAAGCAAGCGCACCTTTAATCATGTTCACTTAACTTGCAAGTCACACACTCTTTCTGTAACAATCTAAAGAAAAGGCAAGCGGAGCTAATGAAGTAATTAAAACGATGCCATGGGAAGAAGGCGAATAAAAAATCCCCGGTAAGCGTAAGCGCGATATGTTCTGCATGCTTGGGCTAAACGCAAGTCATTAAAAATCGAACCAGAGGGAACATCTCTTCTTAGAAGTAACGGTTCAAATATTCGCGTCCCCCTTCGAGCAGGTTGAAAGGGACCAAAGAGGCTTCCGGAGAGTGATGGGAAGGCAACCGGGGGTGGAGCGGTCAGCAAGCTAACACAACAGATTGGACCGGAAGAAAAATAATGCTTCTCTGAAAGAGGAGTAGGCGCCTTTCACATTTCTTCCCAGAAGAAGGCTCTTCGGGAAAAACCTTCGAAAGAGAGAAATATCTCCCGAACCCCGACCGTCCCTCACAGCTGTTTCCCTCATCGTTAGATTCCAGATTTTGTATCTTCTAATGAGAAACAAGGTAGTGGATTCCGACCGCGGGGAGCATTTCGAAATCAGTAAATCAGGTATAATCGAGAGCTTCACCATCGAGTCCCACTCGCTCTCCCGTAGATTCCCCTAGGATTCGATGTTATCGCGATATCTTTATCAAGAGGCGTCATGGTGAAATTCTCATAATGTTCGGAGTTGACCGCTGCCCATTATCCTTGAGATTCACGGTCTTTTTTTGTCGAGAAAGTGGCGTAAATTCCGACAGTTGGGGAAGTTATACATAGAATCACCGAATGACTCTTTTAATTCTCTTTCGAGAGAATTTTGTTGATAGAGTTTCACTTTACTTAAAAGGTAGCCTTGATGGGCAATCTTTAACTTTGTCCATTAAGCGATGCGTCGTGGACAATTAAGACCAAGGAAGTATTGAGATCTAAATCTATTTTAGCACTATCCGTTGATATAACCGTATGGTTTATACTTACTTATATATCAAGCTAAGCATCCGAGTTAAGTGGCTTATAACATTACATTCTTAAGGTATTTCATTGTCAATTTTGTAAAATGCTTTGGTAAGAACGAAACATTAGTATTGTTTATCATTACGGCTTATTTTCTAAGTGAAACATCATTTCCTTTTTCATCGCAACTTGCTTATTTAGGAGGTTACCTCAATCGCTACACATCGCATACCCTTGATCGCAACCCTAGGTGAAGGATGGCTTTATACTTGCACGGACCGATTAAAATTACGAAGCACACATTTATTGGGGTCGAGATACAATTGCCAGTGCTTAAACGAAACCACAATAAAAGTGGGCTCTGACTTGAATGCTTTCCTCCCTTGATTGTTAAGCGACCCTCGTAGGCTCGTTTACGAGAATATTCTCCCGTCTGTTCATGCATGCGGTAGATCGTTAACACATTCCAGGATTCACCTCCATCGACATCGGATGAATCAAAGATCGGATCAGAGGAAACGACAGTCGGAATAGCAGACACAATTCAAGTTCAACGTTAAAACAGGGAAGGATCCTTCCGGGTTAGGGGTATTGGTTTTCGGAGAGAAGAATATTAGCCATCATTAAACTTGAACTGAACTGTGGATTGCAGGGTACTTCGGGAATTCCAGCGATACTCACCACACATCCAGGCAATAAAGCTGTAATTTTCATTGCAGTGTGTTTCTTTGTCAAATGTTTTATTGCTTTTTGCTCTGGTGATGGTTCTGGTAGGGCGATTTATAATTATAACGAAACTAAACTGGACGGATTTAAAATAGAAAGGTTGTGAAAGGAACCAAATTTCCTGAATTATTCCCAAGGAAAAACGGACTTGAAAAAAGTCTGACAGGGCCGGGAATACTTTAATACTAAAGAATAAACGTTATTACCGTATTTTTTACAATTACGTGTATAAGCCAAAAATATCAAAGGATGGACTATAAGTTTTTACAAATGATGCAATTGAAAATTAACTTAGCACAAAATAACGTACGAATTAACCCAAGATAGCCCATGATTCTTTAATTTAAATTTTTTAAATCAGTTTACTATCGTGATTGCAGAACATTTGATTGATTTCTCGCTAAAAATAGGTTCAGTAATCCGATGATATATTTGACTGAATTGAGAAAATTATAGATGGAATTTATTCCATCATTATTGAGGACATTATGCATGTCGCAGCCTCCGATGCATATTTTTCCTCTTTACTGTGCTAATAATAACTGCACATATTCCTCACCATAAGTAGGTTATCCTTACGAATGAATCGATAAAATGTTCCTCTATTATTTTGTGAAAAATCCTTCGCACAGATCCAAAAATATAGGTCGTCTTACATCTGTTTTCGATTTATGATAAACCTTATCTTTGCACTGTACTCAAAGATTCGAAGTGTTATTCCTCATCCACAGTCTTTACACCCTTGCAAAGGACTTTCCGAGGAAAAAATTGGCTACGCACGTATTAAGGCGCGATAAACGATGTTTCGGAACTGTTTGTGGGCCAAATGAGGAAAGTTAAGGAGAATCCGGGGGATAATTCTTGCTCGAATATTCCCTGACGTCGCCATAAGTTTTCGGAAGTCGAAAGAGCGAGAAAGGGGTAAAAGATGAAAAGTAAAAAAATGCATATTCCTCTCCGTATCTTTTCTCCCTCTCTTTTTCATCTCCGCCTCATCTTTTACACCTTCCTCTACGGGCTCTCTCTTCCAGGCAGGCCATTCCTTACTCTCCCTGCTCCCTGCTGTGAAGACTCCAAGCAGGCAAATCCTACTACGCCCATTTCTCCACGAAATCGTAAATCCACCGGCTAGAGCCCTTGACAGGCTCCTTCCAAAAGCCCATTTCCTCCCTCCCTTAGCCCTCCGATGGGGTACCAAGGGAAAAAACCTCGAGACTCATCTTTCTTTGGCAAGGGCACCTCACGCAGGTGGCAAGAAAACCTTTTTTCCTTACCAATTGCTCAAACTCCTCAGATTCGTCCACTCCCTTTACTCTCTCTCTCTCTATATATATACATTCTCCTTTGCTCCGCACTCCGTTTTGCTGCTTTCCCTTTTATTTCACGCGTCACAGGAAGCGACTGTCCTGTTTGTCGTGTTCTTAGAAACTAGCCTCTAGACGTGAATGAATCTAGATGTTCCGCTGGGTTGAGGGACTGTGTGTCTCCGTTCGTATGCTCGGCTATTCTTCTGCTAAACCCCCCACGGAATGTCACAAATGGTTGTTTCTCTCTTCTAAGGATGTGAGATGTAGCCTCCATGAAGAAGCTATTCCGCAAATATACTTTCTTTTCGGCAGGGGAAATCCGAAGCGTAAACAGATGCTCCTCGGTTACAATGCACGAAGGGGAATCTAAAACGATTTAATATCTCTAAAAGTAAATAAACTTATGCAGAGAATTACATTGATAAGGAGATTTCGTTCTTTTCCGTGTGAACAGAATATATAAGGAAAACCTACCGTGAGGAGAGATGCTGAATTATTGAAGTCCACTGTATCGTATCGTCATATTCGGTGCATATGCTCCTTTAATCATTAGCCTTATTTTTTAGGTGATCGAGTAATTGTATTATTTACTGTGATCATTTTTCGTGGTTTTTACTTAATTTACATATCCTTAGTCAAAGCTGTAAAGGCTTACCCGTTCCTTTCTTTCGCGATTCACCATTGTTGGACTTACAAGAGCGGTCTGCCTTGGATTTGGTGCAGATCTTCGCCAATTTGTTTCAGAGTAATATAAATTTTAACCTACATACTGTTTATACATTTTGGGAATTATCCACGAAATATGACTTAAAACCCAAGGCGCGGATGTCGGACAAATTCATATTTTATTTTCATGTACTATGGGAGAACTCCTGTTTTGTTGAATTGCGTGTTACATCTTTCCAGTTACTTTCAATTTGCCCTAAGAAAGTTATCATTATTGTCGCGTTAACTCTTTATCATTATTTAATCGTCGTGAAATTAAGAAGCTTTACCTTTATTCTGGTAAAGGCTTATTTCTGAACATTAGTTTGATTCTCTAGTTCATTTTTTCAATTGAGCATTGTCGATCGTGGTTTATTATTTGATTGCGATCTCGAAACGAAATCAAGTTCACAGAACGACTTTGTTTAGGTAGGCATGGAGTTATCATTACACCCAGTTTGCATGACTTACTTGCTCGTTGATCGAGAGTAGGGACCCTTCGCCAAAGTTATCGGCAACGATTGGATTGTATGAATAGTTGGAATACGGACTGTGGAAATTTCTCTTAAGTTATATGATATATGATATAGCTGTTGTTTATGGATGAGCCGTATCTTGTACCTCCCTGAGTGTCGTGAAAAATAAGCACATAAATTCCCAGTTAGACTTAAATAATTCATTCATTCGTAGTTGAACGAGTAAGTTGAAGAAATAATACAATTAATCATTCATGGTACGTGTAGAAATGAAGCTTGGAACGGCATGGCAGATTTCGGCGCATTAACGATTCCGTGAATAAATATTCCGTTAATTGTCTCCTAGAGTTCTGAATTGAATTAAAGAGTTTCATTGCGGTGTGTCTTCCCAACAAAGACGAAAGAATACTTAATAAATTAACGCCAGGTTAATCGGTGGGATAATGGCGTTGCGTTGCAGCCGTGCTGCATTAAATTATTGCGGCCACTTCGCCAACAGGAGTATAATTTCTTTCGGAATCAAGGAGCAAAATTAATTGAATCCTGCGACGCGTGCATGATTTACGCCTACCTTCGCTTCCACACATTCCTCTAAAAATCCTCTTAAAGCACATATCGATATATTTTCCTAGAGGTTGCCCGTAAATTCCTCTCCACCCTATTACCGAACAGACTCCAATCAGACTAGCCCTAAAAATAGCCGCTGCATCGATCCTCAGCGATGGGCAAACTGCCGCAATATATATGTCCCTGGAAGTTTTATCATGGATAAGATTCGCTCATGAATTTGGTGGGAATAATTTACACCCGTTCGAATTCCACGACATCAAAGGCGAGGTATCACATCCGCGATCGGCCACAACTTTATTCGCGACGGCTCGCGAGGGAATTCTTAAATGTATAAATTCTTCAGCGAGCAATTACGAAGTATTTTCATAAAGTTATGATTTACCTTGAACTCGCTCACGTAGGAGCGTGTCCAGCCCGGCACCACCTTATGACTTTATGGGGTGATAACACGCACGGCTCGGGAGGAGGTGGAGGATGGAATCCCGGCGCTTGCGTTAGCCTACTGTTGTGAAAGACTCAAAGGCTGTAGTAACTGTTCGGAAGAGTTACTTCCACGAGGTATTAAAAGCGGGAGGATTACCGGATTAAAATGATCTTAATCCAAGTGCCGCCAAATAGGCTTTTATGCGAACCCAAATGAGAAAGAGTGTGCGGTGGTAGCTAGAGGAAAGATGTATCCAGGAAAATATTTCGACGCGGATAATTGATAAGATTCATTGTTTGAACGATTCGCATTATTGGACAGTGTTAATGGGCTTGATTTCACGCAAGAAAGCTCGTTTTCAATCAGCTCGGCCTTCACTTCGTGGAATTCCATAATCAATAAATAAAAGAATAAATAAACAAAGTCTATATTCCACAGTATGACTGTGGGATATAGTTTTTGTTTATTTATTCTTTTATTTATTGAAAGCTCATTTTAATGAATATGATTCCTGTAGTAATCCGTTTCCGCCCTTTATTGGCGTGGTTAATTAACAGTCTTCTGCACTTGCCAGTCAACATCAATCAATTTTGAGTTTTACCTAATCTCCATTGCACATATTGGTAAATAGTGACGCGTGAGCTGGGTAAGGTTCTTCAATATCTTTACTACAACTGCTGACCTTCAAATTCAAAATATGAATCAATATAATTTTTTCCTTCAAAATAAAAGTAGAATTTCCTCCATGTTTGAAAAATGGCTAGCATCTTGTTATCGTGTTTCAATCAAAATTCTGTGGAAAAAAACATGTCTCCTTTCATTAATATATTTATTTATTTCCTCAAAAAATCGCCAATGTTTGTGAAGTTGATTTTTTCATTCGAAATATGTTTCCAAACCATGTACCCAATTAATGTCGTAATAATTTTTAAGTTTTGAAATCAAAAAGAAAAAATACGTGCCTCTGCGAGTCACGATGCTTTGACCCTTCACCGTTTTATAATTACTAATTTTTAAATTCGTCATACTTCCCCAAGACCCCCCATTTCGACGAGAGGTTATAAGTTGTAGCAGAAGGGAATGAAACGCGGAAATAAATTATGGAGATTTTTCAGGAACGGTCCCGAGTTAGACAAAGGGTACCTTCTTCACTCTCTCCTCCGGAATTAAAAGAAAGCGGTTCACAACGTGTCGTAACTTACCTCGCAATGTACCATCATCGCGTCAGGGAATACCTCAAGACAATCCTCGCAGCGGAACGAGAATAACCGGGGATCGTAATAATAGGAAACGGAATGAGTTTTTCCGTTTACCATATTCGAGAGAAGCAGTGCCCCTCTTCTTACGGAGGAAGCAAATAAAAAATGGGAAAAAGCCAACGAGGCTCTTTTCTCATCTTTGACGATTTGGAGTGACGCGAGGCGAATGGAACGGGACGAAAGGAAGGAGAGAGATGGAAAGGGGTCCATGGGAGAGAGATGGGTATGACAACTAGGTATTGTGGGTTCCCCCGTTCCCTGGGAACATTAAGAGGTGACCCTCGGAGATGGAGAGAAAAGGAATAAGGAGATATATGGGAGAGGCAGAAGAATGAGGATTTTGAGGGAGAAAATGAAGCTTACCGTATGAAGGACAGAAATGACCCTCGTGAAGGGTCGAGACGTTTCCACACGCGAGGAATGCGAGTAAAAAGGCGGGAAGGAACGAGTGTTTTTTAATTAATAAAACAAAAAGCGAGGTGACGGTGAAGTGATGAGGGTGGAGTTGGTAAATGGATTGGAGGAGGTGGGCGTGGATGGAGGCGAATCGAGGATGTCTGCGTGGAATTAGACGTAAAAGTTAGAGCAGGAAGTAATAAGGAATCCGTGAGATGAGCATGAGAAAGATGAAGGGATTGGATGCTTAAAAAGGTGGTTTCGAATCTCCTGGGCAGTCTTAATTATTTATCCTTGAATGGAACGCTGAAGTTGAGGCTTATGGAAACATCATTTCCCCCGCTTTTAAGCCACCCTCGAAGGATTTGATGTAATTTAGTTTCTTCTCTCTCTCTTTTCTCATAGTTGGTATATGTATTTTGTAGTTCCATTGACTATATTCATGATGATATATATGAACAGGATTGTTTATTTGACTGTATGTATGGATATTGTGTTTTGTATATCCACTGCCACCAGATCATTCATCAACATGCAGTAATACTGTTATGACGAAAATATTTTCCATCCATTAAGTGAATATTACCAACCTCAAAGTTTTTGACTTAATTTAGTTTCTTCCCTCGCTCCTTTTTCATTGTTGGTATATGTGTTTTGTTTTTCATTGACTCTATGCACGAGATATGTTAACAGAACTATTTAGTTGAATATCTATGATTGCATTTGTTGATATTGAGCTGTGTATAGCCACTACCACCTGATCATTCATCTACTTGTAGTGAATGTTATTTTAATATTTTTTCATTTATTGAGTGAATAAATCTTTCGCTAAGAGGTCGTTGAGTTATTGGTATTGAATTAACATTTTAATATTGGTATTTTTTGCGAGCAGCACGTTACTAATAATGTATGCACTATTTTGTTGCTAATTCTATCTTCTCTTTTCTTTACAGGTAAGAAAAGCAGATTAGCACTTCTTGTGTACACGGTTACCATGTTTTCCGAGGCTTACGGTATGTCCTTTCACTTAATCTTCGTATGTGGAGAGTCACCAGTAAATGTTTTGGAGTCATGCGGGAAAATTCAATTCGTTCTGAAGATACACATTTTTTGTATGATGTGGGAAAAAGGTGAGAATATCCACCTAATAGTTCGGTCAACTAAAACGCTTTTGCTATAGACACTGCTTCACATTAAACGTAATTCTCAGCGATTATTTCGAAATGACGCCAAATTGACGCGAAGATTGTGTAAATGATGAGTTAAGTCAGAAGTACGCCTAATGTAAATACATCAACCAGGACGAATTTTCTTATTTCCTGATGACATATAAGGAATACGAAGATTTGTGATTTTTTTATCGTTAAGTTTTTGTCGAAATATATGATAACATCACCCAAAACATTCAATAGCTCGTCATTTATATTCAAGATTATCTTATCTTCTAGCATTTACTAGTATAAGCTAATATGTATTTAGAAGCCACACTCCATCGAGTGTGTTTAGTAATCCAATGATAAGATGTATTTGTTGCCGAAGAATCTTCATTCATTATAGTCACTCTGGTTAGATGTAGTAGTTTGAGACATTGAGTTATAAGCTTCCCTGTTACTATTCTTTTGGCCTTTTTAAGAAACTATACGTCTCCTATTTAGTGTGAAACGAGCTATTTATTTACGGTTCATACATTCTGTACATTGTACATTCTGATAAACCCGTAGTTAAGTATTTTTTTAGAATGGCACGTGAAAAAATAACCAAATATTATTCATGTCAGTATAGGCTTTCCTCAATCTATATTCCGGAATATGAATCCTCAGTAATCTAAGTCACAGAATTTTCTCACCACAAGATCTGGAAACGTACGTTTGAAGGAAGGGTCTTTAATGAATTTTAATTTATACATCTATTGATAAAACCAATCACTCCATCTAAATTTCCCAGTAATGCGTTTTAATCGAATTATTTCATTTGGTTAATTAACAGCTCTAATTTGCGATGCGAATAAAACACTACGAGCTTCACAGTGATTTACTTTTTGCATCGGGACCTGGAACCTTTCTCAGCGTATCAGCTTTGAGACCTGATAATTTAATTACGTTGATCATGCAGATATGCAAAAATCGTCTGAAGTCGTTATTAGTAGCGTGTTTATAGTCATATATGAGAGGAAAAGGACTATTTATTCCAAAATGACGAATATGAGGGTTCCGCGTAGGGAGAGCTTACAATCCGAGAGGAATTCTTTTCGATGAAATACCGTAAGTGGAGGGCAGAGTGAGTGTTGAGAGAGGAGAATGTTGGAGGGAGGTAAACGGAATTGATAAAAGATGCTGAGAGTGTGTGGAGGGGAAGGGATGATAGGCAGGAAGGGGAGGGAAGGGAGTTGCCCAAAGGGGTTGGTTGGGGACCCAGGTGCAGGCACTCACATACGGGACGACAGGTGTCAGACAGCGCTCTCTCTCCATCCACTTCATTCCTCCATTTCTAATCTCCTTCGCTTCACTTGGAGGCTTCAAAAAACAGCCATCTTCGCCTTAAGACCGCCTTTCTTACCCCGACTATTCACCGTCCACTTCTTTCGCTGCACTCAGCCAAAGGGCATGAAGATCGCGGGGGATTCTTTACTTTCCCATGGGTGGTGGGCAGGGCGCTAGGTTTAAAACAAGTCGAGGCACGCGCAATAGGGCGCACGGGATGCGTTACGCTCACCGTGCCGTAATGGAAATTCCCCATCTTAATTGATTTCAGATCAAATTTTCATCTCATCGCAATGGCGATGTTTGATAAGGGTGGATAAAAATCTGAGAGAATGACTTCTATTCACCACGCTATTCCTGCATGTTTAAAATGCTAGATCGAAACTATACTTATGCTAATTCTTTCTATGATAAAAATTTTTGCACGTAAGTTTTTTCGTTTAAATTCTAACGAAAGCCACTCATTATTTTGGAAGTATAGAAATAATTAACGCTAAGATGTAGAAAAAAGTTAAGGCTACATGTACAAAACCACAGAACATTATGCAATAATTCAGCAGAACATATTCAATTACTCCTTTCATGTACTTTACTTCGTTGTAAAATTATGTTTAATCAAAGCTATTGGATGCGCTTACTGTTAGTTTAGGGTCTAACGTATGCATAAAAATTAGGAAAGATTTACTCTTATTTAAAGTGCATGATTGTCCAGTAGGGTATTTTATGCTTGACTGGAGAGTGATTAATTGCTAGTTGAATACTGAATAATGTTGCTTCTCGCCGGGAATCGAACCCGGGACCGCTTTTACCTAAAGTGAACGCCCTTCATACTATAATCCAGGAATTTTGGCGTATGCATGATACATTATACGACTATATGTTTGATTCCATGAACAGACATCCAGGAATAAAATTATTTTGAGGGATAATCTGAATAGACTTGGGGACATATTAATCAATTCCTAAGAGCAATAGGGAAAAACGTTTAAGATAGATAATCTCCTATTTTTGTACGGATTTAATAAAATTAAGACGTTAAATTGCCTTAATTAACTCCTGTGATTTCTTATACTTTGTCGGAATAAAACCCTCGTTCGTTTCGTCTTCATCCAGTGGGTAAATGCCTATTCGGCTTCGAGAAATTGATGAATGGGAAATAAAACATTTGAGATAGTGTCTATGAGTAATGAATGGGCGTGAGCGGTGTAGTTTTCAAGCTCAAGTCTCGGAATTTGATCTAAGGCGTGCGCGTTGGAATTCCGAGATGTGTGATTTCTGCACTGTCATTCGCCACCATCAAATCAAATTGCCAGCAGTCTTGTTCCGGCCCAAGTAGTCGTTAACCGCCTATGAGAAACGGATGAGGGAGCATTTTTAAGACGTGAAATTTTCAACTTTTTGTTTCCAGATCCCCGTGGCCTTACCGACGATAGCTCGGGGATAAACCGCTCGTTTTTTTAAATAGCGGAGACGTTTTTAACGTTACAGATTAGGAGAAAATGCGTTAAGTTTGAGAGATTAGGAGGAGCGCGGAATATAGGTAGTGCTTCTTATTGTTCAGTTTATTTTTATGGCCGTACGTAATTATAATGCTAGAAGTAAATCTAGAAATGTGTTCCATTTGATGTATTATCAAAGAATTCGTTGTAATCATGTGCTTCAATTGGAATTTATGCTGGGAAACTACGAACGATATGCATTGCATAATACGAGACACAAAGATTTTGTTGTATAATAAAGAATCTCATTGTGCAATTACAATAATGAATTATTGCAAATAGATACGCGAACAAGTGATAGTGAATATATTTTACACAATATACATGCATTCGTACATAGTCAACTGAGTATTCCCATTAGCATTAACTTTGTAATGAATATGGTTAATGAGTATAAATAATAATGAAATTTGCATTGAGTCTATGTTCATAAAATTGTTCGTAAATAATTTTCTTCTCTCTTAAGTGTATTAAAACTGATTTTTAGCCGCAAGAGTAAACGGTACTGTAGTTGATTTTTCCATAAACAAATTACAATACCATTTTCAATACTAATTACACTTTGATATTACCTTAGTATTTCGATATTTCTTTACATTCGTAGTGTTAGTATATTTCTGCGATATTTTCAAGCCAAATTTTCTGTGTCTCGAAGTACTTAAATCATTTGCCGTTGCAAAATTCGGCAGATTTATTTTCATACAGCTCTGAGTGTTCGATAGGCTTTGAAAAGAAGATAGAATTCGAACGTGGAATGGAGCGACCTCTTCACTCCCTCGGCCGCGACGAATGACCATTCATCACCGCGAAGAAACTTTTAATTCCGAACGAGCCGATGGGGAACATGAGATATATCTACGCTATCTCCCTGTTCTTTTTTGCGTGGAACACTGGTAGTACATCTTGAATATTTAATCATTTAAATGATAAAAATAAAGACGTTCGCATTCTCTGCCACCCGCCCGAGGACAAATTTATACGGAATCAAAAATTTATTTATTCACGTTTTCTCCGGCGTCGGAAGTTTTCCTCGGCGTCGAGAGAAATCCTTGAGAATTACGACCGAAAATCGTTCCTTATCACGGCGGCGTATGACGAATGAGCCGCATCTATCATGCGCGAGTTATTAATCCGCGCATATTTAAGATTCCCATCGCGTTCCTCGTCCACTTTCGAGTCGGATGTTCCCGGGTCCACTTTTGAGTCTTATCCAGCTCCACTTTTGAGTCGGACTTTCCCGCTCGCATCACAGCCGAGGAATACCTTAAGTGCCGCCCCTAATTATCGACAAGAACAACTCTTCGAGATCGACTACTTTTCGAAGCCATAGCGGTCATAAATTAAGAGACTGATTCCGACCCGTCGGTATTCCTCGATAGGCGACCCAGAATTACCCAAATTTATCTCCCGGGAAGGTCTCCTCTAAGAATATTCTAAATTCGTCGGGACTGGTTTGGACATGAAGGGTGCGTGTCTAAGATGGGATACAGACTAATCTCAGACTAGCTTAGGGTTAGCTGATGGATGAGAGAGTAAATAGGAGATTGAGTCTTTCGATAAAATGGAAAAATACTATCAATTACCAGGTTTAAAACAGGAAGAATTTTAAGGAGAAATTTATGCATTTGTCAAATATGGAAATATACTTAGGCGTTGCTACAATGTCGGTGTCAGTAGTATTATATTTGTCTCAAATCTCTTCATTTCATAAGCCTAATGATTTAACATCCTAGATTTAAGAGTATAAGACTTGCCATAAAAGACAACCTTAATATTAAATCCAATTGATGTCTTACGTAGAAATAAATATAGATATCACGTAGTTGCAAATTATATCAATACATTTTTACTCTCGAAATATATCCTGAATTATTATATTTTCAATAAAATTATCCATAATTATAAATAAATTAAAAGAATTTCCAATCAAGGCTTTTGAGAAGAAGGGGAAAGGGAAAACATCCACTAACGAGAAAAAATACATAGTTTTGCTTACAACAATCATTCTAGTTTGATATTTTGTAAGATTGTTTATCACATCACTATCATTTATATGTCATTACAAATAATTATATCTAATTATCAAGTATAGAAGATTTTATGATCTGTAGACAGATTTTGAGTATTGAAAACGTTGTACAAGCTGGTAACGGGAATTCCTGTTTGATATTTCTTAAAGTCGTTATTCATGCCAGCAACTTACTAGAACTTATCAAAATCACGCAAGATTAATGTATCAGCATTCGTTCCCAGGGGGCGACTGAAAATTAATTCATCGAATCAGCCTCAAAGAAAACAAAACGTCTTCAGATCGTATATGATATTTCCAGAGGTGGGTCGCCGCTGACGAGGCATACTTTGTACTTGAAATTTCCATCTGTTTTCGCAATCACTCCGGGGCTCGAGGAGGAAAGCCGAATCATAAACATGTCCAAATATTAAGAGAATAGATAAGCGAATTTTCCTTCAAAATTGCCGATAATTGGCAGCGGACTCGAAAATGTTGGAATTCTCCGCCTTTGAATTCCTCCACCGAGGCCCTTCCGACGCCTTGGCGAAAACGGACCCTGAAGGCCCTCCGGGAAGTGACCATCTGGGATGGGTATCTAATTTGAGCGTTCTCTCTCTCGTTGCCGTCGGCTCGGAAAAAATAGTTGCCGGAAAGGGAGTGGCTAGCGAAGAGGAATTGGCGAGCGGGGGTTGAAGGCATCGCTCCATTGGGTGTGAGACCCCTTTGAGGGTGTGAAGTTGGCGCCCTCACCAAGTGGTAGATGCCGCTGAATTTTATCCGTACCATCCGGTGTTTCCACTCTGCGGGGGTTTAACTAGGAGCATAGACCAATGAGTCTAGCGAAAATAAATTCCTTTTATGCGATAACAATCCTTGAGCGTAAGAATGTAAGAGTTTGCGATTACTAAGGATTGAACGGAATGATCAATTCTTGTGTTCATCCGATCACGGCAGTAATGCCCTTTACAAACACCGTATGAAAATGAAGCCGTAATTTCACACCGGGCAGTACTATAATTGTTATTGGATTACAACTGTGTGCATTTGTTGTGTCTGAGTTTTATGATAGAAACCGATATGTTTTAGAGAAGCGTTTGCTATTTATTTTATCTAAAAGAAATAAATATTGAGGCCTGAAATCATCCTTGCTGTAGATACGTCTGAATGCATTTTTTAGGTTAAATGGAAGAGTAGGTCGTGTAGAATGTCATGCATGCCCATATAAGTCAATCAGAATTGATCTTATTTGAATACTTCGAAATATTTTAGCATACGGAATTCAGAGATTTTATGTAGGTTATAAAACTACGGGCGTTGAAAACACATGTAAATTCTTTATCAAGTTTATTTACGTCAAGAATATCTATTCAGTTACATATAACGAAAGAAATGCTTTTGATAAACAAGTTATATTAGCTTTATCGAAGCCTCGTTTTCCTTCCCAAATAACAACTTAAGGAATACAAAATTATTCAGTCAGCTGCGAAAGTTTGTCTAGATATCAAATTTATTTCACTTAGAATGACTCGTCCGATACTTTGATATTTCTTGTAATCGCGAATTGGAAATAGATCTCTCAAGGAAGGCTAAGAATTCATCGACTATCTATATATTATCGATATACGCAATATAGATTCAAAAAGATTGATCATCATCCTCAACATGTCAGTCCACCCCCAAGGAAAGATTTTTTCACGTCGAGCTGAAAAAGAGCGCGGATTTCTGCGACCCCTCCGTAAATTTTCGACCGGTCGTCAACTCGGACGCTTGCATACGCAGAAATAGAGACGTATCAACTTTCGTGAATATCTCATCGTAGAGAAATCTTCAAAGGGATTTTCCGCGATTTTTCGCCCGATGTAGAAGCTTTTGTCACCCATGGCAGAAAGTTGTTCTCCCCCCTCCACCAAGCCGTCCTCTCTCCCTCCTATTAACATCCTCCATGTCCTCCTAATACCGCTCTTAACTCCTCTCTACCCTTCCACCCCACCCCTTTCCCACCTCCCCCTCCCGATGAGCTGAAAGGCTTTCAAACCAACGTTTTATCGCGCTCATCAAAATACCCTCGGAGACTCCAAAACCGACCTAGACCACGCCCCCTCCCTCCACTCGCCTCTTAAACCTCTCACACCGACAACCCCGCTACAACACTCACCTGTGTACAGCTATCCCTCAAGCCTAGAAACCCGCGAAACACAAAGGAGGGTAATGGTTCGTGGACCTACCCCCCAAACATCCCCCCTACCGTTCAGCAGTGGGAGGGGACCCCTTCCTTTAATTGATTGAATCCACCTCGCTATATATAGAATTACGTCGGCCTTAATGGAAGTATTTGCTGAAAGGCGACGGAGGAAGGGATTGTGTTAATGCGTGAGAGGCCGGGGTGGAGAAAAAAGATGCTTTTCCATGTTGCGGCGGTGTCGCTGTGTTTTGCGTCTTTCGAGCAAAAAATCGGGAGTTTTTTCCCCCCGCGGATTAGATAAAGTGGTTTGGGTGTCTTCTCTCCATCCGAAGTTCATTACCGCGCTTTTTATGGGCTGGGAAGGTCTTGATTGAACGTGCCATGGACACCGTGTACTAGGATGGAGATGGGCCGTTTGATATTTTAATTTTACTGCGGATTGCGATTTATGCGATCCCTTTTACTTTTGACTTTCGAAGAATTTAATAAGAATATTCACTCTGAAATACCCCTAAGTGAGGCTTTAACATGTAAATTTAATTTTACGAAGAGGTTATCGAAAGGTGATATTCTATTCACCATCAATAAGAAAGACTAATTTTCCACTGAAAATTTAATTACGATCGGTTTCAAGAATGTGATTGAATTTCCCAATATAATAGAGCCTTTACAAAGTCTTTCTTATTGATGATGGCTTTCCATGAGGTTCGCCTTCCACCATTGATTTCATGGTATTTTATTCTTTGATTTATATATGTATACATGTATTGATGACCGTCATTAAGAAAACGTTCTAAGTTCATTGGGAATGCAGAATTTATTATCGTAAACCATCAGAGGTTTTAAGTTTACGATTTATAAATAAATCTAGTCCTGTAGCTTACCAAGAGATAATTTTGACTTCCGTTGCAATATTCTTGTGCTGTTAATTTCGTAACATGTTAGAGGGCATAACTCTAAATTACTTATAGTGAATCAATGATGAATGCATTGTTCCGGTTAATGGTATAGTCGCCTCGCTTTTGTTGATGCATTTTCCCTGTAATTATTTTATTCCTGTACTTTTGGTGGAGTTTCGCATAGCCGAATGTGGGTGCAGGGAGACTGACCGCGCAGCTGCGTGCAGAGACTACTATGGTTTCCCCTTTCTCTTCTGCGGTGCGTTTGCTCGCATGTATACCTGAATGGTAACGCGAGGATAAAGACGTGCGATGACTACTTGCACCCGTTACTTCAAAGGGTGTGTTGCTTAGCTTCGCATTAAGCAGGCGGAACATGGTCAAACGCTGTTGGGCAAGTCTCTCGAGACAAAAACCATCGAGCGAATATTCCCGTGAGAGTTTGCAAGAGTTCCTTCCATCGGCTCTTCGAGTGAATTTGCGGCCTGCGTCAATACCTTATAGCTGAATACTCTGGTACTAGTCTAACTACGGTGGATAATTATCTTCTCATTTCTGTATGAAATCCCTGCCATTGATTAACACAATCATTAGCTTTACTATCGTTTCGCATATTATATATTTCCACTTGAACCTCTACGTAAGTTCTCTATAGTCCTTCCAATTTTATCATACTCCATCATGTTGACTTTAAAGATTTAAATTAGATTACCTTAAAATTTGGTGTTTCAATAGAAAATCATACAGCACGATAAAGTTATGCGATACATGTTAAGGGAACATATAAGTAATTAAGGGTATAACAAGAGGCTTCAAAAACTACATTACACTTATAAAAGTTTCAGTGGCGAAATTTTAGAGCATGGAATAAAGTTGTGACATGTATTCCTTCATCATAGAAAGTTTTATCTATTAATTTAGACGTTAAACTACAATTCACATTAACAAACGAAAAGAACAATTCAGGAACAGTGTCACCTCGAAGAGATAAAATCTTCTCATTTTCTATCTTTTGTTTCGTGCTAATTGAGTTCTTCCTTTACGTTCCACGTTTCCTATTGACCTTAAATTCACACCCATTAATATAAGATTATGTCAAGTTTAAAAATCGGATTGAAATGAACGCTCTTGGATATTTGGCTCGCTGCGGTGAATTCGCTCCTCAAAAGATAAATAAAATGTGTTCGACGCGGGGAAATAAAGTGGGAGCTGGCGTTAGGCATTTATGCAAGAGTTTAACACCTTCGAGGTGCGGAGGTCCAGCAAAAAATGGCCTCTCAAGCAGCTTCTTTTATGGCTCCCACGGCTCGACAATGGTCCCGGTACCAATTGTCCGAGCCGTTACTGCATTTAGTTTGAGACAGAACTTGGAGCGAATGTATGAGTATATATAGCCACCATCTTTTATACCCAAGAACTGATTTGAGAATGTTGTCTATTTTAGAAAAATTTCTGTACTATCCTATGGACCAACGTGATTACGCTGTATTGAATTAAGAAAGCAATAGATTCCCATGGAAGACGTGCTTAATGCTAGGTAACGAATCGAGAGGAAAATTCGATACAGCCAGGACTCGAACCCGGATCTCCCACGTGCCCGGCGAGAGCTCTATTTAACTCTAAGTTTTGTTATAATTAGATGTATTGTTACTGAGTCTCACAAAAAATACGGAATATTGTCATTCTTTTCTATCTGAAGGACTGTGTCCAAATCACGATTACTTGATTTTTTCTATTAATAAGAATGAAAATTTATCTAAACTTTCGACTCTATTCTTAGAATTTCTTTTGACTTTACAAAACACCTGCTTTAGTCAGTATGTAGGATTATCATTTGGTGTAAAATATACAGATCTTTTGTGAATCTTTTGTCTGGTACATATGAGTTAGGCGATTTATTTCTCTCCTACAACCAAGCGATTCCAGGTTCAGTTCTTTCAGCAGTTTCAGCAGTAACTTCTAATCTTCTTTTCTAAATCGTCCTACACAAACATTGCTGCATTTTTCGGAACCTTTTCCAGTTAGAGAATACTATCGGTTTACTTATAAGATAGTAATCATGCATAAGTTACTTTTCAATTCTTTCCCATCTGTGCAAATTCCTACCCGTACGTAATTTCCTTACCGTTCATTTCAATCCTACTTCATTCTAACAGTATCCGACCATTAGAAAAAATCCATCTCACCCTACGAACTTAACGGCGATTTTTTTCAATGCATTCTTCCGTTTCATTTAATTTTTTTACCCCTTATACTCTTCCCTTTTGCCTCTGAAAAAAATCTTTTGGCCGAGTTGTGCTGCGGTCAGCTTTGTGATGGCATTGGAGACCTGGCGATGCTTTCAAAGAGCGGACGTAAGATTTAACGTGCCAGGACGTGAAACCACCTACGTCTGGGTTCGAGATTAGAATCATTTGCGATGAGTTTGATGATCAGAGTTGAGAAGGGAAGATGGAAAAGAGATGAGAAGACGCAGGAAGAGGAACGGAGAGGATGACAGACAAAAAGTTTGCACTTATGACCGAGTAGACTGCGGGATCTAGTGACTAGCGGTCGGAGCTGGTGGTAAGATGCATGTGCTCACTCGTCTCCCTTTTAATGATATTTAAAACGAAGGGAATTATCTATTTTATTTTATTTTTTTTTCGGAATTTTCGCAGAGTTTGTTTTTAACGTAAAAGCAGTTGAGATGAAATGAGAAAATTCTATGAAAACTTATCATTTAATTCATTTGCTAGATGAGTTATTCAAGGTTCTCCTTCGGTGGAACTTTGGGAACGAAGAGTTTAAATATTGTTAAATCTTTTTATTAAGCATGCTGATTCTCAGTTTGTAAAATTAATTTGTCTTTCGTAAGAAATTAAGCTCGGCTACCAATTCTTATCTTCTAAAATAAACTTTTCTCTATACGTGAAGGCTCTATATTATGAAGGCCATAATAATGGTTACCTTTACATTCAGGTTCTTCCTAAAAGAAACGTTGAGAACGGAGAGAATAAACATAGTGATACCCTTTTTATTTAGTATCCTCATTTCTAGTTTGGAATATTAATGGACCTATCCTAAAACATTAAACTGTACCATGAATCCTTACCTTCTAAAAATAGGGATTCTTCTGGTAATACTGATATTAATAGTCTGCGTCACCCCATTTCCTATAACAGCTCAGAATACTAATCTTCTTTATATACCGATATTTTTATTGATACAAGCATCTAATAGGCGCATAGGAGGTGTAAATATCTGTAAATATCTTTCATAACATTCTAAATAAACTTTGATTTGTTGTACGTTCTTGTTTATAGCCCTGTTCGTAAATATGTCTTTCACCAAGTAAGAAACAACCTTAAGCATATGTAAATTATCATCTCTTAATATAGTATGAGAAGTGGTTTACGAATAAGGCTAAAATTTAGAAATCACCGACGAGTCGCTTTCCTTTACTTCCAGTTGTTTATCTTCGGCTTAGCTCTCCGGTGGTTGTCAGATTAAAAATTAGATATAGCAAACTCGATGGGAAACTTCTCAAAGGCGTAAACACGATGAATCATTCGCCGATCGCGTATGGATATTTTCTAAAATGCAGTCCAATCTTCTCCACGACGGCCTTTGGAAGAGCGCGACTAATTCGAACGCTTTACGCGTCCGAGAGAATTGTGTGGGATCGTATTAAAGCCCATAGGGCACGAAGATATCCGTGTGTGCGACAGAGGAGAAGATGAGAAAGAATAACACATCCCCGTGCCTTCCCGAGCACGACGCCGGAAGATTTATAAGCGAGCGCGGCCCGAAATTGATGTTTTGGCTTAGATTTCCCAGGAGGGAATTACGAAAATGGGCCGAAAAGAGCTGAATGATGAAGCGGGAGAAAAAGATAAAAACGGCGCCAAGCGGTGGTCCTTTTTTCATCTCGGAACTCTCTCACTCCATGACCGCATGACAAGAGTGGGATATGACCGCGGACCTTACCGGAGGAGAGTAGTTGTGACTCCAAACCTCAAATGCGGAACTGACAGGTGGTGCGGGGGAATATTTCAGAAGGGCCGTAAAGAAGCGGAGGGCGGGTGGGTGTGATATTGAATTATGATTCGCCGGCGGATGGGATCGTGGTCCAGGGGCAAAGGGAGAGCCGAAATCCGGGGGAAGATGGTCGTGGAGGGGCTTAAGACTGCGGGGGTGGAGAAGGGGTTGAGGTACGGTGGAGGCGGTCTGAATACGCGATGCGGCGCCTATGGCTTGAGTGACTTATGGAAAGACGTCCGTTGACAGGGCCTGTAAATGGCGAAAACAGCTTCTCGCACGGCGAAGGCGGCTTGTAGCGACTCGGAGGAGCGGGCGTGGTGTGAGGCAGGGCCCGGAGAGGGGCGCCGAGAGACGGGGGCCCGTCGAGGGGTCTTTTCGAATGAAAATATACGGGGAGGGAGCGCGAAACATTTGCGGAGGTAGGAATCCATGTCAGTCCGAAGGCGAATCGAGAGTGAATGAGTGGCAAGTAAGTGACACCTTTTATATTTCGGTTTTGGTTCAAAAGGTGAGGTAATGCGTTTATCCGCCCGGCGAGTTTCATCTCGATCTCGCTTTGTTTTTATTTTTTTCTTCATTTTCTCTCTCTCGTGTTGCGCGAGAGGGTATAGATTAAAAGGAAGGCGATGTCACACCGAATCTTTCTGAAGAAGGAGCGCACGTATATGGAGATGAAAACGGGAGATAATAGCATGGGAACGCAAAAGCAATTCCCGCTGGAATTCGAGACTGTCAACCCCAATGGGCCCACGGAGAAACGTTTTAATCAACGGATCTCCTTCTCGCGCCTTATTGCGATTATTGTTGTTGTTATAAGAGGATAGTTATAGGTTCTCGCTCCATCTTCGACCCGTCAGTTAGTAAACTTACTTCTTCGAATAATAAGAATCAATGCCCTTCGCTTTTGGTAGATATGAATTGAGGTTCGTGTTTTGGTTCCAAAAAGTTCTTCTGTAGGATTCAGAGATTAAGTGGAATACAATTTAAGATAACAATTGTGTGTATGGGACTAATTTTGTATCTTTCCAAATATAAGAGTAAAATAAAGTTGCTAGTCAAGCAATATATAAGTTCTTAGCAGCAATTGATAGAGCTTGGGTAAAAAAAATCGCAAAATCCACGAATAACTGCACACAATTAACCGATCATTTGCATATAGTACACGTAAAATGATTTACAAAGGCAGAAAAATGCTCCAACAATACTTTTATGTAGATAATAATGATTTTGATGCATATAGTATAATAAAGTTTTATTGTTTGAGAAGAAAAAGCTTGAATAAAATAATTTAATTTTTTTTAGGTTTTCGCCAGCAAGAATAAGGTAAAATCACTTAAAACAAGGTCAACATCATCTAAAATCATTTGATATTTTATTATGAAATTCCTTAACACCATGCTCACCTGTGCTCCGCGGGTCTTTGATGAAAGCCAGCCTCCTGAGATGCTAAGCTATTTTTATTCCTCTGAGAGACAATGAGTAGACTGAAAGAGGAAAGACATGGCTTATTCCCAATTTTTCAAAAGCGGCGATCACTTCACTCGGATTAAAATATTTATTAGGTAAATGGTGATAATTTATTGGCTGTGAACCAACATTCAACGCGCCCTTAGCACGATTACTTAAATTTGTCGGTTTTTGAAGAAAGCCCCGGAATCTCCCAAAAACAGTCGAAGCGGAAAATTTTTACTCCATTTTTGGGAAAAACTCGCGGTGCAAACTCGATTTAATTTTTAATTCCTTGTAAGGAGCGAAAATTTGGTGCCGGGGCACAACAAACGGAATGCCTTCTTTAAAGGAGGAGTTGCGCCTATGCGTCTGGTCTCTTTATCATGAAGATGCTAGCTTTTGTAGTGAGAGAGGCCCGAGAAAGAATTCTTCTGCGATTACCTGATCACAGACATGTTACATGAATTATTGATTTTGTTCTACCTTAATGCAGATGGTGTAAATTTGCGAAAGTTTTAAAATTAATTGATCAAAACGCGTATAAATGAGAGTTTGCCTTGGAGTCGCATAAAGACAAGATACATTCCATCGCTCAATCCACTCCTGTTGCTCCATTTCTGCCTCTTCTGCTGCCGAAGAAGCCTTTAAAATCTTTGTGGTTTTGTGGTTCTCAAGTCGATTGCGGTAAACAACCAAAGAAAATACGTCAGCGAAACAGCAAAGTAATGGTTTATATTCAAAGTAATATCTTAAGAAAAAGTTTTAGCTGCTCATCATTGTTATGCTACTTTGATAAGTAGTTCATCATTTTTCACCAATAATTCTGATTGTTAATGGTCACTTGAACAATCATATGTATGTCCAAAATGGCAAATGTAATTTCTGCTATACTTTTTTCATCTATTTTGGAATTCTACCTTCCTCTTTCAAGACCTTGGTGTTCTTTTTTTTCGTCCCCTCCAGCTATAACTTTCTACAATTTTTTTTTTAAGTACTTGGTAATTAAAATCATCTCAATTATATCTTACATTACACTAAAGTAATGAATGAATAAATTTTTATTGAAAAATCTGCAAATCTCAACATCTGGAAGGTAGAGTTTGGGTACAGACTTAAATACCATACCGGACAGACTTATACACAATACAAAAGATACCATACTGATACTAATCAATGCGTTCTAGCTTTACTTGGTTGAACGCCATAATAAAATAAAATGAAGAATTGGTAATTCCACATATTTCATGCGGGAATTACCAAGTCTTTATTTTATTTCACCATAATAATACAATGAGGGAACCTGCGAGATGTTAAAACCCTAAAAGAAAGGCTTCTGCGACGCAACGTAGCGTGTCTTTTCGTCAATCAACAACGCAACTTCGAAACAAGGCACATTGGGTCGACGTATGATGGCGTATTACCCTCAACTCCTCTGTCACGCGCTCTGGGGAAAAAACGGAGCGGTATCGAGATGCAAGCGGCGCCTTTCGGTCACAGAGGAATGGCTCGGCATTTTCCGCAAGAGAGCGCAGGGAAGGTGCGAAAAGAGGACCAGAAATCATTTGCTGCCGCCGCTCGCTCTTCTTAGAGCCTCCGCCGCACTCCCCCTCCGCCACCCGTGTGGCCCACATGCGTGCTGCACCCATACTTCAACACGATAAAACACTCCTCATCTCTCTTATCCACATTCGATTTGACGTTCTTCAGCAGAGGAAAAAGGAGAGGAAAAAATTGTGATGTCTTCTTTTCAGCGCGTCCTTGGCGTCTCTCGCCCTTCCCTTCCCATTGTTTTTCTTGCTCTTCTCGTCTCGCCTGTTTCGTCACATGGGTGTTTATTCTTCCACTTTGAAGCTCCCCCTCTACTCCCGCCTCTAATTGTACGTTTTTTTATTCGGATGGCGGAGTTTTGGGTAATTTCCGAAGATGCCGCTGGAGTGCTTTACACGGGGACACGGCAAACACAGCGCACCCTCTGGAGAATAGTGCATTCAAGGAAAATTTTAATTGTAATACCAAACGTAGGAGATATCAACCAGGACCGGGTCTAGGTAAAGCTCTCTATCACCTTCTATAGAGAGCTCTCTATCACCTTCTATAGAGAGCTTTAGGTCTGCGTGGTAAGCTTAATAGCACCAGCTAGGCTATGAGTAGCTGTGAGTATGTTTTAATTCACCAATAGTACAGAATGATAGAGACGCCTTCGTAGGATTTTGTGTCGGGATGTCTGAGTACCTAGATAAGCCCTATTAATGTATTTCTACTCAATCGAATATTTCTTCGAGATAAACAATTCATTAGGTTAGCTAGGGTGAACAATGCTTTTGGCTTGATAAGGTAATCTAACCTTAGATTAACCCTTTTGATGAATATCAAGTCCACTCCATTCGTTTCTTAAAACCGAAATATTCTCTTGGATAAATAATCTAATCGAATATAAAGATGTTAAGCTACCAGTCAAAAGGAATAAGAATATATTTTCAGTTCTCTACGCTACATTTTTGTAGCAAACAATGAAGTATTAAACCAAATTCTTGAGAAATAAACTTCTTATAAGATCGTTTCTTTTGTTACACTTAGCCATATACGCTTATAACATGAAGCTCAAGCTAAGGAAACATTTTAATCTTTATTCGTTCCTAATCCGAATAGACTCTGCATTCCCCAGCTCCTCAAATCATAAATCAACAGCAAAATCTCGCAGCCGAGAGTGAGTTGCATTTTTGATTTTAGCTCGACTCTCTTTTTAATTTGCACCTCCAAGTTCTTAATTTTCGCGGGGCTATAATACATCCAGTGGTCTCCGCGTCATCTTAATTCTTTTCGGATTCTTTTTTTCTCTGATCTCCATGTTCCTTTTCACTCTCCATTGTTGAAGTTTTTCGTTTCCGTCGACTTACCCCCTCACTTTTGATTGGTCATCCTGATGAAAGAATCAGCAAGACGGAAAAAGATTTGGTCTATGTTTGGAAGCTAATCAATGACATTGCCTTGAGTTTATTTAATATTTGATTTTACCTTATCTCACGGCTTAAGGAATTTTCTCAAAACTATGGTATATACACTGCTACATGTTGAAAAAATCTATATTTCTGACGAGAATCGACGGAGAAGTTTATATGAGAAAATAACAATCAGGAACAACATTACAGTACAGAACTCAATGTGAGAAGACCTTACTTCGTGGAGGGCTAGTGAACTAGCATCATCAGGCCTTGATGGTAGTTCACTTACGAAACATGTTGCACTAAATAAAGTCAGTGGAAGTGTACTAAAGTTTCTTTCATTTCTTATTACAATACTGCTTTTTAATCAGTTGTCAACTGGTATCTAGACAATGAGATACAAATGAATATCGATATGAAATAAGTTCTGTCTCGTAATATCTCTACGAATTTCTCGAGTTTTATTGCCTTCTTAAGCTATTACATTATCATGTTTTGGTAAACGTAATTATTATTATCATCACTTCAATAGAAAAGTATCATAAATATTACGGGAATTTGATGCCACAGCCAGATAAAGCTTTTGCAAGTCTTCGATTTCCAAACATTTTGGGCAGAATGTAACGGAACCACATGAACTTACGGTCGAAATAAAAATGGAAAAAGGTGCTTGAAATTCGTTAAATGGTGCCACATCGATGCTAATTGCTTGTTCTTGGGTGGTGGAGGAGATAATTGCTTGTGCCGCCCAGGATGAGTTACCGCTCGAAACTTCCAAAGACTAAGTACCGATACGAAAATATTTTCCTCCCGGGATACATCTCGGAAGTGCTGTACACGGGATACGCTGCGGGATATATCGAGGTGTAAAAAAAGCGTGCCGGGAATTTATTATTGTGGTCAATATTTCGCGAAAGCGAAGCTGTCGTAAAAAAATATATAATTCATTTGCATGAAAATGCGGTACGAAAGTGTTTGGCGGGGCCAGCTCCGGAGATTTCGGTATCCTTTGAGAGAGCGGCGAAAAAAACTGCGCGAGGTGTAAATCACGTGGCAGGAATTGTGCTTCGCGATGCGCCTTGCTCCCCGCTTCCCCCAAACACTCCTCGGTCCTTCCGACTCTCCTGTGGCCCTACTCGATACCGCAAAGGGTGTAACCAAGGAGATTTACGAGACTGTAAACGGTTCCTTTAATTAATAATAGCTTTCATGTTAGTAATTCTCCTTGCAGTATGGTGTCTGAATCCGATAGGAATGAAACATTTTCTGTTTTTTTCAAGCGATGCTGCGCTCTTCTCGCGTCACAATAATCGAAGGGACTTAAATGAGATGTCTACGCACATTCGCGAGAGAAACATCGCCCCATTCCCGATTCTTCTTCTGGGGCGTGTTCGATAAGATGCGACACAGATATTTCAATCTGAGGAAGGAGAATGGTCTTATAGAGTCGATCCTGTTCGCAATTCTCTACTACATTACGGTTGAAGTTGAAACTACGGTTGAGAATTCCGAACTTTTCTATTTTAATTATTTTAGAATGAATATATATTTGCCGTTAAATAAAATAAAATTTTTGTAATCTTAGAATTGTGATCTGCATAAGTTAAATTAGAGTGTTTTTTTCGTTTATGATCTAAATGGAACACAAACCTTAATTGAATGAATGAATTTGTCAAGGCCTTAGAAGTGGAGTTTTATCGTGATTAAGGTGCTTCAATAACATATCAGTAACCAGAAATCAGTTTCATTCCATCATGACAAGAGCCAACATTTACTGTCAGTACTTAAGCTCTTAGATGAAGGTGAGGAAATTTTAACATTTGGACCACCAACGTCAGGTTAACCAACAGCACTTTTCTCCAAGTACTAAATTATTTGCGTATCATTCCGTTTTAACCTATAATATCCCACTAAGTTGTACAATTATATGTTTTAGTCACTTATTCCCCTAAACTTCAGTGTATAAAATAACCAAGCAACAGCTCTTATTATATTCAGATAATCGAAAGGATTCAAATCCGCTTTGGATGTAGCATTTCTAAACTCGGAAACATTGGAAAAATCGGCGAAAACTTCCCTAGTCTCCTCCAGCACCTTCCCGACAAGGAGCTACGATTTGCCGGATGGTTGCATTTACTAATTAGAGCTCCCTAGCCAGCGATCTTTCGCCGAAGGATTCGCGTAGTGTAAAGAGTTCAGAACTTAAAGTGCCACCGGATCGCTTTTAATTAGATTAGGCAGCGGACCGGAAAATGGCGTATCCGTGTAGAATCCTTCCAAGGGCCAGGAATCCTCCTGCTCAAACACTCCTTCCTTATATTTCCCAACCCAGAAAAACATATCCCCCTCACTCCGCCCTTAAAAACAAATGACTCTTCCATCGGTCACTTGGACGAGCAAAAACGATCGCGATGCGGGAACGTCTTCGATTGACGGAAGGTAGAAAGGGAAGTTATAATAATACGTCTTTATTCGGGTGATATTGAGATTAAAATTCTCAAAGTTTGTAAACAAATCTCTAGATACAGCGAAGGTTCGTTCCTTTCGCTGTATAGGTGAATAATAATCACGCTATATCCATGTTCCTTTTAAACATGATTAATATTGTTATAAATGTAGTAAATTATTCAAATATAAATATCTGCAGGTAAATATTTAAAAAATCGGCGAAAAAGGTAAATATTTGTCTTGTAAAGAGAAAGTGGTCAAATGACCACCAACCGTCCTTCTAGGTATAACATGATGTAAAAATTACCACATTAGTGTGAACAAAATTTTAACTCGTTCATTTTATGAAATTAGTGATGGCATCTCAAAAAGTCAAAGAGTTTCAAAAAATCAAAAATTTTTTAACTTAAAAAATTTTGGAGTAAAACGCTGTAAAGCGATGAAATGACAACTGTCGTCCTTTTAGTGTTAATGAAGACCTTACAAAGGCATACATTTTAGAACATTAATACCATACGTACAGTATACGTGCTTGCTGACATCAACTTGGAAAGAAAGAGTGAGAACAGGAGAAGGGGACAGTGGTGGACCCCATACGGATCGGAAGATCGTTATCTCTCCGTATTGATGTAACGCTAAGCGTCCATAAACCGAAAGGCGGACCGGAAAGGGTGGGTTCCGGAGTCCGTGGAGGAATCGACGGAAGGGTGGGTCACATCTCTGTCCGTTCTACGCTCTTACCATATGGAGAGATGACAAGATAGATACGCGGCGGAGATGCGGTCGTTCGAGAGGCTCAAAGGTGCCATTGGCGAAGGGGGCGTCCGCGGAGGGGGCAAAACGTCGTTCCAGAACGGTGGGGGTGGAGGCAATCACGCACCGCTTGTCACGGGGCGGAATTGCGAGGTCCCTCTACGCATCCCACTCCTTGTCGTTCGGTATCGTTTATATCTTCGTCAAATAGCGGACATCGAGAAAGTCCGAGCTGTCAGTGGCGGTCTCTGGAAAAGTAGGGAATCCGTCGCTGGAGTTCGATGTGCGTATACGCAATGTTTGAAGGGCTTAGATGACGAGGATGAAGGGAGGGAGAAAGGGAAGAAGTCTGGGCGAGTCAGTTTCTTTGTTTATTTTTGTATTAATTTTCAAAGGCCTTATGTAGGGCATGGCAAAAGAATGGCTTTCTTCTGCGTATAACGTTTGTATACTATGTTCTCATTGTCAGTTTCGATCGTATTTCGGTCCATTAGTTGAGTATGACAAATTACCCAAAATTCTACAGCTGATTCTGAGTATAAATTGTTTTTTTACTTAAAATAGAAAATGGTAATTTGACTTATTTAATTTTATTTATTACTTGTTGTTTATATCGGAACTGTGGTCAACCTGTTTGATAGAAAACAGGATCTGTTGCCAGAACTGACTGAATTCTGACATTCTGATGGAAAATTTTCTTTATGTGAGGTTAATAATCTAGCAAAACGCACTCTCTAGTTTTCTTGAAAGGTTTTTTTAGTATAAATCTGCTGATTAAAAACCAGATATAGATCTGAGTTTTTTCATAGACATTCTTAAGTATAAAATAAGTTGTTAAACTTAGGGATATGTTTTCCTCCGGCCAGAAAAGAATCCCAACCCCTATCTGATAGGAAAACGATGGTAGCATTTATAAAAAAAACGGATGATCCTCTTTGTTTAGTTAAAATAGGAATGACTTCCTCATCCCAGGCATATCTATCTTTCGTGTACTGTTTTTTTTTCGGATTAACCTCTGGTATCAGTCCATGGAAATTGTATCCCACGGACAGGCCGTTTCAGAGTTACCAGTTATTCATCAAGTATTCAAAACTCCGATCACGCTAAATAATTATCACTTCTTTCCATGATTGACGCACAGGTTTATAACAGTCCGGATGCATCCAGTAGGAGATGAGCTCGTGAAAGCAAGTGATCCCTTAATCAGTAGGGAATCTTTGAACCGGTCGCGGAGGGAATAATTCGGGGGGTTAAGGGAAGGATAATCAAACGGAAAGAAGAGGCAAGAGAGGAGATAAAAGGGAAGCGAAGGAGGGAAGGGAAGGAGAGATAGCATCTCTCCAATGTGGAGATCACCAATTTGCTCGGGCTCCCAGCGCTATATAAGGGGGAAAAAGGACTCAAAAAACAAATCTGGATTGGGAAAATCGCCGGATAAAAATGGAGAATCTCTAAAAACACGGATTTTGCTTCAAGAGTCCTTTTATATTCTTCCCGCCCCTCTCGGCTTCCTGGACTGGTTACTCATTCCCTCTATCACACCCGAAACTCGTCCCGAAACCCTTTTCTTTCGCCAGCAAATCACCGCAACGGCCCGTTGGCCATTTTCCTCCTATTTTCCCCGCCTCGTGCTAAACGAAGCAATATCTGAGGCGAAATCTTGGCCCGCTCTTTCTCCTCGCTTAGCATTATGTATCGCTGGGAGATAAGTTATGCTTCCAGTCATGGTTCACTCGAGCTCCTCATTACCGGGCTCTGCGTCTTTCTTACTTCTTGGCTAACAAACTCCGTGACCGACGTCCGAGGGGCCATGGTAATGCAGGAGGCAATTTTTCGGCTCTTTATTCCGCTTTATAGCCGGACATTGTGTAGGAATGTAGTTTGGGGTTTGTATGTGACGGTGTGGCTGGATGATGAGTAAGGATTTCCTTTGTCTGCTGGTTCAGGAGGATAACAAAGGAAAACCGATAAAATCCTTGAATTTGATTCATTTTCGCCATTCCTGATCTCGGTGGAGGAATTTAGTGGAGCCTATCAACATTAGATTCCGGTTTACCATAGTTTCTCCTGGTTAGAGTATGGTTGTGTTTGCTCATTGCTACAGATTACGTATCTCGTTGTAATTCTCAAGTCTATGTGTGTTTGTTGGAAAATCATTTTTTCCCATGTATGAGCTCTGCTAAAATTTCCTCTCAAAAACATTGCAAACTAGGTTATTCTTATACTATATATACTAAGTTACATAATTCAACAAAGCATTGAGGGAACTGACCTGTCACATTGTCTGTTATTTATGCTCTGCCTTTTGTATATCCATCCTCAAGCAGGAGATGGTTTACTTTTCATTGATAAATAAGGAGTTTCTCGTTTTTAGCATATTTTTATTATATTTATCATCATATATAGCTTCAACTCCATCGTGTAATTGTTTCAATAAGTATATTCTATATATCTGAAAAGAGATCGTATAATTCGCTTTGGGCTATTGGACAGGAGTCGCGACTTCACCAATCCTTATTTAACGCTCTTTCTTACAAATCGTTAAAGATTTCTATTTCGAGTACTAACCAATTTTATCCTAACGAATCTAGAGAAATCAAATTATACTTAGTGTTTTCTAGCATCTCTCAGTTCTGTAAAATTTAGCGGTAGTGTTTTATTTTTGTATATAAAATGATTTATGTTACCTTAGCAGCTTTTCGAGTCATTTCTTTTTCGAATCAAAATCTCCTCGACGAAGATTAGCATATTTAACTCCCATCCGTTAAACCATCGGAGAATATTTCTTATTTTTTCGTTTCTGATTCGTAATTGCCACGAAAGCTTTCTATTATTTTCCCCATCGGACAGAATAAGATTGACCTCTAGGAGGTTAAGGGCAAAATCGGCCTTGTAACAAACAGCGTCCTTTTATTTTTCCTATTTTCCATAATGATTCAAAACCTACCATCAAGGGGCAATGCGTCACAACACGTTGCCACGGGCGACATATCAGGTGTATGTTGTTTGTCTGGACGGGAGAGAGGAACATCGATTTCCCTGCATCCTCCGGTCAGAGAGGAGGGGCCCAGCGGGAGGCAACCGATGTTTGATGTGCGAAAATTCGATTGGGAGTGACTGATGTCGGATTGACAGAGAAACGGGGGAAATGAGAGGGCTAAGGGAAAGGAACGACGTTTGCCCGACGGATAGAATCAGCTGTTTTCGCCGATGCTTATGTATCTTTGTCTCTTCCCTTTTCCGTCTCCCAAAGTGAAATAACATCTTCTCCAATAGCTTATCTTAGGATCCAAATTTCGGCGGCCTATGCTTATTAAGTTCAGATATGGAAACCAAAGTTTCGTGCCAATAGATGATTGATCTAAACCTATTTGGAATACTTTAACTTATAATATTTCATCGTTCCGTTATTCCGCCTTCTGAATCATATCCTTTACATGCAGAGAAATTCCGCTTTAGGATTATGTATCTTCAGTATTTCATAACCGAAATTCCGATTCTACCAGATTTACGGTGACTTTCTATCGAAAATTATTTGCGCCTTCAATTTAATTCATTTAAGATCATCTACTTCGTGGAATGCAATTTACTTCCTTCCGATGGAGATTTAAAGGTTTGTTTCAGATGTCTTTCAAATAGTTTTAGGTGATGCTAAGCGTATTGCTAACAACCTCATTGTTAAAATATGCATTAGTTTAAAGTTATCGGGTAAAATTTTTCTCTCGATACCAATAAAAAATATTCAAGGATATTGATGTATTTACTAACAGGCGAAATTCATCTGCTGCAATATACACATATATCTAATTATATATAGGAGCTATACATCGGTTGCCAATTTCAATTTTACGTTGAAAGCACGTATGTAATATGTATATTTTGTGGCAAATCACCTATATTCATGACAATTTTATCGCCAACAGCTCATTTAACAGTCAAAGGTTATTCCTGAGAAAGCAAAATAGGAAGGGACTCCGTAATTGTCCCAGGTATTGCTAGAGATATTTTATCTTCGAATAATAAAATTAAGCCTCACTCCAAAGAATTCACCATATACCTTTTAAAAACCCCATGGCGTTTTTAAACAACGGGATGATTACCAAGAAATAGAAAGCAACGCTGACGTAATAACGAATTATACACTTCTCCATTTTGCGATATCAATTTTTTCCCGAAAGATCTTCCGCCATATACGTCCGCTTCGCTTTAGAGAGCTTTTCCAAGGAACATGGACCGAAAATAGTGTGTGCTTTCATTAAAAAAAATACCTCGACCAATGAGAACGGCCATCGGCCATCATTATGGGATACTATTTTGTAAATCTCCGATCTCCCATTTGTCAACTTATGAAGAGGTGGAGCTTATAATAAAGTTAAGAGGGAATGTGCGCGAGGGAGGAGGCGAAGGGGGATTTTTAAGTCCACGTAATATATGGAACCTCGGCCACGCCCACCGTTCGGATACGGGAAGACCTCCTCGGCTGTAATTTTGATGCATATTTCACTACGTCAAAATGATATGGTTACTTATGGAGGTGGTGATCCTCGGAGAGAATATCGGGTCCTCGAAAAACATCGGCGGAGGAGACGATCGCAAGGAAGAAAGGTTATAGTGTGAGTTTGAAGAATTGAGGTGGGCGGAGATGGACTTTGAAGTATGAGGAGAAGGTGAGTGAGGCGAAAAAGAGGAAGAGAGGATGAAGAAGGAGAGCAGAAGAATAATCTGATGTAGATAAGATAGGAATGCGAGAATTGAGGTGGACGTGGGAGAAACAATCAGGAAAGAAAGAATGTAGGAAAGGGTTCGGACTGAGAATTTGCTTGGAGTATCGCAAAATACGTAGTAATCTTACTTGATTTTGGCGTGATTTATTTAAAAATGTTCGAGTTTTTTATAGCGGAATACAGATTGATGGGATTTATGCTGAAGGTTTTGACGGCATGAAGAATTACTGCTGCTTCCTCAAGGCTGAATCATGACAATTGCTGAAAAATCGATATTTCAATAAGTGATTGGATCGTGATCCATTAATCAAGTGACGAAGATAGTAACCTGATCGATTATGCACCGTTGTGATATATTTAGCAACTTCAAAAACAGTGGATTTTTAAGCAAGTATTGAGGAAGTTAATAATGACTTCAACGCCTTAATACGTAATTGTAGTGGGCATAGTCCACATTATCTTAACCAATTATTATTTCATTGAACATTTCACACTTGTTATGTGTTTCAAGAAAGCACAAAATCCTACTGTAAATGATTCTTTATACTTCACGTAAGATATATTATATCTTCTAGTAATGTATTAGGTTGAATTTTCTAGATATTAAACTCTCTCTAACAGTATGAAGTGATTATGAATTATTTCTCTCACACTGCTTGTAAACTTCAGCAATATTTTATTAGAGAATAAAAATGCAGGAATGTGGGAGAAAGGAGTCAAATTTTGTTAAACTCACGGATGAACCACCGAGCGTTTTTCCACGGCTAAAATAGGCTCGGAATTAGAGAAGACAGGGAGAATAGTTAATAATGGGAGAAGGGCGAAGGGAAGAGGAATGATTGAGAGGAAGTTTGCGGGTCCAGATGCTTCGAAGGTTGGGAGATTTACCCCGCGGGTAACACTTCATGGGGCGCTGGTCGTTTGGAAGCGGAAGGGGTGACCGTGTAGAAGGGCCCCAAAGGATGCTATCTTCGAGCATAAACGTCCGCTCAAGTGCCGGACCACCGTCCGTCCAGCCCAACGAAATCAAGCCGCCCACCCTCTTCGGTGGAAAATTTCCTCCCCTGGGGGTCCGTCGATTCGGAGACGCCGCGGACGAATTCTCCCGATGATTGCTTGATATACGGCGCATGTCCGAAAGAGAGACAAGGCGGGAAGTTGAGCAAAGTCGTCCGGGCGGGCCAAGAGGAACCGAAATGGCGTGGGAGTTGCACCTCGTGTGATAGGGTCGGAAAGTGGGAGGGAAGGAGACGGGCCCTCGGAGATATCCCTAAAAGGGTGTGTTGTTTGAGATTTGTCTCGGAATGACTGTTACAAAGAGGCTCGGCGTGTGTTTCTCGTGGGAACTCGGTTTTGTTGATCAGTTTTGTGAGCGATTGCGGGAGAGGGCAATAGGTTATCTACTCGCTTTTCGGTGACTTCGTAATAATCGAGTGTGGCTATAAAACGGCGGAGTGGGCCCGAACGCCGCTGCGGTACCCTGAGGGGATATTTGTCCGGAAGAATGTGAAAGGTTAACAAGGCTATTCAAATTGAAGGATCGGTTCTAATGATGGAGTCTTGAGCTTAAGTATTTGTCAGTGTTATCAAGCCAGAGACGTCCGCATTCTTTTGGTAGAACATCATACACGTTGGAGGTAAAAAGCCATCCTCTAGTGTTCACATTTTGTGCAGAAAGCTTAGCAACGGTGACTTTCTCCAACGGATACATTATGGAACTAGAAGTCCATCTCTTTATCCAGTTCGATTACGATCTGAATGACTAAAAAAGTAGAGAGATTTATAGGTTTGATTTTAAATCTTGAGCTCCATGGAGGAAAATGTTCTCTCCTATTTTAAGATCGGATCGACTTTATGTAGATCTGACCAGAAAGATGTCTCACTCATCCCTAAATGGTAAGGTTCAAACTAATTAAACCATATAATTTTGTTATTTTCTCTATTGGACTCTCTATTCCTTGAATAATTTAATGCGAGAGTGAATTCTAGCATAACGATTTCAAGAAGGTAGTGATCCACAGTCAGATAGAAATCCTCTGATTAGCTGATGAGAAAGACTAAATTGAAGACATGGTGAAATATACTATGCGGAAACTCAGTGATGTTAAAGTACTTCGAATTTGTGACTAAAAATCAACACTGAAATACATGCGTAAATTATTTTGTTATAAAAGTTTAAGGTAAAGAGTTGAAGGAAAAGAATTATTATCAACTCAAAACTTCTGTAAAAAGTAATGAAATTCATTATAGCATCTCTTTCATAAAAATTCCTTGCCATAGCAAAGGTATAGGTTTGATATTTTAGATTAGGATAAAATAGAATTGGCTGTAAGATTGAGTTTATCATTGAAAAAATGATGAATTATAAATTCACAGAAAAATCTCGTGAATAATTTCATTTTAATATTTAAAGATAGAGAAAATCATATCCGATATTAAAAAAAGTAGATTTAGGATGGGTTGTCAGTATTATTTCAGTATTTTTTCGATAAATATTAATACCGTTTTAATACAAAATAGTGTACCTCTAGTCAGCATTAATAAATAGAAAACGTTCTCATCAAAATTTCTTCGATCTTAATCTGCTCTTCTCATGCTTTTTGTCTTACTTACAACTGTTCGGGGATAAATACTACCCTTCTTGGCATCCACCAGTGGTAGCAATGGAGCAACAGGTGTAAGCGTTCGTGTTTATGAGGCTAGGGAATGCCCAAGCGATGAAGATTTTCGAGCGGAGGATAGAAATGAATATTAGGAAGAATATTAGTAAGACGTAGAAATGTGGAAACATCGTGGGGAAGGATGGGCGGGGAAACCGAAGATCTCGGGGCGATCGTTTTATAGGGGCAGGGCCCAGCGATTGTGCCGCGATGGTTCTGCCTGTTGTTACGGCGATCATTTCGTCCACGGAGATTCCCAATTTATAAACAACTCGATTACACACGCTAAGGCCCGAGAGGGCAGGGGATGGGACTCTTTCGGCAGGGTGCGTGCGTGAACGCCTCGCGATTGGTCACCGCTCCGGAGGTTCTTCGTGGTGTACCTGCGTGACGACACAGTAAAGCCCTCTTTCCCGGCCCACCCTCTGGTATAGCCTCCGGGGCGGATGTGACCTCGAGAGGGAGTGCCGTATTGTTCCATGATTCGGCCTTTTTATCTTCTTCACGTCCTTCGATTTGCCTCGGGCGTCATATACGCCCAATCCATTTCTCCCGATCCCTCTCTGACGTGCGGGGTCCCCTCCGCCTTCAGAACCCTTTGCCGGAATCCAAAGCGTCGTTTACCCTCCGAAATAATTTTTCCATTAGAAAAACCCCCGCCGACCGCCCATGGTTCTTCCGCCGCATTGCTTCCACTTCATGCCGTCGTTAAATGCTCGGGAGGAAATGAGTGCTTAAGAGGGATGATGGGCTGGAAAAACAATACAGCCGCGCTTAGGGGATGAAGATAGGAGCCCGATAGGACGCTATTGATTGCGTCGTAAGAGAATTGAATTTGTTATGGGACGGTCTCGGAATGGGGTCGTAACTTAAATGTTGAGGAGTGGGTGATAAATTGAGGAGTTTTGTGGTTTTTCCCGTCGCCCGCTGTGACTCCGTCGCATCCGTCGATTCAAAGTTATGCAAAGTGTAACGCATTAGTGTGGATTTTTACGGGTTTGAATTATAGAGTTCGCCGAAGCATTGCGGGGTATTTTTAGGAAGTTCATTGGTGTTACCCTTATGGTGTGTTATCGAACGGAGTTGTAATGAGATCTTTTAGCGGATATAACGAAATAATAGGTGTAGCTGGACTGTTACTGAATAAGAATACAATTTTGTTGCTAATAAAATAAATGTTCGCTATATAAGTATGAGTCAGTCTGAAATAATTCATATTTATTATAATACCTTCAATTTTAAAGCATTATTTTGTAAGAAAATTACGTGAAAAATTTATGTGGAAAATCACAAAGCTTTATCTTTCATATTAATGTTTTCCATCAAGTCATCCCTTCTTATTCAAATTTCGTTTAATTTGTAGCTATTTATATGCTAGGTTTTTTGTGATAAATTTTCTTTTTTATTCTCTTACATTCGCAACCTTTCTTTAATCTCAAAACGGTTTGGCAGAAATTATCCTGTACGGAAACTTCTTTCTTAAAAGCCTGCAAATAGGAGTTGTCGAAATAAAATGTCTTCTATGTTGAGTATCGTTCCACTTCTGAAATCTGTAAGGTACCTGAAAAGTCTATTTCGTTGATAAGTCTTGAATTTCAGCGATCTTTTAAATTAATCCATCACGTATTGGTTATAGCTCTCTGTGTGATACTGTGAGATGTAGGTAGAACAGTATGTAAAAATACTTCGCAGTGAAACTCAAGAAAATAAATGAGTGTAGGTGGAAAGCTCAGTATCGTTTGGCTTACTTGAAAAATACTCTTAATAAATCGCAATGGAGAGGTGCTTCGAACCATAATTTATAAATCGACGGTTGAGTGATGGATAACGATGGGAATTAGCTCAAGGAAAAATTCGTAATCTTTATTACTTCTCTTCCTTTTCTTTACCTACGCTCATTTTTGTTTCATTCTTAAGAAAATGATGAATTCATCAATCATGCATGGGAAGTAGTACTGCGCGATTCTTTGTGCGATATAGACGGGATAGTAAGTAGTTATTCTTTGGAGTAAAACCGCAGAAAATCCAGAGATGTACTTGTAGATAGGAAGCTCATAATCCCTCGGCTAACGTGAAAACAATAAATCGCAATAAAGACGTAATAAAAAATTGTACCCAGGAACTATACTATAGAAATCGACAGCTGAGCGATGGATAATGTAAGGAAGATCCTTAAACAATTGGTAATTTTTATTCTTTCGCTACCTTCTTCGTACTCGGTTCTATTTTATTCTTGAGGAAAGGAGGAGTGGAAAGAGAGGGGGTGGGGATGGGGAGTCGGTGAGCTAGACTAAGGCTGCTTTGCCCCTCTCATTATGTAGGTATGCGTAGTGCCCGAAGGGGTGGCACGAAGGGAAGGTCCAACCCTCTCCCCCCCCATCGCACCTTCCCTCGGGCCACGAGATATATACCGCAGCAAAGGCGTGGACCTCACTTCATATAAAACCAAAGGCACTTTGGTCGAGTTCCTTAATTCGAGAGACGCCCCCTTATTTTGCCCTCGCATCCCATTTTCCCGTATATTCTTCCCCTTTATAGAGAGAAAAACGTCGGCGGGGAAGGAGGAAAAACGCTCGAAACAACACGATGCGACGCCATTCAGTGTCTCAGATAAGAGCGGCCCGATATGGTTATAATAGGCATCGAAAATCGAGGAGGATCGGAAATAGCGCTCGGCACCTGCGCGCCGGGGATAAAAAGTCTCGGGATTGAAATGAGAATTAGAACGGCATAATAAAGCGAGTGGGGAACTGCCGTTTCTCTCGGAGATTTACCGCGATCGAATTTAACCTATCTGAGAGGCGTTTGTTTTCGAGGTTAACTTTTTTGGTGGTTTGGAAATCGTTTTGTATTTGATTTGATTATTGATGGAGCCGGTCGCCATCTGTCTGCTACTTTTGAGAAAACAAAAAAGACGTCCTTCGCAGTTACTTACATGCAGGAAAAGCTGGAAAGCGTTTTGGAGTAGAGTGGGGCTAATTTTTGGTTGCCGATTTTCATTTCGCTAGTTGATGTAACAGTAATGATTCATTACTACGAAAGTATAAAAGTAATCCGTTCTTATCTAAACTTAACATTTCTAAATTATTTTAAATATAATTCAATAGTGATCAGTACTCTTTTTGTATAATAAATATTTGTTCTTGATTTTACGTGATTTACTCGTTTGAATATTTAGCATGTGCGTTTGGTTCAATTGATGGTACAATTGCCCTTGTTGTTTTAGAATAATATTTATCACTTTTTATTCTTTGTTCAATAAAGACGCTCGTGAAAATTGTTTTGTATTACTTTATGATGCACTAAGTAAGATTTAAAGGGTGTTTCAAGAGTTAGAGGTTGGAGGCCATATCTTTCTATAACGAAATATTCTATTTCTATAAAGAAATAAAAAGCATTGCTACTTGATTTTTATCCCTTTAAGTTCAGTATAGAAAGAGCGTGCAGTAAGCACCATGAAAATTTCGTTCTCTGTCGTTTATTTATTTTTATATAACTATTTTGTGGCTCTAAATTTCGACATTTTCAAATTATAACAACAGATAATGCGAAATATTTCCAACACATGCGACATTCCCATATAATTTTGCTTATAACTACCTCCAAATATAACCAACAATCCTTTAGTATTCCTTGTCAGATTTCTTGCTCATTTCCACATTCATTTTAAAAGCTTAAACGCCTTAAGAATCCCTCGGTCAGTCACTCCATAAGGCAACCGTAGGTAAAATGAGGAACGACTGATGAAATTACCGTGATAATACGTAACAACAATTATTCACGAAAAAACGCGAAAAAAAGAAAGCTCGACTCAAAAAGAGTATTCACATAGCCTTCCGCCAAGGAAACTCAAAACCCTGCCTGATAATTTCCCCTTCACGGTCACTACCGTACTCACGAAATGTTTTTCTCGCACATCTGCTCATCACACGTCAATTGCGCATCATTTGGTGAACTCGCGAACAGAATATATGACCCTTGGAATACTAACGCGGAATCTTCAACTACCGAAAAAGTTCTCGCATTTATGCGTGCCGTAAAGAGCCGCGGAGGACAATGAGAGACGGGGAGGGCACGTACGGAACGTCGCGAATATTTAAAATAAGACGGATGACGGCCGGAGGAGACGAAGTGCATAGGAAGTAATATAGCCCCGGGGAAGGGAATGAAAGAGAAGAGGAAAAGGGATAAGTATGGTGTGGTTGACCCTTAAGGGCGTGGGAAGGTGGGGTTCCAAGGATTTAGCTACTCGTGAGAGGGTACGGAAAATGAGAAGGCGGCTCGAGGGGGTAAGATGAGAGAAACAAATGGGTGAAGAAACGCGGAAGGGTAGAGACACGAGATGGAGAGAATGGATGGCGTAAACAAAGAGGTCGGAGTGCAGAAGAAAATGAAGGAGTCACGAAAATGGAAGCAAGGAGGGAAAGGGGGACAGGGGTTAAACGCTTGACTCGGTATTTTTCAAATGGCCATTCCATTTGTGAAATCATTTTTTGGGTGAGGCGGGAATTCTTTCGAGCTGACAGTCGTGAGAAAAGAGCCGTGACGAAATAATTCTTCCTACTCCAGCAAGAACTGCGCAAAGCGGCTCCGTTTGAAGATGCCATATACGCTTCATAAAGACTCTGCTATTCCGTGTCTACTTCGCTGTGATTGTAATTAAACGGATCCGATTCACGTAGCGAGATTTCTTTTTTAGTTGCGAGCAGAAATTGTTCTGCGGAAATTAGTTGAAACGTCACTTAGTTCGATAGAAGGTATTATTCCCAGAAAATGAGGGTGAATTTTAGTGTAGTTGCGAAAAATAGCTTAGTAGAAGTAGCGAATAGATTAGCTACTACAATTAGCTAACTAGAAAATAAGGGTGAATTTTAGTGAAGTCGCAAAGTGTACCTTTCCTTCCTTCTATTTGGGAACATGGAAGAATTCACTAATAGTCGTGTCAAGGATATTTTTACACATGTTCAAACTCATTTCTTTTGTTTGAAAAGTTCTACGTATTTCTAAGTTCTATTTCGGTAGTTCTTCTAAGTTCTTGAGAGATTAACTTTGATATATTTATGTAATTATCAGTAGTATTATATAATATTTATATTAAACCTAAATAAGCTTAACACATTAAATTCGCATTTATACCTCGTCGTAGTTCTCATCCGTAGCTAATCACCATCTGTCTTTGTAGACACATCGACAACTGTCGGTACTCCTTTCTTCAGTCTATGACGTCTTGAATCGGGTGATGTCAGAAAGAGAAAACTTAATTCATATTTGCCCCTGGCATACCCTATCGTATCCCGTAGTCTTTTACAGAGAGAAACTGCTTCATTTAATATTAATTTAATTTTTATTTTAGGAAAATTGAAAATGTCAACATTACCGAAAGCTAACATTTGGTCTGTTTTCTCGTCTCGCGTCGGTGAATTTTCAGGAGACAAGGGAAAGAAAGGAGGGAAGTATGCAGTCGTTTTGTACATCCGGCTCCTAACATATATGACCCACATTGACCAGCCATTCAACTCGTGGAATACAAATATTTGTAAATTTAACCGAAGTTGGAAAAGGAATTTTTTGCGTAGAATTATGAATCGCGAGTCATTCCCGTTTTGAGGAGAGCACGGATTTCAATCGATCGGCCGCATCACGGCACAGCGCAGCGTACACCTGCTAAACTAGATAATGAAATGGAGATTTCATCACGTTCCGAAAGCACGGAAATGACACCATCGAGGGAAATAGCTGCCCGAGAAGTATTTTCGGATGACAGAATCGCTGGAAATTGGGGAACGAAAAGTTGCTGAGAAAAGAGAGAAAGGGAATTTTCGGATTGTGGTTGAGCTCAAATTGATGGAGGTTAATAAAAGTATGCATTATGGATAAATGTTACAGATTGACTAGGAAATATAAAACCAAGATATAATTTACATTCTTATGGACTGACAGTAAAATATCTTTTAATGCTTTTGAGGGAAATACAACTCTTGTTAGATGCATTTCGATTCTCATTGATTAGACCCCTCTGCTGTTCTCAACTCATTTGATATCTAGTCGTGGTTTATCACAGCAGTTTCGGCAGCCACACTGCATTAGTTTAAAATAGCTACTGACAGAATCATAACTAACTAACTATTTAATTACAAAACTTATACAATTCCACAGAAAAAGTTTTTTTAATTTATAGTTATTTATCATGAAATTCCACCAAGTATCACTGAATAGAAATCAGTTTAGACGGAATCAGCAATTAATTGGTCCTAAATATTTCTGGAATATTTTTCCAAATTCCGATCCATGCAGCTCTGAAATCTGAATTGTATTTAAGATCTTTGTCTGAAAATATTCGCGGGAAGTTATTTGAAGTCGCTCTTCAAAAAAGTGGCTCATAAGGACTCAGCATAGAATTGACGGGAATTTTCGATAGTGTAAGTTTATTTTAAATTTTATAAACTTTACCTTTTTAAGAAATTCCTTACGTCATGCGAGTAGGCAAATCAGTTTATAAAATTACTTAAGTAAAATTGGTATGTTCAAGAAAGTTACTCAAGTTCAATCCTTTTTATTGTGACTCATTCTTCAAGTTCGTTTCCCACTTATTCAGTACATCCTCAAATTTGGTTATCTCTATGAATCGATTATTATGAGGCACAGCCAAGGAACCTGTTTCTCAAAATGCTGGCTGTTTTCCTCCGCCAATCTGATGGTCATCTCCTCGATTATCTTACGCATCTAAAGAACCTCCAAAAACTGTGCTTTGCCTCTTGCCTCCGGAAACATTTTTTAAGTACCTCTACCCTTTTTTCCACCTTTGTTACAACCCGAAGATGGTTGAGAGATTGTAAATCTGAATGCGAGGATATATGGTGTGGGTCCCACTGGGGTCGAACCTAGGAGCACTTTCACCAAAAGCGTACCCATATCTACGTAGTCTAGAATGAAAAAAAATGAACGATGATATGTATGTACGTAAAGGTACTTAGGCGTTAAATTGCGCTGAAAATTAGAGTAAAACCAATTTAGAAATCTAGGGCAAGGTATCAGAAGTATTTAATTCTTTCTATTATATATTTATTACAAGAAAAAAAGGCGCGCTTCTGACACACATTAATAGACTTCATCGTATTTTGAAATCTTTTATTTTCTGAGATAATTTTTCATTAGGTCGGTCCTTAATTTTGATACCGTTCTGATATTCTTCTTTACATCACTGCCCACAAATTAGCAAACTTGACATTTAAAAAATCGTCGGAAGTAATAAAGTTAAATTTTTCGTTTATTATTCCAGTATGAGTAACGTTATCCAATAAGGCTAGCACATCTGAATGTTTGAAAAGGATATATAAATTGTTAGCATTGTATAACATTAGCATAATTTTTCATTTACGTCTAAAAGTGATGATATTTTTTTATTCAAGAAAAAATGTCAATGGAATGCGCAATGTAAGGAAAATCATTTTAATACCAGTGATATCTTAATTAACTTCGTGAGCTATATAACAAATATATCAAGTAAATAAACGTTTTGCGTAACGCTAGAGAGTATTCATGATAAACTCTCACGCTTTTGCGAATTCCACCACTTGTTGTTGAGAGATTTCCAGGCACGAATAATTGGTTACGTGTTATTAATTCTGAGAGCAATTCTTAAAGCGCCTCTGATTACTGCAGCACTCTGAATGAGCTCTTACGTGTGCTCGGGGTGCATTTCCCGGATAATGAATAGATGTCTGGATATCGGGAAGCAGCTCAGATAAAAGGTGTCGGATGGTAGGGATAGGGTGTGTCGCATGAGTCGGAGGGCGGAGTCTGCGGAGGGTTCGTGGGCGGAGTGAGGCTTCCGCGGATTGACGCAAAGACCTCCCGAGAGAGGGGACGTCGCCTGGCTGCGGCACCCGTCCATTGCGAGATAAGGGCGAGGCACACGCTTGCCATTTGGGCACGCGGTGCTGTTTGCGGGGAGCCGATGACAAAAAGCCCTTTCTTCCTCATCATCGAGCTATTCTTACCTTCCGGTAGATTAATGATTCAAGCACTACCATCTATGCCCACGCTCCTTTTATTTGATTAGTATCCTGTTGTAAGGATGCTGTATTTGTAATGTTTTTGTTTTCGTGCGTGATCCTTTACGATTATATAGTAAAGGTATAAAGTAATCAAGACCTTATTAATGTATTCATTCTGTAAAGTATTGTGAGCAGTTTTTAATTCATGGAAATCGTTTTTTTTATACAATCCTTTAGGGATTGGTATTGCTAATAATTACATTCAAGTATCATTACTGCTTTAGACTTTAGATATTTATATCACTTGAGATACTTAAAAACTATTAGTGATAATACATTAGGAAAATATGTACCTTAATTAGATTTTGCAGAAATAGATATTCTTTTTAAAAAAATTCACAGAACTGATTTTTATTTCGGTACGGTCTCAACTGTCATTTTTATTTCTAAAATGTATTCGAATATAAAGGTCCTCTGTAATATTCATCAACATATTAAAATCAAATCAATTTTTTTAGAAGAGGTACACCTGTATCGTTAAATTAGTTTAACTCTTTAAGTTGGTCCAAAAATCTGAAATTATGGTAATATTTACCAAAGAAAACCTTTTTCCTCCATTGATTATCTCGTTTTTTAATTATAAAAAATCTCTCAGGGTATATCATCCTATTATCTACTTTCTTCGCGAATATTTCAGATGATTTCATCAATTTGATTTTTTATGAAATATTTTTTCTTTCATTTAGTTCGTTTATCCCTTGTCAAAAGAGAGCATTTCTGATAAAAATTTCTTTAATAGTCTTCAGAATTCAATGGATACACATTATTTCTTATCATCATAGCAAATTCTATTATATTCTCTTTCGCTAATTTAATTCTACTTTATTACTTTTTAGTGGAGGTCCCTATCATCTTTGAGAGGCATGTGGTCATTTCTGTCCTACTTTTACAGCTTTCATAAGATTCCTTTGCAGATACCAAATTCTTCAAAATCCTTTACGTTTCTCAGGTACAAATCCCTCCGAAATGCATTCATTAATCGCTCCCTCGAATCAATTTCGTATCCGCTCATATCTCCCTTTTTTAAAGAGCTGCCGCGCATTGGATTCTGTCTGGTATCTTAATTGGATAAAGCAACCACGCGGAAAGTGGAGATCCGGGTTCGACACCCGGTCATCGCGGCATTTTCTCGCTCTTTTCTGTATTTCATTTAACAGCTCAATTACGAAAGGCATTCCAATTACAAAGAGTACTCTAACACGGAGAGATCGACGCCTCTGAGTTTCCCCAAGTGTGTTAGATGAATCCGTCTCAGGTGCGAAAATCTTCGATTTCTTCCAAAAAAAGAATATCAAACTTTTTATAGATGAGAATGAAAGTTTTTAAATAAAGGAAAACTCATCACGCAGAAAATGATGCCTACAAAAGCGGGGTTGAAGAGTTGCTATAGCAGTTAAAAAATTTATCCTCCTTTCGAGATTAAATTATTTTTGGTAAGTGATGGCAGTTTTAAGTATTGGAAATTTTCTAACTTTATTCTTGGTTACCAATGTTATTTCAATAGATATGAAGTATTGAATTGTAAATACTATCGTTCTTTTTAATGAATGTTTTCAATATAAATCCCTCACGGATAAGTCCCTGGACCTATAGATAGCTCGCTAATGACATTTTCTCAAACGTTATCCCAAAGATACAGACGAGTCTCGCCAATGAATGAAATATATTTTCATAAAACTCCAGTTTTTTACCCTTAGTGAATGAAAATTTATTGCTCGATCAAGAGTAAAGGCCTTTGCTAAAATATTTTTTACCATTTAGTTTCTCAGAATTTTCTGAAATAGCGGAAAATTGGCAAAGTATTTTTTTCACAAGGATCTTGTAACTCTTTTAATTATCTTTTTGATCTAAGGGCGGTAAAATTAGTGAAGAATACAATCTAAACGGCGTTTACGGAAGAAAGGAAAGCATGTTCATGGGCGGTCGTGCGGATATTATGGGTTCGCTAAGAAGAGGGAGTCAAACGTAAAAAATCTTGAAGGCTAAGGAAAAAACGGTCGTAAAAGCTTCAAACTCACTTGAATGCAGCGCGATATAGTGACATTAAGCTTAACGAAATTTTCAGCTGCGGATGAAGAACTCTTCCCTTCCTTTTTTCAAGATCGAAATGCCACTTGCTCTGCGCCGCGCTAGAGACAAGTTGCGCTGATCTTAGATACGGATTTCTTCAGGTGTGGTTGAGCGCCGACGATGAACTTGACACTGTATATGCGTAACCATTAAGAAATCTATACCCCAGTCTGATCTTTTCTCACCCTCCCTCAATCCGAGGTGAACGTCAGATGCTACACCTTTCACCACGATGGAACTAACTACAGCACAATGTAAACAATAATTGTGAGGTTTAGTCTGCTCTTCATCGGAGTCTGCTTCGTTCATTAAAAGTTTAGATAATGTTGTATTTATTTTTCTTATAATTTTATTAACAATCTCTATGTATGTTTTGCCTGTATTGTTTGAGGAATTCATTATCTTTGTTTAAATTATTCTTTAAATTCTTCCAATTTTTTTCAGATTCCTAATTATTCTGCATAAATCTGGTCTGCATGCATACTTTAGAAATTGCTCATTTTTCGCATCATTCTTTGATAAAATTAGATGTAATTTGCCAGGTTTAATTAGCGTTGCTCGAAATCCAATTTCCGTAAATAAAATCATCTTCAAGTTAGTAAGTTCCAGATACGAATTTTTATAGCAAATGTTGAACATATTTTTAAAGTTTTTTTATTAGACTTTCTTGTTGAAATATTTTTGTAGGTAAAGAAAATTATTTCTGGTTCGTAAAATTCAGTAAACTAAAGAAGTTTGCGTTAATGAATAGTTGCATCAATTATAATTTAGACTTAATTGAGACTGATATCGTGACAACCACCTCTGAGAATTAGACAACACGTGGAAGTGGAGAACTATTTTCTTTGGACGGCTTCCCGTTTATGTATCAGGATAAATCAGGCTGCAGTTACATTATTTACTGCATACATTTATAAAAATCTGCCCCTAAAATTTTCCAAAGATATCAGTGATAAAATTATGCTTTATGTTTCCCAATAATTGTACGCGATGGATAGCACCGAGTAATAAAGTTACATTGAATATTTGGAATAATTCAAATAAGGGTTAAATTAATGGCAAAACTTATTGAAAGTTTCATCTTCGTCCCAAATAAAGACGTTTTGGTGTTATTATTATGAAAATGAAATAAACCTTCTATTTAATGGTACGTAGGGTATTCTTTTATTTTTCGTTTTTTACAAAGGCTGTTGAAGATTTTAATGTTATTTTCAATAATATTTGGTTTTTCATCATCTAAAACCCGACTCCGTTCGATCATTCCTGTCAATAGGGCACGACCTCGAGTTTCACGGAGTGCATCTTTCTGCACTTTTTGTCCCTCTCTCGTCTTGGGCGCCTCCTCAAGATTTACCGAGCGTAGAAGAATTGTTCCTCTAACTATGACAAATGCTGCATGCCACTCGAAGAGAGAAAGGTACGGAGGGGGACGGCGCGTGACGTTTCTTATTGGCTATCGCCTGGTGAGAGAGAGAAAAGTACTCGAGGGTCATCTGAGGAGAAGATCGCGGAACTGCAAAGGAGAAGAAAGCATCCTTTGGTAGTGCAGAAAAGAGGTTCAAGCGGACGAGAAGGAATTGTCTGTCCCAGACTCCTTTTTCTTCAAGTATTTCTTTGTCGGTTTCCCGAGTGTTTCATATTTTTTCGTTAGTCTTACTATCTTCAATCCGTTCTATGTATGATAAACATGGTAAAATACAGTCACGAGTTCTTTGAAATTTTGTTTACTTTCGTGTATTAATGTTAGAATATAATGAGAGAATTCTTAGGTTAGGAAACGAATTCAGTATATTATCGAGAAATAAGCATTTCACACCTTTGCTAACCGTTTTAATGATGATAAATTTCCCGAAAATTAAATATGCGGGGATGATTTTAAGTTCATTATGCATTTTACTTAATTAAATTTGTGTACCATATTTGATGTAAATTTGGGGTAATTGCCATATCAATGGGAATAGGCTGCAGTCGAAATTCTGTGATTTCAATAGGTGGCTCATTTAGAGATATAAATACCTTTTACTGCATCGTCAGTATCTTCAATTTAAATTTTAAGCAAGCATTTTTGGTATATATCACTTCATAAGGGTTCAGTAGAAATAAATCGATTGCTCTCTCCCTGAATCAGCAGTAGGTTGATATTGTCTGGAAAAAACCTTGAATATACTTAATGATGGACACTTTAATCTCACATACCACTTATTAATGACTCATCGTACTCGTATTTATCTATTAATTAGTTATCGAATTAAATTATGATGATAAATAATGTGTGTGTTAAACGCTTGCCCTTATCCAAGAAAGTAAAACTGTGATCAAATACCCTCACTAAATATCTACAGAAATTATCTTCATGGAAAATGATGTACTTATAGCTAATCATCATATGAGGAATCCATCACAAGAATCGTGTTTTATATTGCTAGGTATTATAAGGATTATTAGATAAAATTTTAGGTGATCCGTATTTTGGGAGATGCAACAGAAATTCATTACAAAGTATTATCAACATTAAATCGCAAAACTTCATTTCCTCCTCGCGGCGTAAACTTGTCTCGGAGTAAGTGCTTCTTTCAGCTTCTAAGCGGCTGTCATCGTCGATTAAAGTTCCCATTCGAAAGAATACTTTTTCTCGAAATTTCCATCCTTCAATTCCTCCAGCAGGCGGCAGCTTCGCGTTTAATTATTTTATCAACTTTCACGGGCGAAAGAGAAAAGCGAGTCATTAATTCCGCAATTGTCGAGGAGATGAAAGAAAGAGGCTGGGTGATGTAATGGCATTCATTCAAATTAAAAATAGATGAGTGTAAGATAATTCGGTCAAGGAAGTGAGGGTGAGTGGATGTGTTGCGATGGAATGCGAAGGAAGAGTGGAGGCGTGTCGGGGCAAAAAGAGAGTTCCCTATCATCAGATTACGTGGAACCGCAACAACCGGGTAGAAGAACGCGGAGTGTGTCTCGGTGTCTGCCTTCTCCCTTCAACCCTTTTCCTTCTTATCTGCCTCCTCTTTCCCATGCACTTCCCTTCGCTCTCTCCCTGCGATGACTCTTCTCGCCGAGTGCGAATAACTTAGTTCTATGCGGGGAAAAACTAGGTGTGCTATGGTGAGGAAATTCGCAGCTATACTTCAACCCTCCTTTTACTGTATTCAGTTGTGTTCTTCATAGATATTTAGCGTTAGAATCTTCAAGCTTTTCTAATACCGAGGGAAAGGAATTTCTATGCATTAAAGTCGTCGGACAGGAGACTTGTTACAATTTGAGAATAATAACACCAGGTTCATCTTCTTTAGCTCATTTGTCCTATTTTGCTTAGATTCCTCATAGGGGGATGGTTAATAAAATAATTAATATTTTTTAATATATTTATATTTAGTAATCTATAATCTCTCAAGGAGTCAAAGGGAGTCTTCCGAATATTATCGAGTCCAAAAGACAACGAATCTAAGATGCACCTAAGTGCAATAATTGATTCTTGGAAAAATAGCAACGTGATTGCAACACGCATACAATTCGCAATGTTACATAAAAATCATATGCGAGCAGGCTTAATGTTAGCGTAAGAAAAGCACTTGAACTAATCTGGAGAAAAATGAGTCTTTCCTTTAAATATAAATTAAATTTAAATGTAGTTTTAAGTTATTTTTCTGCTATATCTGCTTTTCGATTAAGAACCTTAGATCATGAATGTAAGACACCCAATTTTCTGAAGCTCGAATGTACGATGTATAGAATTTGATATATTGATGTCAATCGAACAGTAAAAATGAAATACGAGAATAATTATTTTATTCGAAGGGAGTAATATTTAGTTCTTCAATACGCCATTATTTTTATAGTTAAATATCAAGGATTTCATTTATATATATATATACATTTTATTTCTATCAGAATATAGATTATTCATATTTTAAAACTTATTTGATACCATTGTTGGATTATATAATAATCATTGTTGGAGTAGATTTTTTTCTAAGAGGTTTTTGTTTTGGTATGAAAAGCTCCCTTTCGTTTTGTTTCAGTATTTATCACCAATGTTACGATTCTTCCATTATTTAGAATGTCTTCCACTTTATGATTATTTCGGAGATTATAGTGCCTGAAGATTTATTGCAACATGAAAACACTACCATAATTTGCCTAGGAAACAGTCCGTGGCAAGTGTACTGAATATGTACGTACTTTCCCAACGTCTCTTACCCGAGGGAACAATTTCGAAAAAGGTCTCACGTTAATATGCCATCGCCTGTATATTTGGGTTAAGGTAAAGTATGATAGTTCGATGCAATCGCTACGTCGTAAAGCATGGCAACGGAGATAGTCATCGAGTCTATTTGCGATTGCCGCTGCAGACTCCCCTCAGCCGTCCGGCCACCGTCGCTCTCGCCAATGATTAAGTGGCTAACTCTTTTGCCGGCAAAGTTATGCATCTCCGCTCCATAAAGAATCCGCGCGAAGTCCGCGCCATCTTCAGTTGCTACCGCCCATGTAGAGGAGTTCCTCCACTTCTCCCTCTTTGTCTCTCGTGCTGCAGTGGCGCTCTTACCATAGAAACCTTCCCTCGCGGACATCTCGCTAGCCACGAGATTCTATTGAACCGGTTTCGCGGAATCCGCGACGGATTTTCTCATAGAGCACTGAGCGCAAACGTATTCTTCGGGACGTCGAACGCGGACGGGCTTCGCTTCGACGATGAGCAATATGTTTAGCGGGGAGGAATGCCGCTCCGAGGGGTCCTGTGTTTACGCATCGCGATGGAATTCCGAAATGTTCAGTGAATTATTAGAATGCGATTATGTTCGGTGTGGTTGACAAACTGGCTACCAGTACTTGTTAGGACGATAGTGAATCTGATATGAAATTATTGCGGAAATTCAATGATTATGAAGTGGGCACTTAGCGGTTTGATGAGTGATGAGATTTTGGGAATACGCATACGACATTAGTAAAAGAGGAAGAATATTCAGTTATAATATGAAGAACATGGTATAAATGATCTTTTATTGTCGCATGAGATTTTAAACTCTAGAATAATGAATGTTCATAATGCTTCTGAATGACATGGAAAGTCACATACCTATTAAAAAAGAGACAAGAAACAATAGCGCGACTATGTAAGTGGCGTACAAACTGAAATATACCATAGCATATTATTCTTTATTGATTAAAAGATATCGTCAAAGTAAAACTTTAGTTGAATAAAACTCCCTTCTTCTTCAACGATCTGTTGCATTCGTGTTAAATTTGGTTGTGATTTTTCCTGATTTTAAAAAGGATCGACATGAGGCCATAATATTAGACAGTTCCAGGAAATAACCATCGCTATCTTGATTGAACTGTTAATGTAAATGTAATTTAACCAGAGTACTTCATATCTCCCTGTCTTTTAGTTGACTGTTAATAATTCATGACCGATACAAGCTAAATTCATGGGTAACAAAATGTAGCAGAAGCCATTAAAATGTTTGCTGGCGTCGAAAGGAGCGAGAAATTCTAATTAAATTATCAGAAGATTTCCACCTACAACAGAAATCTAATTAGATATTTCAATCGCAGTTCCAAGTAGCATCGGTAGCTCTGAATTTTCAATGAGAACATGTTTAAGTCTAAATTCAGAATAGCAGCATCGCTTTCATTATTCCGAAAGCGAAGTTTACCTAGTAGCCTTTGTAATTTAAGTGATTCCGTTGGAAGAAGTTCTCTTTGGCATTACCGCCTGCCTCCGCCTTCAAAAGCTCACCATTTCCCATGCAGAGAGAATGATCAGGAGGAGCAGGGGCGGAAAGGGGAGCAAGGATTGAATGGCAATGCGCTGGGAGGGGCAAGGAGACAGGAGATAAGGGCAACGCGTGGGGGCGTTAGGCGCGAAGATACCGAATAAACATCTCAACCAAGAGAGGGAGAGGGGGAGGGAGGAAGTGGGGAGAAATGGGGAGGAAAAGGAAGGAGAGCCGAAAAAACATATCGCAAGAGAAAAAAGGTGTTCCGAAGGCGATGGCCAGCAAAAAGGGGATGGACCGATGGAGTGAGAGAGAAAGGAGATTTATGCTTCCTAAATGATATATGCGAGCGGTTGAGTGGGAGGAGGCGTGGGAGGGAAAGGGGTGGTGGAATTGGGGGGTCCGGAGGGCGAAGGTGTGAGAGGGGCCCTCGAGGGAGGAAGGGTCGCCAGATGCCATCTATCCTCTCTCTGCCGTTCGGCTACCGACATTAGGAGATGGAGATTCGGATCGGAGTTCTTGATTTGAGGAGCGACCGCTATGAATCTTCGACCATTTCGTTTGCCGGTGTAAGGAAGAGGAACGGAATCGAGGGAAGATAACTCGCCGAACGGTGTACAGAGGGAGAGAGAATTCGAGAGGACATAGCTCAGGAGGGAATATTTTTTCTTGGTTGAAGCGGAGTTACTCGGGCTGGAGACTTCATCAGGCGGTGCGGAAATTTCAACGGACGAGTCGGTCTTCGAGTCAGCTTCAGGAAAAAGACAGTATCTATTACTTACGCATAACTGGATTTAAATGATCGGAGTATCTGTATTTCCTCATCTTCTGTTACCTCGCTACATTCATCCCTATATTGAATGAGAAAGAATAACTTGATCTCCGTGAGCAATTCAGTAACACGGTAGAGAATTATAGAATCTCCAGGCATGGTAGACTCGATGCAGTGTAGAGACCCCAGTTTGTTCAACTCTAACATAAAACTGATTTCATTTCCTGCGTTACGTTCACACGGTCATCATTGACGGGAATATTTCTTCCCACTTTAACCATTCTGCGTATTGCTACGCATGGCAAACTAAAGTTGCGCACCGCTGTACGCTGTGCGAACGATCTCATTATAGCTGAGAGAAATATAAGTAAGGATTTTTAAAGAAATGTGATCGAGGAAAAAAGAAAGAAGTTTGTTAAAGTTACCCTTTGTTTTCCACATAACGGAATGACTGTGAAGTTATTAAAGGTAGAAAGATGAATTCATTCTTTTTTCTGTCCAATGCCCAATCAGAATCGACTTCTTTTAATGTGGATTAAGAATCCTTCACTATTATCTTTTGGTACGTACTGAGAGTGCATTTGTAAAGGTTTAAGCAGTAGAAGATGCTCATGCTGCAGCGATGAACTCTTTCGCATCTCTGAATTCATTCCAAAGCTTTCTTTCGCTGAGGTGAGGTTTCTGTCGATTGGAGGAGGTTGTTTACGAGCATCGAATGCTCCGGTGCTAACTTTCCCTCGTTTCTATTTTGCAGTCCACTACCAGTACGCATGTGGGACATCCTTAGCGGAAGCCTGATTACGAAGAGTCGCATTTCACGAGAGCGCACCTCATGTTCCGATGTTTCCGTTGAAAGAAGTAGAATTAGAAATGGATCGGCGAGGGAAGCAAAGGGCGGTGGCAAGGAAATCGGAGGGCGTAGCCCACGATGAGAGTGGATCAAGGGAAGGATCTTACGTGGGTCACCGCTCTTGAAAAGCGAACTTGATTTTTAACGATGAAGCTCAAGCCAATAGCTCGATAGTAAAGAGATTAGAGCAAGGTTGGCGATTTTAAAGAATTTTTTTAATCAAAGAATTTAATACTGATAGAGATACCGAAAGAACTTTTGAAAAACCTGATTCTTATTGTACCATAATACCCAGAAGCTTGGATTTAAACATAGGAAGAGGAATTTTGTCATATGCGGGTTGGTGAGACTGCTTTACAGACTAGGTTTTGCAAAAATCTCATGGAAAAATCAGAAAAATGGTAGAGAGATTCATATTTATTATTATTTGATATTGCTCATGTGATATGTTCTTACATATAATTTAGTGAAGCGGACCTCCAACAGAAATTGCTGAAAATTACCGATTGTTTATCAAAGTCTATCCTTTCGTAGAAATAGAAATAAAATAAAGTATAACTTATATTAAAACAGCTTCTTTTGTATGTGCGCTGAGTTCACACATTTTCAGCTCTGCAGTATCTCCAAAGAGCTGCCCAAGGCGAAAAACGATTTAACAGACCAAAAATGTTTGGAAAAGAGCCATATTTACGATACGTAGATGTTGCGATTCGATAGCAATTTATGAAGTGTATATCATTGCTGAAGTATGTTTCTTATTCTTTAAGCACCTAGTTGCAAGTTGCGGAGCGAAAGGATGTGAGTAAAGCAAAGATGTTGGTTAAGCAACGAGAGAAAGGGGAGGGTAGTGATTCTGCAGGATGCGTAGGAGGTGAGGGAAGGGGATGCACTCCTGACTTACTTATTCTCCTCCTTCGCAGAATGTCTTCTCATCGACCTTCCCTCACTGCCTCCTCCTTGTGCCACCCACCCATAGCTTATCTTTTCAAAGTCCTTCAAGTAAAAATTTCTTGAATTCATCTTCGAACGCAACATTTTAAAAGGAATTGTTGGGGTGTTGGTTGGCTCCCTTTAATTGTACCACAACAAAAACAGTGTCGAATGAAATATTTTTCCTCTGTTATTTGATGTAAATCTGCTATGTAACAGTGAAATCAGGATCACCATCAAATGCTCGTCATCAGAGTTTTCAGCAAACATCTCTAAAAATTATTAATTATTCATACGCGGTGGTTACTCAATAATCAGCGTAGCTGTTCTTACACTTAACAATTCTCTCCGATACAAACTGCTCATATTTTATACAAGGTGCCCAATTACATCTCTTTTTTTTAGCTCTAAAATTTCTATGTTCTATAAAGCCTGTTTCCTTAGTAATTAAGCCTCGGAAAACTCGTTTTAATTAAGTCATTTTCTAAGTTCCTTTGGGCTTACGCCTCTCGTAACGCCTGATTACACTCTTTTCTGGTGCTTTCTCAGGTATCCTTTCTTTGCATTTGAGGCTTTCTACGCTTCCTCCATCTACTTATTTAGGAACTGTAAATCGTTAAAGCTACATTGAAGGAGAATTCAAAGGTAGCATTCTCTCTTGTGATGTACAAAACATAAGACACACAATCTAGTCATCTTGTTTCACGATTCACGATCACGGTTTATGTTCATTTGACCGTGGCGTCGTATTGGCGGAATGAAAATTGACTGGATGGTTGGGCGATGTGGTATTGTGGAATTTTACCATTTCAGCGAGAAAATTTACTTAATATGACATAAGATTTAGCTGTGTATTTTTTGTAGAATATATAAACATTGCAAGATCATCAATATACTTGGAAAATGGCAAGGAACCTTAACGAAACACTAAAAGCAAGGTGTATCTAGCATACTTCGTATTTATCACAGCAAAATTCATTTTAACTCTCTTCTGTAGAAAACTAAGAGACAGATGTGATTGTCGCTTCAACATGAAAGTATAAAGACATTTTTATTAACGTCATCATTCTTGAGAAGTTTTTTGATCCGTCCCGATATAGTTACTTAAACGTTTTCTTCATTCTGTTTTCTTCGGGCATAAAATATAATTTGCTATTACTCTAGCTAAACTTTTAGATGCATAGCTCACTACTCTCTAAAGATTACAGAATATAGGGTTATCACTAATAGAATCAACTGCTTGGGCCAATTATTGTCAATTAAAGAAATTACTTTATTTCTTCGTAACATACAAGAAACGAACCTGGAAATTACTCGAAACTCTGCCGCGATTATGTACGGAATTATAAACAGATACAGAAAAAAATGTCTGAAGCTCCATTGAGAGTTCTTCAAACTTTTCTTCAAATTTCACCTACATATTTAAGGTTGTTTGAACATATTTTCCTCTCTCAGTGTGCTTTATTTCTATTCCATTTGAGTCCCTCAGTTGAGCAAATAACTTGTCCAACCCAAAATGTTTTTCATCTTATCAATTTCATACTCAATTCCCTCAGTCCATCAAAGTTAGCGCCTGTGTGTTTTCATATTCAAAACATCCTCCGCCTGGGAGATCCTCTACGCTTTGCTCATTCTCCGCAGACATTCCCATAATAGGCCGCCCGCGCCCCGTGCTTGGAATTTCTCTCCTTTCTATCACTCCCTCTCTTTCCCTCCATCTCTCCCGCTTTACTCAGCCGCTCTCTATGAATATCCGGCGCCATTCCCCAACGCTAAGCTCATGAAGAGGGGCATAAAATAGTAAGACAAGATTAATTTTTCTCCCATCTAATTTTTACGGCGGAACGTACCCGGATCGAGACCGCAATAAAAACGATGATTCAGGAACTTGGTTTATCAGCGATTTATCTCGTATTTGTTTCATTTTTACGCCCCGTGGCGACGCAGTTAAAGCGGAGGTGACGCCGCGAGAGGGAGTTATTTACAGTGAAGTGCAGCGTTTTCTTTAGAGGTGTCCTAGCTAAATGTGGAGCCGTAAAAATTAGTTCGCTCGGGTAGTGTTTTATTCGTCTTTGTTTACTCACGGAGATTATTGAAATACTTTCTCCTGCCTGACGGAGATTTTCTTTCATTTTACAGTAAAATGCGATAAAAAATTATCAATCAACGAAAATTTAATTCCTCCCTTATATACGCCTTTGGAATAAAATGAAAGTTTTTTGGTGGATGTTCTAATTTAATGGAATATTTGCAACGGATTGCTGTTTCCTTACTTGTCTAGAAAGTAATTATTTTTAATTCGACGGAAACAATATTTAACTACATAAAAATATTAACTATCTTTTTGATGAAAACACGATCTGTTTCTACGGACCTATCTAAATTATCTACAAGTCTACATATAATTTTCATTGAATCATATATTTATATGTTCAACCTAGAACAGCTGGTGCTGATTATTGAAGGTAATTATGTTGTTTTATCTGCCCGATACTTATTTACAGCATTCAATCAACAAACAATGATTAGATATAGATAATAAAAATAGCACTTTGTTTTGGTTTTCCTTTTTATGCGTATATTTATAAATACATTATTATTATATATCTACATAGATGTATGAAATGTATTCACTACTTAAAATCAACATAATTTTGCCTAATGCTTTTCGAAGATATATTTTGAAGAAGAAAAAATTTTAATAATGTTTTATATACAAGTATGAATTGATTTAATATCAATATTTACGTCTCAATATTCGTTTTGTCTGTGCTTAAATTTGTTCAATAGAAATTTGATAAGAAATATTTTACTAATGACATCACGTTTTAAGCTATTGAATACTTTGTTTTTTATATATCTCCCATTCATATCGGAGCAGAATACGTTCACGTAATAGGCTGCATAAATAAGCAGAAAAGGATATCGAGGACTTCGTGACGCATTTCCCCGAATTATATCCTCGCTCAACAGTATGCTTCTACGTTCGGAGGTTTGCGTATTCCCGCATTTAAGCGCATCTTTCATAAGCACCCCTTCTCCTGCATTCCCTCCCCTCGTACTCTCCATAGAGCACATTAATCTGCCGCATGCCACCTTCCCCTTTATTATTTCCATCGGCTCCTCTCTCCTTCATTATTTATCTCGCCGCACAGATGCTGGTGCATGCTCGTGGAGTTTGCAGACGGCGAGCGACTTGCATGTTGTCGCATTCCTTCTCGTCCCCTCCCACCCCTCACTCACGCCTTGCTGAAGATCACCTCTCCCCTCACCTGGTTTCGAACTCGGTGTCTCAAGAAGACGGCAACTCTTCCTTTATAATCGGAAAATTGGTCTGTTACCCTCGTTAAAATGACAATGGTAACGATAATGAGGGGGATTTCTGTTTACCTTGGATTTTTTTAACCTTAGAATTTTTATGGATGTCTTTCTTGAAAGATCTGAAACAATGGTGCGCACCAATTAAATTTTGATTATTTTTTATTTTTCTTCATAATTAACCTTTTTCGTGCTTTGGTTTTTTTTAGTCCATATGTCCTGTCCCTCCTCTTATGCAACCCATCTGTGTTTTAATTTTTGTTTCCCTTTTCTCGGATAGGAAAATGGGTAGCGTGTTCGCTTTTGGTGGTCCCAGGTTAGATTTCCGGTCGGGGATCAAATCTGAGAAATAGTTCTTGCTTTTGAAGCACTTAAAAATACTGCTAATTCTATTCTTTAGTATTAAAAAGGGAAATTTGTTTTATCAATCGATTCGAACCCTTCTTTCACTCGGGTAATTAATGTTTCCCCTGTAGTTATATTCGTGTTTTACTGCCAGTTTATTATACTTTCCTCTTTCATCTTTGTATAATTTAATTCTGCAATTTTCATCAACCTTTAATGTATGTTTTCTTTTGTCTTCAATTATAATTTGCATCTCTATACAGATACAATAGATCCTAGCGTCCTATAAGATCACAGAAGTATAATCTATACAGCATCACCTAATACTGTATCTATTTTTCCTTGAGCTCCCTTTCAACTATCATTCTTAATCTATTCTTTCTCCGTTCCATACAAACTTTAGTCACTCTTTAGTATGTACCTTTGAAAGGATGACGTTTCAATTTACAAAAGAAAATATGCTTAACATAATACGATTCATCCAACTTAACGAGTATATTTTAGTGAGCAGGTTTGTTGACTGAATGATAATTGGAACTCTGAATTAATTATGGAGCCATATCATTTGCAAAAACCATGCGAAACATATATGCAAATGACACACATGCACATTTATCATACGTTGATCTCTGCATTTTCGCTCTCAAGAGATAAGCTGCTTAGATTCTATTTTAACGTCTCCTGAATTATTTTCAACATTGCCCCAGAAAAAAAATGCGATACTGAGTAGTGGGTTACCTATTGATCCTCATGTCTTCTTTCCGAAGCATTACAAGTCGGCAATGAGTGAAGGATCAAGATCAGGATAAATGCCCTTTTTCGAATGCAGAGAGGAGTAGTTGTAATAAGGAAGGATGCGAGTGTAGGAGTGTTGCAGGAATGGAGGAGTGTGGGTGGAAGACGTGGGCGGAGGGCGTGAAGGTGGAAGCGAAGATCAGAAACAATGGGAAGGGTGAGCGTAATTCAAGAGCAATAGTGCGCACACCTATTCCTCCGCCTCCCATGCAAAGCCACGCATTCACGCCTTTAAGCCCTTCTCCTTTGCCTTCCTTTTCTCCCTGCGCATCCCTCTCGCTCCCTATCGAGACCTCCGCATCCTCCTATTTGAAGAATCGCTAACTTTTATACGAGTGGCGTGTCCCGAAGATTTAGTCATACCTTGGTAAAATTAATCATCCTCCGAGCTTGAAGGACGGTTAACATTTGGATGAGAAAGCAATATGTTCTTATGAATCATCTGTCTTCGGCCATATTATAATAGGTGGAGTCACTCCATTCAGTTTTATGTTTAAACTTGCCACCCTTTCTCATTTTATATTACCGTGTCTTTGTTCGAAATTTCGTGAGAGGTTTTGCTTCTGAACGTGTAAATATTAATTATGCTCCAAAAGATTTTTTAACCTCAATGTCCACCAGTTCCTAAATTTTGGTCGTCTCATTTGTTTTGCCCTTCACTTTTACGAATGAAAACATTTTTATTCTCCTCTATCTCATTTTTCACCGCGAAAACAGCAGTTCATGATAATGCTAGACTCTTGCTTAATTCCTCCAAGCCCACCTTTTGGATCATCATTTTTATTTTCCGCTAAGTTTGCACATTAGCTTGGAATTTGTCCTATTGTATGTGACTCTTTGGACAACACGATAAGATCATCCTCGTAACCCACATTTGAGGAACCAAAAAGTTAACTATGGAGGATCGACTAGTGAGACTTAGACGTATTCAATGAAATGTTTTCAAATTATATTTACGTAGTCCTCCTTTCCTTGTTGTAGCAATCAGAACGGAAAAATCTGGAGAAATCGGGAAGGTTTCCATTTAAAGGCACTTTTAATCTTCGAAGAGAACCGAAGACACGCTGAAGTACATTATTCATGTTCAACACTCCATTGAGTGCGAATAAACAATGAATCATCGATAGTAAAGTTCGGCGTAAATCATGTATGAATTGAGGTAGAAAAATTAGCTGGCTTACGTTGCATCTCGTATGAGTAAAATTAAATTAAAGTATTATTATTGTGTAATATTTCCTGTTATAAACATTGTGAAAGATTCAGTAATCAATGTAAAATTGGAGGTTACTTTTTGATGTGTCCCCCAGGAATCGCTGTTTTCGCATACCAAGAGATGTTCGAACGTTAAAATATCTATTCTACGTATAATTTTTCCAAAAACAGTGTTTCTCCTAATAAAAATGATCTTCATTCGACTGTTCCACCATAGATTCTCGCTTTCTATCTCTTTGGTAAAGGTCCTTCTCCTGTGTCCAGCACCGCCTCATAGAAACGCGTAAGATCGGCGAATCAGATAAACCCTCGATTTTTAGTGCCTCATTTTCGGACCTTGACGAATCCTTTGTAGGATGACGCCGAAAACTTCTAGAGCTGAAAAGACCATTTTATAGCGGGACGTAGGTTATATCTCGGGCCCAACGATCGCTACGGTCCACTGATTGTCTTTTCTAAACCATCCATTATCGACCTTTACAACAAAAAATATTTTACCAAGGAAGTCGTAAAGTTTCTCGAATCCTCTCGACTGTTTTAAAAATGGCTCAACCCCTTCTTTGATTTAATTCTATATTCACGCCTGTCTCGATTCCCTTATAGATGATATCCATATATCTCAGATCGTAGTATATTATCAGGTTTATCATGTTCTGCCATGTCTATGCTAGAAAAAACTAAAATTGTGTAGTTAATGTGTTTTCATTAATTATTTACTTCTGTATTTGTATCAGAGGAAAAAAGAAGTTTTGTCTAAGTTCTAGGAGTCTGTTAACTATTTATTTATTTATCAATTTATTAACTACAGCAATAGCCAATTTAGTGATAATATAAAATCTTTACAAACATAAAAAAATAAAGAGAGAGGAAAATTACTATTTTATATAATCAAGAGATTCAGGATGTTGTAATTTCGTTAAAATTTATTTTTTTACTTTGACAATTGTTTTTATAATACTTTTCTTAAATTCTTAAAGGATTCAACTGTATCCTCAATTTTAATTTTATAATATTTTTTCGAATTTACTGTATCACATCAATCTTTCTCGATTTTAAAACAATTCCTTATTTGCTATAATTTCTTGCTTATAATATTTTTATGAATTTTTTCTTAATTCTTCTATTATTACATTCTATTTTATTACTTCATACACTTCTGGTATATTCCTTTTAATTTCTTCATTCCCCTGCGGAACACTGATCCAATCCGATATCCGCTTTTCCCATTCATTCTTTCTCTTCCATTTTATCCTCATTCTAACTTTCCGAGTTTCTCACTCCTTAATAACTCAGGTTCTTTCTCACGTATCCCTTATAACCTTTCAAGACCAAAAAGGGCCCTAAAACACTTCACGCCTGCCTCCCCCTCCTACTCTATTCTCTCACTGATACCCGTACCTCACCTCTTTCCACAATTTTTTTTCTTTATCCCGCTCTTTTGCACTTCTTACTGTCTCCTCTTCCTATGTAATTTTAATGAGTCCGTCTCATCATTTAATTTTTTATCTTCAAATTTCGTATGAAATTTTACTATCGAAAAGGAATCCCATGATTAATGAAATTGCTAAAGGTACTGCCATGAACGCTCCTTTGGGAAAAATACTGTCGTTACCGAGTTTTTTATACATGCGTTTAGATTTTCTAATGTTCTAAAAAAATTCTTCATAGATTTTCAGTGTTGAAATTCCTGGAAATGCTTGTAAATACAAGATAATTTTAGCCTTGACGTTTTATCAGATATAATGCTTTGAGAATCGCAGCCAGGAATCAGCCGTCATGAGTTTACAATTTTAAAATAAAATCAATGATATTTTATCTCATTTTTATTACTTTCCATTAGTTTAGATAGTCCTGGGCGTTCCTAAAAACATATTCATTTAAATTTTATGATTTTATGAGAAAAATAAACTCACAATCAGTTCTTTAAGTAGATGCATGTAAAATATTTTAAGAAATTCCTTCGAGAGTTTAGCACGTAGCACATATTTCAAACGGAGAAGTTTTTAGTACTTGTAAAGACGATTTTTCGGTGGTATAAACATTTAGCCCTTAAAAATTTTTATACCTCCCACAAAACTGAACGTTCATTTTTATTCCCAAAGCAGCGGTCGAGGACCCGTTGTGTCCGTACGGAACGCCCACTACATCCCATTCGAATTTCCCCGAAATAAAAGGCGTAATTCTGGAACAAAGTTATCTCTCGCTACATCTAGTCGATAATAAACGATTCGTACTCAATGATTCCAAAAAGAGAGGGGGCCATTCGAAACGAAGCAAATGAGTTACGCTCTTCTCTCTTTGTCTCCCGCAGGTGTCCCTCAACGTATTAAATGAATCTTTTCCGCATTCGGCCGGGTTCGGAACGAGAATAAAAAGGCATCCCGTCCCATCAAAAATAACTCCTCTTGTTCAATCCAAATCCAGAATTATAATCGCGTCCTCCTCAAACGAAACGTATGTTGGCGTCCTACGCAATTAAAGGACGCCCTAAAAACGTCCGGGCGGACAAGAACGGGGAGTGGAGGAGAAGGTTTATGGAAGGAGCCGGTAATGTTCTAATGCCCTCCACAAAATCGCTCTCTCTTTATATATCAAAAGAGTATTTTATTCGTTGGCTTCGTGGCCATCCTCGGCAGCCCTCGGGGGGTCCCAGTGGTCGTATTTTGGGAGCCGGGGACAGGGCCCTCTTGACCCCACCCACAGCCCGCCGTTCGACCCTTCGGCCCACCCCCTCATAATTTTCTACCTCGCTCCTTTTCTCGGCTCCCACCCCCGATTCCCAGACTTTCTTAACTCTTTTATGGCATTCTCCTAACACTGCCTTCTAGTAAAGTTTGCCCCGTCCACCTCTTTCTCTCCCACACCTTAATCAGTGCCCTTGACTTGCGCGTAACTTTTCTGTACACTCCTTCCGTTGCCGAAGTCTTTCGGCTCATACTCTTCCAATTAAGGAGCTGTGTGAAAGAGCTGAGAAAATCGAGAGAGAAATGAGCGGGGTTACAATCGTTACCTATTTCGTTAATTATCGCTCGATTTTCGAGGAAGAATACTTAATCCTCGCTGCACCTTTGATTGGCCCCGCTTCCCCTCGATTCTTCACTTGGATTTTAACGAAGGGTAGACGTAGGACGAAATTTATCAACTTCCCTTCTCAGCAGGTGCGAGGGCTTGGCTTCTACTATCTTCGCGTATCTTCTTCAATTTGTTGGATCTTCTTTTAATGCGGTATTGAATGTAACTGATGCGTACAGATGTTGCTTTCGGGATGATCACATGATGTGATAATGCAATGGAACTATATAAATTTCGACGCTCATTAATTCATTCTTTGGTAAATGCTTTTTCGTGTGTTCTGAACGTTTTATCCAGAAGATTTCCGTTAGTTCTTTGGTATATCTTGCATAGTTGAATCTACGGCTTTGGGATAGTCAAGTAGGCTGTGTATTTGTATTTGGTGACGGTCCCAGATTCGATTTCCGTTGGGAGCCCATAATAATACGTGTAAAATAACCTGAGATATCGCTGCAAATTTAACCAATGCAACAATAACGCTAAAACCGATAAAATATTAGTTCTAATAACGGTTGCTATTCTCTTGAAAATGGTAAGACTTGGAAAAATTAGGAAGATCTTTTATGTACAGATATTGTGTTTACATATTTTATGTATAACACATTTTGCTTCTTAATAGTAATACAAGGAAATTGCACGATTAGATCCTTTGTATATTCTGCTTAGGTCTAATATCTTCAGTTTATTGTGGAGAAATAGTCCGATCAGGAAACGCTCAGGAGCTATTTTGGATACGTGTTCTGTGTTTTGGACCTTGTAAGCCTTCAGTGAAACCGCAGCATATTTTGCTTCTTACTAGAAATACCGGATAAAAACAAGGAATAGTATGTACAATTGGAAAAAATGATTATGCAACTTCCTTTCGCAAGTCCACTTAACCGAGTTCCTTTAATTCTCTTCGAAAATGATTCGAGCTCAATTTACATTCCATCGTTACAGAACTCCAGTATCATTACTCACATTGCTTTCGTTTACCGAAAGCCCCAAACCGTATTTTTGTCCGCTCAACCGATTCGGCGCTCGGATGGAATAAATCCAGCGGGATGCCGTCGTTATTTTTTTATTATCGAGCACGGAACATTCTTATTTGGAAGGGAACATGGGTTTTAAAGAAAACAACCGGCCCGTTTTCTTCTCCGGAAAAATAACGAAGTTCTAAGGGAAACAGTTATTCCGACCGCCTCAATTATAAAATGAACGTCGTTTAAAAGCGTTTACTCTCTTTGCCGAGGAGGGCAATGGAGTAATGGAGGATGATGGGAGAAAGGGAGAGGACTATAAAAATGTAAAGGCTCCGTAAAGCAACCACGGGTCTTTGCCTATCTCACTGCCGGTCAAGCTCGACCCCCGTGGCATCTTCCTTTTTTACCACCGCCATGTTCTTTCGCCTTCTCCTCCCCTTCAAACACTAAACTCAGCCTAAATCCGGTCCTTTTAGCCTAGGGCTTAAACTCTAACACCCCACAAAGCGCGCATATTTTATAAAATCTCCCTCCTCATCTCTTCCCTTCGCGGGAAGCCTCCATCCGCTCCCCCCTCTTTCTTTTGACACCCCCATACCTTCAACTGTGTATTATTTTTCACACCCACATAACTCCCGAAGGCAATGGTTCTTATCCAAGTGACGCCATCGCTCCACACAACCACCTGATCATATCTTCCACGGCGGAAGAGTTGAGAAAGGGCGTTCGTGTTTTTTCCTCTTTCTCCGTGCCCTTCTCTCTCTCCATCTCGAAGGAGTATTATACGGAGGTGGATTATCACGATAGTGACCCGGTAGAGAATTGGAAAGGAGCGCAAATGTGTAATCCGCGGAAAATTGAGGGAAATTTACCGACTTTCCATCTTCAGCCTGCTTGATTCGGCTCGTTGTTTCTGTCCTGTTTACATTATGGAGTAATGAAGATGTTTCCGACTTTCGATTCTGGATGGGGAATTGGAAAAGAAGTATTTGTAAATCTCATTTGATGCCGCCTCATTTGTACCTACCATATTGTAATCAAAAGACATGGTCTTTGGTTCATAGCTTCAGGATATTCAGTGAAGGTCGAGAAATCGACACCTTGATTATGTTAGTGTTCGACTGAGGAAATAATGAATATGTAACCAGTAATATATTAGTTGTCCATCGTTAAAGTCTGGGGGAACTACTCCTTTTAAAATTTTCTTTGACGAAACTGGATCCTGTATTTATGGAGCACTGTAGGTAATTCATGCGATATTGAAAATTATTTCCAGTGATGGCAATAAGTAGTGCAAAATGCATAATGATTGCTGTTTAACCAATTTGAATAGTTAACAAAGGCAAAAATTGTTGGTTGATTGAAAAAATAAAACCATAATTGTGTGGCATCGATGGTCCATAAATTTTAATGTGATTCTTAGCTGGAGAAGTCTTGAAATACTTTAAAAAATCCCTTGAAGCACACAATCTACACCCACAGCTAATCAAATAACATCCTTATTTTAGTTATTTAATAATAGAAGATAAAAATAAGTTATTTTATAACATAGAATTCAAATTATCTGATGAAAATGTTTCGGTAAACATTTTGCAACATCTCATTTCCAGACTTATTCACGTTTTAGCAGATTAATAATAGTATTCTAGCCGGTCTTTCCTTAGTGAACGTAGTTCATTTAATCAGTACATTCTCATTAACATGGAAAAATCTCTCGTATCGTGTTCCCAAAACCTTTCTCTTTCAACTCACGTTCAGGTCTCCGCAATATCCTCCAAGAGACTTCAACGCCCGCTTTCTTTTCCCTTTATATAGCATAAATCCTTACCCGCGAAATCAACCGCCTAGATATTCCGCTCATGCTCCCCACGCGTTACCTCCTTATGACGGTCCCATCACCGCGACAGATACCACGATAAGGCCCTCAACATCTGCACGGGCCTCGGCAAGGGCTCACATCCTCAACACGCACAAGCGAGGGCTTTCGGAGGTGTTCCGGTCGTCGGAACGTCTGACCCCGCGTAAAGCACATTCATGAAAGCAACGTATTTTATGGAGCGAGCGTCTCGGAGATAGCGAAAGAGGAGGTACGAAAGGGCTGCTTTCGAGAGAAAGAAATAAGAGGGTTGGTCTTTTTGAGGTTTTCGGTCGGCTGCGGTCGTCGGAGGAAATAAAAAAGAGAGGAAAAGAATCCGAGCGTGCTTTATTCTCCGCTCCGTCGTTATTAAAAAAGGGGAAGGAGGAAAGAACAAGTCGAGGACTCCTAATAAATTTGCTTTATCCCGGAATTTCATCCACGAAGTTTTCCCGGCTCTTTTTCTTTTGTTATCAGCGAGTTGAACGCATGAGAACTGTTTTGAATGCCTTCATAGCCTCGGTTCTCTTACCGCGTCTCTTGTTTATTCGAATCCTCATATCTCCGCACTTTCTTCTTCCCGTCTGCCCTTCAAGAACAATGACTGCACGAACGCGGTAATATCTTCTCTTTCCTTTCGTGAGTGTCCTTACGGGGCCCCTGCATGTCGCCTTTCTATTTGTCCCGCCAATAAATTCTATTTTATTTTCCTAAATTTCTGGTTTCGGCTTCCTCTCCGGAGAGAAGGCTCCGCGACGTCGTGGGCTGGAATGCCTTTATCTCCGTGTGTTCATGCGAAAATTATGCGCGCAGGTTGTTGCTCGGCTGAAATGTTCGGATATTCTGTGGTTGATTACTTCATAAATTCAAATTATCGGGGAATGTTTTTGGGGGTTAATCTTCGTAAGTAAGTGGTGAGTAGTAAAACGGCGAGACAGAAATACCTGACCTTTTGAATAATCATCGACTTGAAGTCTGTAAGATACATGTACCTATCTGTTTAAAAATGATTCGGTATTTCGACCATTTTCCTACATATTTCTGATTTCCTAGATTGTTTTCTATTTCGACGCGTCCTTTAATGTGATATGAAATCTCAATAATGCGAAAAAGATTTCTATCATTTTACATCATAAGTTTAATAGGTTGTGTTACTGATCCGTAATATAAAATCGGTAGGAATTCCTGGCTCTACGTTTTATAGCATTGTAATAATTTCACGGATTTCCTTGATTTATTTTAAGAGGACCGGGACTTTTAAAGTATTTTTTATCTCCTGCATTGGGAATACAGCAGTATTTTCTGGAACTTTTAGTATTTTTTGTCCAAGGATGATTATAAATTATAATTCTCAAAATTTTTTTGATACTTTTCTTAATTGCTTCCGCGACAGATTGTAACCGTAATTATTTTTCCCTATTAATTATTTTGTTAGCGATTACTACTATCTTCCAAATCATTTCTAATTGCTTAGTGATATAAATCGTATCATACTAACGTACCATCAAACGTGCAACCCAAATATACTGAAAAACCGAAATTTTCGGGTCCGGGAAAAATTTCCCCGTGAGGTAAGCATACAAACGAAGAGGAAAAGGAATTTTTTCACGATTTTCCACGAAGGTACTCGATAAAAATTAAATAAAAAGAAGTCTGGACAGTCTCCCAAGCGAACGCTTTATGGGTGGGTTTTTATGACAGCGTTTGTTGGCAGATAGGGGATCTTTTGAGCGGATTTCGCGCCAGCTCCGTCTTCTCATTCTTCCCTCAACGTCCACCCGACAACGCCTTGCTCACAAACACGCGGCTAAAGGCGTCACCGAATGTCTTCGAGAAGCAATGCGCGAAGGATAAAATAGGGTACGAAAGGAGGGAGAATAAGAGGCTCCCGGGCTTGTTAAACAGTCGGCCTCATCTCCGGTGCCCTCCTTACCTTTGCTATCGTCTGCGAAGAAAGCGTCCCCTCCCCATTAGAACTATGCCTATCGTCTGTGCTCATCCGACGCCGAGCCTTCCATTTTGCCCACCGGAGGGTGTCGCGGTTGGGTATTCCAGCGCAGCCGGCCAACGCCATGTTTGAGGGCTGCGTTGGGAAATGGGAGAGACAAATCTTCTGGACCTGTGTTGATAAACAAGGCCCTTTACAGCTAGAAATGATCCCTGCAACAATAATTTCGCGCAATAATATTGCATCTATTTATTATTCGATCCTATTCCATTTGTGCATTCTCCGAAGTCAGGGTGACCGTAAATCCTAAACTTTGTGATCGACATAGTATTTTATAGTGAACTAGCAGAAGTACCCGTTGATTCTCAACGGGGATTTTTAATTTCATGAATATCAGTGTAATAACCTTGATCGTAACAAATTCTTCATAATTGTTGTTAAATAGCGAATACCAGACTTTCGAAACCAATATACCAAGAAATGCAAGTCACAATTAAGTCTACAAACCCACTCTAACTCAATATTCAATTTTACGCAGGTTGATGATCTTTTCCGTGACAATGTGTCAAAATGTATCTACATATGAAAGTGAGGCTTACATATAGCTTCTTCTCCCTTGGCTTACATCTTCTTTATATCTAAAGGCAGGTTCTAGTATCTGAATGAGCTTTTCGGTAACAATGTATGAAAATGTATCTACGTATGAAAAGAGGCATACATAATAGCTTCTTCCCCTCTGACTTTTATCTCCTAAAGGAGCAATTTTCTTCTTTCTACGCCGACTGAAGCCGCAAACTTTCGACTGGTCATCATTGAGAGGATATTGTCAGTAACTGAATAAGTGTAATTCCGAGAATGGACAAATACGTCATTGTTGTATTTCTTACGTGAAGAAAAAACTATAGATGTATCATGGAACCAGAAGGTATGTTTCATTGTTTTATCTTGGCTATACTTATAACATGAGGTTGTTAGTGAGAATTCGTGACTCGTATAAAATATAGTGGTATGTTAATTAATGCCCAAAAACGTAGTCGTAGATCTTGGGAATGATTAAGTGCAAGACACAGCGCCATTTTAGGATGAAACGATAAAAGCCATGACAATAGAGGGACAACTTTACCGAAATCAGTCTGTGGAATTATGCTCGTAAGTCGAAATTCATTATATGATAAGTGCATTGGGTTAAGTGAGCAGAAAAGTATTTGATTAAAAACCTAATAAATATTTGCAATTATTTTATTGCTGAAAATATTTTCGATCGAATAATAACATTGGCAGTCTCACTCAGAAATATGTCAGGAAAGTTTCTTTTGGATCCAAGTGATAAGGCTTCGAAAAATGCTAGTTTGATCTCGGTAAACACTTTGCCGATATGTCTGTGTACGGGACTTGGTTAAGATTTTTAGATTTATGTACTCTGCGAGTGACGTATGGCTGGGGAAAATATTAGCAGTGTAAATGATCTGATATATTAATTCCTTCTCCAGTAACTAATGAAAAACTTCTAAGATAAATTATTTCCTGGACCCACAAAATATATTCAGCGTAGAATCTTCACAGTAATCAATAAATACAGACACCACCTACCTCCGTTGAGAAGGTGCATAGTGGCTTAAGTAAATTTACATTTTGTGGTTATCTGTATAGTTTCTTATCCCGAAAACAAACTTATGTTCAAGATGTTTAAGAATTATAACCTATTCTTCGGCTGAGATCAAATTAATAAATTTCAGCGTACAGTATGTTAAATATGTATTGTCATTTGGGTTAGCTGTTTTCAATACCAGAGTTTTATTTCGACATGGCACTCCGTCCAGTAAACACCTAAGTAAATCATACTATATATTCATAACGAAATGCATAAATCAGTAAGTTGATCACGATGCTCGTAATTACAATTGAACGTTGATATTGCTACTGCAGCTATAATTTACGCAGCATTAGTTATTTCTATACGGTTTCGAAAAAAAAACAGAATTTTTCACTTTCAACAATTAACAATACATAAAATCATGCAATTTCATAATATTGAAACTGATAAACAATATGACGAAAAGACAAAGCCATTTATATGAAGATTAAAGTTATAAACAACGCAAAATATACATTACAATACCGGCCATTAATGTTACTTAAGTTTTTTAAACGTTTTTACATCTGTTGCAGTAAGAATTTTTAACACAAAATAGCATAGTATTATAGTGCAGTAGAATAGACTTTATTCATTTGTGATTGAAAAACTGAGAAATGATTTCAAAAACTATTATACTTGTGTCTATGATATCCACAATATACTGCGTTTCAAGTAGGGGTCTCCAAACTTTTCAGCTTTATTAACTATCAAACAGTAGATGCGTCCCGCGGGCAGTAGTTTGGATTTGGATTGAAGTAAGAGATTACCCATTCTACTACAATATCGTAGATTTTTTGCGGTCTACAGATAACTGAAATCCCTTTACCTTTTTAGGCTTTGAAATGTTACTTATTCGCTCCTGACCACTCGTCGCTCAAAATTTAAAAGAAAACAAAGACCGATTAAACATAAGAAATAAGGACGTCCGTAATTTCCGTCAAAACTCAAAAATAATATGAGAGATGTCCACAACTTACCACATTATTGTTTTAAATCACTGGAATTGACAGCGAGAATGCAAATTCTATCAACGTACGAATTTCAAAATCGTTTTATTTCACTGAAAATTCAGTTAACAATTACGTTACCATAAACAAAACTCGGTTTTCACAGACGCTTAAAGAAAATTGAAAAAATCAATGAAAAAATTTTCGTACATTTCAACGTGCGTTTCTTCACAGGATATTGTTTGTCACAAAAAAATTTAAAATGCCTTTCAATTTTTTCTTCATCATAAATCTTCAACTCTTATTTTCAAAATTTATTTTAACTGGCCATGTCCAGTTTAATCCGCCATGTCTTCTTCTTCTAACACATGAGTTCGGAATCAACAATCGCCTTGATTGTCAAGGGTTTGTTTATAACATGAAAATTTAGACGGAATTTTCGTATATTTTATCAAAATTCTTGCAATTTCAAATCGCATACGATATTTCTCAGCCAAAATATCTAAATCTTTATTCTATTTCCCTTGTTTTGAAATATATATATGTATATATTCTTAGATCACATTAGGATAAGCAGTACCACGTTTAAAGTTACATTTTCATACAGGTACAAAGGGGCCAAATGAATCAAGCATTAAACGTAAATGACAGAAATAAATTACATTTCACTCAAATAACCAACGATGAATATTCTACTCGGAAAGTAAATGTATTTTGGAACTGACTGGTATCTCAATCTTAAAATGTGTAACATAAACACGAACCACAAAAGTAATCGCAATGTCAAAATAGAAACAAAAATTAAACACCAATAACAGAAGGATAGGAAATGAATATGGAGTGGAAGCACTTAAAAACAACGATTGAATCAATTTTTATATTCTGCATGTAATAAAATAAAATTTCTTTACCTTTTTGGTCTATCATACGATGCTCGAGGTTTGCTACAACTTTACAACTCGCCGTTCAACTCTTCAAAGATTACAAACACCGAATCTGGGAAATCTTTACGTTCTTCTCTAACTCCATTCTCGTCAATCGCTAAATACATCATTGCAAAGAGATTAGATCTAGTACTTAATTCAGAAGAATATACTTCAAAACTTACGCAACGTACCAGGATATTTATACGCAACCAGTTGAATTGATCGACAGAAATCCATTTTCAGTAAACCACTGTTATAAATCTCATTTCATTTTACGAAAAAGACGGTAAACAATTAAGTTGATGTAAATAAAACTTGGTTGCTACAGACTCGTCAACAAAATTCGAATTTAAAAAAAATTATATCGTCAAGGGAATGAGTTGTTTACTACATGGAAATTTAGACAAAATTTTCGTATATTTTATCAAAATTCTCGCAATTTCGAGTCGCAAACGATATTTCACGACCAAAATAAGAATCTTTATTCTATTTCCCTTCTTTTGATGCTAGTTTCGACTTCCTACGACTGTTCTTTCTAATTTAGTTTTGCAAAAGAAACGAATCATGCAACAAAAAAAATGAACTTTACGTGTATTTCTTATGCAAACTGTTTTACTCGTCTGGATTCGAACCGTGGACTTTAGGCAAATATTAAGTACCACTTGATCATCCCAGGGAATACATTTAATGATGTTAAAAGTTAGAACATCGTGTGACGTCTAGTTTTCGAGATTATCTGGAACATACAAACATACAAACAAACATCCATTTTTATATATATATATAAGATTTGCAGTGCTTATTTATAATATGATATTGTTACTCTTTTTACCTATTGAGATTTAAAGCTATGAGTAACTTTCAGAAACCGTGTTTTAGACAAACTATAAGCTTTCAATGGATCTTAACGATACAAAAATCCCTATCAATGGAATACAAGCAGAATGTAAATAGTGCCTACCTTTTCCCCTTAGTTTTACAATTTTCAGTAAATTACATAGTGTGATTGTTAGGATGAAGCTAGAAGAGATCCAATAAATCCTTTAATTTTCGCAATAATATTTTCTGCTGGATGTAAATAACACGGAGAAGAAAGACTAATTCAAAGTAAATATTATTACTAATTAATAGTAATAGGACAACCCTTTTTAGCATTGATCCACCAGGTGGCTCATTAGAGCTTATTTGGGATAACAATATTCCTTATCATGGAGGGGTTTTAAGAAAAATGTAACCAAAAATAAAATCCTCGAACGAAAAACTATTGAATCTGTTGTTTTGGGCCTTTTCCAGCCTCCTCCATTCCCCCCCTCTTGCTAAGCGATCTAATGTGACATCCCACCCAAATAACAACTGGCGCCTTCCGCAATCCATATCCTCCTAACGGTCTCAAAAGAAAGCCATCCTCCGCGAGTTTTCCTACAGTAAAACGGAAATAATGGATCACCTTATCATTAGGTATTTTTCTCTCCTCGCGAGACGAAATTCCCGAGAGACAAGCTACGGCAAACTTCTAACTCCGTTTCTGACAAAGGCTATATCGAAGGGCTTATGGCAACGGTTATTTCGTTTGCGCACTTAAAGTGTCGAGTAGGTTGTGAGAATTTCACGGCAGTGCACTCCGTCTTACAAATGCTAGGAATTCGACGCGTTCATTTAACGTTTACCGATAAAGCTTTTAGGTGTATCTTTCATCGGACAACGAACCTTGGGATACAGAAGTGAACATCTCGGTGGGGACAGGAAAGCAATTTTCAAACGGCAACGATGTTTAATGACTTCCGTTTCGTAATACCGATGCATTACTATGCACATGCATCACATTTCATTGAGCATGATTTCCATTTGAATGGTGACTTTGGATGGGTTTCTCCATTGATTGTTCTCTTAACTTGCCCGTCACGGTTCGATTTATGGATTTTGTTTACTTCTTTCTTGAAATTCAGTTTAATGTTATAATAGTGTAATGGTATAATCGTTCGGTTTTGAGTCTAATAATGTGCTCGATTTTAGACTATGTAGCAATTACATATTATTGATCAAATTTTCATTCTGTTACATTTAACGAAACAAATCAAGCGATACATGGTGGAATCTCTCCATAATTTAATAAAATAAGGTATAAGATTTGACAGTTCCACAAATTATATAATCTCGAAGCTGGTCGCGTGTGTGATTGTCCATTTTTGGTTTTTAATGATACATTTGAACCATGCATATTTTAAGAACTTTTAACCAAGAAATTAAAATTTTTCACTTTATCTAAATACGTTACTAGTGCTTGTTTTGCACATGAAATGAATCGTAAGCTATTGAGTAACGTTCATGGTAGAATATTAACTCGTCATTTCAAATGTTGTCTAACGGTGTACCATTTTCCAAAATACTTTACGTCGTCTGGTGTATTCTTATAACTAATCGTTGACTAAAATATTTCTTTTACTTGTATGCAATGTCATAACCTACCATAAAATACCGAGATACTTTCCTTTACTCTATATTGTATATTGTATAATATTGTAATAGACAGATACAATAATAATACAAACACTATAATATATATAGTAAAGGAAAGTATCTCGGTTATATATTGTATATTATATATATTGTATTATATTATATATTGTATTATATATTATATATTGTATAAAAAATATTCAAATTTAGAAATTCTATTTTCTAAAGTTAAGTTATTGGTGACGTTAATTAATCTTGTTTTATTTTCCTTTTCTTCCAACAGATACGTATAAACGTCCTGGATAAGAACGACAGCCCTCCTTCGTTCAGAGACACTCCGATCGAGTACACGGTGTCAGAGGACCTGTCTGCTGGGCAGGCTGTGGCAACTCTACGCGCCACTGACCCTGACACCCTGGGAACCCTCACCTACACCTTGGTGTCCACCGAAGGAGGAGACGAATCCAGATTCGAATTGGATGCAAACACTGGAGTATTGAGGCTGAAGCAGGCTCTGGATAGAGAGGAAAGGGATACTTATCGACTTGTGGTTAGAGCTTCGGATGGGATACAGAATACGGATGCTGATGTTACCATCAAGGTAAGTGTCCTTAAAAGTTTTGAATACTACTGAAATATCTTAAACGATATAAGTTGTAGTAGTAATCCGATCTGGGTATTTGCCGATCCGATAATGAACGTAAGTTAAGAGAAGTAGATGCTAGGAAGAGTCACTTTAAAAATTCATTCTTTCCGCGAACGATACGCGACAATAATAGAGCAAAGAAGTAGTTTAGATCAACTGATGTTTATACCCCCTGCCACACACCAAAAGGCGGCTCAAATGGTATTAATGTAGATGTAAATGTTCGGAAACGATGAGTTTTAGGAATGGAAGAATGGAATAGGGAATTTGAATTTCTTTTTCTTGTTGGTTCCGATTCATGTTCATTAAGATGGAGAGTAAATACTTTAACGCCACTCGCTTCATACTGTTTAAGTATGATAATTTCGCCTTCAGTTTGCATCGCTCCCATTCTTTCATAATTTTAGTTTTGCTAATACAATTGAGCAGTGATATTATTTACGGGCTCTCAGAGTCGACTTCAGTAAATGAATAAGTGTTATAGGAATAGAGGAGTTGGAAAATGGATGCGTTAAATTCTCTTAATTCGTTAGTGGTGATTAATATATTAGTGCCATCTGTAATGAGATATATTGTTCAGTATGTCATTCTTGATCTCCATGTCATTTTCTACGTATACAAAATCAACACTGGAGTATAATTTACCCTAGACTTCATTCTTTATGAAAGATTTCGTTACAGCTGTTAACTAGTTGGTGAATAGACTCCTTTTCATCTTATATGCGTTTAAGGCTCTTAACCGTATTGGCCTTAACCTGATAGATAGTTTTCGCTACCTTCGGCATAGAGAATTCATCACATCCTAGATGAGAATTCTAGGTGGAGAGTAAAGCCTAAAATATTATTTGGACCAGTTTATATTTCTTCACCTTAGAAGTTCAGTGCGAGTCAATGTAATTATACTATGATTGTTTTCGCATGTAAGTCTTTATGTTACCAGTAAATGTGGTCCTTAGCGATCATTAAACGAAAACCTGACCGTATGAAATGCGTCGTACGATTGCTTTCGGAATGAAGCAACCTTTCGGCTGTTCACTCTCGCTGCCGCGGCCCTCGCGAGAACCTAAAGTCTGAGGCGGTGTTTGCATAGCGGGATGAGCTTCGGAGACGGGACTAAATGGCGGCGTATTGAAGAGGCCGAGCGAGGACGGTCTGTGTGTGCTTATATTTGGTAGCAATTTCTAACCATTATGTTCGGTTGGAATCCGAGGTGAGATATACGTTCTGATGACGTCACCAGGGTACTTTAACCGTCGGCGCGAGGACTTCCGAGGCAAAGATGGCTTTTCCAGAGGCACTTTTTCTTCATCTCGTCGTCGACCGGGAGCCATCAATCCCCGGGAGCCATATGACACTACAATGGCGTCTAAATGGATCTGAAACCGCGGGTTATCAAGTCGGGAATGGAAAAAAATAATGTCTTGCCTCTCGAGCATAAAGGACGTGATTTGGAATTCCAATGAGATCGTAGATCACACGGGGAGAGAGAAAAAAGTCGCATCCCCTCCCTCTCATTACCATAAGTATCCAGCTGCGAGCACCAGTGCGCCGGCGCGGATGCATGCAGGCGCGAATGAACGCGTGCAACAACTCGGAGGAAAAGGTTGGTGCACGGTGTTGCGGAGAGAAGCGCCGTCCACTGCTTCGGCTGCGAAGGTGTTTCGTTAAAGTGAAACCCGAGTCGAAGTCGAGTCGTACCGAAATACTCTTACAGGAGAATTCATTGTGAGGTACGATCTTCATCCATCAGTTTTTATACGTATGCGAAAATGTCTAAATTATTCCATCGCGATAAATGTGGTTGACGCAAGCATCGAGAAGGTTACGGAAGATTCATCGGAAGATCGATTAATTCCTAACGAATATGCGCGTACTGGTGAGATATTGGTTTTCCAAGTGTCAGTATAGTGGAAGTCGCGGTATATTTCTATCAGTGACAGAATAAATTTAATCATATCCCAATAAATCTCAAAATGGTTGAAGTAGTTGTCTACGAAAAGAACCTTTTCAACGTATTCAAATTCAGTCAGAATTCTTTTATGGAAGCAAATTCATTTATTTATTGATAATATATCAACAAACAGCAGGAGACCAATTACAGTTGACAGTCAACTATAATAATAATTAAACAATAATATAAATAATAACACGGTAGGGTGAGATTACACAGATCAGAGTTACAGGATTCGCATTATATAAGATTTTCCATGAAAAAATTGAATATTTGATTGTCCAGGTAACATTTTTTTATACAAGCCTTCTAGCTAAACTGGTTGCTACCGATGTGACAACTGTTGAAATCAGCGAGTCTGAAACCGACGCAGGACTTGTTATCATCGCATCGGTTTAATTGACGCTTCAAGGTAACAGAGGAAATATCCTTAGATATGAAAATGTCTTGTATTTGGAAAAAGTGCAAAATTTACTTGAAAAGCATCAAGAGAAGGGTACTTAGAGAAAAAATGCTCGGCTTACATGGCAAATAATACGTATAGTGAGGAATATTTTGTTTTAGCTTCACATAATACGACGTTTTATCTTAAATCTCGTGGCTGAATCAAATCTGGTGGCTGATTTCCAAGAACGCGGAAGTCCATGCTCTGTTTTTGGGCATCTCAATTCCGGCGTTATCTTCTTTTATGAAGATTTCGAAGCGTACGCGCCTTGTTGTTAACTCTCTCTCGAGGGAAAACTATTCAAAGGATACACGTTTATGCTTTTCGCGTCGAAGAAAAGGTTAGAAGTCGGTGTGTCGGCGTTTACGACTCCTCCACGGAATTCGGTTGGCTTCTCCTTTTATAAGAACTCAAAGCCCATTCTCCTCACGCGTCAGATTTACCATAGGTTGTATGCAACCGTATTAAAATGCCTTGAAATCTTGATTTCTTGTTCAAAGGTCCACCCCATGTTGTCTTGTGTATAAATATTTCAAAACAAGCGATGTTTTTTAGGAGAAGTCGTAAATTGTCTTCCCTCGGTGGTGCCTCGAGAAACGTTCCGGCAAATCATGTTGTGTTACTATGGCTACTCCAATCCAATATTAAGCCTCACTTGTCTAAATGACAGATTCTGGAATATGAAATGTGAGCTCCGGGAATTCTTCTTAGGCTCCGTAAAAGTAAGATACGCATTTGCGTTAATCAGATTACACGCTCACACATATAATCATAGGCAAATAAGAGCACCGCCATTTTCGGAATGCGGAATTGATCGCGGCGGTGAATCACTAAGGATTACATTTGCAAATATTTACTCTTAATTTCCATGTCTGCTTAAAGTAAGTAGAATATGAGCAAGGATTCGAGTAATATTTGATGATGTCAAATGATAAGGCGCGCAATGTAGCGAATGGAAGAAATGACGTGATATATACGCTACGGCACATGCAGAAATAGAGGAGGTTATCACTTCAGAATTGATATTCGTTATTATAATTTCGATTGTAAATTTTTAGAGGCCTAGATTTATTAAATTAAACTCAGTTATATACTCGTTAGGAGCACATAAAAATCAAGGTATTGAGGATTATTTCGCTTTTGCATTACATATCTGTCAGCCAGGTTCGTGATTTATTACGCTGTTTTGTCCGCCATATCATACGCATTTAACATTATCTCTTTCAATCCACTTTTTTAATACTTCTCAAACAATCCAATAGAAAACATTTTCATCTGAAGTGATTTCTTTGAAAATTCCAAATTCAATTAAAATACCTAAAATTGTTTTGGATTGATCTCTTAGTTAATTTAGAAAATGTTTCTCTTCGTGAAATCAAATATCTATGTATACTTTCAGAAGATAAGATTGCTACTATTGAGATATTTACCTATACATGACTAATTATTCAGTACTATCAATAAACAGGGAAAGTGAACATGGAGAATATTTTTTAATTTGTAACATGTAAAGTAGCTACTCAAAAATCTAATTAACTTCGTAGTTACGTTTATGTGTAACTTCTTGACGTAACGTACTGTAGAAGAGGCCTATTGGTTAAACGTGAACGGCGTATATAGAAAATACCATGAAACGACATCGAAATTAAAGGAAAATATCGAGGGTTGGGTGTCGATTCACGCTTGGTAAGGAAAAACCCGTGGATGATGAAAGCTGTGAAGTAGGAGACGAGAATTTATGGGTGATATGAGTAAAGAGAGAATGAACAAGTATTTTTTGGATAGGAAGATGGCGACGGCGTACCTTCGCTGATTTGTTTCCTAGGTATCGAGAGAAGGAAAAAGTGGGAGATGACGACGTCATGGTGTTTGTTGAAAACAGTTGGTCACTCTAAGGGAAGGCGCAAGTAGGTATTGTCGGCGAAGGCCGTCTCTTCAGCCCCCTTCCTCTTCTTCTCGCTTGTTTTCTCTATCTCTTTGTGAGGAGACTTTAACGCGCGGTATGGCGCGGGCAGCCGCCCGTGGAAGTGGTTCCGGAGAGGTGTCCAATCAACGATCTTACTTTTATACGGGCCCTGTCCTCGGAAAGGAATGACTTCGTTCCTGAATGAAGTGTGCAATTACGTCGTGGCAGCGTGTAATGATACTATCTACGGCAAGTCCGGCGTGTTAAAAAAGTCGACGGGGATTGAAAAAGAAAACCATCTCTGCCATCCGCGAATTTCCGTTTCCATTAATCGCGTCAATAAATATGTGATACGACTTTTTTCGCTCGTCGATGACGACTGGAGGGCACATTTTTACCAACATGTCGATGGGGGTGAGTGACAGAGATGGTTTAGAAATTCTAACTGAAAAAATCGCTCTTACTTAGATTAATTATGAGGATTCTCGTATTCTTCTGTCAACGTCTTCTCTATTATTCGATAGCCCTTGTATTTATAAGTAACTTCAGATAGTTGACTCTTCTTTAATATGTAAGCAATAAGGACATCAGCAGAGGGGGGAAAGCTATTAGTATATTCCAACTAAATAGATCAATTTAATAAAGTTTAGTAACTTCTACTAGATTAAATTCTAGAACTAGAAGACATTTTAGAATTTCTTAGAAGTTCTAGAATCCTTCACTGGAACTAATTCTTGTGGAAATTACTCAATGTTTTTTATTTGATCTATTTAGTATGGCTCCCTTCCGCAAAGTTGAGCTTGACCATATTAGATTTAGTATATTCCAAAGTAATATCTTCGCGGATTTTACTTACACATTTTTGTTTCGTGTAAATCTTAATTTAAATGCCCGTAAACGTCTAAATTGCTGAATACGACATATTTTTTAAATATAACTTCCACGCTTTCCTGCAATACAAACATTGTTTATTTACTAAAATAGGGAGAATACTTAACGCCATAGCATATATTTTACTTTTGGAAAATCAAGGATAGCGTTGCCCATTATTTCTCATGATTTTCATTTCAATCAGCCTTGCATGCATGCGTTGACGTCCAATGAGGGCATTCGAGTGCTGAAATGACAAATAATTAGCATTTTTAGGTACCCATTCATACACATCCATCCTTGGAACGTATCACAACAGTCTCCTTTGTCCTCTCGTCGCACTAACCCCTTATCGGCGGCATCTCCTCAACATAATACGTTGAAAACACACACATTTCACGAAACGGAATGAATTGAAATTAAGCACGAAACATGTTGAAGTCACCTGAAACGAATTAACGATTCCTTCCTCCTCCACAAAGGCTTGTCTTCGCAAACACTCCAGAACCCAGAATCGACCGAAATGGCGTATTTCACTCCGCGGCGAGCTCCCTCGAAATTAACCAGTCAAACGTCGGGCGAAGAACACGCGCGGAGATCAATATGTCTCTTTAGAGTTGCGAGTGCGTCACACTTTCCCATGCGGATATTTATTGAAAACAGCGACGCGCCCACGTCGTCCACCGATGGACGGGGGAGGATTCGTAAGAGCGGTAATCACACACGAGAGAAACGTTTCCATGGGAGGAGTTGCGTTCGCGGAGAAAAATCCATTGCGACGTGGTCGGTCGGCGCGGAAAATATAAGGTAGAGAGAGGTGGGGTCGGAGCACAATGGTCGAACGCACAAGCGCACGAGCATGCGCACGCGAATATTTCGCGCGACGGTGAAAATGAACTGAGGAGAAGGAGGCTTATCTCGTACGGTTATTATTTTTAGGAGTGTTTTCTCTCCGTGTTTTTTTTTATCGATGGTTCCCCAAGAAGGTGACCTGAAAGCTGTTAAAAAAATGTATGAAGTTGCTTTTGAAAGAATGCTGGCTTTCACTCAATTAATGGGTGTATGCATTTGCTTGCTAATAATTTCCCGAATATTCGTAAAATAATGAAAATTTTCAATTCGATCTCTTTACGAATATCATGGAAAACGACCTCTTGAGTATGGTTTATAGTAATCACAGTTTACATCGAGTATAACATGGATGGTTCCAGATGGATGATGTAAAAGTTGCAATTAACTTAAATACTTCTTCGAGATTAGATTGTCTGCTTGAATTTTCCCTTCTATTTCGAATAAGCAGTGTACGTTGTCCTGAACAAATCTCGCTATCAAAGATGATAAATAAATCTATAATTAAAATAACGGAGAATTGTTTGCGGAACATTCTCTATATTATATTCATAGAAGTAGAGCAGGAGCAGAATGTTCTAGAAATAATCGTACATTTTATTTTCCCTTGTCAAAGATATGGACTGAAATTATTCATATACTAACACGATTAACTGTCACATGTTTATAAAGAAATCCAAATACAACTTAAAAAAACGCAAATGCACCGTATAGTATTTTTGATAGATAGTGCTCTACATAAGATGTGAAATGGAATCCAAGGAATTTATTCTAGCAAGGGAGTTAGTTTTCAGAGTAAAATAGCATAAATAAAAATGTTATCAGAGTTTAATTCGTAAATGAGTCTTAAAACAAAGAACTACCGTTATTTACGGACTATAAGACGCACTTTTTTCATCAAAAATTGTCTCCATCATTCAGGTGCTTCTTATACTCGAAATCAATATAAAAATGTCCAGTGTTTGATTTAAAATTCTAAATTCTCTCCAGTCTTAAAATTGGCCATATATTCGATGCCGCGGGATACCTTTCTCTATTTATTCCAAGAGGACTTACTTCACAATTGCAACCTCTCGATGTCTTGAATTTTTTCATTTTTCATGTGATTTTCACTGTGGTGAATTTTTAAAAGAAATTGCTTGAAAATTTAGGTGCGTCTTATAATCCGTAAAAACGGTGTATGGGTTTAATAACGTATTTACAAAAAAATAATAAAGAACCACGCTATAATATACATAGCGGGGGATGAAAGGAAGGCTTAAATATAACCTGGTGTTTATTAATACATAAAGCACACATACGAACACACCCTTGAAAAATTACTCGCAAGAATGACACGTGAAAGAGTGAAAACGATTGTCGAAAGGGGTGTGAGATGAGAAATGGAGAGGCGTTGAGCCGTACAATCGAAAAAGGACGTGCACGATCAAAGTGAGCGTTTAACACCGCAGCTCTTTACTGTTCTTGCCAAACAGTACTTCTAATTAAAGAGAGTTTCCCCATCGCGTCCCCACCTAATGCACACGCTAATATTTACGTTCAGCAGCAGCGGGAGAAAGAACTCGTTGCAGCGGGAAGTGGGCGTCGACCCACTGGAATGGGGAGAGATGGATTGACAGACGCCGTAATAGATTTGCTCGAGTAATTCCCCGAGTCCCTGACCGCAAGACTCCCGATGAAAAATATGACTTATTTTCTCCGCTCCGAGAATGAAAGACTGGCATCAATGCCCCGATCCCTGTCGGCATCGAGACATGGTCGTTATGCGAGAGATTAAAGTCTGTAGATGCAACAGAATGTTAGTGTTACTCTGACAATGAGAGGAGAAATATTAGTGCTCCCAGAAGGCCATTGATTGCCTTTCCTCAGAATGGTGCCGTTGTGGGAGTTGAATTTGTACCAATTTCGAAGCTAATTGTTGATTCGTTAATTCCATAACTTTTCTCCAGTTTATTGTTGCTTGAAGAAGTTTAATCATTATTTCTAAGAGATGTAAAAAGTCAATGTTTTTGCAGTAGTCATGCTTAATAGAACGTTTTATTGGTGGATAAATGGATGGAGAATGTTTACTATTCGCTCGAATTTTCCCTATTAGAGTTAATGAACCTAAAATGATGACAATGACTTATTAAAATATGTGACTGTGTAAATTAGGCCAGTAGATGGCTTTTATGAGACGAAAATGTTGGATGATAGAAACAGAAATATAAATAGTTTGTTATTTAAATGACTTCTGCTTGAACATAAATTAACGCTTGCTGTATTGATATCCCTTGTTATGAACCACAAATTTAGTAATAAAAATGTTTTCATTGAATGAAGCATCTCAGAGATGAAAATTTTATCTGCAATTCAGTGTAGTTATATAATGTCACAAATAACTAAAATTTATAAATATATTTAATGCAGATGTACAGTCCTGGCCAAAATTAACGCAGCACCGGCCGTAAGGATCGCTAGGGAGGTGCTGCGTTAATTTTGGCCAGGAGTGTACTTTAAGGTAGCCCTTATTTGTGTGCTGGTTTTGTTTGTCTACCTGGAATTTACATCTACATTTAAATAGGAGTTAATAATTGATTACTAACAATTGGTGCTTTTACTAAGCTTATAAGATGGACTATTTGATATTCGATTGCGGTATCCTGGGATGATAAATACCGCTGAAAAGTACCAATAAATAAGAGCAAGATTGAAGTTGGTTGCTTCACTTGTGAAGTGTGACTTTCTTCAATACAAGTGATAATTAATGCAGGCAGCTGTTTCCATTTGATTTTAGATATTGACGTTCTCTAGATATCGCCTATATTGGGATATTACCATCCTTGTTTTCTCTATGAATCATTTTTTGCTATTACGAGTGGTTTGGGAAATTTAGAAATCTTTTTTTTTTTAAGGCTGTTAGGGTATCCATAATTGTTCTGCAGAATCCATAGCTGAACACGTTAGAAAAGGCACTTTCGTCAAGATGTACCTTCCACTGTACTAGCTTACCACCGTTTTGATAAGAGAATGTACTATTTTGAATTAAAATTCTTAGCATCATCGTGCTGTCTCGACTAAGAGCACAATTTCTATTCTCCGGAGTGGCGGGTTGTGCTGTGTGAGATTTGACCCTCCTCCGTGCGCGACCTTCGAGGGAAAGAGACGAGGAGCGGTGGAAAGAGAATTCTTTTGAAAGCAGAGAGAATGAAAGGGTGTGCAGTGCCGCGTAATGAGGAGATAGAGGAAGGAAAGAAAGTGGAGTACGCCCGATTTGCTCGGGAAAGTTTTCTAGAAGGGCTTTGTCGAGGGCGTAGGTCGCCTAGGAGATGCGGAGGTGGCGCAGATTCCTCACGAAGTGAATGCATTCGCGATGCATTTCTCCGTGTCTTTCTGCGTCCACTCCTTCCACCGAATCACCACGCTTCTCGCCGTATAAATCCATCTGCCCGAGAACGTCCCTCGGCCATGTTAGTCTTGAGCGATCCCGTGATTGACTCCTGCGTCCTTGGATGCTGTTCTATGCAAAAAGGTGGTGACTCTGCCAGGCAGTTTGCAACACGTCCGTTCTACTATTAGGGTTCTCTGCCGGGGACAGTATTAGGTTTCTGCATTTTATGGGAGACGGACGCGTTCTGCAGCGGTCACGAAGTGGAGTCAGACTCGTTGCCTCCAGTTATTCCATAAGACGTCCGATTGAAGAAATGCGGAGGAGGCGTCAGAGCATTTGCCTACTATCGTGGTCCCGGGTTGGAATTCCGCCTAGGGCATTCGCTTTCCTTTTCAGAGCTCTTCTCGCTCCATCGTGATATGCGCTCAAGGTTCGTGGCTGAGGTAGAGCTATAAAACCATCTTCCAATAGAAATGAACAACTTTTATTACGTACAGCTCTTTTAATAAGTACCCATATTTCAATAAATGTGCATCCTGATAATTTTACCCTCATTTTTTATCGTCTTAAGTTTGAAAAAATTATCATAAATGAATGTCGCCAATATATTTCTCTAAATAAACATAATAACGGGCTGATATGGAAGCGGCTTATTATGTACAAGAACGGAAGATATTTTTTAATTATTTGATGGGGCTAAAAAGTATCCTTGTGTTAATTAGACGAGAAAAGATGCTTATAATTAATTATCATTATGATTGTGAAACTCTATTATGGTTGCATGACAATGAAATTTTATGTATATCTCATTCTTATTCTTATGAGGATACGTCATGAAACTACCATAAATATTATTCCAAAAGGCATAAAACTTGTAGAAGTTTCGTTCTACTGGTTGTATACCTAATGATTTTATTAAAAAACCAGAACACGTCGAGATTGTGCATTTATTTATCTTGAACGGATCTTAAAAATGAATGGAAGACCTAGTAAATTTGTCTGTCAAGAATATCTTCTTATTTCGTTCACTTAATTCTTTTGACCGTTGCTTAATCTAAAAATTGAATGTCGTTTATTTCATTGCATCGTTTTTCTGGCTCCGCTTTCTCAAGATCTCATCTAAGCTCTTAAAAGAGTGTGGACAAGGTACTTCTTCTAAGAAGAATCTAATATATTAAATCTGCGAAAACGCATAAGCGAGTTTTGGAAATGTGCTTTTGCCTACGTCGGCCTCCAATAGAGCAAACCTAGTTCGATCTTCTGCGTCATTTATGAGGTAATATACGGATACGTTTAGTAAAATGGTCCAGGATACTCTTATGTTATTTCACACTACAGTTATTTAGCTTAACATATTAAGAATTTATCAAAATTATCCTTACATAGGTTGTATCCCTTATCTTTTGGGGTATTTAGCATCGTTGGTTTAAGTTTCATATAAATCATATCAACCGACATTAAAAAAAGTAATTACGAAATTGAAATATTTTCAGTATTATATATGCCATAATTCAAGCACAATTCGTGATGCAATTCTTGAACAAGAGGAGGATATTTAACCAGTTCACCAAGCATCCAAAATAACTTAACCATGAAAAGAAAAGAAAACATTTATTTCGGAGGTGTTTGAACCTGCTTTCGTCAGTTTTTCTCCCTCGCATTTTGGGATCCACAGCCGCAGGAAAGGATTCATGCACTCATTACTCGCGAAAGTCACAGTTGAACAACATTCCGGCAAAGGAATGAGGCAAAGGCATCTCTCTCCACGGATCGATCTCACTCCTTGCAAAAGAAGCTCTCGGAGAATTCAGACGGCGGCGAAACTTGTGTTCGGAACAACTGCATCTCGTTCTCCTCTCCGCGGAGAGAGCGGGAAAGAGATGCGCTCATTCAACCTCACTTAACATCCTAGAGAGACGAATGCCTTAACCTCCGCAGCCACGGTGTCGTCCCAGGTCGCTCTGCAACCAGCGACGAAAAGGCATCTTCAAGGCGGAAACAGAGCTCGGAATCCGAACGGATTATCGTGCCTTTGTTTGGATGCCGAAAATGTCGAACTGCTTGAGTTGGATGCAATGAGGAATTCTCTGAAAGGTGTGAAGTGATTTAACCCCTTCGATCGGAAGGATTATTCGATGATAATCTTATGATAGATAGCTTTGGTTTATCTGTGTGGAGATTAAGAGGTATGAATAATTAAATATATGAGAGAGGAAAAACCAAGAAGAAGGAGAATATATAATAAGGAGAACTCCATCATATTCCTTTAATAGATGGCTAATGATAATCGAAAGGATCCATTCATTAGAAAATAAATACTAGAGTCATTGATTGAAAAAGGTATTTGCGGATATTAGTGAAATCGATTCTTGCATCTCGTCAAGTATTCCTTCAATTTCATCGCCATTGGTGGATTTTATGAGAAGACTGGATCTTATTTCTTTCATTTATTTTAACTTTAGGTATCAATTTTCACTGCATTAGGCGCTTGTGTAATTTTGCGTTATCATTCATTCTTATCGAAAATTGTTTATTAGCGTCATGTTTTTAATTACTGAACGGTGTTTACATTTCAACTCATTGAAACTGGTAGGCTAAGGAACGCAACAAAGCTCTATTTAATACACATTACCCTTTACTTTTACGTCAGCTGATAACTCATACTTATCAATTTCTTGCGTTATGATGATTTAAGAGAGAAATGTAATGGAATTCGTTTCACGTCTATAGAAAATATTTATCGCTAATCGATTACTGCCTTATTAGCATTTTATAGTTATAAACTCCATCATCCTCCTTTTGCTGTTTTTTATAACAATAAACACAGTTATTGATGAAGAAATGTTTTTATCCGCACTAATCATGGAATTCATTCTCGAATTAGCTGCTTCCTTCTTTTCTTAAAAGAAAACAAAGGTAAGAGAAGACAATAGGAGCGAAAACTCGGGTTTGTTGACCCTTCGACAATGCAACATTTCCGCAAAGGCATTCGAACCCCGATCTCATGCGAGGAGTACCCGTTCCTCGCGAATTTCTCCGCTGAAAACAAGCAGACGATGGAAATCCGAGAGCGGAATAAAACAGCAGAGTAACTCGCTCTTCTTTTTCGGAGAATTCTCCCAGAATCTGAGGGAAATCGCACTATAACGGCGCTTTTCGGAAATGACTAAACAGACGACCCATTTCTCCCGTACTCCTTTTATTTAGACTTTCCTCCCCTTTCGTGTTTTTCTTCTAAAAAGGACGTTGCAAAAGATTTAATCTGTGGCGGAATAGACGAGGGCGAGCCCATTGTATTTTATTGGTTTAGATGTACTTGAGAGGGAGTATGGGGTAGGAAGGAGATGCGAGAAGCGTTTTGCAGAATGTACCAATGAGGAAATGGGTGGATTGGAGTTAGAAAAGAGGTTAGGAAGGAAGCGGAATGGGGATAAAGTAGAAGAAAAGAAGTAAAGGGTTATAAGGATAAAAGTAGGATTTTATATTTGGATGTAGATGAGGAATGCTTCATAAAGAGATGATATTAGGCTGGCTGCAAAATCAAGACGAAAATAGGATGATAGTTGGAAAGCTAATTGCAAGAAAATAAATAAAAGAATAACAGAAGATATTTTATCGTTACCAGAATCCACGAATTCTTAGAAATGACATGTGGTAAACTAATACACATGTAGTGAACTATTTACTAATCATACAATAAGGACCTTTATAAACAAACGAAGGTTAACATGAGGTCAACGTAGTGGCGCTACACGTATGTAAGGATAGGTGCCAGTAAAATATCCTATTAACTCTGAGATATTACTTGGAGTTTGATTTCAGAATCAGATACAGATATTGCATTAAGTGTACTCCATTGATAATTAGAATATAAATCATTTTGTACGCCATGATTTAATTTCCGCTTTTCTTCCCAGTTATCCTATCAAAGGATACCGCTTATTGTCCATCTCGCTTTCAGCTAAACATTTGAGAGTTGATAACGAAGATAGAAAAACTAGACCCAGCTTATGGGAATAGAGAGATTGATAGAGATCAACATCATCTGCTGATGTAACAGAGATACGAAGGAATGAATAAACAGAGGAAAGTGATGGAGGAGAGGATGTGAAGTCGGAAGATCGGGAAGAAAGATAGAAAAAGATGCTGAACTAATTACCATAGGAAAATTTTAGAAGAAGGATAGAGATAGAGGGAATGGTAAGAAAGGTAGAGGCAGGAAATATTAGTAGGTTAGTTGGCAGTGAAAAGAAGCCGTGTGGAGGAATGAGCTGGATTCAGCAAAATGAATGAAGTGGAGTTAGAAGCAGAGGTTGTGGGGGAGGCTTAGAATGTAGTCGGGATGCAGCAGTGCAGTGGGCAGAGAGGAACAAGAGTCGTAACGGAGGACGAAGAATAAGGATAGAGAATGTGCTCTGGACGAACGAACGGCTTCGGGCAGGCGACGACGCTGTTTTCCAAAGGTGGTTGACCGCCGCCGCGTTCGAAGACCGGTCATGTGGTGGCGTGGATGGAGGAGACAAGGAGCGGGGAAGCGAAGAGGGGGAAGCGGAGAGGAAGAACGTCCTGTGTGCTTCAGCCATTCCTTTACATCGAATCGAAGACAAAAGGTCCACGGAGGCTGGTCGCCGTCTCCCCGAGCGTTATACGGCTCTGCCCCCCTCACCCTCCGCGCACCACGAAAGATGGCTGGATGAAACATCACTCGACCCGAGGGAGAAACACCTGTGGTGATTTGAGGTGTGCAGCCTCCTCCACCTGCGAGATAACCCAGATAATCTCTCGGGGGTTGCCGGGGAGGGCTCCGCGCCGCGGGAGGGGCGAAGGCTTTTTGGGGGCGAAAAATGTTATCAATCACTCGGTTGTTTCCGCAGAGGTTTTTTGCTTGCGACGAATGCGAGAAATGCCGTGCGTTTCGGTGCACCGGTGTTGCATTCGGTGGAGATTCGCCTCTCGGGTGCATATTTACGCCGAATGCGGATGCAGAGTAACATCTGCCGTAAGAATTATGTGTCCGGACTTTTGAAGGGATTACCTGTCGTAGTTTAAAGAAATTACAGCAGTTTAGTCATTCATAACTCAGATTATTCATTTAAAATGCGTTAAAGATAGGTGGTTCACGTTATCTCCATGAAAAAGGTTTACATAATGTTTACGTTTTAATAGACCTGTTTCATATTCTGAATGTTTAATATAGGATGCGTAAAAATCTTCTGTCGTCAATTTTTGTAGAAAAGGTTAAACAAGGGATGCACAAAAAGCGTTAAACTATTGAAGCATTTATGAATAATTTAGTGCTAAAATTGCTCGACTTCTCCAGCTCATTCATAGCAGAAATCGCATCAATATGCCTAATTTCCAATACAGCATTCATCCCTTATTGATGAAACAATGTGTAATGGCGTTCGAAGCTTACAAATTTACAAAGGTATCCCGTCTAAGATGCGAAACTGAATAGTGTATCATTTCTACGTCACATTCTGATTTTGGATTGAAAGCGGTAAATAAAATGAAGATTAAACATGAAATATAAATCATAAACTTTTGTTTACCTGCTTACGGAATTCTCATTGAACTCTTTTACTGCAAAATGGAGCTTTATAGACAGAAATTATCTGAACTTAGCGCCTATCTCGTCTGCCCTAGTTTCTAGTTCATATAGGCTTTGGGACCTAATTTGGGTTATTTTGAAGACAAGTGATTGTGAGAAGACGCCTGAACGCCAGGAAGATTGCCAATAAATATCTTTTGGTTATGCACGAGAATAAGTATAGTCATCAGATCATAAACGAAGCACTATAATTCTCCCTTTCTCCATTATTACTCTTATTAATTCTTAGGTCAATCTTAAATGGTTTTGTACATCTCTATAAATTTTGTTAATTGTAACTTTACCATTTCTTACCCGTTACTTCCGTATTATATTACTTGATATCCAAGATTTTTCTCGTGTATTTTTCCTGTTTTCAGGAATATTTTAATGTCTACTGTGACATTCAGAGTACGCCTTATGTTCAGTCACTTTTAACAATTATTAAATTCACAATGTAGTGTCATTCTTCTATTACTTATCAAAATTGATAACTTCCTGGTTTTGAATGTCTGCTCAAATGTCGGTATTAAAACTTTATCCCAGAGTTTTTCTATGTCGATGTGATGTATTTGGTTCTTCTTTGTTTATTCACTTCCTCGACGAAAACTTTAAATTGCTTAGACAATAATTCTATTGATAAAATCAGGTTTCGAAAATTTGGCACTTTTTCGTTTAGAATGCATTTCCGTCAATCCATCATTTCCATCAGCTTATTTATTCCGTCTTTATTTTTCACTTGGCCACTAGTCCACTGAGGACTTACTGCAGTTTTATCAATGTCTTTATTTATTCTGAAAAAATACAAATAAGCACCAGGCCAGGTGGCAGTCATTTCTGTGGGGGGAGGGAAAAATTAAATAATCTGCCTGGTATTCACCCTAGTCGGGAGGAAAACACCCCAAAACCTCCATCTCTCTCTCTATATATATATATATATATATATATATATATATATATATATATATATATATAATTAAAATATCTCAAAATTTACAAAAATAACATAATATTTCAAAAAACAACAATGCTACAACAAAATCACGTAAGCCTTTTAATTTTATTCATGAATGCATTGTAAGAAGGGTGAAAAGGTTCTAAAACTTCTCCAAGTAAATTTTTCTATTCCTCGATTTAGAAATTAATATTTACAAACATCTGTTCTCGGTTTACGGGTAGCGACTTAATGATTGTGGTCGTTTCTCCCGAGGTAATCCGGTTCCCTGAGTCTATTGTTTAATTCTTTGAACGAAGGCTTTCCAGTAATAGTTTTGTATATATTCCATAACCAATTTGCTTGACGTCTATATTCTAATTTTTCCCAACCAAGTTCTTCAACAGTTACGCTATCTTTAAATCGTGAGTGCGAAGTAAATTTCGGGAATTTAGGAGAGGCATCGAGAGATAACCGCAAGGGAGACGAGTGGCGGGAGGGGTTAAAGAACCCCGTGTTGGCGAAGAAGTGGATTAGAGAGGAAATGGGAATCACGGGCGATGACAAGAAAATAATTTGAATCCCTCGCCGTGTTTTGTTTTTCCCGCACAAGTATTTAACGCCGCTCGTTGGGAGAAAGGCGGTGAATGTTCTTAGTGGGGAGAGCGGGTGGGAGTGCGGCCTCAGAATGGGGAAAGAGGAATCTCAACCAAATTAAAGCTAGGGCAGCATTCTTTGACCATTTCACGTCCCTCCCTCCCCAAAGAAAAGAAAAAGACGAGCATATTACGTTCTCCATATCAAAGGAGTAGATGTTTAAATTATTATGCTGGGAAATTGTTCTGCCGCAACAAGCTTGAAGTCCTCCGTAGCCCTGAAATGAGGCTGAGTTCGCAGAGCATACCGCCAGATGGTGTAGCAAAATAATATAAGATGAGGAATTGTTTGCAGCTAAAGGGTGGGCCATTTCAAAGTTTCTTTTTAATATTTTTTATTCACAATGGATTTAGTTCAATAGGATACAAATATTGATTTGGGATAAGACATAAAAAACACTATTAAATATACAATATTATAAAAATCTTTGGAAAATCACCAATTGAACAATTTGAAGTTAATCATCGAGAAGGATAATTCGTTGATAAAACTGCTTAATACAGAAATACATATGCTCATAAACATCTCCATCAATTGAATATGTTTTTAAAATATATACAACACAATTTCACAACTTATTATGTATAAATGCAATTAATAAAATAATATTTATACTTATATAATTTATACTGATAATATTTTTTATACAATTTGAAACAAAAAGCAAAGCAGACAAAATTAAAAATAAAGAAGATACGTTAGTTGAAAAAGTAAATAATTCCGGAGATATATTCTCTACATAGATTGTTTTGACAAAATACAATTTGCCCATTAGAGTCCTGCCAAACCAAATATGGTTTGTCGGCGGATTTATTGTATTTAATATAATTTAATAGTAAATTTATAATAGAAATAATAAAAAATCTAAATATTAAATATTAAATGCATGTCATAAATAATACATAAAAATATTATTTTTTAAATTTATAATAATTTATAATTTTCTTCAACGATGGCCACCCCAGATTTTGAACCTTGTTAAAAGAAAATTTAAGTTTCCTAAATTAATTTATCAATCACTCGGGATGTAAATAGCGTAGTTTCCATAAATTTGGTGTTGTTGTATTTTATGGGAACCGTCACCCATTCGATAATGAATCTCCGAATGGATTACGGCAGTAAAATAGCAATTGAATGAATGCTGGGAGACAATAAAATGTCAATCAGTACCTAGTGGGCCTAACATTTGAAATTTGATGACGACATAGGACAATAAAGTCGAAACTGAAACTACGTAAACTCTACGGTGCATGTGTACCGCAATCCCTAACGCTTTCCTTTAAAAGCAGGTGCTTGACCTCTGTGTCACCTTAGTGAAAACAACATCTCCGCTATTTAATAGCGATATATTTCTCATGGGAATGTCAACAGAAACCGTTGTTTCCTATTTTAGGACTATCTTAAATTGAGAATCGGAAGAGTGGAGAGGAGCGGGCAATAGGATTATATGAAGCGAGATAAGTTAATTGCTATGAAAAGGATCTCAAAAGAAATTCTTCAAGTTGTTTACATTTTGAAAAACGTGTATTTTATTATACTTCCTTGTTAAACGGATTCATCTGATCTGTTCCTTGTCGGTGAATGCATCTTCTTAATTTTTATGTATCATACCAGTTACAAAGTATCCCCTTTTCTATTATTGCTATATTATAATTTCAATCTCCGTTTTTCAGATCATTAAATGTTATTGTTAGTAGCATGGCAAATCGTCTTGGAGTAATTTATGTTGTCATCTATTAAGCAAATGAAAAAGAGCAATTGTCTGGATAGTAAAGTAAAAAGTTGTATTTGATAAGGTTTGATTCTGTGTATATTTTAAGAAGATTTAAAAGATGCTAGAAAATGTAACCCGAAAAAGAAAGTTTATTTGAAACTTATTTACCAGCTAATAGCTTCTCAATGGTTTTCGTGATTATCCTCAATTTTAATTTTAGATGAGATGTTTACTTATGATATCGAAACACTATTGCTATAGGGGCAGGGATAGTATTACAACTTTTCATTCCATCACTGTTGTTTTTTATGCATTCATTTGAATTCAGAAAGAAACAAACGTAAACATGGAGTCAGAGATGTGTGTATTGTTGAAGGATAGGTAGAGCAGCTTTGATTTAACCTTCCCAAACCAAAGCACTTTTCCTTCGGTGATCTGCATACATACGCCTACCCTACTTACGTATTACAATGAGAGTTCAATTAGGCCTTGAATCTTGGAATGTTCCCCCATCTCGGTGCTGTACCCTATCCTCCCCTCATTTCTCACATCGGAAGAAAGCCCATTACGAGAGATCAAGCTGTGGATGCCCTTGTACCCAGCCCAGTTACGATTCTTCATCTCGATATATATCCAGATTATCAATAGACTTCGGCATGCAAATATGAGCTTGATCGATAGTTGGGTCATCAGAAGTCAAGGAATGATCCTTTCAGCGGAGCGACGGGAGAGCCATTCTTTGATAACTCGCCGACGGATCTCCTGTTCCCTTCCCTCTTCTTGTCACTCAAACGAGCCGAGATTTCCTATAAGGCTCCTCTCATCCTTCACCTCCCCCATTGAGAATGTTATCTATCTTAGGTTCTCTCTTCGCTTTTCGAATACTCGGCTTTTTCGGCTCCTTAGTATGTCGCAGTAACTTTCTGTTTTCTCACGTTGTCTGAGTTAGGTTGCCTATCATAGTTGCTCTTTTGTAGATTTATGATCCACAAATAATTAAATTAAACAACCAGTATTTCGCCTTATTTCGCACCTCCAAGGTCCCGAGTTCGAAACTCGAATAGTCAGATTTTTTGTTAGGAAATATTTGTGTGCGTTCGTTGTTAATTTTTACGTTGAATGCTGCAATTGTCCTGTAAACTTAATGAATGTTTGAGGAGATTTTCTAATGAATAAGTAAAAGTTGACAGGTTGACTTTGTACGCATGTATGTATACTGTACAATATATATCAACCTGATTACAATAGGTTCTCAAATATTTATGTCAACATGTATATTTATGTGCTCCAACAAGCACTTATACGTAATCTATTGTTGAAATACATCACTAAGATTGTACGAAGGAAACCAATTTATAAGCAACTCAGCGAAAAATTGATTTAAACTCTACTTCCAAACGAGATCAATTTTAATAAGAGATTCTGTTTACTACCTGATATTTCCCAACTATATTTACTAAGATCGGAAGTTTCTGTGAAAGATCTTTAAGTAGAGAACTTCGTTAGGGTAGTAAAACCGCTTTGAAACATTCATCATGCCGCATTTCTGACTCTCTGAATAATCGGTATTTGAGTTTGATCGATAAAACCTCGGATAGTAGCTGAATGAAAGTTTTGGATGCATGCCAAGTTTCTACGAAACATTTTATGCGATACTTTGTGTGCGCTCCGGTATTACCTGGACCAATTTAGCAACTTGATAATAATTGAATCTTCGACGGTTGTATTAATTGAGTAATAACTCTTACGATGTTACGGATTTGGAATAGGAGATCGTTAAAAATTTTCAACCTTTATCTTCGGAATGATGCGTTCTCAAGCGTATCTGGAGGTAGTTTATGATTGAAAATTTATTCATAATTGGTTCCGCAGCGATTTAAATTTGCTTGCTCCTTAAAATTAATTATTATGAAAATGATGTTTAGAACAAAATTAAATCTTTTAAATTCTGGTAACTGTTGTTGACGTTGTCAACGTTGGAAAGAAGGAAAGAGTTGAAATATTGTGAAGGGATTGAATCGCTCAAAATATATGCGTGTGTGCGTACGAAAGTTTAAGCCATTTTCTGGAGAAAAACAAATATACATGGTATATTCTTCTGTATAAATTAGGAGTATCTAACCACCGAAGTGTTTAGAAATTTTGTTTTTATTCATCAATATCATATCAAAGTAATAATAGCATGCATCTATAATAATTAAAAATTAATTAGGATTAATATTTATAGCTTTTAGCTATCTATGAATTTATCGTAATATTTCTTACAATATAATGGCTGGCAGTATATTTAGTACTTAACCCTAGATTTAATTCTTCAATGCCATAACCTTAGAGCCTGACATTATGTATAATTACCACATGTTTTTAGATTTAAAATGACTAGGAGCAAAACTTTCCCAGATAATTAGGCAGCAGGCAGCCCTCCATTCGTCGATCGTGATAACGTCATGATTGCAATGTTGATGGAGCGTTGATACATTATTCATTCACAGTAATTAACAAGTATGTTGCAAGGATATCAAGTAGCAGGAACGATTTTACACTTTTAAAAAATAGTACGGATGGGAAATATTACTGTGGAATCCCATGTAAGCGTCTTTCGAGGAGGATTCTTAAAGACATTCTAATTATTTCTTTCCCCCTGTGTGCAGAATCGCTCTTATACCTGTAATCTACGGGTTGCGTTCGAAGCGAGGAGCTTAGTAATTAATCTAAGACTCTCTGCAGGAAAAAAACGAGACCCCCATTATGTAAGGCATGTGTCAACTGAAGTTGCTACCGTGGATCGGTCTAGTTGCTAGGTTAATAACACGCATGGATATTCCTCGGTCACGGAAGGGAAAGAAACAAAAGACAATCATTATCCGCTTCCTAATGGCGATTTCGAATGCAAATCTTCGAATCATGGTGTATTCCCACGCAGGAGGTGGAAGAATTGAATAAAAAATTGATCACCGGATTACTTTACTATCGTCTAGGGCGTTTTTATGATGAATTGAAGAATGAGGAATTATATTTGATGCGCACTTCATTTTTTCAATTATTCATTCTTGATTACTCATTAGGACAATACTATCTACGTACCGATTTTGATCGACTTTAATGGAAGAAATTAATACAAAATGCACTTCAATTTTTTTTACGTCATCCGCGAAAGAGTAATGAATTGAAGACTACGAGAATAACATCAACTGTTGGAGTTGAGAAATGTCCGCACAATCAAATCATAAGTAACAAAAAAGAACGCTATATTATTCTAGCTCATGATCTTCTTCCTTTTTAAAGGCTATATCCTCATCAGCATATGTAAAAAAACAGGTTAAAAAATGTCGAGGCATTCGAGAACATTTATATCTCGAAGAATGTTTGCGAGTGTAATGTGAGGCTAATAAGGAAAGACTTTGGTCTCTTATTGTCGAGCGGGAGGAATGCAAGAATTGACTTTGTGATATTAAGGCATACCTTTCGAATGTTTTGTGGTCGGACATTAAAGATGCCCACCGCTTTATTTGAGTGATAAATAAAGCTGAGGATTGGAAAGAAATTCCTCCCGAGTATCTCCAAACAAAATCAAAATGAAAGCGATTAATCAAGGAGATAATACATACACTTCTTTGTGTCTCAGATATTGCCAATTTGGACATAGCAATGGGTAATCTCAAAGCTTTAGGCCGCACGACTTATTGCTGGAAATAAGTCCGAATTTTCTGTTGGTTGGAAGAGTTCTTTAACCCACACAAAGATCGCTTTCGTAAATCTGTGGAAATACTAGGCATTTTCCACGTATGACTCACTTCTTCCCGATAGATGCTCTTTCCTAGGCTGACAGCGCTGAGGAAATCCACCTTTCTAAATGCTAAATACCCTTTACCTAGTGTTTTTTTCTCATAATAGTTGAGCCACTTGCTTCGAGGTGAGGCGTGGAGATTGGACTGCTAAGAGAAATACAAGTATATAAATCTACGTTTAGATAACTTTCCTGCAAGCCACTTTCCGGTGTGTGGCAGGAGGTTTTTATGTAAAATCAATCCATCCAATTTTGCCTTGGTTTAATAATTGGAGTTGTATTATATAAAAATGTCTCCTGGAGACGCTTCAATACGACTTATGAAAGAGTTGGATTCTGTAGTTTATATTCATCGTATCTTGTTCGGGTTTGCTTCGCTGATTTATTCCATCTTAGATGAATCCTAGAATATTGAATATTACTTCCAGGAATGAACTTGCCGGTTGAACAGTCAGAATCTAGCGTCCTTACTGTTTCAATCATTCTCTAAGGTTCATTCCCCATCTCCTCATTGCTGTTCAGAAAATAAATCGATGAATTCTAAGCGATCTGTGCTAGATAGGGTGTTTTTTTTTAATGTTACTTCTTCGATCAAGGAAATAATCAGTGATTTTGCTTCCCTTCCCTCTTTCATTTGAGCCAATGATTGCCAAACCGCATTGATTTGCAAAATCAATATCAGAAACGGGTTTACCCAATTCTTTTGCAACTGACCATGCAAACCGATTTTAGGAATAAATTTAATCATAGAGTAGGCTTTCTCTATGTCTTGATTTTAATCATATTCTTCTATCTATTCCGGTGAATAGTCAAAATTTAAAGACAGAAAAGGGTTTGAGTAAATTCAAGTCTACATCATATACTCTGAAAGCCGAAGAAATTTTGATCAATACTGAATCATGCTAAGAAATAATATAAAGTATACCGCTGACAGAACGGAAGTGAAATAATCGTCACGAAGTACCAAAACCATCAAAGGAATATATCGGCCTGATACGCATATGCCTATGCTAAGAAAGAAATTAGACTATTATTAATTTAGACTATTTATCAATCCGTATATATTTAATCCTTATGGGTCCTATAAACTACTATGATTATTTTCATTTTAACTTTTTTATTTATTGAAATAATTTAATCTAAAAATAATCATGTATGTTTATATCAACTAAAAACAACTTAGGATAAATGTGTGATTTATAACTCAATCATAACTACTATTTCTAAATTTAACCATCTATGTTTATTGAATTTTTACTCTATTTATGTGCCCAACTCATGAATCATATTTTCCTCCACAGGTCACGGACACCAATGACAATGCTCCAGTTTTCTCGGAGAGCGCATACTCGTTCGACGTGGCGGAGGATGCGACAAGGGGGTCCCGCGTGGGGGCAGTGGAGGCCACTGACGAAGACGAAGGCGCCAACGGACAAGTGACGTACACAGTGGTGTCCGACTGGGCGAACGACGTCTTCTCGCTCAACCCACAGTCAGGAGTATTCACGCTAACATCGCGACTCGACTACGAAGAGGTAAGGGAACATTCCATATCTTCTCTCCGGAGCTAAAAACACGTTCTGCCAATTGCTGCAAGGAAAACATACATTTCCCTCAGTTCATATGCTAAAATGATGATACACTACGGATCAATCGACTCTCTATGTAAAATGATTTCTATTAGAGAGAATCTTCACAAATTCATGAATGATCAAGTGTTTTCTATATCGATGTGTATGAAAGCCTTCTTTTCGTTCGAGGATTATTTCTCATATCAGAAAATATTTTAAAGGAAACACTGCTTTTGTAAACAGATGCAAAATGTAAAGTTAAAACCTTACAGAATACATTTAATTTTGTAGGCATTTTCTTATGTATTAATTTGTTTGATGCTATACAAGTTTTTGGAGAACTAAAGATAATATTAGGCAAGGGATATAGGAAATCAATGTAAAAAAAGCTGTTGATGTTTCTTCAGTTTCATGAAGCAAAAACTTGGATTGATAGTACGATTTTCATAAAAAATCACTTTTTAATGTAAAATTTATCAATGAATACAATTTTCAACCCTCATTTCTCACGGTTTTAAAGTTTCTTCGAAAGTTTTAAAGTTTTATCTCCATTGGCAATAATAAAATTTTCCCATCGTTAAAAAATATATTTTGCAAAATGTAGGAGCCCGTCTACATGATTCAAGTTTCGTTTAATTAATTAAATTTCAAGTGTTAACAGGATTATAATTTTACGAATTCACGTTATTTCAGACTTTTGTGCCAGGGTTATGTTTATACGAATTCAAATTTCAGACTTTTGAGCCAAGGATAATAAACTCCGTTATGTAGTATGGTAATAATGGTTCTGATACAGTTCAAAAACATCACAAAAACAACTGCGTAGTAGTAACAAATGTAATTTACGTACTTTGTATGGGGAAGGTAGGAGGAAGAATAAGAATTGTAGGTGAGCATTCCAATATGAGTGGGAAACATCCAGCAGCAGAGGGTGATTTTTTAAAAGAGATAGAAGTCACGTTTCGCGTGGTTTGCGCTAAAAGAGCAGAAAGGCGGCGAAGAAGGAGTTGGATCCCTTTCTGTCATCCTCTCGCACAATGGGAGCCTCCGATCGGATATGCATGTCCATTGCGATTCGTTGTCGCTAAGGGGCTGAGGGCGGCAAAGGAGGCCAGATAAAGGCAGCTATGATAAAGAAGGCAGAGAAGGACAAAATGAGGATGTGAGGCAGAGAGTGTAAATATCTGGGTCCGAAAGTGGAAAGAGATGTCCAACTTATTTTTGCATTGTAGGTAAACTACTTATGTTTACAGGATTTCGTTGTCATAGAATTTATGCGATTTTAGTGCTTTCTAATTAGAAATATAGGCAGTGACAATATTATGAATATTTTGTGTTAAATTTTTTCTTCTTCTTCATTAATTTCCTCGATGAAAGTGTATCGATTCAGTATAAAAACTGATTGAAAATATATTTGTTTACGTTTTTGAATGAGAGAAAATATGCTCTCAGCTTATGTTGCTTCTATAACTGATGGTAGGAATCAGATTTTATTGAAATCTCAACCTAACGATTTATCACCATTGCAATTAATCTTTAGTAAAGTATGTTAACTGAAACGATGAAAATTGTTTTTATATTGCGGGTAGTATAGGTTTTAAGGATGAGCATATTTAAACTGTAGCTTAAAATTGAATCTCTGATTAGTTAAAATGATAACCAGAAAGAGCAAAATAAGGAAAGAGCAAATTGTAGTTTTATTATTGTGATGTACTAAAAATAATGAATGTTTTTAGGAAGAGTATTTCTCAAATAGTAGTTACAGTAAAGTGGGAATACAGTATAATCAATTATTTCTGACCGTATTTCGTGGAAAGACATCATGAAATAAAGGAAACAAAAGAAATTACTCAGTGTTTCCCTTTATTTCATGGGAATGCAGCATATTGAGAGGTAGGAGAAGTGAGCGTAGAAAATCTTTGGCATCTGGATGGATCGCAGTAGAAGATACCTATTTTTAGCTTCTGTAGATTAAAATAATAGTGGAAGATAAGTAAATAAATATTTTTAGTAGCGTTCAACCTATACATTTTCGGATGAGTTCATTGTTAAATCCTCTGGAAACTGGTATTGAAAATTGTATCAGCCGTGTACTCCTCCTCCGCATTGCAGCCTTCCTTTCAACCTTCCGCCCCCATACACTGCGCCCCTCTTTTTTCCCTCGAACCCGGGCCTTTCTCAAGCATTAGTGTCTTAGGAGTCGAAGGGTAGAGGCATATGGGGAACGTGCGGCGGTATAAGAAGAAGATGAAGGGAAAGGTTGGCGACTGCAACGCATGCCATTTCAAGAGCGGCCACAAATCCTTTCGCATCGGCTGTTTTAAAGCTTTTATGTATTCCGGTCGCTGAGGGTGATAGAGGAAAGCGTTGTGGCCATTGACTTCAGACACATTATGCTAATTCGGGAGAAACTCAAGGCTGTTTTCGCTCTATAAAAATTTCTGAGGGTTTTTATTGGCGGAATCGCTCTGTTTGTGACACAATCAAGCGAGGAGATGGGAATATTCGATATAATTCAATGGGTATGATTTCCGCTGTCGGAAAATTACATTCCTCATTTCCTCTTTAGCTCTATTTATCCTCCCAAAATATATTAAATAACCACTCACCACTTTCATATAAGCATGAACTATTAGCATATTCTTTTATAAAGTCGTAGTTTATTACAGTTTTCTCTCACTGGACTATACATATCTGTATTATTAATAATTTCATGGGAATGATTTGTTCAGTTGAGAAATTAAATATCACCATTCCCTCTTTGCTTTTTTATTAATGTTCAAAAATAAATTTAATTACCATTCACAACTTTAACATAAGCATGAGCTTTCTTCGGTTTCGTTTATCCTTGTTCAAACACCATTTCGTAATTTACCACAGTTTTATTTCACTAGATTTCTGTACCATTGATAATCCCATGAACTATCTCAAATATATTATCATATATAAATTCTTATTCAATACCTACCATTCCATGAATGGATCTTATCGCCTTACAAGAAGTATATTTGTTATGTCATGTACAAATCAAGTTCTATATAAAAACCCGAACGTAGGCAGAAAGATGTGATGCGAATTATTGATCTCCTTTAAATTTTCTTGGACTCGTATCACTTGGATAAGTCACTTAATCACGTGCAGTTATTAGCGATCGTTTTCATTCCTGAACGGAGTGACTGATATGAAACATGAGGTCACTTCATGAATAGCGATTGAATCATCGTCACACGGGAGGAATTGTAATGACATAACTCTTTGAAAGTCCTCATCTCAATTGGAAATAACGTAACTCGTGTCAGTGATTTCAACATGCTGTCGGCGACTCTTTGTACGCCGGTACATACCTCTGTTTGTAGTCGTGGCATAAGGCCCGCAAAGTGAAGGAATTCTCGCAGAATAAGTCGAATTCCACCTATTCCGGATTTTGATAAATGTGACTTGAATCCCCTAAGATACTGTCCATGTTTAATCGAATGGTCAATGCACGTATACTTCAGTTTTATAAATTATTGGTACCAGTAATGCTCTGCATCGTTAATGATGTGTCTATGATTCGGTTCATAATACGCATTTTTATTTCATCCTTCATGCATTATCCTGATCATCATCAAAGTTTCATTTACAGAGAAAAATATGGTCTTTAGCATCTTCATGGTATTTACTTTTGGTATTGAATTCGATCAGGAAGAGATGGTTTATGCACATCTCACAGCTAAAATAATACTATTACACAGTTTAAAAAAATTATAGTCATCTGTTATCATCAGACTGCATCGCTATCTGGAGCGTTCATCTTTCAAGAATCGAAGAATTTTATTTATTCTTAGAAAATGTGTTTTATTAACTCCAAAAGTCTGATATGGTTCATGTAAGTTTTATGATACCATTATAGTGTTACAGCATCAAGAGAGCCTCTACTCATCAGTTACCTGGCAGTATTCTTGAAAGTGTTTCGCTAGCTAAGGCCATTTCACACATGGGGTCCCACCGGGAATCGAACCTGGAACAGATTTTCAAAGCACTTACCGCCCAATTGGCTATCCGGAAGCTCTTTCACCTTTTTATATACGTCTTTAGTACGTGTATACACGTAAGATGGAAAACTTCTTGCTCTATTGGCATTTGTATATTCTCTTCCCGTAATTTGGATTATTGTTAGATTCATTAAAAACGGCTAGAAAATGTCAATTGAAATAAGTGTGTGTATTTGATTTATGGTGCGTTGACAGCTTATGTCATTTAGCACCGTTTCGTAATTTAAATTATTGACTCATACCTCTGAAGACTTTAGCAGCATGTGCCTTGAAGTATGCTAACCTTTGAGGTCGGTTAAAATTTATTTAGCATCAAATAAATAAATATATAGATTAACCAATTGAAATATACAAAATAAGTCACCTTTTATACTGGGAAATCAAATGCACCGACACCTACTTCCGTTTAGTTGTGTCGTAAGAGACGAATGAAGTGAGCAGTTCTTACCCGAGAAGCAACAAAGGGGAGCAGCGGAGAAGGCGCTTAGGAGCAAAACGCGCCTAAAAATCGTCCCGTCATGCCGCGCCATAAGTCTCCTCGATGGGATTAAGGCGGCAAAAGACAGAGGAGTCCCATTCTTCAATGAGATCCTCGAGTAAACGAGTCTCGTATTTTTGCTCACCTCGTGCGCATTCAATTAGCCGCACCGCTCCCATAGCGGATGCCGGATAAAACGAGCATATTGAAGCCCCGCCATAGAGCGTGATAGAATAGAGCGGAGAAAAGAGTCTTTTCTAAGGTCTTTCCCATATGGAAAGGACCTCTGCGCTTCCCTCGGAAGACACGCAGTGTAAGAAATGATTAACGCCGACAGAGTGACTTGTGCGCCTTCCCTCCCACGGCGGTATGCAATTCCTACCCTCGCTACCTTTCAGAGTAGGTATGTATGTATGTACGAATGCGGGTTGTTGTGAGGTACGTCTCCTCCTCCCTTTTTTCCTCTATATTCATCAGTCACCTCTCCCCCACTCGCTCCTTCCCTTCTCATCGCTCTGTCACTCTTGCAAATTTCATCTCTCGATTCTCTTATCTCTCCTCTTTATCTTCCCTTGTCCTTTACTCTCTGCCTTCCCTACATTCCAGTTCTACATTCCCTTCTCTCTCCAATTCCGCCTTTTTATCTTCTTCGTGTTAATCTATTTTCGTCGAATTTCGTGTTCGCATTATAACCACCTATTCCGAGCTCGGTAGGAATCGTTAAAAAAAAGTGTGTGGGATTCATAGAGAAAGGTGAATTTTTTAGACGATTGATGAATACAGATATTTCTATCTTTAACTGAAATATTGCTACTCTTCTTGAGAAATAATGACATGAAACTGCCCCATTGAAACATGTAATATGCACAAAACATTCCTATGTTTTATATCATGTGCTCAATAAATCACTACGTACATACAATTAAATATTCTGTATAAAGTTAACAATTACTCAATTAATTCTGGCAATATCTGGTGAAACTCATTCATATTATAACCAATGAAAGAAAATCTGACGCGTTTGCCTTTGAGGAAAGCGGTCCTGGGCTCGGTTCCCGATGGGAGCCAATGTGCGAAATGACCTAAGCTTTTGAAGTACTCTTAACAATACTACTAGAAAATCTGGCTTTTTACACAGGAAATATAAAAATAAAAGAATAAAAAATACAAGGAAAGGATTAAAGGCAATAAAAATATATATGTTTTTCTTTGGACCCAGTCAATGTTGTTCATTGTTTCATTGAAATTTATTCTCTTTAAAGTGTTAGTATTCTGAAATCAGAAGGGATGTTTGAAGTAATATAGAAGAAGTTAAAAATTTATACGTGACAATTGTGAACTTGAAAAAAATCTATGGAATTCCATTTAACATGAAGAAGCTATTCACGATATTAGAAGTGGTCGGTAATGATAGAGTAGTTTTAGTGTTCTGAGAGATTCAATATTTTGAGAGAGAAACAACTATTCTCTCCTACACAAATTTCGCACTTGATTATCTCATCAATAGTCAATAGTTCTATACGATTTAAGGTATTATATGCTTCGGCTAAGTTTATCGGTACTATTATTATAGTTAGGAACTCAGTAGTATAGACTACCTGCAATAGCTTCCATCACTTTTTGCATTCCGTAAATGTTATTCCGTTTAAGAACCCGGGAACCCGGGATGAGTATCGGGGACCACATCTCCGATTCCCCCGTTCGAATTCGGATCGAAACGTCCACAAAACAAGCAGCGATTCATATTTGCATACGACACTGTTAAGTCGATCGGACTCCTTTTCGAATTAATACGCCCACGAGGCTCCTTTAGTTTCGACCCACTGAGAATTCAGAGCTCCCTCACGACCGATGGTCAATGACACCCTCCTCCACATAAAAAAGAGAAACTGCTCTCCTCATCCCACACCACACCTCAATCTCCTACATAATTACTCTTCGAGGATGACTTCTTTATTTTTTATATTTTAATGGCGGGAGAAAAAAATATCGAGTAATTGGCACGGTCTCTTGATATAGTGAAAATGAACTCCACCTCTCTACTTTTCTCCACCTTAACAATTCAATTATATTGCTTTGTCCATCATCGGAGAATTATTTGATATCGAGTCGGGATCATGGTTTTGCAGCAAATTAATCGTTTTATGATCAAAAAGCTCGCCGAATTCCGCAATAACGGTCCTTTACGCAGCGGAATGGATCCGTTGAGGAGCGGTTTCGCGTTTCTATAGTCAAGATTGTCTCAACAGGTGTACAACAATGTTCTGATTAATTGCAGGTACGCAGTTAATGTGCCGTGGGAATTTTTATGGTTCTCGAGTACGTATTTGCGTGAGATAAAGCCACAAAAGTTTGAGATATATATACTCTATACTTCGATTACATTTTTCAATAATAGTATTATGAGATTTTATTTTCTCATACGTTTCCTACCCTTAACAATATTTGATCAACCCTTTGGTAACTCCAACCAGCTAATGATATTAACTTTTGATAGTAGATATATTGCAGCGTGCTGTTAAGTTTTAGACAATACGTGCGCCTCAGAAGGAAAATGGTTGGTCAATGACATTGTAAAACGTATTATCGGCATTTTATATCTTCGAATCTAGAATGAGACGAAGCCAAAAGCTCTTTCTTGAGAATGGGTTAATCTTTTAGTTGAGTAATTTTCATATCTCGTCAAATCTATACGAGGTCTACGTTTAAAGAATTTTCTTTTAAATTTACAATATTATATGATTAGAGCTTGCATCGAAGTCGTTGACCTAGGTGTTTAACAATATTCAATGGCAATATTAAATTCATGCAGGATTAAAAATTCATGCAGTTGAAAAATATTGTAGAGGAGAAGATATATATATATGTAATTGTGAATAAACGAGGCAAACATCGTTTTGAATCTTTCTTTCTTAATCTTACTTCTTGACGAAATAGCGTGATTGTCGCTATTTTGTCAAGAAGTACATATATCAAACTGAGTATTTACCACAGTTTGATGTACATAGTGTCTTGCAACTCTCTTCACTTTCATTCATTCTGCGTTACGTCCACAGTATCACAGGGGAACTTTTTTTTCTGAAGAGATAAAAAACACAAATGTATACTGGGATATTTAAGCGAAAATTCTTCCAAATTGAGTAAGTTTAGGATGTTCAAGAGCCGTCCGGAAGCCTCTCAAGAAACGTCTATCTCAGTACGACCTGAAGGCAAGCAGTAGTTACCGCAAAACACGACACAGATACAAGCATTCTGACGCTCCGAGTGTCTTGCCCGGGATCCGAGAAGCCAATACCCAGACCCGAATGTCTGGGAAATAAAAATGCCTACATCCACTCCCAATCCACTTATGATACCATTGCTCCCTGGAAAGGAACACTTTTCCGTACCTACGGACAAATTATCTATTTGGAGAATGGCAGGTAGACAGTAGGCTCCTTGGAGTGGGGGATGTTCGCCTCGGTACCACTCTGAATGGCCGGTTGGAACCACGAGGGAATCTGGGAGATAGACTTTGATAGAGGGCATGGAAGGGGAAGATGGGATGGGGATAGGAGAAGTTATTCCGTCGAGGAGAAATTTCCATTTATACATTGTATACAGGCATACCTCCAATTTACATACGTACATATTTCAGAGTGGGGAGCCGTTTTGAGGATCGCCCACGGTCTCAAGCCTCTGTTGCCACGCTTTTTTGAGCGGCTTGCCTCAGTCCCTCTCATCTATTCTTCTCACCCCGCTCTCTCTCATCTTCCCCTGTTTATTTCGGCCCACCGTTGTTCCTCAAGACGCGATGTTTTATTGTTCTTTTCTAAACCTCTAATTCTGGCGATATTTGTACCCCAAGAATTTCTGCCTCTGTCTTCATCTCCATCAACTTTCTTTCCTTTCGCATTTTCTGTCAGATCTTTTCTGCTATACAGTGTAAGCGGATGCTTTATTCTTCTGTAAATCCATAGTCAATGTATAAGTTTATCGGTGGATCTTTTATGCTGCCGAATAATCACTCTTCTCGCTTAGCTAAAACTTATCAACCAATGTGATGTAAGAATGCTCTTGGTGCGCCGCATAACTTCCTTCCTGACAGATGTTATTCTCGCCAAATTTGTATGACATGTTATGATTTTTGATAGGATGTTCTTTAGCTACGGGGAATTTTTCCTTCATATCTATGATTTCGTTCTCGGATGCTATTAACTGAAAGTTACCTAAACATACACTGAAGGTTACAACAATATCATTTAATCTACCGTAAAGTTTGGCCCAGTGGGTATACCATGCATATGGAAAGATGATTAGTTATATCTTAATTATATTGTCTTTCTTGAACCACTTTTGTTAAATATTTACATCCCCTTTCAACTTATTCCTCCAGCTCCTTAGTTTACTGTGCCTTTTACCGTAAGTTGCTCAATTGGTGCAAGTCACTGTTCTTCGAGTACAAAATATCCATAACATGGAGAGGATAACACATATACACCGTTTGCTTTAAATGAATATGCTCATTTATATTCTAAAGAATTTAAAATATCTCACGATGAAATATTCAAATATATGCTATTGCAATACATTATCCTCACTCGAGTGTTAAAATCTGATTTTCGTATTTGATAAAATTTTCTCGTTAAAATGAAAATTATGAAGCTATTGTAGTCTACAATAGTATCTTAGAGAGATAAATTAATTGAGTTCATAGTATTAGCTTAAGGGAAGTGACCACCGTTGAGCTATTATATTCCTGGAGAAAAAGCAAGTATCTAACTTTCTGGAGACTTCAACTGGCGGATATAACCATAACCTCCTGAAGCTATTATGAGGCTAGGATCGGTCTAAACAAGCGATAGCAATAACTAGAAAATTATTTGAGCGAATGGTCGAAATCCGTCACGATTCCGAGCCTAATTGCTTTCGCAGTACTTAAATTCAAATTAAGATAAGGTCAATTCCACTTTATTACTTCACGAATCGTATATAGGATTTCTTCGGATTTTAATTACTCGTGAAATTATGGCAATTTTGAGATATTCGACGAAATAATGATCTCCACAATGGTAAATGAGGCATTTTCTTTGTTTGGGTAAAAAAATTCCAATGGGATTCACGTGAGAAGGAAAAGAAATGGATGTTAATCCGTAAGAATATTCAACATATTCCGTTTAACGCCATTTGGGCTATTTGCGTACGCATTGTTATCGCATCGTGCCACGACCGCCAATAATGAATTCCTTCGGTAACAGTTTTCCACAGTAATTATGTGTCATTTCGAAAACTTTTATCGATTCGATCATCAAATTACCTGAGAACGAGATGTGGTCGAGACCCCTCGTCGTATGCCGGAGTCATCCGCCGTGAAAATTTTCAAGGATGAGGAATTGATGGAATGGAATGCGCGCCTGGAAAGGAGGAACACTTAGGACCGTTTAACTTCCTCCTGCTACCGGTGTTTAATGCGATTTCCGTTTCCCACATCCCCTTTTTCAATCCCTCGCAACAAAACCATAGACCTGTGCTTCAGAAAAAGGGGCCCATTCCCAAAAGCTCAATTCTTCGACGTATTATTTCTTTGATTTAATGATTTTTATGGGAGGTTTCTCCTTCCATCTTCGTCTTAGGTTTCGATCCTACCAACAGAACGAGAGGGATAATTTCGTCTAAGTTTTATTCTTTTTATACCCCACCCCTCTATCCGCCTCATAAAAGCACCATCCTACTCGTGTATGTTCCTTTTCGTTTCCTAATTCAACAAAATTTAGGCTTCAGTATTATAGTAGGTATTCCGTTCGTATTGATATGCAACTGGAAGATATGTCTCAAATAATCTATACTTCTAGTATAGATTATTATATGTCTCTATCTATACTTCTATTATAACATTTCACTGTTTGTTTAGCTAGGGCTTGTCTAATTCAAAATTAAATTAGCTCCTTAGGTTTCCGAGTTCGTGATTTTAAATTGGAGGTTAACTTTTATAATGTAGTGTATACATTCCTTAATATTATGCTCACAAATACTGTCTCATCATTTCGTGAAATCTCATTTAGAGGATGAATGCGAATCGTGAAAACTATATATATTTTATATAAACACTTTGAAACCGAAAATTAGCTATATTACTGGTAGAGACTGTAAGGTAAAGAATAAAGGAAAGATGGATAGTGGTTTTAAAGAGATTTATCAGTATACAGAGTCATATTTTCTCTGACTAGTGAAGACAATGTAATCAAACTTGATATTGTTCCAACTATAAATAGTAATTCGGCTTGGAATATTTTGTTACTCATAGGTTTTTATTTTTTATATTTTATCAATATTATAATACATATTTGTCACCTGACACATTGTCGATCAGAATCACGCGAAGTTTGGAATACTGAAGTTGAAGACGCCTTTGCATTGGTTGAACCCAATTCATCGTGAACTGCAGCCAGAGTTGGAGCCACGCATGAGATTTTGTTTCGCATCTTTACAACATGTGCCTCAGGATAACAAATTCGAATGGCTCCCAATAACTGCGCAAAAAGAGCTAACGATATTCCGGAATTCTCGAAAGCTTTGCATGCTGTAACGGCTCCCAATTCCAAAACAACTGCGCCATTCGTTTTCGTGATCGAATTAGCCCCCGTTTCGTAAATGGTGTTAATAGCTCTTCGAATTTACGTGGTTGAGCATTTTAAAACCGTCGATCTCTTTTCAAGTCCCTCACAAAAGAATAACTGCATGCTCGAAAATAAGTAAAAGGCCCGAAACTATATTTCGAAGAAAGTTGGCGTGAACAGAGTGGCCACATTTCGGAGGTTTCAAAATGAATCGATGTATTCTATTGGCTAAATTAAATCAGGCAGACACTGGTTTATTTCAATTTTCGGGGCTCATTTTGAATGCCCACTTATTTAAATGAGAATTAGCGCTTGAGATCCGAGAAATTTCTTTTCTCATCGCGATCCATTACGATCATTTGCGAAAGTTTAATGTTCTTCCTCTCTTTTGATGTTTGTGGAAACATTTGGGAAAACACCGGAGTGTGAATGATGTGATGTGACGTAAAAGAAAGGGAAGATTGGGATTGGATGAGGATGCAAACGTGAAGTAAATTATAGATGAGATACACAATAGATATGCCGAGTAATTAATTCTGTCCTCGTCTTTGGATTAGACATTGTATCTTTTCTGCAATTATTTGGGACTAAAACATCTTTTTCTCTCATTCTAAAGAATTTCTCTTCCTGCATTTTGTCAAAGATGTAGTGCTTCCTTCAAAGATCCTCTTATATTTCACCTTCATCTCAGAACCTATTTTTTTCTATTTCTTCTTCTTCACTCTACATTCTGCCTATATTTCTATCCTTAAAGGTTATAAGAATAACACTTTTCTTCAATTTTTTCTATTTGTTTCCATTCAAAAATCAATATTCTTGAGTCATTCTCCCTTATTTCCTGAATATCTCGCTTTCTTTGTTCCTTTATACTCAGTTATACAGTGCTACTCTCTGTTTACTCGTATGATGTCACACTCATATGAGTTTCCTTAGATGACTAGCGCTATTACTTTATTATTGCACGATTCATCTTATTTGAATACTGTTGTTCAGCGGTTATCGATGCTATTTTTTTTAAGATGACGTATACGAAATTCCACCAAGTTATGATTGACCATATCAATTTGATGATATGAACAGTTGGTTCAATATTTTACTTTTGTAAAAATTCTTATTAAAAGATATAAGAAGTGCTTAAAAATAAGTAAATAAGAACTAAATTCATACATAAAAAGGTCGTTATTATCGGGTGAAATTGAGACTGGACAATCCCATCTTACATTTAACACATTAGAAATATATTTAAGATAAAAGAAAACAAAAGGAAAAGTTAACAACAAAATGAGCCTTTATTGAAAAATTTAAGTTGATAAATCACATTAAATCGGCTCTTGGGTATTGGTTTGAATACCTCAAATCTATACATTTTAAAATGATATCTGTATATTTAATTCTTCCCTCATATATTGATTTGCTAGTATTTATTTCAGTTTCTTATTCCTTTTTCATCAGCGGTATTCCTCTTTCCATTTCTATTCTAACTCCGGTTTTTCTCTTCTTTTTATTTTTGATTTTGATCTTAGATTCGCCCTGAAGTAGCCGTTCCTATTTGTTTCTGATTCAATCTCTTTTTCTCTATTCTTTCGCCACTGATTCTCTTCCGTCCTTCTCTCCGTATTCTTCCTTCGATTTTCTCGTTTCCATCCTTGGTTCGTCGAATGTGAGTAAACGCGGCAACCATGTCGAATTCATTTCGCAGCCCTCTCTCAAGGAGAGGTCGTTTTTCGTCGACGGCTAAAGCGACTCGTCCTCCGTTTATGAATGGTTTGATTGTCGGTTTCCTCTGTGCCTCGAGGCGACTCACTCCCACCGCTTCCTTGCGCTTTGGCAGGTTTTATCGCTCCAATGGCGCTATCGTTTTATTTTCGTTTCTTTCTCCGATCCGAAGTGCCGTCTTTTTTTTTCGCTGCGCCGGCTTCGGAAAAAAACCCTCGAAAAAATGTCCGAAGAATTTTCGAGGCTGTTGTCCGTCGCGGGTCCCATCGGCCGCAAAAACAGACTTCGCCGTGAGTTAGCCTTTGTCTAATTGCACCTGCGAAGCCGCCTTTTTTGCCCGTCCCACGTTTCCTGTTATATAATAAGTCTCTCTCGACGGTCCGCGGTATTTCTCGGAAACCAAATCGCACTCTCACGATTCGAGCTCGCGTCCCGGCGAAAATCGACCGATTCATCGCTTTGGCGATATTTAAATCGGAAAAAGCGGGGGGAAAAAACAACGGGTCGCGTTAAAAATTACATCCCGTGAAAATACCGTTCGGCTCGGTTTTATCTAGCGAGCTCCAGCGCAGCAAAAAAGCGGCGCAGTCGAGTCTCCGCCCGATAAATAAACTCGCTAAAATTGGTTTAGCCATCAACTCCGGCAATGAATCACGAAAGATTTGAAATTTGGGTTTTTTTCGGCGGCGTCGCCCCTAAACTCCCTCGTTTTTCGTCGGTCATTTAAGGAGGCATTAGCCGGCGTTTTTTGCGCCCGCGTCCGTGCTCGGCGTCCGCGCCGTTATTGCGTAAAACAGAAGGAAAAACCGTTCCGTAATTGGTTAATTGGTAATGTAAAGGAGCGAGCAAGGGAGGCCTCGTGAATGAATAATTTGGTTCTGCCGGCTGGCCACCGGTCTTCCCGGGGCCTCTCAGATCCTCCGTCCCCGGAACCTCACGTGCCTCGCGACACACTCCTTAATGATCCTAAAGGAGGTGTGCTCGAAGACAAACAGGCTCCCTTCCCTTTCCATCCTGCTCTTTATTTTCTCTCCCCCAGTTTATTCAGCGCATACCTGTTTTATGTCACATTATCCGGTGTTTGCTTTTCTTCGCTATTTTACTCCAGCGAGGACTTTTACCCAGGCTCGGTTTAAGATACTCCGGAGTGGCGTGACAGCCGCAACTTCTTGGATGTTAGCTCTTATAAAATGTCACGTTCTTTGTCGGATTACTTAAAAAAGTTGCAGAAATGTTAGCCGAGAAGAAGCGCGAGTAATGAAATTTTATAATGGGCATCGTGATATCCTTCTCACGCCTCGGTGTATGTGATAGTTCGCTTGAACATCTCTGGTAAATGAAGTTACTTTTTAATTGAGCGTTTGATTTTTTTCCGATTGGATCATGTATTCCGTACAATAATGAGTTTCGATTCAAGTATAAAAGAAGTATCTTCTGTGTCATAAATATTCAAGAGGAAGCCCGATTTCCCGGGTGTAATCGGCTAGTCTTTTCCATATTTTCCAATATTTGTACATTTTCATTTAAATGCGTTGAGATGAAGTGATTTATGTTGAAGTTTGATGGATTGAGCTTTTAAACGACAAAAATACCTGTCGTCAGTGATTGAAAGTAGCTATTATAATCGAAAATTGTAATTACTAAGGTTAATTAAATAGACATTAATTTACGTCGTTTTGCATTTATTCGTTGAAAGTAAAATTTATTTTATCGTTTTCATCATCGTTAGAAGGGATTACTAACAAACATAAAATGGTTTATTTTTAACTCATTTCCTTTTTGAGGAGAGGATTGATTTTGCAAAAAGTGAAGGAATGCATCGGTAATAATTTTTTTTATTTAATAAATTAACTAATAAATGTTAATTGATTTTAAATTTTATTTTATTTACTTAAATGTAGTGCATGTACACATTTATATTTTATTAACTGTATTTCGAATTCGATTTGAATGAATGGAATTTTAATATTTCAAAGATAATTCTTCGAAGTACCAAAAATATTACTTGTTCCTTCATTCATAATAGAATTTTCATTAATTACAGGATGAATTAGCTCATATATTTATTCATTACATTTAATTTTATTATTACATATTTTAAAGAGAAATCGAGATCATTTTGATTTTATATTTCAAATTCCCGTCCTACAGAAAGTCATTGCAGATATTTCTGAATGACTTCAGCAATTAGACTTCTACTTTTGCTCAGAAAATCAAATATCTTTGGTTTCATTTGATAGCGGACAGTTTCTTCTGTATCAGAGCAGCTGAATCCATGTACATTTCTCCCGAATCAGATTCAAATTAATCGCAACGTGCATTACTACGCGCTCAACATTGTAAGCGTGCCGATCCGAGGACGCGCCGGCGGTCGGAGATAACGTTACGTTCCCAGTCGCAGGGAAAAGAAAAAGCGTGACGGTAATTTCAGAAACAAAAAGCCAAGAAAGCCGCGAGTACGTCAATTCGCGGCCGCCGAGTTAAGTGAATACCGCCGAGGAGAAAAAAGCTCGGCCGTTCTTAAAGTTATAAAAAAAGAAGGGGAGAGAGAAGATCGACGGCAAAAATAAATGAGCGGATTGAAATACGTGCCGCGTATCGGAGAAGCGTCTCGAGGAAATAGAGATCCTTTATTAACTCGCCCACTTCTTTCCTCCACACACTGAAACCAAACTTCGTAATCTCATTTTGAAACCAGTTCTCTCTTCTTCAACCTCCTACTCCATTTCATCTCTCAGTGCCAACTTTTTTCTCCTCCCACTTTGCCTATCCTTCCTGGTCCATGGTTCCATTAGTCTCCTAGGATGGGTGCCTTCCGTTAGTCCCCGAACTACGCCACTTTAATTTCCCCTCACAATGTATTACACTCCGTATTTCCCTCTCCCGGTTTTGAGCCCTCCATCTCGGTTCGGCGGTGGCGACAAGGGCGCGGTCATGCTTCTCGATGATTGGGAGTCGTGTCGAACTTTCTTTTAAAGGGTCCACGGGGAAGATGCGTGTGGAAGGGAGATCCCATTTATTCACGCCGGGTTCTAACTGCAATACGCTGCACCCTTGAGTCACCCACCCCTTTCTCGTTTCCATACATCGAATTGACTACCACCGCTTCCTGGGAGTGTACTGTAAAGGCATTTAAACAATCATTCTATTCGTATTATGTTCCGCGGAGATGTATGGTTAGTCATAGGCCAATCGTAGGCCCGTTATCGAAATTTTTTAGACGTTCTTGCAGCTAAAAATATTTCCGTATCGAAGCTGTTGCTGTTAATTTCACTGTAAAATGATAAAGTGACAGAATACAGAATTTAATAATTTAACACAGTAACATTCTAAATAAAAAACATTTTCTTTTAAATAAAACTAAAATTTGTGGTAAGTGTTAAAACCACTTCCTTTTGAATGAAGCTAGTACGTCTTAGAAACAATTTCTTGCGATAAACTTCTTTTGCTAATTTTTTTCTTTTCTTTCGAATTACGTTGTATTTAAGGTTTAACGTGTATCATGTTCCGAGTCACAACTTTTTACAATTTGGTACTTTAAAAGAACCGCATGCCGTAGAGTATTCCAAATATGTTTGAAATAAATTCCAGTTATTTTAATTTCATTACTATCAATAATTATAGTACAATTACATTAAATTACATAACTAATTATTTTTCCTTGCGTAGTTCCAAAAAGAAGGCGGTCGTAATCTAAGTGGGTTCATTTAGTATTCGCACAAATTCATTTTTTCTTTGGCTCTTTTGTCGGTGGAATTTCTTTAATTAGAAACGTCGAATTAAAATTCTTATGGCGTATTATGATAATGGGCCCAGTAGTTTATACTTATAGTTCGATAGATATGTAGGTATTCCAATTAGAAAAAATCCTCTTCTCACGAGCACGATGCTAGAATTGTAAGCGCCTTGCGATCTCGCAACCCGCAGAGCACGGTGTCGCAGGGAAGTGAAAGGCAAGAAATAGATGAGAATCTCGCCGTTGGCGAGAACTTTATAGGCGCCCCGATCGTAGCGCATCCCCCGTTGTACAGAGAGAAGGGGAGAGAGATAAGAAGAGGCGTGTACGAAGGAACAGTTAGGAGTAATAACTCGCTCGAGGTTTATCAGGCCACGTTGGAAAAAGTGGAATTTTATCGAAATAGATTGGGGATCCAAATTTTTTTGCACCGTCCAAGTACAAAGTATATTACTAGATGGTATCATCCGAAGGAGCATTTTTTTATCAAGTCTTTTTATTCTTAGTCTTCAAAAAGAAGATTTGATATTAGTAGTTGTAGTATTGTTAAAAGTATTTTGATAGCTGAGGTAATTTCGTGATATCATATTGTCTTACACCGAGAATCGAAACCACAACCACTTTCATGGAAGGTAAAAATACTACCCGCTTGGCTATCTGGGGGCTATCTATTATTCCTGAAAAAGTAAAGAAGGTAAAAGCACAACAAATGCAAACAAATATCATTTTCTCTTTCCGCGATATAGGTGTGAAGAATATGAAGGGTTGCTTGTTTGCTGAATTTTGCCAACAATATTTATATTAGTTCTATTAAAATGTAAAATAATTAAAGTTTTTAGTTTAGAAAAATAATCAGAACCCTATATACTACAATAAACGCATATATTCCTCTTCGTTTTGCCGAAATACTACGATTTTATTTTAAAATTCAGTATTTCTCATTTCAGAAACAAATTTTAAAGCTATGAGAAAAGTACATGTAAAAATTATTTTTTTGAGCTGTTAAGCACAGTACATTATATTGAAATAAAATTACTTTTACTGGATCAAATGCTTTCTAAGAAAATATAATTCTGAATCATCACAATATTATATATATTAGATAGACATATTAAAATAAAATTACTGATATTGGATTAAATGCTTTTTTATTGAGTAAGCAATTCTGAATCACCGTAATATCATTTTCATTAAATAAACTGAACGGAGATACTATATATCATTGGGTTTTCTGCAATAAATTTTCCGATAAGTGTAAGAACGTGAAAGGGAGGAAAATAGCTAAGGCGGAAATGCTTCCAAGAGAGAGGCAGGATAAGAAGTATATCCCGGAATGAGAGGGTGGGGAAGGCAGAAGGAGTGCTAGCAGCATTCAAGAAAGAAGACGTAAAGGACCGGGTTGAAGGCCCCAATAGGACAAGGATTAACATCTCTAATTTATGTCCGTAAGCGCATCTTTAAATTCTTCATCGTGTACACACAGGAAGCACATGCGGGATTGTGGGCGGAGTCTCCACTCCCTCCATTCTCCCCGATAACGAGACCAAGAAGAGTGGTAAAGTTCATCTCTTTTTTAACATCTCGAGCACAGCCTTGCAGTTCTTTATTTGAAATGGTATCGGAAAGAGCTAAGAGTGGAGTTAATAATCCATCATAAATGTTGGTGTAGGCAATCGCGTGACCTTAGAAAGGATGAGGAGATCTGCGAGATAAAAATAGCCGCACAGGTGTATTCACATGCGGTACTTTCTTTGCACCGGGTGGGAACAGTTATAACTAACCACCTCCTGGTTAAATTTTAGTCTACGCATTGCGGGGTAAGAAGTTTAATACTACAAAAAGTCAGATCTCTCAGCTAATATGGAAGATAACGTATTATATGAAGATATTAAAAATCAAAAATCAATGTTGTCGTGTTAATAATAATTACGGTTTTACTCACCACGATAAATTTAGGTACAAAATTTAGGTAAAAATATACATTGAATTCGTAAAATCACAATCAAAAGAGTATAAAAAGAATTTACTTACCAAACAAAATCAATTACACCCCAACTCATTCCTCTTTCCCTTGATTACATTGGAGTATAAAGACAACTATTTACTATTTATACAGTAGATTATTATTTTCCGAAAAACTGAGTTTGATTTCCCTTAGAAGTTGCTCAAGTTATCGGTAACTATTATCAAACAAAGATATTGCACGTTTAATAGCGTATCAATCTTTAATAGAGTTATAATTTTGGACGAATGTATCAAATTTACGAGGTTAAGAATCTTTCGATATTGTTTAGCAGAAATTTTACCCTTTAAAATAGCTTCTAACCACGAGAGTATAAATCGTAAATGGAGGCTACCCTCTGAGTTTTCTAATCCATATTCTCATCGTATGCTGCCAATATTTTACCGAAAACCCCCTGCATATTAAGTGTTTGTGAATTTTAGATAGATACTCACTCTTGAAGAACAAGGTAGATCTTGGATGGTTGCCAAAAATACTATACATTATCATTTAAAGACACCGAGAAATATATCCTATCTGAAATCAGGTGTAACTCAATTATAAATTTAGAGATACGTAATACATATTTGCATTTACACAGAATATAATTTCAGATGTGCTCTGAATAGTGGGGTTTTTGTTTTTTCTGGAAAACAGTTTACGAGATATTGCTATTGTTTCCATAGTCACTTTGAAGTTGCATAATTTGCCTTCGAGACTGATCAGTCGGTTCTGCATCGGTGACTAAAGAATAAAAGAGATGCAAAAATGAAATCAAACATAGAATAAACATACCTGTTTGCATACTCTATACGAATGGTGTTGCATACTAAGTTGTAGAAACGTATTGGTAACATCATATGAACGACAGAACCATTAATATCTATTTAACCAGTTCATTTTCCCTTGAATTGCCTTCTTCCTCGCAATAGGAATGTTGCGAAAGTATTATTCTTCGCCGAACACGAAACGTCTCGAGTGGTTTGTATGTATTAAAGATGAACGGAAGGCCAAGGGTGGAGTCGAGGAAGAAATTAAACGAATTCCCATTTCTAACATTGGAACCCAAGGAAGAGAGGTAGATAGGAATCCCAAATAGACTCGGTGGGAAGACTAGGAGGGAGGTAGAATTGGGACGAAGAGGGCGATTTTTAGGGAGGGGCCCTCCTCCTCTTTCTAGAAACAAAGGCATTCCACCGGCATCGGCTATAAATAATCCCACGGTGGACGCTGATGATCAGCCGCTGCTACTTGACTGGACCGGAACCACTCCTCTCACCCTACGAATCCCTCAAAACCTCCCACAGGTTAATCCTGGACGATGCCATCATTCTGCTATTCCCTACTTCTGCTCAACAGGTGATTCCCGTTCCAATTGTTTCCTTCTACTTCCCCCAAGCTTATGTAACTGGAGTTTAGATACTGGATGACCAATAATGCCTTGTAGCTGTGTAGCTCTTGTATTCAAGTTAGGAATAGTTTCTTGCGTACCTCAAATTTAGATCGCCTATGAGTATGCATATATTTCCACTTCATACCTGTGTAATGTTAGGTAAAAGATAGTTACAAATCATACAGAGCCCTAATAATTTGCGTTAAAGGCTCTATTATAACAACTTTGTTACGTATAGCAGCTCAGTTTTTTTGTTTTACTTCTTCAACTTCAGCAGAAGGTTGCAAGGAAAAAAGATTGCTGCTTTCGATCCTGAAAACAAAATATCCAAATCCTTACTTTTAGAAGAAAGTCAATTCAACACTATGACCATAATTTCTACAGTCAAATTCATATACATCCAAGGAAAGTTGTCCTAGAAGAATTATTATATTGGTAATAAAATTTCAAATAATTTTCACAACGCAGAGGGAATCTTTCAATCAGTAAAAAATTAAATGAATATAGATAAGAATGAAAGCTCTATAATACTATAATTTCATGAACCAAAGTAGTTTCGGATATTTTATATAATCAATCACCATGTAATGTAGTGTATTTTAGAAAATAAAACGCGACCAGAATAGTTTCCACGCTATGTACAAATTATTTTGTTAATATTGTCAAAGTTAATTGTAAGCTACGACAATCATGTTTCGTTCATGAATCAAAGTTAATGCAAACGCTAACATTACGTCATTCTGGAAGGTGTTATCTCAATTGTATATTCAGAAAAAGATTTCCATTATTCATAGAAATTTCTGCTCATGTAAAAGCTTGTCCCGATATTTGTCATAAGATTCCTCTTAGTGATTTACGACGAGGATTTACTCTATTGAGAGTCACAGAAAAATTGGGCTTCACTTGGAAAGTTCTCTTTATGGGGTCAATGTCCTTACACTAGAATTGTTCGTAAAAGGGCTGTTTGCAGTCCATCTGTTTGAGCTACAGACTAATTTTCGACCATTGGTTGTCGTTTTGTTTTCGGTTAACTTTTCCTCCAACTCACTTCTTCGTGTCGTTCACGGCATAGTTCCGGTTTCTCTGCGCAGTGCGAAATTTCGTCATTTCTAATTTTAGCTGTTCTTTAAATTTTTTGCATTCTTCCGCTGTTAGATCTTCCAGACATTTTTCACATACTTGATGCGGTTATAACATGGTGAACCTCCTCAGAGTCAATATTTGTGGTAAACGTAACTGTGTTAATGGTTATCTTCAAAGGTGAAGGGTTTTATATGCGGTTGCGGAATCCTTGATGGTTGTGAGAAATTATTGGGAATGTCTTCTTCTGGATTGGAATTACTGCATATTCAAATAAATCAGAAAGTCTGTTTCGTACATACAATGCTTTTGAGTTCGGGGTTTTATACAATTTTTCTTTCTTTCTGGCTCAAGTCTTTCATTCTGATCCTTTAAGTTGAAATGTCAAAAAAATGCTCCAAGTTTAGCCTCACAGATAAAGTTTCACTTCTCATACCACCTCGATTTAAGTTCTTCCTTGTGCATAGTTAAACATCACTTCCCTCACTTATGTATTTGTAATCCAAAAGAAGCTAATTGTATGACGTCTTGATTAATGAGGCAAGCGCTTCATAAAATTGGAGCTGTCCTTTTGCACAGTGAAGTCATACATTTTGTTATGTGTGTAGCAAGTGAAATGAGATTTAATGTGGAATGCAAGGAAACAAACAAAAAGGAAGACAAAGGCAGGTGTTATATCACATAAAGGTTGTGTAAGCTACCAAGAAATTAAATAAATGGCGTTGAATAGATAATGTTAATGCTCATCGTATCGTATCTAAAGATAGAAAACCTATGTAGCAACTGAATACTCGAAATATCTGTACTCGCGTGCAAGTAATACCATAAGAAAGGTTGTGAAAAGCGTGTAATTATCTGGATTTGAAAAAAAATACAAAATTCTCGCTCGTTTAATTTCTAATCATCCAGGGGGCATAAATACTCCACTCGAAATAACTGGTCCTTCTTTCCGCCTGGTATTTATCTCCCCGATAGTAGTCTCGCAGCCCCAAAACTCAGCTACCTTTTCCCCCTATTCCCAATAGCGGAGGCCACCCTCAATTCCAGGCCGGATTTTTCCTCGGCAAAAACCCTAGAATTGGAGAACATAAACCAATCAATGGGAAAAAAACACCTCGGAACAAAACGTTGTCCGCGGCGTTGCCAGATCTGCACGCGGGATGACTACTACTGCTCCGCCGCGTCCCCTTCCCATGCCTCCGCACTGCCTCTTCCCGCAATTAGGCTCTTTATTAAATTATGTGTTCGGCGTGAGTGGATGCGGCGGGGAAGGGGAACTGATTATCCTCGTGTTGCGCACGTTTGCTCTTCCGAAGTCGGGGAAAAATGAGCGGAGGAAGGCCTCCCGTTAGGCAGCTCAGGTGTCGATAAACAAGGGCCCCATTAAGCGGTCCTCTGTTACAGCGTGTGTTATTCAGGGGAGAAATGGATAAAGCGATGATTTAGGGACGGATAGACTCTCTAAGTTCGTGAGCTCCCGGAAAGCATTACGACCCGCTGAATATCGTTTTTTCGACTGAGGGTTATAATCACGATCGATATCATTTCAAAATAAACGAGTTGCCTTAATGATTTTATTCGAAGTTGGCGAAAGGAGAGCGTATTTTCGCGTGCCGTGGAAAGGGTCTGTCCCCGACCTATCGAATTATTCCCGACCGCTCTATCGATTTATCGCTTCGGTTTCCTTTTGAGGACTGCGAAGGCTTCGATTCCTCCGAGGCCCATGAAATCATTGGGTATAAATAGCGTGGGATGGGGAACGTACGATTTGGTGAAACGTTTCAACTTCCACGGAGTAGTGAAATCGGAAACTGACTGAAGTATGAATAATTTAGAAATGGATTTCTATGATATTTTGATTATAACTGAAAATTATGAGATTAAATTGGTAAAGTAAACGAAAAAATATTGCAGTGAAATAAAATACAAAATCAGTTATAAAAAAACAAATTATATTTAATGTTTAACAGTAAAAAAGGTTTCATCTGGGCAGTTACTTTTTGTCATTTGCTCCATTGATGATTCTTAATTAGAAATTTATTCTTCCATTGGAATATAATTGTAATAAATTGTAAATTCTATCTTTAAAAAAGAGTGGTTTTCTTAATTGAGTAGATCATCAGCAACTGGATGAATATATTTTTAATTTATAATCAAATCATGTTTGGGACATATGGTTTGGTATTTGGTAACGAATTAGATAAATATTGCAGTATTTAAACAATTCCGTTGTATTATCTATCTAAAACGATTTCCTCTAGAATGAGAAACAGGCATATTAGATTCATTTTGTCATAAACTGAATGATTTTGTTTGATTTTATAGTTTATTTTCTACCGTTTTTACACAACAACGTAAAGAAGTTTCTCGCTGAATAGTTTTCAGTATTGAATTAGAATGCGGTACGTAACGGATTGTATACATTTTTTGGTTTTTGTTTAACTCCATGTGGAATTTATTCTTTTAAGAGCCGTAAAGATGGAATAAAATACGAAAATACTTTGAATGATGACTATTCATTTAGCTGCTAGTATGTCTACAAAATTAACACCATAAATCTTTAAATGTGTTATTCATCATTTTTTATTTTCCAGTAAATTCGCTGGAGATTTATGTGTGTGAAATATTCAATGTTACTTTCCTCGGAATCAGATTACTGGTTCCCGAATTGCACCTTCATTTAGAAATAACAGTCTAAAATGTTTTCTCTCTCTTTGCAGGTCCAGCACTACATCTTCGTGGTCCAGGCCCAGGACATGGGTCGGCCGAGCCTCTCCTCAACGCTCACCGTTTACTTCAATGTCGTCGATCTGAACGACAACGCCCCTCTGTTCGACCCAATGTCCTACAGCAACGAGATCTTCGAGAATGTCACAGTGGGAACGAGCGTAGTTGCGGTCAGCGCTACTGACCTTGATTCCGGTAAGTTCAACGGGTGTAAAAATACTCCCCTCCTTCCCGAAATATTTCCAGCGACTCTTCTAGAAGCTGCTGTTATTTTCAATGCAATATCATATAGCTAATCTACTAAATAGTCTATTCACGACGAGTAAAAAACACATCTTTCTTCTTTTACGAAATTGGTGGTTTTGCGGGGAAAATTGCAATGTTATACTTCTCCAGGATTTCGAGAAGTTATTGCAAACCTCAAACCGCACCGAGGAAATAATTTTTTCACTCCGGAAAATTTTAGCGGGAAATGTAAGAGCATCGTAGTTTTCCGCCAATTATGTAAGTATGAAGTATGTCTGAGACCCGACGGAGCCTGCTAAGGATGGACATCGGCATTCCAATCACATTTTCTTCTTCCAGAGTAGTCGATTTCCTCTGGCTTCGAGACAGTAGCCATCCTTCTCTCCGCACCCTTAAAACTACCCGAGGATCTCGCATATCGTTAAATGTCTGGGCAACCATTCCCGCCGCGTTCGGATCTATTAATTTATATCGTAACTCAGTCATATAAAACTTACCGTCTTCCACTGTCCCGCTCATTCGTTATCCTTTTCTAAGAGTGGAAGAGAAATGGAGAGGAATACAAGAGGAAAGGAGGAGAGAGAAAAAAGAATGAAGGAAAAGAGAGTCGACTGCAAAGGAACGAAGAGGGAATGTAGCTGACAGTGATTGATCATTCGCTCCCAAAACAGACTGCTTCTCAATCTCAGCAGGTCCCACTTACTTCGGTTGTCTTTCGTCTTTAGCTCGGCCATTCCTCCGCAAACCCCGCCTCGGTCGCACAATCCATACGCAATGAATCCTCTTCATGATCCTTTCTTACCCACTGTATACATCTCTTTCGACCATACGCAATCCTCGCCCTCTTTTTCGGACGAAGACGTCCGCTTCACCGAAGACAAACCGAATCTCCCTTTCCCCACTCCGCTATTTTTTCCCGAACGGCGGACTAAAAAGTGTTTGTCTTCGTGGTCTTCCCAGTCCGCAAAGAGTCGTTTCGAAAAAAGCACCCTTTGGAAGTTTTATACAATCTGCCGATCATACCGCATGATTTATCGCCCGATTTTTTTCCGGGGGAATAAAAGCAAGAGGAGTCGTGATTCCCGAGGAGGGAAATCGCCGAATCTCGGCGCTGCCTCTCCCCCTCCGCGGAGCACGAAACACATTGACCAGAACGAAGCTCCTGACAAACCACCATTGTCTCTCGCTGAAACCACTCAAACAAAACTATCTCCAGCCATCCAAACCGCCATCGTCTTCCTTTTTTTATCTCTCCAACTTCCAACCACTCATCTCTGTATACGCGGGTTTTATCCCGCTCTTTTCCCCGCCCCCGTACCGCCTTCCCGCTCCTTCCTCCCGGTCGCCCCCCGTAAACTATTCCCTTATACCTCCAGCTGTAATCTACGGGGTCCATCTGAGGATCCGTCGATGGCTGCCGCCTCCAAGAACCCGACCGGCCCTCCCCCTAACCTCTTAAACCATTTCCCCCTCCCTTCACCCCCCTTGGCACCCTCTACCCACCCCCTCGGCCCATCACCCACCCGCAACTGAAAACTCCAGGAAGTTTTTTTTCTCCCCCTTATTTTTTAATGACTAAACGCTCTACCAATACGCTTAAGCGAGCCTTCCTCAAACGTCATTAGAAAAGTGGAGGAATCCGGCGCGACTGGGAAATAAAGCAGGAGATAACAATGAGGGTTAAAAAAGAATGTTTTCCGAGTAGACGCGTATCTGTTTCGAGATATTTTTATCGAGGCCTCTGGCGACTTCTCGTTGGGACGGGAAACGCTTGTTTTGGAGGTTCGGAAGACGAATGATTAGCCTCAACTCATTTTGATATTAGGTTAATAAAATTAGAAGGCTCGATAGTTTCTAGAGGAAGGAGGAGGGAGAAGATGAGAAGGACGATAGGTTCGTCGATCGAGAAATATTTCGGAGCAATTAATTTAGCTTGATTATATGAGGGAAAGTAAGGAGCGACTCCGTTGTTTTGGTTTAATCGAATTAGCACACAACTCATTATAGCGTCTCCCAAAAGATCTATTAAATTATATTAAAGAGAAGCTAGATCTTCATTAATAACTAAACTAAAAGAATACAGTCATTCTTTAGGTTTAAGATATTTATGTCACTCTCCAACTCACACATAGAGCCAATTAAATTATGTTTCTAAAAATAAAATTTATCAGTTAGTTAAGATAAAAAGCATTAATGTTTTTACTTTACTTTTTTGAGAATGTCCTGAATAATGTTAAGTTGATTCCCTGGTATATTGCCTGTACCATGTTATAGAGATTTAATGAATGATATCAAAATCAAAATATAAGAATTCCCTTTATTTTCTCTATTGGTTAGTTAACATACAGCCTTAAATTTAATTATGAAGCCAAATAACTCATAAAATGTCAGCCTATTTCGTAAAAGAAGAATAATAATATGAATGCATATCTGTACACAAATACTTCTGCGAAAATTTCGCTTTCTCAAACATCGATGAATTTTAGCTGTGAAACATATTCATATTACATAGTACCTAATATAGATTTGATTAATAATTTTTTAATTACCTTCATTTTTATCAGTCAAAATAAATTATTATCTTATAAAGTGTAAGCGTAAAAATATTAAAAAATAATTATTGTCTTTTTATAGGTAATATTTTGATTAATTTTAAATATAGAAATAATCTTATAATCTTTATGTTTACATCTGAGAGAGGAGCTGTTCTTTCCACTATAAAATTTCATGCAACAAAGATAAAATTAATTCTTATGAAGAAAAATATCACTCTTTGCCCATTCGTATAGTGTGCATGCATATTTTATTTGTGAGTGGTTTTGACCTAATTTTTTTCCAATGATTCCGCAGGTGACAATGGGCGCATTGTGTACAGCATCGCTTCTGGAGACGAATCAGGCGATTTCGACATCGCCGCTAATGGATCGATCTTCACCCGCCACCCTCTGGATCGAGAGACCAGGTCCCTGTACAGCCTCGTGGTCGTCGCCACAGACAGAGCAGACCCGCCAGAGGCCCGACTATCGTCCACAGTGCAGGTAAGCAGGTGTAGGGAGACAGCAGCCCTGCTGTGCGACACTAACTCCTATATGCACAACCGGAGACAGCTCTCCATGGCGCAATTCTTACCCAGAGAAATATGAACTGCCGGAATAAATACGGAAGGATCTCAAGGCTTACAACTAACGCAAAAACTGGCCTTTTAAAGAAGAGTGTCACTCGCAAATTATTAGATCATAACTACTACGTGATAGTATCGTTACTAGAGTACGCTTCTTCATCTTGATTTTCCGCAGCCACAACAGTGCGAAGAGAAAATGTTAAATTTGTCTCTGGACAGAGAATATACGTGGGAAGTAGCATATCCTTGGGTTGTTGAGGGTTTGAATAGAATTGCGGTGCATACACTATCCTTATATATTTTGATAGATCATTTTAAACCTTATAATCAGGAGAGTTCAACAGGAGAATATTTTAGATTTCTTTATGCGAATTGAGTTTTGATTTATTCAGGTTAATGTTACACCTACCTAAATTTATATGTTATGGGAATTGTTCAGATTATTGCTTTAATGTTTTTTTTTTGTTGATACAAAACACTTTCACCGCTTATGTTATGTTCATAATAAGACCCGGGTTCGAATACCAGTCATCTAGCAATTTCTCACTTCTCGCACAAGCTTATGTGAGTTAAATTTTTAGTTTTGGTACGAATGAAGTTTTTTATATACAAGTAAAAATGTAAATTCGAAATGTGGTTTTCAATAGTATAATCACTATAACATTCTAGGATATAGCAACAAATAAATTCCAAATTTTCACAAATATTCACTCATGCATCGTTTGGAGAATATTTCTGTCCCGTTCATAGTTTAGGTATTCTGGAGCGGAATATTTTATTCTATCAAAGAAAACAATTAGATGTAACGGCATGAGCCAGAAAGCCCAAAAGCATCTCTGTCGCCTTATTACCGGTCGGAAAAACGCGTTTATTACGGCGCGAGATCCCTCGAGCGGAGTGGGGCCGTGACCGCGACATTCTCTCCCCGAGCGGTGGCTTCACATGCCGCCAACTCTCCCTCCTCTCGCCCCGCTCTCCTGATTTATGCTTCCATCTCTCGGCCTTTCTAATCCAGGGAGGTCGTAGGTGACCACCACTCTCCCCTCTTGGCACGCCGGAATAAAACACGTTCGCTCCCTTTACGCCGTTTTCCATTACCAGTTAGACTCCGCGGGAGTACTCTTACCGGGCTAGGGTATGACAGGAATCTGGAGATAGCGGAGGGAAATGATGGGAGAGAGGTTTAGGGTCGAAGAAGCAGCTGAAAAGCGGAGTGTGTTAACGGATTGGAGTGGGCGAGCGCGAGCCTCCGACTTCGTTAACTGATATAGTTATTGGCGGAGAAGAGCGATACAAGAAATCGAAGACTACGGAGCGAGTGGCAAGACATTGTAGGGCGAGAGGGCTCGAGAAAATATATAGGCAAGATGCGTTGAAGGATTTTGCGGTGGTTGATGCGGGGAAACCTTTAAGCCCAAGATTGGAATCGACAGCTGACAATTCTCTTTATTTCCGTATGTTTCAATTCGAGATGGGGAAGGGCCATAAATTTCAAGGTTTCACCACTCGGCGATTGAAAGTGTACTATCACTACATTGATTTTTTCAGTAGCGCGAGAATAACGAAGCTTACCAAGTGAGTTCATTGTAAATTAATCAAACAAAATCGCATAAATCACTTGGTACTTTCTTGTATATTATAAACGGGCCTTACATTTGAAATTAACTGGAGCTTGTATCTCGCTGATTGCAGCCATAAAATAGGGTGGTGAGTGAAGAAAATTTTTAATCAGCAATAGATTCTAGAAGTGCATTAATCCCGCTGAAAGTTTTAGATAAAAATTCAGTAAATCCGAGAATTCTCGAGTATGAGTCATTCCAACTCAAACAACATTTCCCTGTTCAAGTGAACAGTGATAAATAGTTCCTGCGTGCTTTGAAATCTCTACCTCTCGAACCTGTTTTTCATTCCATGGACTAGGTTAGAAATTTTCACCTAACGCAGCATAATGGTAATCGTGAAACATACATATCCTCTCCAGTAACGGGTAAAACTGGATATCCATTAAATCATTGTAGATAGACACCAGTCAATTCATGAAATCTTCTAAAATAGCGTTACCGAGTCCCGATAATGGAGTCAATCCCTCTCTTGCTGATACATCATTAATCTAAATTATGTTTTTTATTTATCAAAGATTCACGAATAGTGTTGGCACCAGTTTATAGTGAATGCAAACAAAGAATATAGCAAATTTAAAATAAATAAGCATGAAATAAATATAGAAGCAAATTTGCAAAACATTACATATTTGAATGTATAGAGACGATGTAAGCAGGAAATTTTTTTCAAGAATCTATATACAGACACTATTTTAAGAATGCGTCAAGGGACAGTCTGAAAGGGTCTATGAATAGATTTTTGGGAATTAAGAAGGTTTGAAAGTCTATAGAGAAGGGAACGTTGAGCAAGGGATAATCTAAATGTAGAGACATGGAGAAGATGAGTCAGTCTAGTTGCTCTAGGTGGAACATGATATCTAAATAGGGAAACTAATTCAGGAGAATCGATACGGGAGTTAATTATATTATAGATCAATGAAAGATCACCTTTCGGTAAGATTTGCTTTCGGGATCTTAAGGAAAGATATTTTAATACAGACTCTATAGAGGTATTCCGTAGATGGGGAACACAATATTTTACGAAAAAAGCAAAAATAAGATTTGATAGAAGGAAGCGAAATTAGTATTGGCTCACATGGACCATATAGGGTAGCAATATGAACAGACCGGGATTACAGTGGAAACGAAATATAACTTAAGAGCGAATCGTAAAGTTATAGATAGGATATCGTTAAGTTTCGCGAAAATCAAGTGGACGCTCGACCCCGGAGACTTGAACGCCCGTCCTCAACAGGTGAGTCTCGAAAGTTGGGAGACGAGCACTTGACACCTCTCCGAGGTATTCCCTTCCCTCTCCTCACCCACGCCTACGGAAAGTCGTGATATAACAACAACATTGATCGTACGTACCCACGTAAAGTACACTAACGCCTCGCACCACTCTGCACCATCCCCCTCCCACCCACTAGAGTACATTCCAACACGTCCACATTCTCATCAGCCCGCCTTTTCAACAGCTCTCGACTCCCTCACTCTATAGCTTGCACTCAGCTTCGCTTCCTTCACCTCACAAAACATCTCCGCCACCCATCCTCCCCTCCTTTGTTTGGTGTACGCCATCTTTACCAACCATCGTCCTCAGTTTTCTCCACTTCCTTCTCCACTGACTTTTAACACCTCGGCATCCATCACGAAATATTTTCCTCTCCGATCCCCGCCATCTTTTATTCGATACGATTCCTTGCTCCTTTCCGGACGCCGTCACCGCACTTCGCTTTAATCAAGTGACTCACGAACGAGGTATCTCGTGCTGTCTCCTCGCATTCCGTCATTCGCGATTGATTGGATTCGTTTCTTTCTTTCGTCGCGTAACCTTTCTCATCGCTGCAAGCGGCAATTCTTTTTTCTCCCTACTTTTTTCATTAGTTTTGCCAAATTTTGCTGTTTCTTGTAGTATTAGTATATTTCGGCATTCGTGATAAGGGATTTAAGCAGCTAATATAAAATCAGTTTGCAGATTTTTCTATATTTATTTTCTCCTTTCTCCGGTAATTAAAGGCAGATTAACGGATAGATGGTTGTTTAAGAGTGCCAATATCAATGCGAACTGTCTTGATATCTGAAAATGTTTTGAGTTTATACAACAAAAATCATCATAAGATTCTTCATGACATGTCATTGTTTCAAATATTTTTCTCATTACTGCACAATGGTCTAAGACAAGATTTGAATAATTTTCTTATCACCGATAGGACTTTTGTAAGAAAAGATTCATATATGTTAACCTCACATGATTGAAATTTTGATTTAATTGAATTTATTATCAAGATAAATCACTCTTGTGACCTATTAAGAAAATATCACTTACCAAGTATCTGGTGCCTTCCTTTTGATGTACACATTGTCAGGGCCATTATTTATACAACAGTTCCATTTTATTTATATTTCTTAAGAAGTTAAAACGTATAAATAGTAAAACAATTTATCAAATGGATAGCAAAAGAAAATGGGAAGACCACCTAAAAGATTTCACGATATCCGATTTGTTGCCTATTAAAATTTTCTCCGACTTTTCTATAAGCCCAAAGTTTCTTCGTGGAGAACATCAAATTTATTGTGTTTTATTCCAACCTATCGAGATATATTTGGATCTAAATTCTTTTTTTGTTACTGGAACGATGTATTCCTTTAGAGAGAATGCGATATCGTTGAAAATCCTTCGCGATGCATTCAACACTTATCTTTTCTAATAATCACCACACAGCCCACTAACTCGTTCTAGGCCTTCTCAAATAGAGTCGATATCGACGCAGATTCCGAACTCGTATCTCGATTCTAAGACTCAGCTCGAAAACCAGCCGTCTAGTAAGCATTCCCTTATTCTCCGTCTGTCTCCCATACGTCTGCATCATTACTCTTCCCATCTTATTCTCTCGTCCCACCACCAAACAATACCTTTCACCAAACTCCCTTCTCACTCTTCTTCTCTCCCCAAAAAAGTTTCTGCACCTTTTTATCTCTCTATCCCTACCTTTCATCTCTTTCTCTTCACGTTTTCCCGAAGTGGCATCTCCACGGTAAAGAGAAATGTTTGTTTAGGCTTTCTGACTCTCTCACCTCGCGAGGGGGTATTCTTGCATGGGAGGTGGAGGTGCGAGGTAGAGGGATTCGAGGCATACCAAAGAAGCAGACCTTTCCTCCCAAAATTTATTTGAAGTTAAAGAGACCTGATATCTATTAGTTTAATTTTTGTTTCTCTCACTTCGAAAACAACGTTGCCCAGGAGTGGTGGTCGTGTCCAGCAAATTTGCGAACTATTAGTTGTGATCGTGGTTGGAATACAAAACAAGCAGTTCTTTATGCTTTTGGTTGCATTCCGAGGAAAGATATGATATTACGTCAAGCGAAAATTTAATTTCCGTTCTCTGTCTCGAACATAAATGTGATTTAATTTTTTGTAAGATGTTTACTATGTTTATGGAATTCATCCTTAGTACCTTTTTGTACTCTTTTCTCAATTCCTATCGAGTTAAATATAATTTACATTGTGGTACAAACTACCACTAAAGCTCCATCTATTTCAAGTTTTAATTGATATTTAAAGGGTAACGAGTTATATTTTAGTTGAGGGCGTAAAGAAAAAACTCGGTAATATTCGCACGACTTACTAAGACCGGTCGTCTTAATTAACCATATGAGTATTACCAGGTTTTTTTCTTTATGGTCTCAGAATGGCTTTCCACGAAGCCCGACCAAAAAATAATAGAATTACAATTTAGGTAATTAAAATGCGAAATTATAAGCATCTGATCGAATTTTTACGAACTTACGCGAATTCAGGAAATCTTTGCCGATGCTCGAGCCTCAAGAGTGAACTTTTGCTAACAGGTGCCTATTTAAACATTCCTTATCAGCGAAAGAAAACATTCAAATTTTCAGTATAAATAAGCCAGGCTTAATCAGCCGCTGAAATGGTTAGCATCCTCGAGAAAGAGTCAATTTTGTTAAATCTCTAATGAGAGGGGCATCCGCAGAGAAGCGCGCGTATTTTGCAGCGAGACCAATTGACGGTGACAGCTTCCGGCATCGGTAGCGCAGCGATCCCCTTAAATGGGAGCGCCTGCATCGGCTGCCTCCTAACGAATGCGCCATTCAGAGAAAAATCAATGGGCATCCGAAAAATACACCACCTCTCTATCTATTTAGCGTCCAATCACTCATCGTGAACATTTTTAGGAATCCTCAAATGAGTGCGGCCCTTCGGTTCCTTGAAAAACTAAAGGAGTTACACCTCCTATTAAAATAAAGGATCGTTAGGTGATGTGGTTGAGAAAACCAACATTAGGGTGAGGTGGTGGTTTTTTTAGGTCTGGGGAATGGGATTTTCTTTTCTTCGGGTCAATATTGTTTCTAAAATAAGCATTGACTTGGTGAGTTGATTTTAATTTCCTTTGGAACGTGAATAGTTCCTCCAATACTGATGTAAGTGGAGCGTTGGATTTTAAAGAAATAAATGTTATAATGGCAAATTTAGCCGATTCTTTAAATCTAAATTAAAAATTTAATAACTCAGTAGTATGAGAAAAATAAATTAATAATTATGCTTGATACATAAAGAAATATAAATTTAAAAAATCATAAGATTTTGAATTCAGGAAACTTAAGATAAACCCAAGATAGTAATTCAATTTAGACTCTCCAGCTAATTTTTTGCAATCATTTTCCATATCATATACAAGTTTTTATTTTCAGTCAATGTTATCATCTTTGTAACACTTCCTCAGTAACGCTGCTTTTAATTCATTCTAGCTTCTGCTAAAACTATTCCCGAAATATTTGTATCTCTTAGAAATATTTCGGAAGTTGATTGTTGCTGTACTGATTAATTGTACTGATATAGCCTTGCTTGGCAAAAGAAAGAAGTATATATCTCAACTACAAATAATCCCGAGTGAGTTTAGATCTTTGGGTAAGGTTGCTATTTTCAATATTATTGATGAATCCCGGGTGGAAAACATGATGGATAGGTAGGAATTGTCGGAGATGTGGGTGGAATGTGACTGTGTATTTAAGAGAGAAGTGGAGAGGGCACTCGGAGGTGGCGGCAGTGCAAGGGTTATACGCCCCGAGGTAACGTTTTGTGTGCCCTCCCACGTTAGTATTTGGTGACTGGGAGGACCCTTTGGGTCCTTGTGCGAGGAATGACAGAAGAAAGTGAGTGGGTGGACGAAGTCGGAGGATGGATATGCGCGGAAGACGGTTGGGTGGAGGTGTATGTCTGGATGCATGTTATGAGGTGTGGCTTTTAACGAGAAAGGTATAAGGAGAGGGAATGAAAGGGTTTGGGGGAGAAAAGAGAGAGGAAAGAAATGGTGTGATTGTTAAGGGAGGGAAGAAAGGGACGAAGTATTTGTTACAGACTGAGGTTCGTGGTTGTGTTTGTAAAAGGATGTAGAGAGGGAGGGGAGCGAGGGTGTCACAAAACGGACGAAAGAGTTTGGGCGAGACTTATGAGAAATGAGTCGATGAAACGGATGTAACTATTAGCGAAAAAAGGTTTGACTAGCGTGGGAATAATGGTTGCCAATAACTGCGGATAGGCATAGTTGTTAAAAGTGGGTGTAGAAATCCTACTTTTATTATCGCAATTAGCAATATCCAGAGTTAAGAACTGTGAATGATGTAGGGTAATGGAGGATAAGTGGCAGACTACTTGAATCAAGGAGTAAAAGATTATGTCAGCAATGTTGATGAATGTAGTTCACAGACTTAAACGCAAGTGACTTCAACTACACGAGATATAAAATTTATTAAAAGGTCCAAAATAGAAAGTTTTAGTGTCCGGGCTACTGTGAATTTTTATTAATGGAAATTTCAAGGCCTTTATGTCCATATCAATATCTATTTTAAAATAAAAAGAATGCCGTTTATATGAATTAGAAGAAATATGACTCAATATTTAATCGGAGACTTCAACGCCTGTCGACACACTCTAAATGGCAGTTGTTCGAATTAATAATTTGATTAGTAAATAATAAATTTCCGTAGCATTGTATATTGGTCATAACTAATAAAGTGTCGTTAGGACAGTTTATACATTTTGTAAGGTTTTTTTGTTTATTTTTCATGGAAAATTTCCCGCTTGAATGTGAGGATATTACTCATTCTATTTCACCGTTACGGCAGTCACAGTAAAATTTATCTCGGGAAGGAATTCGTAATTTTTTCATCTTTGAAAGCCCTCTCCCATCACTCTGTCACCTACCATAGAAAACATCCTTCCACATTTTTAACGCTCTCAGTCCACCCTTTTTTGCTATCAAAAGTCGGGAGAAAAACGGTCTCCTCTCATACTGTACCACGAAAAACCGTTCCGTGAGATGAAGAGATACCCGCAGGTGTGAGGTTTCCTCCGCATCCCTCCCCACGCACACGCATGGCCCCCGCTACCGATGCATTCCCGCCGCCCCCAACGGAGTGCAGCAGAGGTGCAGGAAGTGAAACAAAACCGAAGGTGAGGTGGTCGAGAAATGATCACGTGACCGCATTGAAAAGTCCACACGCACACGCCCATGTAAAGAGAAGAAGAGTCACGACGCTTCTCCCAGGCTCACATTTTCTCGAAACCGATGAGAAAAACGTCCTGTCTCAGTCACTCTTTTCCTCCACCGACTCCCCTTCTCTTCGGGTGCCGGAAACCCGAGAGATGCATCACGGCTTAAAGGGGAAAGTTTAAAGCGAAGGGAAGTGAGAGCGTACGCGAAAGAGAAGGCGAGGAGATGAGGTAGAGGAGATAGGAGAAGAGAGAGGAAGATGTCGGTGGCCCTAAGATCGACTCCATTTTCCCCACCTGCGTCCGTTGGATTAGGGAATACCACGCCGCGGGTTACCTTACTAATTCGTTGGTTGATGATGGGTAATATAGTGCATCTCCAAGATGTTACTCACTTTATATGACTATGAATGCACCATTACCATTAACTTTGGATCAATATGAATGGTCATAATCCAGACACATGACCTATACTTTGTTTAGTGGAAGTACTCCATCGTAGAAATGAAATAGAGATTTCTATGCCTATTTTGACAAATACTTGTCACGCAATCCTGAAGGTGGAAAGTGATTGTCGAAACTGATTCCGTAATGATATTCAGTGATAAGGAGTAGAATTTCGTTTCAATTTTTCAAAAGCCAAGCTAAACGTTCAAAGTTTGTTTTCCTTTCCTCCCTGAATATAATGTAAGGTAATGTGAAGTTGACGGCATATTTACAAATAATCAGAAAGTAATTTACTCTTTATAAAATTGAAAATGAATTGAATAAAATATATGGGAGACAAAAATTACCAGCTCGGTACGCCCTTTAGAGTTTATTGCATCATTTGGACAATTCAATACGCCAGTATCTATGTGTTTGCCCTTTCGATTTTAGTCGAAAACTTTCTAATCTCTTAGAAGATTTATCTCCTATGTCTCGCTCTGAAAATGAAGAATATCCTCTCAGTTTTGCACATTTATTGCCAAGCCATTACATTTGTAGTGGATTCCATGTAAAAGGTCTTTCTTAAATTGCATCTATTTTCCTTCAAGGATAAAAGATCATTAACCGACAGAGTTCTTATTCACATGAAATTGATTCCTAATCCTACTTTCTCCTTCAATTCGTTATTATTTTTTCTAAGCGCGGACGTACCTCTGCGAAACGATGAGAATAATTAAGGCTTCTAATATCTAATTGAATCAAGGCGTAAAACATTTTCGTTCGTTAACTTAAAACAGTGATATTGTAATCGATCGCAGATTGGGGCGAAGCGTATTATAGATGATTGAGAAAACTTTCTCAGGCCAAATTACATTACATTCAGTTATGGATTCTCGCGCAGCATCTCAAAGGATTGGGAAATAAATGCATCGATTCGAAGCCGCGACTTTTCCATTAATCTAGGAAATGAGTGAGACGGATTTCATCACGAATCCTCTGGGCGATCTCAGACCGGCTTCGGATGGTAATGGAGGCGGGAAAAGGAGCATAACGTTCGCCACCTGTTGGTTGGGTCGTCATATACCTTTCGATTCTGCACTTATTTGCGCTTGGCTCAGCGTAGGGGGCGAAATTAACGCGTCGTTTTTTACCTCTCCTTTATTTTTCGTAGTGTAGGGAAAAAAGTTCTTTTGAAAAGTGTGGCGCGTCGCTAATTAAACGGTGTTTACTTTTGGTTAAGGAAATGTGACGTACCTTTTGGAAAGGTTTCCTCAGCTTAAGGTTAAAAAATGGGCTTCAGTATTCTTTCGGGCGACTTTATTTAAAATTGCAGTAAATATAAATGGAAATTTACCTATCTGAGAAGTGTTTGATTATCAATTATAAAACTATTCATTTGCGTGTAATTGTCTTTTCTTGACCGACGGACCGCTTGCTGAAATTTTCTAAATTAAATATATGAATGAACCCATACATTTCATATTATGAAATGGTATTTAATAAAATATTCCAAATACGTTTACACCTCAACTTTGATATGTGCTACGATTTCCGTTGAGAAAAATAAACTTATGGTGATTTCTCTATTTTCCTCAAATATTCTAATGTCATAATAATCAATAAGTCGTAACTGTTCAACTGCTCATGTTTACCTCTTCTCTTTTAACTTGTTTCTTTGTTTGGATGATTCAGTAAAAAAATTAAATTAACAGAGTAATTATTTTTGATACCTTACTAGCCGCTTACTGACGTGCTGTTATCTAGTTTTGCTGGCGCTAAAGAAAAGATTAAGCTCGGTATCTACATTATCGAAGAATTTAATGTCACCATAGAATGAAATACATACAGTGATTAAGATAAAGTTTAAAAATGTAGCCTGTTTCACTAAATGATTCTTAATTTTAATTCCAGGTGACAATCGTACTGAAGGACGTGAACGACATGTCTCCAGAATTCATCTCTCCGAACGAAACTACTGTGGCGGAAAATATACCGGCGAACACTGTCGTCCTTGCAGTAAAAGCCATCGACAAGGACGAAGGCCGCAACAGCTACATCGAGTACTCCCTCGCCCCAGCACCACCGGAAGGAGGCGAGGGTCCTCCGGACTCTTCGGACCTCCCGTTTGTCTTGGGACCAGTCGATGGCCTCCTGCGAGTCTCTGGTCCAATCGATCGCGAAATCCGCTCGACGTACACACTGGCGGTGACCGCAAGGGACCGCGGCGACCCTCCGAGGACCTCCTCCACCCGCATAACAGTCAGAATCTCCGATGAAAACGACAACGCACCTGTGTTCGACCCCAGAAGGTACAGTGCCACCGTGGCCGAGAACGCCAGCTTGGGAGCAAGTGTACTGAGGGTGTCAGCGACCGACGTGGACGAAGGCAGACACGGAAGGGTCAGATACGTCATAGCTGCGGGAGATCCTAACAGGGACTTCAGCGTAGGGGAGGATTCCGGGGTGGTGAGGGTGGCGAAGAATCTGAACGCGGAGAGAAGATCCCAGTACGTGCTCACTGTTAGGGCGGAGGACGAGGCGGAACCGGAGGCAAGACGTTTCGATACGGCGGCGCTGGCAATAGCCGTGGCGGATGTCAACGACAACCCGCCTACCTTCTTAGACTCTCCGTACTTGGCTTACGTGGTGGAGGGAGCTGGAGCGCAGGCCTTGCCGGCTGCCGTGCTTACGGTCGCGGCCTTTGATGCAGACGCTCCGCCCAATAACCAAGTGCGATACTTCATCAAGGAAGGGGACAACGACCTCTTCAAAATCAATGCCTCCAGCGGCGAGATCTCTCTGCACAGGGCTCTGGATAGGGAGACGCAAGCGGAGTACCTGCTCACTCTCGTGGCCATGGATACCGGTGAGTACCCAATTTCCTTTTATCTTCCATCTGATCGTTTCAATGCATTCTTGAACCGATCAAGGTAGAATGCAATTACTTGGAGGAATTGGCAATAGTATTCAGGATGTAAGCGCAGAAATTCGGAATATTTTTAAGTAAACGCAGCAGAGATGATTTTATCTGGAATAAAGAACATGTATTACAATATTGACAAGAATTATAACTGAAGAAATATTTCTCGGATTTTCAATCGGGTCAAGGCGTTGGTTCGAACCGACGCTTCGGCTGCTTAAAATTATCTTACGCAAAGAATGACGGTTAAGCAAGGCATCAATTCTGCGTGTAATAAGGTTTGAAAACATATATTTTACTCATTGCTAAGAAATGAATGCCATCGACTGATTCGTATCAGTTGCAATCAAAATTCCATCCATTCAGAGATCATTCTGACGTATGGCTTTCACGCTCGCAAAAGTCTGCAAAAATGCGAATTTTCTGGATTTATATTTTCTATATCGATCAACTCTCATGATTTGTGTACCGGAAAAGAGTCTAGAACAAGCATTACCCCTTAGAATTATAGTCAGTAGTGTGGAGCGGCATCTTAATTCCCTCCTGCCTCGTTCTCAAATCGACAGCAAATCCTTCCTCGCCGGTAACTTGACTCTGCGATCAAATTGAATTACATGGCCTAGGAAACCAGCTCCCGCTGACGCAACTGGAATTACGCGGGCGATTAAATCGGGGATGCGTTTATATATTCCAATTGGAAAATGGATCCATCAGGACTCGGCTTTCCCCAGTTATCAGAGAAGAGAGAGATGATTTTATCGCTTAGACACTCTCTGCTACTTCGGACGCAGTATCGCCGCAGATACTCGGAGTATAACTCAGACGCTGTTTTCGTCCCTGTAGCACCCATTCGCACCTCCGCCTATTTCATTAATCCTTAGTCGGGAATAACGAAAATCCTCCGTGGATTATGGAATCTCCAGTTACAACGGCGAACAAAACAACCAGTGCACACGTGTTCCGCACACATACACGTTGGCCGAGCGTGTGCGCGCACATTTCCGAGATTTCTCTCATTACTGTTGTCCGAGGAGAAAGGGGAGGGAAGCGGAATACTCGAAGCCGTACGTATAATCTCCGAGGAAAGGATGGAATAAACTTGGAGGGATCGCATGGAGTGGGAGCTCGTTTGACGTAGTGGGAGGTGAAAGGGTGTTTTTGATTTAGCAAGTACCGTTGGAGACCCTTTGTTACGGTGAATGAGCGTTGACCGGTAAATGTACTCATTTAACGGGTAATTCATTTATTTATCGCCTTGTGAATATGCAAAGCGATGGAGCATTCGGTCAGCGGGTGTAATAATTCTGGTTGTGGTGTTCACATTTCGTACGGTTTCTCTTCTTTTATAGTTATGCAAATCGAACGGTAATGATAACCTATATTAACAACTGCCCGGAAAGTTCAAGACCTGGGTTCGAGTCCCGGCAAAACGTTTTTTTCATATTTCGAATTTAAAATGTCCTATGGTACTTGCTAAATATTTACCTCTACCTTGAACTAACATTATTAAGGAATTTACACACAGTACATTTAAATTAACAGCATTAACATTACGAAGGATTCGCATTTATCATACTCATCATCGTTGGCTATAATTAATTTTCATAGCATATTGCCACTAGATTTCTATTTTCGCAAAAAAAGAAAATTTAATTATTCGTTTTCTAAAGAAACGATTGATTTAATTTTATATTGAATAAATTTCCGTTACTTTTTGGACAATAACACAACCTTTAATTCTGAACTGCCTTTCAAGAAAAAGCGTTGAAATTGAGCATTCTACACCCTGGAAAGAGATTTATCGGATAAACTCAGATATTAGTTAGGAAAAGCCTATAATAGATTTGATATGACACTTCCGTACTAATCTTTCAGTTTATATTGAAAAATTCTAATTTCTTTAGAACGGAAATAAAAATTGTCCTAGAACTCTTTCTTTCCAAGAAACGACATGTGAAAGATTTGAAATTGAAGTTCGTAATGTTTTTTCGATTCCGTAAATGATTGGAATTTCTATGGGCTTGTGTTCGGATACCTCCATAATACCAGTGTGAAAACTCTTGTAATCATTACGCATTCCGTTTGCTCGTCCTTCTCATTTGCTAACGCGCATTCCAAATATGTGCGATACCATTACGGAGCGGAAGCGCATCGGCCAATGTGTACGTTTCTCGTCCCATTCACATATACCGTAACGCCTTTCTATATGCAAGCCCTCTCTCTCGCCGCCCTTCGCGACCCCGAAAGATACATAGAGGACTATCTCTCGGAAGGAGCTTCTCTCAATCAAGGGGGGTTAAAAGCGACGCTCCCGTCTTCCGCGGACATCGCTTCGCTCCCCGATCAATGGAAGGGGTTCGTCTTATCGGGAGCTCCGCTAATAAATTCATCACCGTATAGCCTCGCGTCAGTCGTCAACAAGGTGGCCGGACTGCAGGGCGGTGTTACGGGCCTCCCATTCTCCTCCGTGAGGAGATTTTGTAATAGGATGATAGGCATTTATCAATTGCGGGCGTCCGCACATAAAGCATCGCACGTTATCGCTCGCCGTGTACCTATTTATTTTATAGGACGCGTGAGAGTGTCTCGGCTGATGACGTGATCGTGGGGAATTAAAAAGTCAGGAGGTATCGTTATTTAATGGTGAGCAAGCGATACCGGGAAGATATGAAAGGTGGCGATGGTATGCTTATAAACTATAGCATATATTGACGAAATTACTCATGTTATATTTGGTGGAACTATCTCAGACCAAAAGTACTCTAATCCAATGATATTTGGAGGAATTCTATCTTACAATATAATTTATTGCAACAAAAATTCGTGTTCAATAAATTTTTATAAATTTGTTCGTAGTCACAAAATTTTTCAAAAATACTGATACGCCGAAACTGGTCACGTCTTTTGTTTTTTTTTTGGAATGGTAAAAGTATTTTGAATTTTATTGTTCAAGATTTTTGTAGCAAAAAATTATTTTATATCTCATACTTTTAAATAGATCAATGGGAATAAAATGTCAGCGATTTTTAATGATTGACATGATGAGGAATCTGATGTTTTATACTATTTTATTAATAAATCTATTGACTAAAATTTATAATAAATCTACGACTATTCTTAATAAATCTGCATAAATTTAGATCTTTATTAAGGCTAGATTGAAATTGAAAAGTCTCTTCTTCCATCTACTTTTAAATTATGAAGTATTTAAAGAGTTATTCGGTCATCTGTGATTAGGAAGCGATCCGTAATTATGAAAGAAAATGCTGATTTTTCGCAACAAAAAATATTAGGACCACAAACCATAAATTTCAATAAGTATCTGAAAAAGGTGGAAGAACAAAAGTAGATGGAAGGAAAGAATGAGAAAGAACGGGGCGAAGTCTGAGGAGAGAAAAGCAATAAAAAGCTTTGGAATGAAAGGGGTCGAGAGTGCAAATGGGGCTGGGAGAGGTAACAAGGGAGGCAGTGGAAGAGGTCAAAAGCAGCTCGCTCTATGAGATGATCCACGAATCTTGTTAAATGTCTCCCCTCCGCAATACCCTACTCTCCTGCTAAATCTCCGTCTTTTTTTCTCACCGGCGAGATTTACAGAGCGGGGGAGAAGGCAATTGCGGTGGGAAAGTGCCTTCCCTTCCTTTCTTTGACCCCTCCCTTATCCACATACTAACACGTTCCCTTGCTGCCTTTCCTTCCTTCGATGCCAACACACTTCCTCCTTTCCACGAACAGAGCCAGTGCGATACGGTGCCCGCAGACTTCTTCAGCCCGCGTGAGAATCCTACGGGAAGGTGCTATATTTTCTCCTATTCCCCTTTACTCCTTAGGTCTCCAAGTGATAACATGGCTTCAAAACGTAGATCTATGTAGAGTATTGTCTCATTTTCATTCCCTTATTCCTGAGTGAGATTAATAAATGAAATCTAGGGCTACCGAAAAAAAAATTTAACTTCCATCACCCACCTGTTTTAAGATGCTTGCAGGGTTGCGCCTTGAACTGTAAGGAGAAATTGGGGAGGGATCGACTCTTAAAATTAAAATATTACTTGATTAAAGAGATGCGCATGATTCAATTATCCATTAACCCATCTCAAATTCTCTCCTCGCATATTGAAAATTACCTTGTCTGGCTGTATTTGCCTGTCCACCGGTTTGTATGGTACCTCATCCCCTCCAACATCAGGTACCAAGAGCTAGTAGAGAGGAATGAGGTTTGCTAGGCAGGATGAGGTAGTGAGGTAGTTTTCCCTTACTTTCCTCACAAATATCTTGTACCTTACACTTACAAGTCACTTTACAAACGACCAGCATAATCTGGAAACTCATTTTTTTAATGTGACCTCGTTTTTATCAGGAATACATTTACTTGTAATTGATCAAGTCCAGTCCATAATAATCGAATATGTATGATAATAGATGGAATAAGCGTGACCAACTCATTATTCGAGCACTATGCATAATCTCATGCTATTACTTCAAGGTGACGCCTTCTTATTGGCACTAAGAATTCATGGGTTGCGTATTAAGATAAGTCCTTATTTGTTTGTTCAATCTAGTTTTTAAGCCTAACGTAGGTATTACCAGGATGAGGTACACCACGCGCTAATTACTGATGTAATTGGGAGAAACTTCCTGCTTTACAAATTGATTAGCATCATTCATGCAAAAAAGAATGCGGGGCACTATTAAAAGTATGACACACCATTCGTTAATTGAATTAGATATTTCCGGAAAAGCATGAGCAATCAGTTCCTGACTTTAAAATGAAAATTTCACATCCTGGTCGGGTGACCTTCAAAGTCATGCATTCCTTTCGTTGTAGCAAACAGATTTCGAGTTGTCACTATTTGTTTTTCTCATTGAGAAACGGAATTTGCTTGTTATTGCATATCCTTAAATTAATTGGGCGGGGAATTGCAGCCCTAGAACATCGATTCTTTTACTAGAATTTCAGATGGTGTAATATCATCATATTTGTTATATTCTTAGATAAAGCTGCGTAAATTGCGACATAAATACTTATAGATGGCCCTAAACAAAATAACTTCGAATTATCGTAGGTTTAAAATCTCTGTAGTAAGGAAGGCCCGCTAAAGTACTGAAGCCAAGATTTTTTTTAGAGATCTGCTCGACTCCAGGTCAAATTGGCTTACTAATAGAACGATCAAAATTTAAGTAATTGTCTTTTGGACGAGTAAATCGGCGCCATATGCTAGCAATGTTACTAAGAGCAATTTAAAGGTTATTCAAGAAGTAAAATTTTCTAGTTAAACTTTATTTCCGTCATTTTTAAGAGAAATTTCTATTGCTATTTAAATAATCGGCATATCAATATTGCTTTCCCTTAGTTTTAGGGAAGTTTATTTTTGCATGCGATTTCCCCATCTTATCATTCCAACTTCTTTTCAAGAACTAGCTCTCTGTGATTCAAAATAATAATATGAATAAATCGTCCTTATTTGGGCGAAATTGAGACTAAAAAGTCTCATCTTCCATCTAAAAATACAGAAAAACGATCCGGTAAAATATGGCAAGTCATTTAGAATTACTTGACAGACATTTCAAAAACATGCCAAATTTCGGTGAACTGAAGGGGAATCTGACCCGGACGTGCCCCTAAAAATAGACCTCAAACGCTCATTAAGGGCAATAGCGTTTCTTAATCCACCTCCCAAAGGCGGAAAATGTATTCAAGGGGGCAGAAACCGATCCGAATGGACCGCTTTCGAGGAAACGATTATTTGGAAGGTGCGAGGCCGAGGGCGTCCGCAGTCAACGACCTTGCTAGATCACCTCTTCCTCTTATTGCATACCACATCGATTGCAATGTCAGTAGCCGTTGGAGGCGAAATTTACAAGGAGAAAGAGCGCAGCTACCGCTCTCCCTCCATCCCTGTCCTCGAGCGCATCTTTTCAAAAGATCGCAAAAAAGGCAAAGCTCGCCGAGGGACACCTCTGTTCGAGCGCTACGGAGACCGGCACCGGGGTCGTGCGTTACAGCGCCTTATCTCAAGACGAGCTGAATAAAGCGTAAGCAGGAGAGAGAGCCGGGGAAAGGGCTTTTCACGGGCAAACACGCACAGCCCCGAGGCTGCAGTTTTAATCATGAGGAGGAAACAAACATAATAGCGGTGGAGCGCTCCTCCCGGACTGGAATATATGGCCGGTATTCTTTACGTTCGGAATGTGGGGGATTGTTTAGGACACTGGTTCCCCGTGTTTTTAAGGGCTCTGGGCGAAATATATCGGCGAAGATGCTTGCGCGAATCTCATCCGTAGGCTCAGTAATAAAGAGAATATGATATACTGATGGTCTCTACCGTCTGGTAATAGAAAATTAATGATCGAAGATTTTATTCGACCAATTGGTTATTGTAGAAAATTTCAATGAAGCAGGATCTCTGTATTGAATCCGTTACCAGTACAGCTAGTTTCTAAGATGACTGTGCCTTGAGACTTTGGACCGAAGTCTTGTATAGCTGTATTTTTTTTGTTATGTGGCGCCAAGATTGATAGCGTTACTTTAGAGTGATGCTGCTTCATTGCATGATTATATTTACGAAAGTTGATTTCAAACATCTACAATCATTTCAGAAATTACCAGCTTCGAAGTATCATTTTTATAATGTTTCAAGGATAATAAAAGTTGCTTTCTACAATCTTTTGCTTGGCCTATTATAAAAATTGTAACGGAAATTGGATTAAAAAAATTATGAAAGCTAATTAGTCTTTTTCATGATTAGTGTATTCATAGCATATCATTTAAAGGATACAGAAAATAACATTTTAATAGCAATACAAATATAAATTTCACGTTATAATTTTAATTTTATGACCTATTTTTTGCTTAATAGATCAAATATGTAATTCATAAAATTAATGTTAACCATTAGAATTATCTGTAGATTTTCAATCAACGGAATTAAGTCCCCTGCAAATTGTGATTTCAAATAATTTGAAGATTATTCGAGTAAACCAGGTAGAGAATAACATGGCGTTGCTGGGATGCATAACTCAAGGGGCAAAATATTGTCTTTTTATTTACGTATCTTGATCTTGTTTAGGCGGAAGTTTTGGACAATTGCGGATTCGTTTATGGAAACAGTTTGTTAAAATAACGTTGTGTTTACACTTTTCATTTGTAGCTAAATTTCACGATCAGATTTTCGAAATGTTACGTTTTACATAGCCAATATTAATGATAAAGTCATTCAAAAATTTAAAGACTAGTCTCCTTAATAGAAAGTCGTAAATATTACATTCAGCATCCCGTTAGCTGCGACCTGTCGGTGAGTCACGTAATTGCGAAGGTTTTAAAAGCGCGGGAAGGAATCCACGTGAAGTCTTATGACAGTCCATTATCGCACGCATCATCGGCACCATTATTTTTGCCGGGTGCAGCGGAGTGAGAATGGGAGTGCAGGAGGAAAGGGAGGCTGTAATTAAAAGGAAAAAGAGGAAAAGCTGAAAAGCTACGGCGAGGACGGTAGCGAGAGGAAGGTAGGGGAGAGGGATTGGACGGAAGGGGCCGGTTAATTACGAGAAGATTTTTGGGAGGGTTTGAGTAATTGATACGTCGAGCTAGGTTAAAAAGTTGGGAGGAGGAGGGGAAGATGGGGTCGAGGGATGGAACGGAGGAAGGGGTGCTCTCCCCGTATAAAAAGTGACCCGTTTTCCTCCTTTTTCACTCTACCCGTGGCTTTTAATGGATCTAAATGGATGGGTTGCGACGGTGAAAAGCGTGTGGGTGTTACTGCACCCTCCTATTGGTTAGCCGTCCGGAAGTGTTCGATTCCGCCGTTTTCTTTTTTTACGAACTCGACCTTTTCTATCGTGGAATACGGAAGCGTCGTTTAATCGAAGTTAAACGCGGTCGCGACCCAAAAAAAGGTCGATTTTTGTTCGTCTGGTCTCATATTTACCTCTTCGATGTTTATGACTCGGAGGTTGTTATCGTCGCTTGATTAAGGAGCGATGTCTTTTTAACATCTGCACCGAAGAAGTTTCTCCCGCTCAGTGTGCCAAGGGAAAGTCTTCCGGTGCCCTTTCTTGAACTTGATATTTCTTCCGCAACGTCTTTTAAAGAATCGCTATATATGTTCCAGACATACTAAAAGGGATGGTGGCTAGTATTTTATTTTATAGAATCGTTCTTTTTTCAATCTGCTACGCAAAGCAAGCCTTCTCATCGATGTTTTGGCTGAAAGGGTTTTTAAATCTTCAATGATTCAATCAAAGCAGTGTCAGCGAATCGTTAATCAGTTCGAATCAATTGTTGTGAAAGTTGGACTGTTAGTAAAAGGCACACTCTTTCATGTTTTTGATTTTTTTCTCCCAAGTCTAACCTTACCACTGTAGACTTTGTTGGAATGTATTACATAAATACCAAGCGCTTATGAAAACGTTTTCAAAATTACTGAAACATCCATTCGAGTGAAGCTATGATCACAGAATTGCATTTATTGGAAATCTACCACAGATTATTGCTGCGGTTGAAGCTTCAATCGATATTTCTAGTCAACTAAAGCGGGGTCTTATATTCTAGTATATGTAGTGTCAGTTCTTGATATTTATGAAGTATTTTGCAACATTTATGTTCATTTTTCAAAGGCATTTACATTTATTGCCACCTTTCTGCTTTCTGATCTCTTTCGATGATTTACGTTTGTTTTTCTAAGAATCATATTTCTACGAATATGGGTACTTAAATCGAAATTATGGAGACATTTATTTTTATGTGCAATAAGGTATTGTTTCAGCTCTCAGATACTCTTCGGCTCTTCAGCCAGCTCGAAGTTAATGATTGGGATATAATCTTCAAGCTGGCCTTTCTTCCTCATAAATTATAGAACGTTTCATTTATTACCTTTTGTTCGTATAAAATATTCTCACCTTCTCTCGTAAACTCTGCCTTTTAGTCAATAGAAATCCTTTAAAGACATGCCTATCGTTTTTGTAATGAATTACGTCCTCATTGAGGGAATTTCTTCAATGGCAGAGCGCGCAATGTAACATTTGGACAGTGTTAAGTAAAATGGGTGATTTTTAAATGTAATTAGGTCATTTAGAAAATTAATTTTCTGTAGAATTTGTGCAATGAAGCATTCCTTAAGTATTTCCGTCATTACATTAAAATATCATACAGGAAACCCTTGTCTTCCCTAAATGTGGGTTGTGCCCTTCTCGTCTATTTTTTAATGCAGGCAAAAAATCAATTATCCCTCTTTACACGTCATGCTTAATATCCCCGTAATTTATCACTCCACCCGTCTAGCTTTCCCTATTATTCATAAAACACGTATCTTAAACGACCCTCGTATGTTAACGTTTTCTTGGCTCATAGATAAAAATAATCCCCGTCGATGAGCTCATATAATTATATCATAATAACATCCTTTCGTATCGAAGTGTCCGATCTTAGCGTTACTTACCTTCCGCGTCGAACCACTCCCCTATCCTCTCATGTGTTTGGTGAATGACGTTTTCTCACGCCTCCCATGGCTGTCACAGCTGCTCAATAAACTGTCGTACTTCTCATTCTTCGGTCGGATCGAGTGGGCCCGTGTTTGCCTCCGATCCAACGTAAACATTTCCCCTAATGAGTGCGTTTTTCCGCCGCTCATTCTATATTCACCCGACCTCCGTTGCCCTTACACCCACTCCTCCGGGAACAATGATTCCTAATATGGAGATGAGACGCGGGTTGCATATCGGATTCTCCTCCCGCGGTACATTCTCCTAAGTGCAGTCCTCCGAAACAAGACCGTGCTTCTCCGGAGGCTTCGAAACGGGAAGCTTTTCGGAATTCGCGTTTCCACCGAAAGGCTCGTGGGAAAGGTCATCTGCGTCAAGTATCCGAAGCTCGTGTGGACTTCGCATCTGTGCTTAAACAAACATCTTTGTTGTTGTATAGTTTTTACTTGAAATATTATCAGAGATTCGATCACGCAAGATAATATCAATGTTCTTCTCGAATCTTGATCGACTAGGCGTATACTATCCTTTGACGTTATTGATAAAGTTGGGTCGTAAACAATTGCTTCTTTGATCTTTCATGTAGAAATGCTTCTCGAAATTATATAATTACAAATTTAAGCGAATATTTACACTTTTTATAGTACAGTAGGCCCACCGTATGTCAAATTCGGTCACATTCGAAGGATATTTAGTTGAAAATTAACCTTAGTAGGATTGATGAAACCACAAGAATATTTATGTATTTATATCTATGGAAGAAATTTCGTTTTTCTTCACTCTAGGAAATTCAAGAGGTACAAAGAAATATATATGTACTAAGAAAATTAGGAAAATATTATGTACTAAATCATGCAAGTACGAAGATTGAATTTCTTTAAATGAAATATCACGCACTACTCTTATACCATATTTAAGATTAATCAGGTGTTAAGTAGAAAAGGGCTCATTATAAACGAACGGTAGGATTTCTATTACCATCTTTTGTCTTTCTTCTCTACCGAAGCTAAGTCAGCCATGTTCTATACTTCTACTGTCTCATTTTAAGATTCGAGACAACATTTGGAATCCCACGAGAAATATTCACTTCGTTGCTAACGTATACAGCGATCCCCGATTACCCGATATTAATGCCTCATATTTTTTCCATCAATTTTTGTCCATCCAAACTCCCCGTTAATGGTTCATTAACATTCGCCAGGACGAAGTAAGCGAACGTCCAGCATTTTAATGTTTTTAAGCATGGCTCCGCACGGAAATCCATTACCATCCCTCAGCCGCTCTTAAACGTATTCCCATTTCTCCGAAAGAGATTTGTAAAACAGGACCCTTCCGAAGCAGCATAGTTTTACGAGTTTCTCGATACTGGTACCTTTTAGTTCCGAGAATTTTCGTCCGTCGATGTGGCGCTAATAAGACCTCAATGCGAATAAAAAACTAAGTTGAATTATATTCCGTCGAGTCGCCGGAGCAGAACCCGCTGCCGGATTACGTAAAGACGGCTCCTCCTCATCCCCGGCCTCCACACATACCTGTCGCTACCAATTCCACACCATCCCTACCCATCGATCGTTACCCCATCCATCTCTCCTTCCCTCCGCGTCTCCTCCTCTTTAACGCCTTCCAACCGTGTACGCCGGGCTTTTAATTCTCCCGGAAAATCCTCGCCTTATTTCTAACTCGTAAATCCTGAATTGCTTAGTTAAGGACTGAGTTGCCCCTCGGCATTGTTTGTAATGAATTGCTGCATAGGAAAGCAAAGCGTGATTATGATGCCTCCATTTTTGTTGTGTTGTGTTGTTGTGTGTATCGTTATGGCCGCGCTATTTAAGCAATGCTCCGAATACTTTACTACTTCCCCTTGTTTACTTTTGTTTATGTACTGAAGATTATTTTTACAATTTAATTGTCAGAAATTTTAGTCGAGAGCCGTAGTTAGTAAAAGTGATCTTAATTCTAACAATAGATCCTAAACATTAGAATTATTTATAATAATAATAGTAATAATTATAATCGTATTTAATGAAGATCGGCATTGAGACTTACAAGCCTAATATAATATCTAACCCTATGTTATTTAACATGACAAGAAATGGAATAGAAATTTCAAGAATTTATGTGTAGGACAATAGAAATTACAATTACAACTAATTAGGAAATTAGGAAAAGAGTAAAATCCCAGGAAAAAAACGCCCAGGGTAAGGACGTAAATCGTACAGACGTTAAAAAATTCTGCGAAATCTACTGCCTGTTGCAACTAATACTTAAAGAAATAAAGGAAGGAATACATTATTAGACATCCTTGATAAAATTTGATGAAACTGATAACCTTTTGCTATGTGTAAAATGGTGCGAAAACCCGGAAAGCTATACGGGAAGAGTTTGAGGAGCAAGATTGAAATTGTCAAATAAATGTAGGAAATTTCTTATGTGTATAACATAAAATTAATTTTGGCTATTTTTCTTACCTTGGTCGCCATGATTAAAACTGAAGACACGTGCAGAAGGGACCTCTTTCGGTATCTTTCAGCAGCTTATACGTTTTAATGACAAAAATGAAATCACCATAAGCTAAGTACTTAATGTACACAAATGCGGGTTTTAATGACGGAGTTGTTAATTGCACAGACTTGGAAGTTCACTTTTTGAAATTCGTCGCATTCTTTGCTACTTCCTAGTTCTCCTCCACGAGGAATTTTTTACTTCGTCGTCGTGGGCGAAATTTCCAGAATCCTTTTTAATGAGTCGTTAGGTCTGCCATATGAAACTTCCCTGGACTGTTAATAAACTCATGAATGCACATAAAAGAATTCGGCGGCTCTCTTTCTGAAGGGAGAAATGTCCATCCCTAAAGCGCGCCGAATTTAGATAAACTGAAGAATTTCATTCGCAAAAAGTCTGCGGTCCAAACCGAAATTTTTTAGGGCAATAATTTGAGTCGGAGAGCCAATAATCAAAATTAATGTGTCCTTGATACACAAGATTCGTAATTTAATCGTGTTGTGTCTCATTTAGATTGTAAGCAGAGGAGTATTTTCCAATTGAGAGGAAAACATTTATATTCATGTAGAAAATGTTTCGGAGTATGGGGCAACTGTAGAACATAAACATGTCCTTAACGAAATAATAAGAACGTGGAAATAAACGTAGAATCGAACAATGTGAAACAGAAAATTCCTTGAATCCGAGTATATGTATGAGCACAATACAAGTTGTATATTATAAAATAAATATATACTTATAATATGTTTTACATATTAATTTAAATGCCGATTCGTCTAAACTTTAAGAAGCTGAAATTTTTTAAATAAAATAAGGTTTTAAAAAACAATACAGTAACTTTTACTATCGATTTACTTCCAAGAATTGACAGCCTCCTCCGTGAATTTTATCTAAGTAGTTGAAGTTGAATGGGAATGCTTAGTAAATGAGTATATATTTATCAGGGTATCAATAGATATTGAACGTATAGATAAAAAAGTTAAAACTTTACTTATAAGAAATTGTAAAGAATGATAATAGTGTACGAGTTTTTTATCTTACGAGCTTGGTTTCATCCCGAATGAGATTCAAAGTCGGAGATGTACAAATTAAACAAATCATAACTATCTAAACCCATCGCTAGATACTCCTCCACGAGGCATTCTTTCATTTATTCACTTTCCCTTTTTATTCCCGAGTATGTAAGCTTCTTCGAGCTTAAGAAGAAAAAATGAAAACCTCTAGACACGAAAATGATGATTTTTACCCGCGCAGACGTCATTCCGAGGTCGAGACGATAAATTTCGCTCTAAAATAAGTATGGAAATCACTTATCGGTTGCCAAATGACCGGGATTAAAACCACCTCTGGGACTTTCAAAAATCTCGCGTGGCCACTCTGCCCGCTCGAGATAAGAGATACGCAGTCACGACTCTCAACGGGAGACATTTGCATCAGCTCGTTAAATCCCAGAGGGAAAACTCATCCGCGCCACAAAAATCAATCTTTATGTCTGATTGATGATCCAATTGCATCTCGGGACGAAGGAATGAAGGGGAGGGAGATAAAACAAACGGGAAGCGCTTTAAAAGAGAAGCCGACCTTAATCGTGATTTGGCGATGAAGTTAACGCATGCTCCATCCCCCCTCCCCCTTCGCAGAGCGTCTTTTATCTGCAGCCTTCATCGAAATCCATCCAGCATTCCCTATAATCCGAGTTCTGCTTCGAGAGGATTCCTCAGCATCGCGTCTCATCTCCCACCGTAACGACGAGGGGAAAAAAGCCGACACTTAAGGGCAGCGATGAAAAAGAAGGAACGGAGATCGCATTTCTCGTAAAAATCTCTGATATTTTCCGAGTATCGAAACGCGTTAGTAACTTTTAACTCGCTCCACTTGTTAACGGCGGAGTTACACTCTTGAAACGCGGGTCTTTTGAAATTGGCGACGACGCGGGTTTCTTCCGATTCCCCCGCGATTTTGATCTCAATGAAATAGGTCGATGGACCCCGAGGTACGTGAGAAAGGGTTCTTTGACAACTCAGAGTGCGACAATTCAGTGTGCGACAACTCAGAACGCGACAACTTATCGGACCCGACAACTCACAGTGCGACAACTGACCGGGCGAGAGCTCATCGCGCGATTTATGTATTATTAAATATATCATTAATATTCCCAAGGAAAAACGGACTTGAAAAAGGTCTGATAAGGCTGGGAATCGAACCTGGCCCTGTCAGACTGTGCTAGGTCCCCAAGAAGACACAAAGACCCCAAAAACATTACTTAAATGTTCTGGCCGGGTAGCCTATATGGTTAAGGTAGCCTCCCGGATAGAGGAAGATCCCTGGTTCGATTCCCAGTCCTGTCAGACTTTTTTCAAGTCCGTTTCATTATATATAATTAATAACTTATTAACTATTTCAATCTGTAATCGGTAAAAATACTACCGCTCAATTGTTTTAACGTTCAAAATTTGAAATTATTTCAATTGTCGTTTTGAGCCGCTCTCTCGAATGAATAGAGCAGTCAGTGAACTTTTGAAAAGAGACAAATTTATGGATGTATTTAACGCAACTGTGTATTCATTAAAGTGTAAATTGTACTCCATACTTTCCTAACAATGTTTTGTTTTTTGTTTTTTCTCTTTATTTCTTTTATGCATCTCTTTGTCTCCTTTTTTCGTGTTTAATTTTATTTTTTCTCTTTATTATACCACATGGAATTGGGTAATTTTGTACCAGTTTGCGATAAATAAATATTACTATTATTATCTGTCGTTCGCGCAATGATCTGTAGCCCTATTAGTTGTCACACGGTTAGTTGTCGCACTCTGGGTTGTCGTACTCTGAATTGTTACACTCTGAGTTGTCGGGTCACGGCCAGAAATACGGTTTAAACAACGGAAGGTTTTCCTCCTATAGCTCAATCCGCGCAGCAGCGTGTTTCTCCGCGCGAACCTACTTAAAATGCTCGGGACATGCGTGAGGGATGAAATACGTGGAGTCCCTTAAAACCAATAAGCCAAACAGCATCGTATTTCATCCTCGCGTCGTCGCGGAAGGAATAATTGCGTTTTTAGTTAACTTAGGTGGAGTCTGCCTTCTCTGGACGGTGGATTTCGCCGCGTTTCCAATCTCGCCTCTCCTTAACTCACGCCGTTAAAATGGTTTTACCTCATCCTAATGGAAGGCCTTTTAGGGAGTCGAGGAATAAGCACGCACGCTCTCTTGATGTAGGACGCCAGTACTGTAGCATCCCTCCCACGCGCTCACTATACTTTCTTCGCATTGTTCCCAGCCATAGCGCTGTAAATCGCGTTTGCCTCAGACCTGTTTGCGTTATATCATCGCTTCGTTTATTTATATCTACGCTTTTGTGCCATTAGTTCGCTTAGCGTTGCGAGTGGGTTTTCATTTTTGATTGTTTTCTACAATTCCATCCCTAAATAATGGATCGTCAGTTATTTCCGCGCAGTCATGCAAGAATCGTGTTTTAGTAATGCTATTTATCAACAGCCGCATAAGTCTATATAGAAAATATTGTAACTACTAGAATGTAACAATATTCAAACCGTATTTCAATTTTATTTTTACTTTCCGCCATTGATTTCAAAGTTTCTCATTATCAAAATTCTGGTCTCGATGATCGATTGGTAATCATCTGTTTAATGCGCTGTTGTCTTCTTTGATATGCTTAATATGTATAAATTCAAAGGTCAAAAATATTAATTGTCAAATAAAGCAAGCATTAGTAACTCTTTCAAGGTATTTCCGAACCAACTGTATGTACGCTCCCTTATATGTATTCTAAAATTACACTTCGTTATTGTAAGTATTTTTTTATGCCTATTTCAATTAATGCGGAATATAATTCAAAGAATATTTTTTTACAGAAAATAATTATAGTTATGTAAATTAATATTCTACTGTTGTATCAGAATGAATTCTATTTTTATCCTAGAATCAAAACAATTTTGACCATTTTAACTTATGAAATATTCACGATTCACAATCACATTATTTAAAAAGTGTATGATCGTTTTCAATTCAATGTTTTTAGCCATTGTTTCCTGAAAGGTAGATGACGAACAGCTGTTTGCAACCACGAATGATTTTTGAATAGATTTACCTCGGAGTGGTAAAAATTGTTGTTTCATTCCTTCATAACAACGATTGAGTGACAGTCAGGGGCTTTCGAATGCGCAGCCCCATCGCTCTTCTTCGCAAAGCCATTGTGATGTCCGTGGCAAAATATCTAATGGTTCTGCACCCACGAGATCTCACTTTTGCCCCGATAAAGTCCTATTCGTCCCTCCTCGATCGCACTGCATCCACCTCCGGCGCGAAGACTGCACTCGCGCGAATTCCCCCATCATTCCTCGTGCTTTTCGCAGCAGGTGCGCGTTCTTCGCGGATGAAATTTCGCTCATCCCTCGCACTTCCCAGAGACAAGTTCCGGAGAGTTTAAAAACATCTAGCGGACGGGCGGACGTCCAGCGCCGACCTGCCTATCCATCCGTCTTCTTCCAGCGCCACGCCGACTGCGATATTTCTCCGCGAGCGCCTTTCTCCAGGCAAGAGTCGAAGAGGCGACTTTTTCCGTCGGTGCACGTGTTGGCGGGAGGGGAAGTCGAAATCCACGCGAGAATTCCTCGAATGTTGTCGACGGCAGTTCCTTTTGAAGTCCTTCTTCCCGCCGCGTATTTGTTTTTCGCGGGCCGGTGAGATTCGAGGGAGAAATCATAACGTTTCGGATCCATTCTTGCATCTCATGCGTGAAATTTTCCTTTCCCGTTTCATTTATGTCGTCCACTCCTCGAGATAAACACGAGGTCGTTTTTATCTGAATGCCCACTCACCACCTCTCTCCGCCGCGCTCGCCGCCTCTCCCTCAACCCCGTCGCTCAAACTTGTTACTTTTGCCTCTATCATTCATTTCTCTCTTCGCTCTCTTCTCGAAGTAGTTTTAAAGTTTCAGAGGTGTACGCGGCGGAGTGACCGACGGTTTTGCATGACTTGCAGGGAAAGGTTAGCTGTTAAACTTTATGGAGCGAAATTGTGGCTTAGATGAATAGAGCGAAAATTGAAGTGTTGATAGAAGTTGTAATGATCCATTTAAGTAAATACGATTCATCTTTTTTGTATTGATGGAAGTCGGGGAGTAATTTCCGGAAGAAACCCTCATGTCATTGATTCAAAAGAGTCATTGTTTTTAGATTTTTCCATTCCATAAGTCTCTTTCCCGCTCTATGTCATCCACTCTTTTCCCCTCTTAAATATGAATCATCATATTTCTCTTTGCCAGCGCTCCCATGCTCGTAATTATCTTGTCACATATTCGTTAATGCTCCATTCACGACGGTTAACATTAGTATTTTGAGTTTCTTTCTAATGAATAATTTTTGTCTCCATTTCGTTATACCCCGATGTCGACTTTGCTGATCTTAATTTTATGTTATTTTTCTCTAGCTATGTATCGTTTTGTCCCCATACTTCTTTTTGCGGTAACATTTATATTTACCTTGTTCAGACTTATCGTTCTTCTAAATCTAAATTAGGATATCTCAAACTGATCTTATAAAATTGATTTTTGTCCAGTTAATCAATGTGTTAATTTATCATGTAATTCCTTCCTTTTTCATTCAGTCCCAAGATCTTGAAAATACAGCCACTAGAATGTTAATATTATTGATTATCGTTAGAGTAGAAGATTTATCTTATTAGTATATCTAATCAATTTCTTCTTAAATATTCAACCGATCAGTGAATCCTAAAAACAACGATTATATAATAATATCAAGATACTTTTACCTTTTCCATTTGGGAATTCCTCTTCTATAAGAATAGCTAGAAAAAGTCTTGGCATCGAAATTCTGTAGCTACATTTTAATTCATTTCCCAAGGAAAAATGAAAAAAGTCTTGCAAGACCGGGACTTGAACCGGAATTGCTGGTCAGTTGTTCTCCCAATTTTCCTAGGTGCACGACCTTCTCATGCAAAGCCGCCTATTACCTTTAATTGCTGGTTCATTTCATTATATATTTACTTAGGTAGACCTAACCTTCATCACCTGTGGCATAATATTTCTCACTTCTTACAACTCAGGGTTGGTTAGCGATTGACTAGAAGGTGCCAATTTAGTCTTAATGAAGTCGCCCGGTCTTTATTCTCTCTGTCCCAATTCTCCTCCCTCCATTCTTTCTTCTCCTTTCTTCATCATTTCTCTTTATCTCTCTCTTCTCCTCCTTCCTTCTCCTATACACTCACTCACCAAGAGAGAACGCAGTCACGTGACTGGACAAACTCGTCTCATTTTTTCAAAGGGCGGTTTATCCAGTTTCCGGTGAGAGGGGAAGCAAAGATGGAAGAGAAGGGCCCTTCAACTCCATGAAGACGTTCTTTTCGCCTCAGGGAAATAGGAGAGAGAAATGACGAAGGACCCCTCCGAATTAAAATTCGAGAAAGATTCGGCCGGCGAGTAATGAGAGAGCCAAAGTATTTTGTTTATTCGAAATCTTGATTTAACATTCGAGTGCTTGCGCCCGGGGGTTGTAAAATTCCCGAATGGCTCTTCAAACGAAAAATAATATCCCTTAAGCTCTTAAGCTCGTATATCTTCTTGTTAAAGGTTTGAACATCCTTATGAGCGAATGTTATAGAGGTGTTATCCTCGAGTCTGTTTGTTTACACTGCTTCAAATATATTTCTTGGTTATTGAGGGACCTCCAGTTTTTGGTAAAGGTGTGAAAGTAAAGATGAGGAATACAACCATATTTTGTCATCTTAGTTCTTCAAAATATAGTTAATGTCTATGTGAAGATCCTGCAAGCCGCCTTTCGGTGTGTGGTAGGGGGTGCAACCACCGCTTCCCTAATCGATTTCTCTCGCGTATCGTTCGAAGAAAAAATGGATTCTGGAATCGATTCGTTCTAGCATCTATTTCCCTGATCTTCCTCACAGTATCAGAACGGCCAAGGTAACAGGGAGGTTACAATACATTAGTTAAATCTTCTGAGAACGTTCTATCACTGAATTTATAAAGTAATTTCAATCTTTGTGTAGTAAACTTATATTTTCTAAATATTTCTGAATCATCTAAGTAATGCTCATTGCTTCATCTCAGCAATTCCTTACAAATTGTATCCTCTTTCGTTGTACCTTTTCTGATTCCCGCTTGCAACCCTTGTCGGCAGGGTACAATACACTACATGCACACTCAAGTAAAGGCCTAACTAATGTTAGTTTACGGGTTATCAGTGGTCAGCTTAGAGTAATACCTGAGCGTTTTAAGAAAGAACAAAAGTACGAGATTTAATATTGTAGTTGGAACGTTGAGGAATTTTTAGCAACAGTGTCATGGCACTATCTTCTTGGGCAGGCATTGTATGCAAATGGGTGTCTAATAGTTTTTAACTGATTGGACGTGCTACAGAAATTGGCTGAGTTTCAAAATATCGTTGACATTGATACGAGATGGGGAAGATTTGATAACAAATGATGTCATTTAAGAACCATAAATCATGCCGCTTTGCCGGCCAGGCCTGTCTCAGAGAGGCAAATGATTATTAGCACGTGTGCTTCCTTACTTGCGAATTCTATTGTTTCAGGTGAGGAATTTCCGAGAAAATTGTTCTCTTCTAAGAGTGCTTATTATTCATGATTTCGGCAAGATGGTAAGATTCGTTCTGACATTTCCTGTCTGAGACGTCAGATGTTTCGTCACATGTCATACGCTTGCTCTTTATACTGTTCTTTCCAAAAGGTTCGAAAGTGAATTATTTCTCATGATGCTTGCATGAGTCGAATGGAAAGTTGACGAAAGGTATACTTCACATTTAATCTCTTGCTGAAGTGAAGGATGTTATCCTTTCGTTGCATAAGATTCTGATGAAGATTTATTAAAGCACCTCTGGCGGAAAGATAGTTGCAAAAATCGGAATCTAACTTGATGGTTGAGATTCGTATTTGTACTTAGATTTCTGGTTATTCTTTTTTCATTTTTAAATAGAATTTATTTATCAAGTAATGGATAAATACTAAAAAATGTACATTATCCAAATTTGCCGTCCTGTCACTTCTATTAATGGCGGGCGAGTTATCTCTTAGTTTTTTTCTATTCTATTAACACCTGTACATGTATATCTACCCAATCATTCATTGCATATTAATTGGCAAAACTTTAAAAATCTTTATTATATTTAACTGGATTTATTTAATTATTGTACTAATCAAAGTATTAAAGAAATACTCCAAAAACCATTAAACAAGACCCCAACTTGTTTAATGATTTTTGGAGTCTTTTCGTTATACTTTGACTATTGTAGCCATCAGTGGCCGAAAATATATAATAAATTTATTGTACTAATGATATCATTATTAAGGAATTAGACTACGAAATAAGAAAATTTTCACGTTGACATATCTTCCTCTCAATAAACAACATTAGACGGATTCGAAGAAGCCTGATCCAGTCATGTCATACTTTTTCTCCTCCGATCTCTACAAAAATTTTCGTGAAAAATCGTTAAGGTTTAATGGGAAAATTCCACGAGAAGATTATCCCTTAAATACCGTGTACTCATTCCGCTTAATATTCGTCCCGTAATTGTTGACACATCTCGAGTCGTGAGTCTCGACCGAGCAAATCTCCCGCTTAATTGATGATAAAAATATTCCATGTCCCGAGCTGGTTAACTCAACGTCTTCGCCAGTCTGCGGATGGCCGAAGGGATCCATTTGTCGCCTTCCACTTGGACCGGTATGTCCCGATTAGCCTTTTGCCGGTTGTAAAAATGGACGTAAATCCCACTTACAAAAAAGGAAAGATAAAACAAAGGGAAGTCCGTCATTCGTGGCCTAAAGTGATAAAGACCGACCTTACGCTAGGGACATCCATCTTCTGACCTCAGCCTCCTTCGCCTTAATACTCTCCCATCGCACTTCCTTCTCCTTGCCATCATTCCTATGCCGGAAAGAAAAAAGACCCTCGGACAGTGACGTAATGCCGGGGAGAGGGTGAGGAATCCACCTTCGTGGTCGCGGCAAGTGTGAGGGTCGTGCGGGGCTGAGGGCCGGACGGAGTGCGGGGAGAAAGATGGAACTTATGGAGAAATGGACCAAGAGATAGGGGTGAGAATGCTGGAGGTATGAATGGACGGAGGAGAGGGTGAACCGAGGATTGAAAAAGGATGAGTGAAATTCCGAAAAGGGCTTCGCCAAACGTTTACCTTGCCCTTCATTTGTTAATTTCCCCGCCAAATGCATTCTCGATTATTCTCAGCGTTATCTTCATTTCGGTGTCATGGGTCACATTAGGTTAGACAATGAGGATGAATGAACTCGTGCCGCGAGGAAGCGGCATTACGGGGTTATTTTTAGCATCCTTCGCGGCGTTTTCCGAGAGATTTATCGTTGGAAAATAATTTGATTAAATGGGATATGATTTGGAAGCGATCTTTAGGGAAAGAAGGAGCATTAAAAATACATCGATTTATCATGCAATTCAATTTGCGTAAATTTAATAAAAAAATTAAAATCTTTTTTATATACTAAATCAAAATTCTTCGTACCTGCTGTTAAGGGTCAGTTTCCCACAAAATTGCAAAAATTTGACTGATTTTACTGAAGAGAGAATCCTCATAAGTACCACAGACGACCAAAAGTATCCAAATTCATCCCGGGAATCGAACCTAGGACCTCTGGTTTGTTAGGTTTGCAAGCTTATTTTTCTGAATTTGACGGAATTCCTTAATTACTTTTTAATGTCAAATGGATGAAAAATTAATGACGGATAATAAGTTATTAATACTCTCTCGTTTTCACTTTCTCTTTTCATCTTGAATACAATACTACCCCCTCGCATCACCTCATCCACTCTTAAGTTTAGCCCAATGTTTGAAGTCCATTGTAAATGCATGAAACACTTCCCCGGCTAAGATGAATATGTATACAAATGGCAGTGTTCTTAAGGTTGAAGGGAACACGGGGCGTTTTCATTCTTGTTGTTTCCGAGCAAGGGCTCTAAGAGGCGGGGGTTTAGGGCGCGTTTTTCGAAGAGGCGCGGGGGTGTGGCGATTATGTGTTTCTCTGCCCATCGTTCTTAATAACGCAATATGCGGAGAAACGTCTCGTTGTATTATTCCAACGGGCGGATTTTGAATGGCTGGATTGATGCCCAATTTGTGCGCTTTGAAAGCTAATCACGATGATAAGTTGGACCGAAAAAATGAAACAAATGAGCAATTCGTGGCGAAATTACGTGTCAAAAGCCACGTCGGAGCGTATTTTTCTTTTGAGGATCTTAAGCGAGTCGCGGGTTCGAATTCCGCCAACGAGCTGAGGAGGGCGATGGCACTCACGGGAAGAATGTGTCCTTAATTCATCACTGTGTATTTTTATGGGCGAGTTGCTGCCCTCTGGATATCACGAAACCCCCGGGAAAACGGGTAGTTAATATTCCTTTTACTCACCATCCAAAAATGTCGCGAGCTCTACGATCGCCCTTTCTTCTTTAAACAAACAGGATATTAGATCACGCTCTGTTTTCAATCTGCCGTCAGTCTTTTCTATCGTTTTCCTTTCATTTACGGCCAAGGATGATTATTCATTCGAAAATGAGCTAAATGAGCTTGTTTACATCAGCATCTCGTGATAGCATTACATTGCTAAATTAACAGTGCATTATAAAATAAAAGAATTCTCTTAAAAAGAAAAATAATGGTATCAAGAATGACCAGCTAAATAAATATTTTTATTGAAAATATGTGTGACAGCAATGGATCCAAAATGTTTTACCTGTACCTAAGAGAGTAGCAAATTAAATTAAAAATAAATTGGAAAATGTTAGTGGATTTTCATTATGGCAGGTGATCATGATAGGTTGATTTTCCCCAGAAAAACGTTTTCTTTTCAAAGAGATAAAGAATAAGGTTATTTGTAGAAATGCTTTTATAGGTTTCACCCTTTAAAATGGTTACTTTGATCATTTCTGATGATCATCATAATTTTAATGTAAGAGAGTACCATATACACCTTATTATTATACACTGTACTGTACGATATTATACAATAGTACACTCTCGAATAATCTAAAATTGTTGAGGATGCAATATGTTTTATTCCTCCCCAAGATATATTTTAAATGGTACAACTTGGTTGTATCATCTTTCTATCAGGAGCGATAAATAAATGAATTTATTATATATAAATTGGGTCATTTAATCTTAAAATAATTTCAAAAATCGGAAACAGTAATGTCGCAGTTTTATTAAAAAACGATTGAAACCTAAATTCGCTGATTTTACATAGCTTTATATTTAAATTTTATGATGTCCACGTTCAGCTAAGTTCGGTGAAATATCTCCGTGGTCCTGCTTTCCTTAAACAGCACCGTCTTTATAGATGTCCTCCTGTCTTTCGGGCAAGCTCTTAAAAACAAAGGCCTCCGTATCGAACCAATTCCGGAATTAATGTCGATTACGAATCCGTTCAGAATCCGGTTAACTTCGACATCTCTCAAACACGAGAGAGGAGCAAGGAGTCGTTTGCACCCGTTAATCGGGCGAAGGGAAAAAAGCGATCGGAGAAGAGGCAGCATTCATTCGCAACTCTTAGAGACACTGCCTCCTTCACGTCCCATCCAATTCGCAATTCCTTTAAAAGAGCCAAGTAAATTAACCTCTCGGTCCCGCCAGAAAAGCACCAAGCGTTTTTCGGCATTTAGCAATGAAGGCGGAGGGGAAGGGGCAGAGACTTGAACGAGGGAATGCCAAGGTAACCGACGAACCACTCCCGTCGTGATATATTCCCCCCATCCTTCAGCGATCCCAAAAAATATGTCCCCCTTCCAACGCAAAAAAGTACTACTCTGTCAACGTCAATGCCACGGGGAAGGCGGAGGGGAGGGTAGAAAGCGAGATATATCCCCCAAGGGAGATCCTGGAATGACCGTGACCTTCCCACTAAGGGATACAGGGCGGAGAAAAGGAAATAAAAAGTCCGAATGGCCCAAGGTTTTGAAAGGAGTAAAAGGTTGGTGGAGATCAAAGAGTGGAAAGAGGAAGTTGATAAACTACGGAGCATGAAGCTCGATTCACGAACGAATAATTTATCAGTTCTTGCCATGGCGAGGCAACATCTGGCTAACCCCGCGGATTTATCAGAGGTCTAATTCGTCTTCGCTTCCCGCGGGACTAGTAATGTGGAAAAAAGCGTATGCATGTATGTATGCGGGCCTCTCTCTCTGCTTGGTCCGTCGTAATCACAAGTAGGCCACGCCCAACATTAGCAATTCCGTCCGAGGGAAATGATGCGTGTGGCTCGGTCGCTCTCAAAGTATTCGCTCGGGCAAAGAATGCGTCCCGAATTAACTTATCCCTTTATTTTTCGTATGACAGAGCACCCGCAGATAGAGATCCATGGGTAGACTTATGTCTCCCGCGGTGCAACCCTTTCGGCTGTAATTCAAAATCCGACTCGGATTCAGTTCGGGAATTGCCAAAAATAATGCGGGCCTTTATCTTTCGCGGTTCGCATCAATAAAGCTTCAAACTAAGATCCCGATGTTTATTCATCATGAGGAAGCTGACGTCCAAACCTTGTGTGAGGTTTTTTTAGCTTAGAGTATGGTATGATAAGTCAGGAAAAATTGTAACCCAAGAAGCAAGTCTTATTTCCCAGATTAGAAGTGCCTTCATGAGCCTCGGTACTGGTGTGATCATATTTGTCTTTCCCGTTCTATATTTAGCATATAAAATGTATTTTCCCTCTTCTGACTTCGAAAATTAGTTATTATCATCACAGTTGAATTTTATGCTTAAAAACAATGGGATGAATGAAAACAATCTAATTCACTAATATATCATCAGAAAAAATGTCAAAAAAATGAAAAAATATTTTATTAGAATATTATATTTATATATATAATGTGATGATGATTTAGGTACCATTTTTCTTCCATCTAGATTGCAGGGGTGTTTCACTAGGTTTCTCATTCAGTGCAGCACTTAATATTAGTGGTACTTCAGAAATGATGAGTTACGTGAAAACGTGGTACTTGAATGGAATTTTCGGTTTTCAAACGGGTGGCTAAAGTTTTAGGTAGAAAATAATTGACATCGTAAGGAATATTAATCGTTGGGCAAAATTTTTTCAATTAGTCTGAAATACGATTCTTGGAAAGGGCCAAAAGCTGATGGTTTGACGTATGAATAAAAACTCATTTTATAAAAGTCTCTTCTTAGAAACGAATATCAACATTCCAGCATAAGAAAAAAGACATCCCCAAGGCCGCGCTTTAACAAGTACCCCAAAAAATCAAATAAGGAATCACATCGTGACAATAAGAGTTACTTCAGTGAAAGTGCCGCATCATACCAGAGATACCACCCTTCGATTTCCTCCAATAAACTCCCTGCAATATCTCTTACACGAAGATTCGCTTATTATACATCCCTCGATCAAAAGTGCATTCGACCAGTCTATCTCCATGTTCTCCTCTGCCGAAAAATCAAGGGTGCATAAGATAATCCATAAGGTCAAATCATCGGGTGATCTACAAGGAGAGGAAAGGAGTCGCATATTAAAAGGCCCCGGTGCACATTACGGGGATGGGCCGTAACCGAGACGGGGCAGTTGCATCGGTGCATCGAGGTTCCCCGATTTTCCGCGTCCTTTTGGTGGGAATCATTCCAGCGTGTCGGCGAGCGGTAAGGTCTCACGATGCCATTGGACGGGGGTGTGCAGAAAGGGGAGGGCGACGGACAGATGACCCCACTTCTCCTGTCACGGACCTCCCACGAGATAGGGGATCGAACGCTTTGCAGGATCGTGTACGAAAGGGGAGGAGGTCCATTTTTTTTGCACTCCCCGGCCAAGCAATACCTGTCTTTCTCCTTTTCGACTGCCATCTCTCTCTCTCGTCTCGAGATAATTCTCCGTATTTGTTCGGTCCCTCTCCATCGAGGACGTGTTCCATCCTTTGATGTGCTTCGGCTGATATGCATGTGGGAGAGATTTTTGCGAATGAAAAGTTTGGCGTGCAAATGGAACGCCCGTCGAATGGATTTGGCATAATCTCGGTTCGCTTTGCCTCGAGACGTTTTTTCCTCCGCCTCCCCTGAGGTAGCGGGGAGGATTCCGTTGGAGCGCCCTTCAGTGCGGTGTTTTGCCGTATTTATAATCTTGTATTGCACGGTTAGAACTTCATAAGTTTCGCTCTCTGCTAGTGGTTAACGCAAAGTTAAAGAGTTATGACAGGAAAATTTTTCGAATTGGATCTAGAATTTTACTCGAGAGAATTAAGTAATAACGCCTAATTTCAAAAATAAAATTATAATTCCTAAAATTCATGATTTCTTCGAAAAAGAAGGTAATAACGTCTCCTTTTAAAAGTTAAAATTCTTTAATCCGATGCTCTTCAGGAGGATAACTTTTCAATTAAGATCAATAAATGCTCATAACTTCTGAAAATGAATTAGTGTAACTTCTAATCACGATAGAAACTTTGAATGTATGAGTTTCATCGATAGGATAAGAAGTTCAAGTGGTCGTGGTGCGTTCCTTCTAATAAAATATGATCTTAATTTTTCTACAAATCTTTCTTCATAGAGATTTTGAGCTGGATGTAAGAAAAGATAGTCCACCTTTCTCACCAAAATCTTGAGACTTTAACTTTGGTTCCAGTGTTAGGATTAGTCGATTTCATGCATGTGAAACGAATGGCAGAATGTATATATTCAAAAGATATCATAGGAAGATTGTCCAAGAGAGCTAGATATAAACATCGATATCCAACGTATTATCAGTACACACTTTATAATTTATCATTTTTCTTTCCATGTTGTCCAAATTACTCATGTCTTAAAAGGGCCTGCGCTAGAATTTGCATCAAAACTTGGGTTGAGACAATATGACTACTATTTTCGGTTTATTTTGTCCAAGTATTCCATTTCCTGGTTGACTACTTTAAAATGCGGACCCAAGCTAAGTAATATCGTGTCTCAGATCCTAATAGTCCAATTCTCAGGGGCCAAGTGATCCATCTCTTTCGGCGACCCTGTGCATACGTAATGAAGTTGGCTGCAGGCTGACATTGCTTTTCCAATGAAGCGGAGTCAATTAAGAGGGCGAAAGTAGGCCAACGGCAGCACCTCGACGGCAGGGGCAAATCCCAATATCCTTTCCTCTCCCAGATTAATTGCACTCTCCGGACTTAAGTGACGCACTCTCACGAATCCCTGTCAATCGAAGACGCCTTCGGCTTTAGAAACGCATTTGGCCCGACTGTAAATCTCTTCAAATGACCTTTCTTCCCTTCTTCGAAACTCATTTTCTCCTCCCATCTCCTCCCAGCTTATATTTTCATTTCAATACCATACTTCCCGTTACTTCCTCGGAAAAGATAATACAATCGTCTTTATTTATCGCTGACTCATAAATTTAGATTGTATTTTGATGAATCTTTTATTTTTCGGACGTATATAATATTTTAGCGCTTTCAATGAAGTACAGATTATTTTATGATTCGGTTCGAGCATTGCATACGGAAATGCGACAATATTGAAAAAGTGCTCCTTGAAAATCACTAATTTATACAGAGTGGTATCAAGTCCTTTTGGAGTCAGAAGTAGAAAAAAACGATAAAATTTGAGTGGTGATAATGCATTGGAGATTTTCTCAAACTCAGGTCTGAAAAGGTTAGAGTAAAGTTAGTATAATCATGAATGTTCGAATCACCAAATCTTCTTTAGATTTTCCTTAGAAAGCGAGCACAACTCTATCGTTTATTACTTGAATTATTCTGTTAGTCTTCATAGTGAATGATATTAATTAGATTTACGTAATTAAATCCAAACGATGAATTTTTAGAGTGGAAAAATATCTCATTAATTATCATCGATTTTTTTAATCGGGATACCCATGCTTCCTTGACAGGCTCTTAAAAGTCTCTCTGTAGTCATACTTAAGTCTGCGACATCCAAGTCCCAGCTGTACACAATTTGTTAAAGAACTGTACTACTTAAAGGCCTTTGCATATAATTACGAATCTCAGGACACATAAGAGTATGTTGGCGGATACGAAGTAGGTTCAGTTGTTATTAAGCGTTAGACTGATGACCATCATATATATTCCTCGGAATCATCCACCTTTAATTGGAATTTGGGATAGTGCCTTAATCGTGAGGGTTTATTCCAACTCAAGCTATCTTTTCCTCCGTGGTAACCAAACGAGCTCATTTAGTACCACCGTCCTAGGAGTTTTCGTCCGGTTCTCTTTCATTAAATTCCTTCCGATGTAAAAATTACCGTCGTAGGTCTTTCTTCGAGGAGTTTCTTTCATCACCGCACGTAGGACCGGCCTCTTGCCCAAAAGTCCTCAGCTCTTTTCAGTGGCAATAAAAAGGATAAAACATTGACACGAAAATGAAGATTGTTTATCAGGGAACATATCGCCAGCCCTTCCCACGGACCACTTGTCCCATCCTCATCAGGGACTCCTCTTATTCTTGTAGAAGGAATTTTGGAACCCCAATACAAGTTTTTCCGGGGACGGCGAACAAGTCGACAATATACTTCCGTCTGTGCCGACCGCCTTTGACAGTGGACCATTAGCCCTTATATGAGTTCAATGTAGGGCAGGAGGGGGCGCCATCATTTGTTAGGTGGCCTTCTCTTCATTCCATCTGATGTGTCCAAGGGATGGAGAGGTATTTTTAAGGCGGAACTCGAGGTCGCGATTGGTGAAGAATAGGAATGCTTTTGGGAAGGGGTGGAGTCCATCACACGACGCAAATACATTTCTTAAGATACCATTACGTTAAAATCCCTTGCGGAACAAGATTTGCAGCATATATCCAATGCAGTTTACTTCTACATGGTTTAGAGGCCTTTTCTCGTGGCACCAATTACCAAGAGGCGAAAGTTTAACTATTGAACAACTTTAATATTTCTCCCTAAATCATATGTATTCTTTTTTTCAATTTGGGTAACTCATCGATCTTGGATTGATTCAACAGTTGTTCATATGAATGTCTTTAAATTGATACCTCTGATATTTTTTATGCGATGTCTTTTTATAATTGGTGTAAGAAAATTCAATTACTAAATGTAAATCTTCAAAGTTTAGTAAATATTACATCGATAAAATTTTATAAAGAAATTAAATACAGCAATACTCAAATTACCTAATTCAAAATTTCGTTGAAATACTAAGTTCTATTGTTTTTAATTTAAATGATGTTCCACAAAGTTAGGCCATAAAAGCTTGAGTTTTTACATCCATAGTTACAATACAGTGAAATTTTTCAACAGATGTTTACAAAAATTCTCAAAAGGTTAAGGCAGTCGATTATTAATAAATTAATTGTCAGTGGCTCTTAAATTTATATGTGTTCTTTATCGCGTTTACATTCACAAACTTTACCTATATATTTACACGAAGTTCATAAATTGCTTGCCCTTAGAGAATAATATTAGATATTGTGCCAGTTTGGAACGGATAAGTGTTTTGATATGTATCCCTATTGCATGTATTAAACATTTCTTCGTTGTTAATTCGATCTTTACTCTCTCCTTCATCTTTAGTAACATATTATTATTATTATTATTATTAGGGTCTTTATTAGGCGAGATTGAGACTAAAAAGAGTCCTCCTCCATCTAACCTGTAGTTAAGCTGTTACATTATTATAAGTATATTACATGTATCAATGAAACTTAGAGGAAAATAGAAGAAAATGTGAGAAGGGATTGCGGATGTAAAAAAAACCTAAGAAAAGCTTAGGAAAAAATATCCGCTGCAGGAAAACACCCACAAAGAAGGGGGGTGTGAGAAACCTGCGCAAACCTACTGATAGCAAAAACTAAAAGACATTAAAGAAAACAATGTATGTACATATAACCTGGAAAATTACAAGAAGTGTTAGAGACATATTATCAACACAAATAATGAAAGTTAATAAAAAATGAAATGCAGAGAATACAGTAAGTAGATAAAAACACTTGTGATAAAAAATATGACTGAACTAGGAAAAAGCAAAATAAAACACGATCAATACAAAAATAACGCTCTAAAATAATTATATAAGAGAGTTAACATCATGATTTAGGCATAAACAATAATCTAAAGTAAGTTAATATAATGGAAATACAAAATAGTAAAAAAAGAAAAGGTTATACTGGATTTAAACTGTAGTAACAATAACGAACAAAATATTCCAAAGTAAAGAAAGAAGTTTGAAGTGTTGTTCCGTGCAGCATGAAAAAATCAGGAAGAAAACGAACTTGACTTATGGTAAAATGTAAAATGCTATGACGGAGATAATTAGCGTTATTGATTCTCTAGAAGATACGAAAGGCATCTCCTCTTGAAAGTGTGGATAGAACAGGAAGATTTGATACTATGCGGAAGGGCGTTCCATAAATTAACCGAGGTCACTGCAAAGGATTTATGTAGCATTTCCGTCCTGTGATTTGGAATGAGTAGATTGTTTCTTCCTCTAGTGTTACAATTATGTAGCGACCCTAAGCTGACAAATTCTGAAAAGAGGTAATCGGGAGTTTGTAATCGCATGACACGGTAAGTTGTTGTTAAGATGTGTAATTTTCAACGAGAAGCGAGCTTGAACCAAGACAATTTCTCAAACGCACCCGAGATATGGTCGAATTTCTTTAAGTTAAAGATAAACCGAACCGATGCATTCTGGGCACGCTGCAATTTGGTAGCTAATTCTTTGGATAAGTCTTGGTAAACAATATCACCGTAGTCAAAGTGTGGCATGATTAATGAAAGTATATGAGTGTAGGCTTTGAAGTGCTACCATAAGTGGATCACAGAGGCACCTTAGAAATTATATCACTAAATGGTACAAATAAGTTTGACAAAAAAGTAGCAAAATCCCACGCCAAAATCGTTCCGTACTGCTGTTACTGATTCATATAATCACACCACGCAACCGTCAACGGTCGGAAATCCTATTTTCTAAGAAACGGAATTAGAAGCCTCAGTGGAAACGATTTGGAAGGACAAAAAAATAAGCGGTCGCCGGGAGAGAGCAGATGGAATGGAAGCTGAGCCCGGTATCCTCTTAAGCTATATTGCTCTGTCAATTTAAGTCCCGACCGCCCGCCCACCCCATCAACTCATTCCTTGCATTTCACCTTCTTGCCCTCGATCTAGGGCTGCCACCCATCCGCGTTTCATCCGAGAAACAACTGTCTCGTCTTAGTCCCGACATTGATCCGGCGTTAGATTTTCAGATGTTCCGAACGCAAATAACCGAGCTGTGATAACCGCTGTTGAATTTAACAGGTGTGCTATTCAGAAATTGCAATAAATTAAATTATTTCAAACATATTTCTTTGCTCTTTTCGGAACTCTCGCAGTATTTTTTTTTACCATGTACCTATTTGTTCATTGGTTGCATACATGAAGGGTGTTAACGTTCACAATGGTTGTTAATCCGTTTCAAGAGTTCACACTTTGCCTCCTGGTCCAAGTAACAACAGTACATATCGGGTAATTAGTTTTCCGTGATAGAGAGATGGAAATTTCCAAAGATACTGTGTTATCTTACTTTGTAATTTCAGCTGTTAGGCCAAGTAGTTGCGTTACATTTCTTGTTCACTTTGCAATTAGTGGCCATCTCCAAATGATGTCACGGATTTTTGAGATTTCTAAAATACTCTCCTTTCGTCACTAATTATTCCATGAAGCTCCATGCCCTAATTAATACAGCGTTGAATTTTCTAATACCCTCTGTGAAGTGTCACCCCCAATTTATTGAGGGTGTAATGGTTCAAACTGGTTAACTCACGAGTCGTAGCGAACAGTTCTTTTGTTATCATCAATCCCTCACATATAGCGAAACGCCAATTTACAGTGAAGTAATAACATTAACTCGCTGTGAGTTTAGCCTTAAATTTTGTTTATTTATTAATGTTTATTTGTTGGTGGAGTGTAGGAATGAATAAGGAATTTAAGCTTCAAGCTTTAAGAAATGAGGAACAATATTTCTATACACATATAGAATGGCCAGAATTCCACGGCCGAAAATCACTTGGAATGACCATCGCATAGAAGATGCCTAGGTTGGCAATCCCAGTCCCTTCCCAACTCTCTGTACCCTCTGTCATTCTCTCCGTCTTTACTTCTCTCTGCCTTCCTCCCTTTTTCTTCCCATTTCGAAAAGCACGCGAGGGTTGTAAAGATAGGGGTGATAAAGAGAAGACACCAAGGGCAAACGAGACAGTAAAAATGGTAGACGACGGTCCGACTGGCCAGCAGTTGGAAAAAGACGACGCGGAGTAATAAGGAGCGTATAAAGAGATTTTTTCCCTCCACGCAGCCGTCAAGAACGATCAAAGGACCCATAATTGTGCGTATGGAGTGGATCCGTACGCACAAAGAATAAATTTTAACCAGGGAAAACGACTGGCGAGATAGTAAACGTATTTTCTTGTTCACGGATTAGTAAATATGACGAGTGATGGATTTGATTTCTCAGGTGAGACGAACGTATCCTTCTTTAGTCGATCAAGTCGATATCCTACTATAGCCGGTTTGTAGCCGCATTCTTAATTAAGTAACGATTAAGAACCAAATATTACTAAGGCTGTTCAAAATTGGACCATGGTGAAAAGTAGCTGATTAAGAGTATGCTACTGATATAACGCACTACTTGGGCTATGACACCGTGGTAAGTCTCCATCAGGAACAAACGAAAAGATTAACTTTTGCAAACCACAAGAAATTTAATTTTAATGATTTCGACTCATGGAGTCATTATCAGGTAAAGAATGGCTCCATGAGACGAAACTATGGTCGTTATCTTATAATTATATAATCTTTTCATTTTCTCCTAAGCTACTGATGTTAGCTTATAGGTGGATCATATCTATCTGATGCGAAATGTATAAAACTGCATATGAACCTGGCCAAATGATAAACTGAATTCTCCGTTTTGATATAAATATTCTTTTATAAATAAGACTTTAATATAGTAATGTGATAATCAAAAACCGGTGATGAAGGTATGATCAGATCCCTCTATTGTGGCAATCTTCGTGATGATGAAATGGTGTCGTTAATTCGGAATATTCCCGATTGTTTGCTATTGAGTGAGTTGACTTCTACTCACAACTTCCAGTATATGCCGCCTATATGTTAATGTTAGCACTGATCCCTATGTGGTTTCCAAAAGACGTCTGAGGATTTCAAACAAGAGAGCAACAAAAACACATTTGTGGAGTTTTAAGGAATTGGAGGAATGCAGTATAGTACATCCTATCGGAATCTTTAAAATGATTTTATGACCGTCTCATGCAAGGTTTCTGCTTCTAATCCCTTTTCAACGTTGTTTACTCTCTCTTCCTCTTCTTACTTCTGCACACGCTTTCTCGAAATAAAACGTCTGAAATTGTTGGGGGCAAAAAAAAGAAGTCCTTCAACAACTAATGCTCTGTAGCCCACCGTTTAATTTGATTATTTTTCTCACGCGCGATTTTTCTCCAAGGCACTTATTAAGTGGCGTCATTATGAGTTTCATTCGGCAAAAATTATTACAATTATCCAATCATCCGTCAAGTCAGTCCATACTTATGACTTAAGTAGGTAGAAAAGTCTAAATTGCCTTCAAGTTTTTTCCCTCTGGCGTCGACCTGTAGTCGTTTATACGAAGCAAAAACTTTATTACGAGGGCGATCGTTAAATGGCTAACCTACATACAGAAGATTTAAGCCACAGCCGTTTAACAAAATAAAGTACTTAAGAAGATAATGAACATCTCGAAAAAATAACTCTAATTACGTAACTTCTTGAAAATATGGAAACAACATTTCGGAGAGATTAAGCGAGTTCGGGGAAGATAATCCGAATACTGTTTAATTTTGTGATTATCAGAGTAACGACTTGTTATTTATAACAAAGAAACGGGATTTTGTTAATTTGTTCTCGAATTGTGTCCTTGAAGTAAATAAAGAGTTTTTTAACTGGAACATATTAAGTCAGTTCTTTATATTCAAAGTTGTCCTTCAAGATGTGAAAGACAAAATTTTGTATCCGATAATTTTTCCTGCGATTTTCCTATGTAGATTTCTCATCGTCAAACCCTATGGATTTGCCTATGATAGCTTATGCAATACTCCTAACACATATTCTGCCTTAAAAATAGCTCAGCATAACAGGTAACCTTTCCGTTCGGTCTCCTTTAACTATTTTAGTGCTATCTTCCACACTAGTATCTTCAATCTTCCTTAGTTCGCCCTCTTCCCCTATTGCAGAGCCGCGCGACCTCTGCTTTTCTCTTCTTCGTCATCTTTATAAGTCCTCGTCCAACAAAGAAGGAAGAGCAGGGGCAAGAAGATGTTCTCTTAACATGCGCAGTCCAAGAGGTATCTTACTCCAAGAGGAGACCCCCGTCGCTTGATCCGTATCTGAGCAGCACACATAGAATCCATAATTTACGTCAAAAAATTCCATCCTTTTCTTCCCTCTCTCCTTCGCTCTTTTCCCATCCTCTCCGTATGGTCCATCGCCTATCCTTTTCGACTTCCTTTTCATTTTTAAGACATTTCAAAATTCAGCAATTTTCATTGCTCTTCCGTACCCACTAGAATGGGTGTAAGTTATTTCTTAAGGTGTGAACATCAAATTTTCAAGGAAGGAATAAGTTCATGTCCATCAGCAGAATTAAATTTGTAGTACACTGTTATACATGTACTTATTTACATAAATTTGACATTAGTAAATTTTATTGCAATGCAAACAATAATTATGGTATAAGGGTTAGGGGCCTTAAGGGTTTGCTTTTGAAAGTTTGTCGTTGTCTTTCTAAGTCAGGGAATGCAAACAACGAGAAGGTCATTTGGTTATCTGGGTGATTTAATTTTTATGGCGCGAAGTATTTGTTTGAATAATATTCAATAGTATGTATTCTTGGCATGAGTCATGGTTGTAAGAAACTTGAGGAATAGAAATCTTCTCTTAGTTGCATTTTCCTTTCAAACTTTGGATCGCTGTAAACAATCTTTCAGTTGAGGGTTTAGAGGTAAAACCACTTATATCCCTTTGCTTTGTCTCTTAAGTAGTGCCTTGCAAGATAAGTATTGTATCTATATTCAATTTTATATTGAATTATATATGTATAACAGAATGGTGAATTCAACCTACAGATGGGTCCAACTTAAGGTCGCTCTGCTGCCTCTCTAATTCTATGCATTTTGAATTTGACTTTCATTCCGCTCAGCTATTGAGTTTCTCCTCATTGGCAATCCTCATGAAATTCCCTCTTTACGTCCCTCTACTAGTGTTATCTTTCTCCTGCCCATCGGTCCATCCGAGATAATGGAAATAATTATCATATCCCTTCCGTCTCTCTGCTCAAAAATATCGTCGTCCCGGTGTTTTCTTACGCATCCCTCCTTCTGTTCATAAATTCCGAGACCCATTTTTATCTCCCACTTATTCTCCCGACGCCTGTCTTGAGTTTCGGGGATAAACAAACGAAATTCACGGAGACGCACTCGCTCGGTACATCGCCAAGGGCGAAATTCGTAGGGAAGGAGAGACGAAGTGGCCGAAGAGAGATGGCAATCTCGTAAGCGAGAAGAGAGGCGTGTATGAAGAAGCGAATGTTTCCACAGCTGAACTAATCGTGAGCTTTTTAAGTCGGTGTCGCGTTTCCACGGCTCTCGACTACCGACCTACCGACCAACCTATCAACCTATCCATAGGTGGCTCTCGGAAAATAAATAATGGAAAAGGACGGAGCGGAGACTGCGTGTCTTGGCATTACTTCGCGCCTCGACGTTAAAGGCGAGTGCTCCGTCGCATCGCGGGGTTTTCATACGCACCGCCCCGGCGTTCGCACCTCGCCATGCAAATTTCGATAAGTAAAAGAATAAATTCATGTTTCCGTGAAAATCTCCGCTTTGGCAAATGCGTCCAAATTTAATATCCCTAAAGTTATCGGGCTAGTACTAATGTATTTCGCGGCAGGAATTCGACATCCTCACGCGCTCTATCAAGAAGTTCGTGCGCTATCGTAATTAAGCGCAGCGTTTCGCATATAAACGTATTTGATCTGTTTTATTCGTTGTAATCCGAATTATAAGTCGGGACGGTGTCTCTGTCTTCCCCATCCTGTAAGATAGGTATTTTGCCTATCTTTTTAAAAAATTCGGTGCGGGATAGCAAAGATTCCAAGTTGATGAATCATAGAATGCGTAAGGTGGTTAGCAAACTGAAGCCTTGAGCATCATAAATGTTCCTCGACGTTGTTTCCCATGGTTATCAGATCCTCAACGAATTCTTTTGCCAAAATGTTTTGAGCTGTTAGCGTGGACTTTATTTTTCATTTGTCTTCTGGTAAAGGATGGTGGATAATGTATCATTCATTCTTCTTTGTCTCAGCAGTGTTCGTGGCTGGAATAAAACGAATGTTACTGAGGTATGAGTGATGCTGAGTAACTATATTCATTTTGGTCACTCACGAAAATCATCCTTTGTGTAAAATTAATTCAAGTTTTACTTTCATCCAAGAATCTTGCTTAAAATTTATCCAGACGTACCAGCTAACGATCGTCTGGGTTAGCTTCGAACAATAGAAGGACAAATGATTTATTCGTGGACAGTATGGCCTCTGATTATTTCAATGATGGGAAAATGTTATTTGTAGCGCGAGGTAATGGTAAGTTAAGGCTCCCTCTGCCCACTGAAATCAAAGAACCATTCATTGCTCAGAGCTTCAGATGTTTAGCGCACAGCGCTTAATGAAACCAGACAACTCGCGATTTAAAATAAGGCCGTTTTCCTACCCTTTGTCTTTAAAATCGTAGATGTGAATTGTCTTGTTTTACACAAATTTCCACAAAAGGTAGCCAGGAGAAGAGTATCTAAGAGAGTCAGTTCTAAGCATTAGTGGGTGGTCTTCAGTGCATTGTAAGATACAGTTAGCATGTTACCGAAGCATAGATATTGCCTTAAATGTATACCTTTATCATTTCCGTAAAATTTTGTAATAATATCTTATTTAGGATAGGATGGGTGTAACCGATCAAAAATTCCACATAAAAGTTTTATTAAGGCGACTGGTTTCAAACTTAAACATCATCAGGCACAAGAATACAAAAAAGCACACATTTATAAAGTGGAGGACAAGAGTCAAAAACCAATCAAAGAAAGGGTGGGTGAAAGAATATTCGTAACTTCACGTAATCTACAGATCAGAACCGAAGAGTACTACACGCTTTCCTCAATAATTCGCATACTTCACAAATTTCGAAACACCTTTTAGAAAACCAACACGATTCTTATTTATTCTTAATAATAATATAATAGTGATCCTTAATTATTGTAAAGACTCAAAGAGTCGTGAAATATTTTGGAGAGAAACGAGTGAAGAACACGGGAAAAAGGTTGGTGCTGTTGGCAGAAAAACTAGTTATACGAAAATATTAAGGAAAAAATATATTTTCAATTTCACAGATCCATATATCATTCCACGTTTCGCGTCGACGGCGATATTTCTCTGCGGGAAGAGCAACGCCCGTTGCATTTTCTCAGATTCTTTCTCCCGAAGTCGCAGACTCCATTCCTCCACTCCATAACCCTCTCATCCTCGCCCATCTCTCTCCACTCTTCCTTTTTCAATTGCAGACACGATTCCCCATCTCAATCACTCCCCCTAAACTCTCCCGGTAGCGCGCCACTCCCGATGGAATAAGTAGTGGGCGGGTCTTCTATATCCCCCCGTCCTAATTACGACGGATGTAGGGAAGCACGTGGGGCGAGGGAAAGAGAGATGTGGGAATGAGGCATTATGGGTCACGGGTCAGGGATCTTCCCCCGAATCTTCTTTTCATCCTTCAACAGCTGATGGGCGTCTAAGTGAAAAATGCGGTAGCGTATTCGGGAGAGGTAAGACATTAGCCGGGAAGAAGGATTAATGCTCTGCTCGCGCGACATCGATGAAGAGTGTGCTTCTCATCGGTGTATCTCCCAGATTAACGATGCTAAGGAGTGGATTTCGGTTTACCATGTCACTATTGCTGCGTACGAGGAGAAAATAGATTTTAGATGCTAAAATTGCGATTTCTTGCCCATGAGATTACGCCCGTGAACTATGTATCAAGAAAGAAGCTTCTGGAGGTACTGGAATGCACTGATCTTTTAGTTTCCACAATGTTTTATATTCAAAAATGTGTAATTTTATTATAACATCATCGATTCCATATCGTTGTTGGTTTTTTAAATGCTACGGCACTTCGTATTTCGGCTACAACCGGGTATTGAACCAGAGACCGCTTTCATCGAAGCCTGCTTGGCTTACCGGGAACCTGATTTTATATCATTTTTTTATGTTTCATGTTCTGTATTGTGTAATAGGATAATGATTAAGAATAGACTTAGCTGGCGCGACGATGAAACTCTTTTCATTCTTAGAAAGCATTTTTTTAAAGTAGGTTATATAACTCCAATGCTAAAATCATTTAGCACACGTCCAAATACGTAACCTGTATGAGACTTAAATTTTACGAAGTCAATTGATATTTATGAATTCATAGAAATAGTTTGGGCATCCACCCGAAGAATGGAAGAATTCGAGATTCTAGTCCCAGTTTCATCTGCTTTTTCACGATATGTGTTCCAACGGAAACGGCTTCCCTTCAAGCATTATCTCTTTCTTATTTGCAATCGAAAAAGCGTCATTACCTGGTTAACATTAATAAGCTCCATTAACGTATCTATTAATCACATTTACCGCAGTGATGTATTCCTACTGAGGAAAGCGAATGAATGTGTCTTCTAACGGTTATCCGAAAGACACGCAATTACACGGTATTCATGTTTGCATTGTTAGAAGCAATTATGCAACATCGCGAGTCTATTTATCGTCCGTGAAATAGATTCGATTCCAGAACAAGTGTTTGGGTTAGATATCAAGCGCAGCGCAGCCAACGTCCACCGCATTCCATTAGTCGCATCGATCACTTCTCTATTTTCCTCTCATACACGTCTGTGGTCGACTAATCCTCTCCCTGCCCACACCACCCTAAACCTCTCTTACCTTCAACCCTTTCTACCCGTTCCATTTACTCCTTCATCCAACCTTATTGGCCATTAATCGCAGTGGGTGGGGCTACAGCAATGGTTATGTCGTCCAGGGACTTATAATTTGCCACCTATTTTTCCCCTCGACCGTCTCTCTTCTCGTCCCCTTCCACGCTCACACATCATCCCTGCCTCCTTTCAACCCCGAGGAGCACTTGTCTCTTTTATTTTTCGCGTTCCCCTCCCCTTCCCTCCCTGCTCTACATTTTTAGTCCATATTTTATTCGGTGCCAAACTCAAAATCCCCTAATATTTTACGCCCACCTTGCATGCGAGAAATCCGCCCTGCCTCCTCGCTTGTAAATAGGGTTCTTTGCACGTCGGAGACAAAATCCCCGCACGTCCCCGGTGGTACCGCGACATTTTCTATCGCTGGATTTACTGCCGATACAATGGTATCTACTTCGTGCGATAGTCGAGCGTAAAGTTGCCTACCTGATCCTCGGACGCAACATGAATCACCCTCTGGGTTCTCCTGCATGCCTCGGAACCCAGCGAAAAATTCCGCGTATAAAAGGGAAAGGTTTCAAAATGGGTATTATTTATTGAGGAATATTTCATCTTCAACCCAGAGAGCGAAGGTGACTTGTCTATGTCCAGTCAATTAGGGAGATATAAAATAGTCTCGGTACTGCCTGCTGAATACAGAAGGAGCAGCTCTAAATTTTTATCTGAGGAAATGTTTTGAGGGAGATATTTCGTTTCAACAGATTGTCATATATAAAATAAATTACAATTTTTTATTGTTTTCGTCATTAATCTCGGTTCCTTTTTTGTTAAAGATACACCGTTTATGTAAGGGTAAAAATCTCTTCAAATATTGCTCTGTTGAGTTGATTCATATGTAATTTTGAAGATAGGTAAAGTATATCTGTAACTAAAACATTTTTTCTACTAGTCTAACGCTTATTTGGTAGACAATTAAGTAGTGTAACATACATATATCATATTGGGCAAAGTTGGGACTTGTGCCCCTCATCTTCCATTTAACCTTAATCTAATAAAAACACGCATAGAAACAAGTATATAAGCCAAAATATGTGCAGACTTTTTTAAGTCTAACGGTTATGCTGTATAAAATTCAGTGATGTCCAAAACTTCTAGATGTTCGCCCGGGGCAAAGAAAGATTCACTGCTGTTATTTACGTGATAGTTAATTGTGCTGCCATTAAGTGCATTACTTTTGCACATTAAAAATAGCGAATGAGATTTTAAGCAAATTTCCCGTTTGTGATCATTTCACCTCATTTGAAGCGCTTATTTAGCCATAAAATCCCTCTTTTGTTCTTGTTTTCCGCTATCGAAACAGACGATCCTTTAGGCGGTGTAATTTGGAAAATATCTCACTGTCAACGAGTTTTAAAAATGGATCTCATTCCGAAGGCATAATTATCGAATGGAATCCATCATCCTGGATAATATATCGACAAGTAGAATTTCCGTGTTTGGCTCTTCCACAAATTAAATTTAATGGAATCACTCTGGCGAAAACTTTTGAGAAAAATTTATGTATGTTGAACCGCCAACATCGAGAAGAAACGAGAAGATGAATTTGTTTGTTATTATAATGAAGATTCGGCGTTGATGGAGTAAAATGCTAAGGGATAGACGGTGATAGGGATGGAAGCTGCTCTTGTAAAGACGAAGAAGATACGGTCTTCAGTCGGCTCATGAAAAAAATATTCCTGAAATATTCGCATTCAGCGCTATAAATTGATCTCGATTGAAAAATAGGAACCTGAGTTATGGGCTCAGCAAACAAAGTAGCAGTCATCGACGTTAATTCGGATGACCACCGATTCTAAAGAGTTTCATCTGGAAATCGATTCCGCTAAATCGATCGTTTTACCATCGCTTCGATAAGTGCGATCCCCTAATCGAATTGTTGCGTGAATAGTTTACGTGCGAAGATATCCCTCCCGTGGCCCAAAACGAAAAAAGAAAGACGCTAATTTCGAAGTTGGGCCTGCGCGTATTTGCACCCCTCGTCGAGGAAACCTCTCCCTCCCATTTTTATGTAAGCCGACTTGACCACGCTAATGACTTAAACGTTCACGAATAGAAAAAATCGAAAGATTGAAATTAATATCACGAGTCAGCCGAATCCTTCAGCGTCCCCCACCCACCGAATGACTTCCCCTCCCGAGGAACCCTTTGGCACACACAAATCACCGCTTTCGTTAGCCAAAGACTTTCGCATCAGCGATACTCCGGAGGGTAAATGCCACCCATCATCATTTTTGCTAATATTCTTCTCCCCCGTCTCACATCCCCTTTTCCATCCGTCAACCCCCAACCCACCCTCCGACCTTGAATTATGAACCTTTAGGCGGGTATAACACCCAATGACAAGCGCTTGGCGGGTTTTTATAGGAAATAGGTGGAGGCTGTCACGCGTGCAAGTATTGGATCGTCAGCAGAGATTTAACCCACACCCCTTTACCTCGCCGACAGTAATCCTTCTCCCCTTTAAAATGCAAACAAACGAAGGTCGGAATAAATATGGCGTTCGAGAATGTCTTTCTTCCTTTCTTCATTCTCTTTCTCTCATTCTCTGCTTCGCTTCCATACGAGGCGTGTCCCGTCTCGAGTCAGTTTTAGTCGACGAGGCGGAGGAGAGGAAGGGCTGCCTGCACAGGATTGGCACGAACAAATATGGGCGTGACCATTTGTGAGGATTTCTTCCGATCCACCTTCTAAAATAAATATCCACCCGGAGGGGTATTTTTAAGGATACCGGAGAGAAAGGTCAACAGTCTCATCATGCGCGCCCGAAAAGCTCTCGAGGCGTGCGGACGTAGGGGCTGAAGGAAAGAGATAACGAAAGACTATTGTTCTTTTTTAATCGATTAGAATGAGAGAGCACGGACATCAGTGGGCATTTAAGGCATATTTTGTCAAGTTCGGTTCTTGACCGCGTCGTGAAGGCTGAGTTACTCTCGGCGTGTTTGCGGTTGGGCAATTCTGACCAGTGATTGCTCTGCGATAGTTACAGATTGTCGTTAAAAATTGATGTTGTATATTTTTGCTTGTGTAACAAACGATATGTAATAAAGCAAGGTCTAAAAAATCAATCATTTCGGCCTTGACTAGGTGTTAGCTCTCCATAATAGAGGAATTCAATTACAAATTTTACCCGTTACCACAAATTTCAATTTTATTAATTTGGTTAGAATTTTTGTAAACGGTTAAAAGCTGAGTTTTTATTTCACTATTAAAATAATTTCTCTAGAATATGAAAAAATATCTTTTATTAACTATATCAATACTTTTATCGTTCGGGTAAAATTATTTGGAAATATATAAATTGACATAATTCGCAAATCTTCCTGCACTAACCAGCTCTACAAGAAATATAATATTCATTTTAATAAACATAATATATACGTTCTTCTTAAGAATTGATATCTTTAAAAAAAACTAGCCACAAATGTACTTTTAGCTCCCCTTTTCTCTGATTTTTTTCTTTTATTCCTCACTATTCCTTTTGGGTAATCTGGTCGGCTGATGGTAATTGTGATTACTGATATGACGATAAATTTCGACTTTGGCTTTATTTTTTACTGCCAGAAGCCCTTCTTGCTTCAAGTCACAACTGGGGAATTACTTCTCCGAGATTGAACCCAGGACTGTTCCACCAGAAGCGAATTAGTTAGGCCGATTGGAAGGTTTTTTTCACTGATGTGTACCCTAAAGCTATTTCCTTGCAAGTAATGTCAAGCCTGAGATGGGTTTAGGACAACTATTTGTGACCTGACATAAGTGTGAAGAACATTTTGACTATAATTTGCTTTGAGATATTTACTCTTTAGACATGGTTCTATAACTCAAAAAATTTACAGGGAAACGTTTTCGCGTTCGAGATTCCGCCATTCACACAAACAAATGAAATCAATTAGCCGTAAAATTTACCGGCGATAAATTCTATGTTCCTGAATTCTCTATAGAGACCGCAAGAAACAGCCGTGATTGGAAAGTATATACATCCACTTATGTGTCGCTGCGAAATAATCTCAGAACTTTGCTCTAAATCAAGCGGAATGATTCCTAGATGAATCGACAGTTTGAGGTTTCACAAGCGATTTATTTAAACTCGATGAAGTGAAACGTTTAACGCACGTGGAATATCCCTTCCGAGCCATCGGCCTCTTGACGGAACCGATTCGAGTGATTGCGTCGATTGTTAGCCGTGGTTGGCTTAACAGAAATGCAGCGTCGGAAAGGAGGAGAACAAAACATCCTAGGAGAGGACTAATGAAATTATTCCAAATGATTCAGCAGTCGTACGCACCGTCACGACTTCAACCTGTCCAAGCTATACCACCATCATCTCCTTCATAAAGGCTACTTCCTTCTTCTATCTCTTCGAGATAACCTTTTCTTTTCCGTTTCAAACGCGCGGTGCTGACACTCTGTCTTTCTCCTCCTCCCCCTTCCTTGTTCCCTGGTAATTAATTTTAGGATCCTTTATTAGAGTGAGCATCGTAACCTTCCTCGTTCCTCTTCCCCTTTCATCTTCTCCTCTCCGTTTCTCTAACTCTTCTTCTTAATTCTCTCCACACATTCTAACGATTCGATAAATACTTTTCTTCGGCTACCCGTAGGGGAGGACGGATGAGTAAAATCCCGAAATAGTTAAGCATATCGATGATTAATTGTGCGGCGATTTTAAAGTTGCTCATTAGAGGAGGGATTGCGGTCTGGTGGAGGTTTGCAAGCCGACCCTCTTAATATCAAAAGTCATTGTTGTGCTCTCGCTAATGACAGCGGCGTTTCATACGAGTCGGAGCGCAAGATGCCTTGGATTAATGGCGATTCTTAGTTTATTGGCAACCTTTATTCATCATCTAACGTGGTATTTGATCTAGTGTGATAGCGAGTGTGCCTTAAGCGAGATTGTACCTACGTGTTATTACTCCCTGCGGTCGGTGTGCTTTGAATCGCTCGGGACTAAATTATAACCAACTTCTAATCTACGTGAGGTTGACACCTGATTAATAGTTTTTGATTAAATTGTTCTATTTAATTATATTTTAGGTGAGTAGTAGAACAAATAAGTACTATTCTATTATCTGAAAATTCTGCACATAAATGGGATGTTTGTCATTCGTAGTTTTCAATATAAAAGCTGCTGTATCTTCTTCTTACGATTTCGTAATGAATATTCCCTAGGAAATATTTCTACATATACCAATATGCATTACAAATAATGCAAATTGCATTAATATTTTATCGTAGCGATTTAGCATAAATTAATATTTTCTCATTTCGAACCTTCTGGTAGTTTTATATAGATTGAGATTTATTATTCATGGAAAATGAAAACTTAAGGTTGTTAAGTCTTTGATGACTCATTTAGACGACAATGGGATCTATAATGAGAAATATCCTTTAATTATGGCTTTATTGTTAGTGCAAGAAGCAAAATGATTCCATGCTACAAACTTAGGTGAACGGGTAAGGTTTATTCATTATTTTGTTTTATCTATCACTCTCCCACTCAATTTAGAAAGTCTTTACTTCCTTCGCCCTATCGAAAAAAATATTATCGTGGGGATAGATTGAAATGTTTTAGTAAATGCACCGAGGTCGCGAATAAATTTGAATTTATACCTTAAAATACCGTCGGAAAATTTCTAAGAAAATAAAGACGGAGAATGAGAGTCATTTGAAGCAGAAAGTTTCTCCCATGAATTCTTTGGTCGCTAACGCGGAATTTCTCGGTGGGCGGTTAGAGGACCGGAAGAAGGAGGAGCGAATAGCAGTGGGGAGGGGATATTAAGGGAGAGGGGAGCACAGTGAATGAAGAACAAGGAAAGGGTGGAGGGCAGGTAATTGAAGAAAGGGGGCGGGTTACAAAACGGTGAGCGCTTGCTACGAGGAGGGGCCTTTACGGATGGAAGAGAGTGCAAGCCTGTGAAGAAAGCGGTAGAGTAAAAAAGAACGGGTTCTGCAGACGCAAAATGGCGGCCATCTATCAAGAATAAGTTACAGATGAATTTATTTCCCAAGCTGGCTTAACTTCCCTCAGAATTCACGTAATGGTCTTCAGGGAATGGGTAACCGTACTGGAGACTTCAACGCCTGCTAATGGAAAATTCGACTAAGGGGGATTCGCGAGATATCATCTCTGTGATATCGCCGACTGGAAGTTGATAATATATGTATTCCTCTAAATTAACATTAGCTGAGTAATCGATAGAATTAACTTTAAATTTCAGCAGAGCATTAGTAGATATCAAGGCCTGAAATTTTTCTCTTTTGACGCAGTGACGTTAGATAATTTATATTCACCCTTCTTGAATACGTAGGACTGGAATAAGAGATAATTACTGTACACAGGAAAACATTTTAATCTGAACAACATTAACAATTTCAATACTGCCATATTATTAATATTTTCTCCATTTAGAGATTAGTTCAAGATAAAGAATATAGATTCCCTATGCATCACGATTTTCATACAAGATTAACCATTAACCAATAACCATGTTAGAATTTTTCTTTAATTTTTGCAAAAAATACAGAACTGAGATTTATCTTTTGAGTTAGTGTCTGATACAAAAAATTCAGTACTGCATCTCGAACACCCTTTATATTTCAAAGAACTCACTACAATAATTGCCATGTAATTATAGTTCTTAAGATGCATTTGAGAATTTTTATCTAAAAGGCTTTTCTAAGACCATTTAAAAACTAAAATAATTATATATACTCTTAAGAGATGCATTATCAATTTCATGGAATATTTAAATTTCCGCTTTGAAAGAATAGTATATAAGGCTGTTATTGATTTAGCTCATTTATCGTCTTGATAAATACTATATGTATTTGGATTACACTAAAGTAAGAGCTCGATATTCAATTTCAAATACTTCTCATTGGTTTTGTGATTATGAGCAATGTAGTAATCGTAAATTTTTAGGATATTGGGCCAATCGTATCACAATATACGGCGTTTGACTTTCAATCTCATCAATTAATCGAATTGTAAATAAATTTTAAGAGGAAGCCGTTCCCTTTCCTCCGTTGAAGCATGTGTGGATTCAGTGTATGTAACCCTATCTCCCTTTAAAGTCCCCGACACAGAAGTGTCTCGCGACACGACGATTTATTTTCTCCCTCTTCATTGCTTCTTTACACATTGCGTCTCATATCCCTCCAATCCCACGGACTCTCTCCTTTTTTCTCCTCCTCTTTATCTCCCTTGCTGCCAACTCCCCGTCCCTCGGAACAGAATTCCACGCATTTGCCCACCCCACCACACGAGGGAGCACTGTCAGGAGACTTGGCTTATCGCGCGTGTATCACCGCCAGCCACTAATTAACGCCTACGTATAGGATCCTCAGCCCCTGTCCAACCTCAGCCACTCCACGCGATCCGCTCACCCCAATTCCGAAGGACTTCGGTAAAAAGCTCTTTCCTCGCCACCCTCACATCTTCCTTTACTTCCATTCAGCTTCGCTTCCATCCCTTTTTGTTTTTTTCGCAAGTTATCGCTTATTTTCTCTTTTCACGTTTTCTCCCGATCTGTTGCTTCGGAATTTTAAATCGTAATCCTCATTTTTCCTTCTCTGCGTAAACATTAAGCTGCATCGCTATTCTGTCATCAACTTCATTTCCTTTCTGATGTAACAGATTTTTCATTCGCTATTTTATCTCAAGATTTTTTCTTACGTATTAACTACGAATTCGTTAATGAAGATTGAGAATTAGAATAAACTGGGCGATTTATTCAGTGTAAATTTCATTAGCTTTTTAAGCAATTTATTCACGAGATATTTAGAATTTTCCTATAAAATATAATGTGTTGAAATCACGTTTTGAATTTTTAAAACTGTGTAGTTTTGTAAACTATCAGTGATTGTCACACCTATGTGTTTAGTTGAGACCATTTCGGACGCAAAGACACTCACTGGTAATTGAACTAAGGACCACTATCGCCAAAGATCAACGAACAATCTGTATCGCTCCCCAGAAGCCCTGTTCGTAAAATTTCTTTTCGCGCTAGTATAGGACGAATATCTTTTAAGTAATACTTTGTTTAATTCACTTCTCCCAAACTTGTAAATCTTTTTGAAAGAACGTATCTGAGACGTTACAAGAAGTTAAGCAATCTACAGAGACGATATATTTATATTTTGCGACACGAGAATTTCTGACTCGTGCCATACAGGATTTTATGATCACACCTGTGATAGTTTTTCCCGAATAATAGGAAATCTCTTCTCCGCCTGTCGTGTTCGACAAAAAGTCAATAGACAAATTTTTTCGTCGCTTACAAGAACACCCAAGCTCCTGCTAATTGAGCCCCGTAGAGGACGTGTACTTAGACTCGTATCAGTTGAATCTATCGACCACCCTTCGGTCCACCGCCTCTTTCCCTTTCACATTCTCCCGGCCATTATTTGCTTCTGAAAAATCATGAGATCCACCCTCCCACTCTTCACGCCACTCTTTTTGCTCAAGGCCAAAACCGCGCAGAAGAACCTAAAGCCTCAATTACGTATACTCGGAGGAGAAGGTACGGGGAACGACTTCTGGTGTAAATAAATACGATTGAATCAGCACCAGGTTTCTTCGAAGTATGTGCAGTTTTGGATACGGGGAACTATCAATCTTCCGAATCCTGGCTAGCGCAGCTTCCCTCTAATCTGATCTACTCCGCGGTTCTCTGCGCCCAAGTAAGGATAGCCTGTATCGTGAAAGGGCTGAAAATCACTTCTCCGAGACTTCGTTTACATTGCGAAACTTTTGGGGATCCGTAATTGATTCCACAGATGATTTAATGCCTACTTTTTATTGAATGCCAAAATGCTTCGATCTACAGACAAATCTTTTATTTGCATTAATTAAGAAACCAAAGGAATGATGGAAGATTTATTATTTGTTTTATTGTAAGGATGAACTGTTTTCAATTAGCTTCTTTTCAATAGAAATTTACTTCATGTTAAATTTCTCATTTCTTCAAACACAGCAGGGATTGGATAATTTATTAATTTCAGTGATATGATGAATCATATATTTGCTGTTTTATAGTTAGGATCAAATGCTAGCGAACAGCTAGTACGACTAGAAATTGATGTCATCTTATTTCGTTCATTTATTTTAACACAACAGAGATTTGGTAGCATTATTCATTTGGTTCAGTTTCAATTCAGATATTCAGAAATTCCTCTCCTATTCACATATCTTCTTCGTGTATTAGGAATCATCTGCCTGATACGGTACCTAGGTATACCTATACCTCTTGTTCTTGTTCATTTATAGTTTAGAATTTGTAGTTGCTATCTTTCTTTGTCCATTCTGTTTATGTACTTTTTCCATATGCCCCATTTTCTTTTATTTTCTCATTTAGGTTAAATATTTTTAGGCCAATTATACATATAGTTTACTATATCTATTATTTTTCCTAGTTCTGTCTTTATTAAACTAGTTAATACTTAGCTAATCTAATAAATCTCCATCTTCGTGATATAGAATTTAGCCTGAAGAGTCATTATCTCCCATCAATCGTCTGTCAATGAATGTCAGTCATCTCGCCATCATTCTGAGCCCATTCTCCTCGACTTTCCACGTGATTCGTATCATTCCCCTTGCAAATTTTCTTAGCCATTCATTCCCCGCATATTTTCAGCATTGTGCTTCCTCCCAAAAGCTCTTCATTTAATAATTCACTCGCTCGTCACGCAATGGGCATTGCGACGTCCGGCGCCCAAATCCGATCGCTTCGCGTTTGATGGATACGGAGCAGTTGGGAGGATAAAAGCCCTCCTCGGAGATAGGTCGTCGGGGGAGATATTGTAGGAGAGGAAGAGCCACTCCTTCACGGTCTTCTTTATCTTCGTTTATCGTATCCTGCGATCTAAAGGCGCGCCTTTTTTCCTCTCTGCGAAAGGACCAATCCTCAAGAGGCTGGATTTTTAGGACCGCCGACAGCTTGCTCTTTTTGCCCTCTCTCCCTTTCCTATCATCTCTCCCTTATTATACTAGCGTTCCTCTTCCGTTCCTCTCTTTTGCCGTTCGGCGTTTATTTCTCGCTGCTCAAGATGCTGGAGATCCGATCACGGAAACGGCACAGAGACCGACCGATGCAAGATTAAAACGAGTTTATAGCCTTGGTTATTTGACTCGACTTTGGATGGAGAGGCATAGCCTACATTGCGAATATTTTCTGCCGTTTATTGTAAAGGTCAATGATTTATTTCTAGGTTGATTCATTTTCCAATTCACATCACAGTCATATACGTTGCTATTGGCAGTTCATCTGATTTCTTTTTCTCACGTCAGTCAATGGAATTACGTCTGCGGAAATAATATTCCGTCTGTGAAGTTTTGTAGCTTTATTTTTTTCTTGAACTTATCATATTTATAACTTATCTATATTTTTTGGCAATTTTTATTGCTCTTGACGCTCGCCTACTCTCTTGCCATAGGTATTAAAATTACCTTCAAATTTCAATTTTCGATATCTTAATAGTTCAATGATATAGATTTGCATTTCTATAGAAAACATCAAATTTTATGTCTAATTGGTTTAAGATTTGAAAAAGTGTTTTGAATCAATAAAAGAGTTTCATATCGTTTAGGTACCTTGAGAACAGTTACACTTCACTTTACTGTGACTATCGAATTGACGGAGACCTTCCCCTTTGATCACGAATTTCTTCATAAGAAACTGTTTCATTACCATGCATTTTTCTTAGTGTCATCCTCAAGGTTGATTAACCCATGTTATTGCAAATCTTTAAGCTGCAAATTTTGGTAAAATTGTCTCAGTTTCACGCAAATATCAAAGTGACAAGACTTTCATACACAACCTTGTGATGAGAATTTACGGCATAGCCTTCGAAGTGGTAAATCGTATCCTTTTTCCAGCCCTCAAAAAGTTCACTTGTTTCGCATGATGTACTACAACCATACTCTCATTTGTATCATCCGCGATGTCATACATTAGAATCAGCGACGCTATTTCCTGCCTAATTCGTCGGCTACCTACAAGGACGCCGTCCCTCGTAAGCATTCAATCACCTTGCCTTGCGACACCGCTACTACCACATGTCTCCTCCCCCGCCCCCTTCCTCCGCCCCATTATCACCATCCCTATCCGTAATATGTTTCGCAGCCCTTTCCCTCCACACTTCCTTTCATCTCCAACTAATCATCATTATCCAGAGCGTCCCGCTTCCTCCCGCCCCGCAAGACTTCCTCCGCGACACCCTCTACTCTCCCATTTTCCTCTCCTCGAATACCTCCCCTCTCCTTCCCTTGAGCTGATGAAGATTGAAGAGTCCCCAATTGGCCCTCGCCACAAAAAGAGAGGGAATGAGAATGGAAGAGGCCTCCTTGTCGTCGCCGGAGACTTCAACGCCCGCACAAGGGTTTTCCTGCCCACCGATGGAGATTGCTGAAATTAGGTGGTTTGGGGGTGCACGAGTTGAAAATTAGAAGTGCATTCGCTCAATAAGCTGATATCTAGGGCTAATTCACCGAATTATGCCACTGAGTAGTTGTTTGGCTTTTAAGCCCTATTTCGTGAGAATGCGTGGTTAACTGGGTAATTCGTTTAAGGAGGAACACAAGCCTCCGAAACTAAAGCCGTTTCGGAAAGTCGCTATTATTTTACTTCTCCGAGATATTGTTTATTTTTCAGAATAGCATCTCATTAGAGATTATTAGTATATATTGGTAGTGGTTTAACTTTGGATTAATTTTGTATTTGCAAAATATTTTGAATTATTTCTGAAGTTAAATTTGTAGATTATTATTCAACGGCTGAAATATGATGTCCTTCAATTTATGTTGAGCGTTATAGATTATGTTCACGATACTCATGCATAGAGCAAATTCTTACGATTATGTTTTCAATTTTCTCTTTATATTATCTGGTAAATTGGAGCGCCAACGTTTTGCCTAATAAAATCGATATGAACTGACTTTACTTGGTGGAACGCCATTTATGAAAATAAACCGCAGACTTTGTATTTTCCACAAAAATTTATTAATACACGACCGGTTTCGGCCATACAGCCATCATCAGGTACATGTTCATCAGGGGTTATATTATAAATTCTGTCTGTTTTCTGGTGTATGTACCTGATGATGGCTGTATGGCCGAAACCGGTCGTGTATTAATAAATGTTTGTGGAAAATACAAAGTCTGCGGTTTATTTTCATGTTTTGCCCAATGTTATGAAGTGATTGCTTACCAGACGCTTGAGTTACCCAAAACCATGATAGACCTTAGAGATCCGTGGACGCGCCAGGACACAGAGAAATACAGAGGCGTCTGCATTGAGGATTTCTCCTGTTGTCGGTTTCTATTTAAGTCTACAAAGGTAAGCCGACAAGAGAAATATAAGTAGGTGGAAATCGAAATATTACGGATTTAAAATGCCTTTTAAAAAAATAAAAGTTACGTATCTAGATTTTATAAGTATCCAGCATAAAATTGACAGTTGAGTGGTCGAAGCTTACGAGCTGCTAACTGCGTAAGATAGGATTCCGGATCGACATGTCTGAGAATCGAATTCAACATTCCCTGTTCTGAAAATAGGAGAAAATTTACAATCATGCCACTTTGAATATTTCATAAAATCGATGTCTACTCTGAAGTCCAGTTGCACCACTTGATTGTACGGCATAATAAAACAAAAAGCTTGAGTTTCAACGACCCCATGTTACGAGAGGAAATCAAGCTGCTAGGTGCCCGTATTTATCGGTGTGGAGCATTGGAAAAAGCATTTCAAAGTAGATGTTGCGGTCGGAGGCGTTGTAAGAAGTCCTTGTGATGAAATAGTGGAAGACTGTCGAGGCTTTGGTTGGAAAGGAATTCATTCGCCATAATGCTTCAGCAGCTTCTACGAGGAGAACCGATGAGTTGGGGAAATATCTTCGTGTTTCTCAGATCTATAGAGGCCTCGCATGAAACGCTCTGCTTTCTGCACCCCGTGGGTGTCGAGTGGGTGGTTATGAGAGCATACATTAACCTCGGAAAGAGTTCACTTTATTCGATTGCAAACTCTTTGACTGAAAATCCCTTTATCCAAGTCATTCGACGGAGGTGTTGATTAATGTATACTGATGGATTCATTTGAGCTTTATTTTTTTGTTTGCTTGCGTAAGAAGCGCAAATACTAGCAAGGCGGCAAACATGATAAGGACGATATTACATAGCAAATAATAATGAAACCAAATCCTCCTTACCGCGGAAGGATAAGAAGGAAAGGAGATTGTTTGCTCTTTTATAAAGCAGTAATCACCGTGCTCTCTAGTGAATAAATTTTGTTATCCCATGAATTTATTTACTGAATTTCTGTCAAGGGTGCTTGATAAAGATTCCTCGTTGCCTCAAAACATCTTTTATTTTTGAGAATGTAGAATTAAAACTGAAGAATAATTACTTGTAAAGATATTTTTAGATCTTATTTAAATCAATATCTGATTCCATGAGATAAAATCTATTTTTTAATTAAAAAACTTTTATTTCCGATATTTTGAATGTTTGGGCATTTCATGCTGCTGTTGATTTAGAAAGTTTGGAAGAAGTTAAGTAATCCATCCAATCCATAAACATCATCGGTTAAATCTAAATTAAGGAATATAGAAAATTTTTCGAAGTATTAATTAATTTGAGTAATTGGAATTAACATTTTGGATTCCATTTATTGTAAATATGTCGTAGATTGAATTATACGTTTTAACGCATTGATCTAATTGATTTTTAGGGCTGAAATTCTAAAATCAAAGTAAGAATATTTCGCATAAGTAACGTGAAAACAGTCCAAATCGTAAAAATCCAGAGATATTAAGCACCAAATGAGAAAACGGGAAGCCATAAAGCAGGAGATATAGTCTTCTCTCGTCACAAAGCAACCATCAAAAATCGTCAGTCAAGCTTCATAAGTCGTCCTTGTAGAGAGAAAGATTAACATCGTGGAAATCACGCACTTCCGCCTCCAGCGATCCCCTTCCTTAGGATAATTACGGGATTCGGGCGAGTGGTTCCTTCCCCGTACCTGCACGCGTTAAAGTCTCCATAGAGAGAGAGTTACCTGCACACGTTAAAGTCCCCAGGAGAGAGTGCTTCCACGGCTCAACAACAGCTAAAGAAGAGGCACCCATTCGAGTATCACCATCATCCAACCCACGGTAGCCAATCTTTCCATATATACACAAGTCAATTAAATAATTACCACCATCGAGGAAAACATTAATGCCAGCGAAATAACAGACCGTAAATGTTTAGGAATAAATTGGAAGCATAATGACGTCCAATCATGGGGCTCGATCATTATTGGTAAAGTGATGATTATGGGCCGAACCTTTCAGCGGCAATCTAGAACGTGGTCTCGCAGTCGGCAAAGCGAAACGAAGCGGCTCCGTTCCGAGAGTCGAAAATGACGACACTCATTTCGTGAAAGATAAAATGGAGGTCAGAAAAACGTCTCTTTTCCACGGGGGACTTGAAGGCCCATAAATTTCCTGTTTGATTATTTCCTTCGCTCTCGTAGATTAAAATAAAAAGGGCTAATTTGGACCAAAGAGTGGAGTAGGTGAGGAGCGGAGTGGAACGGGTGGTCGGTTCTCAGGGTACCATTGAATGTGCTGCCGTCGTGCATTCCACGCCGCATTACAGGTGGCAAATTCCAGCGGTCGCCCCTTCCCGACCACTTCCCTCATCAATCATAGTTTCATTTATGACCAGTACGAACACGAACAGTAGAAGAGGGATAACTCATTCCTCCGCCTCCCCCTTTTCCTCCCTCGCCCCTTTTCCCACTCAGATTAATTTTTTTCACGAAATTAAGCGAAAGAAAAGGCTTCCTCCTTCCTTTGGGAATCGCGGTGCAGCAGCACGTGGAGGATTGCCGCCGATGAGAGTGTTTGGAGGGCGGTCAAGGAAGTGACGGCGGATCTTGACATTCTCAGTGGTTTTCGGTGAAGTCGTTGCCTTTTTATGGTTTCGACGTCTTCATGAAACATCGAATTTCTCATCTCAAACCCCTACAAAGTTACTCTCTCTAAATCTTAAATCAGAATGAACAAATTCTACATATTTCTCTAGCAAGCCCCCGTGTAGAGTGTGGCTGAGGGTGAATGCATACTCTCCTTCACTAATCGTTTACTTTCGCGTGCCGTTCGCGGAAAAAAATATTTTTGAAGCGACCCCTTCTAGTAGCAATTGGTTAATATTCCTCGCAGACTGAAGTAAATTAAGTCTTTGTTTAATTCTTTTAACTTCAAAATATTCCTATCCAGAGTACTGAAGTACCTGATTTTTCACTGCAATTCTTTTCTGTATACTTAACTATATAGTGTATTTTAAGTATTAATCCTTTCGTTGTTCTCTTTCTATTTCACGAATGCAACACTTCTCAGCAGGGAGTTGTACACTACTTTGCATAATGTAGGTGATGTCTAACTAACGCGAAGTATTATCGCTCGCGCACTTTTTCTACAGTCCTACCGACTATTCGACTATTAGATTAAACTCAGATTATTATTAATTGTGTTTTTAATATAAAAATGTTCTAAATGACACTGTTCTAGAGCAATACATCTATTACTACTACTACTACTACTATTCTGTTAACGAGTTGGAGTTTCTTAATGCCCGGTTACTTCATTGGTAACACCCATTACAGTTGTATTTTTCTTTCCTCGAGTATGTAATGCCCGGTCACTTCATTGATAACACTCATTACAGTTTTATTTTTCTTTCCTCCCATTTTATCTTTTTCACTTTTATGGTCCTCGTTGATTATAAACTACAGAGATGAAATTGAATTTACCAGGTAAAAGGGTTATAGTTAGCGTAATCGTAAAGTTTATACTAAACGCTTTAGAATCAGGGTCGAGTTAATAATCCATCCGTTCCTAATAAGTTGCAGATTCCACGTAAATTGTCTAAATAAATCACTGAAACGCTCACCTTAATGGCGAAGATACTGGAAACAAATAGCAAAAGAATCAGCCATTAAGGGTCACCGAAATTGAAGGCATAAATTAAATTGATGAGTTAAGATGAAATATTGCGACTGGGGAAACGTGTACTTCCCTAGGCAATTTCCTAGTTTATGTTCCCGGGCATGAGGAAACAAATACCTGAAGCTGCCGTGGATCTATAGCTAACAACTTTCCTTCCTTCGCATTTCGTACTTGGCTCTCCCGTAATATATCATTCTCGAAGTCTCCCAATGGATTTTTGCAGTCCGGGCTTTAACTCTGAATCTCCACCGAGCGCTTGTTTTCTTTAACTTTCCTTCCCCATTCCTTATCCGCCTCCCACTCCTTTTGCCAAACCTTGAACTATGCCTATTAATCATTCGGGAAGCGGGACTGCAAATCATTTCTATAGAAAGTAATTGATTAAAGGAATTGTCACGAGGCTAAAAATGGTGGAAAAGGTGGCCGCCGTTGAGCGGGAGATTAAGGCAGACGGAACATGATGGCGCTTAGGAAGAAAAAAAGGGTGAATCCGTTGAATGAAGAGGTTCGTAGTCTTAATGAAAGGGAGTCGAGAGAATCACTCCTTGCTATTCCGAGATGTTTCCGTAGGAATTATTTTTCTGCCTCGCCGTATTCTGTTTTGATGCATGGTGAAATACATTATTTTTTGACGAGAACAGAGATAGGTATAATTTGAAATTTTGGAAGAAAATCAAAAGTTTCAATAGGAGAAGGGTTCTGTGGAAGAACCTTAGATCTGATAATTTTAAATATTAAATTTAGAGGGCGATTATTGTTTCTTCTTTGCATGTCGATTTTTCGTATGGTGGTAAAATTTAAATTTGAAAGCATATATACATTAATCTACATTTATATTTATTCCCTAGGTCTTTCTGTACGTGGAATCATCCATGTAACCATTCAGGGTATCATACGTACTTATAAAGAATATACTGTATACGAGTATACGTACTTAAAAAGAATATCCTATATATTCTTTATCCCATTGATATCAGTTTGTTTCGCTCTACTCGTTTCTCGACTCGACTAAACGCAAAATTCTCTTTTGCTGCAATTAATGTAATTTGTCATCTGCGAAATTTATAATTATTTCCTAATCGTATATTTTGTCAAAAATGCGCATTCATTTTATACCTACTGAAGATTTTTCAAAAATGTGTTTATTTTATTAAAATATCCATTTCCTTCACCACTGCCAATTATTTTCTCGAAGATCGTTCCCATTAAGCTCAATTTTTTTATTACGCATAGGATTTCTTGCTGAAATATGTCTTCCATATAGCCATAAGTATTCTGGTAACCCTAACACGCGAGGAAACGAATGCATAAAATTGTTATTTATTACATCAAAGCTCTTCCGGAGTGAAATGCACCAGGAATCCGTCCATGCTCAACCGAGGTCGCACATTAACCATTGATATGTTTGGAGTTTATTAGAACTCCTACAAGGAAGACAACTTGACAGATTTTCCTCTAAGTAATCCAGGCATCCTTCCTTTCGCCTCGATTTATCCCCGAGCAAAGTCGCGCTCACTCGAGTAAATTAGAAAAATATTCGAACCGATAATACGAAATGATAATTCAAGCTCTTTATTGACTCAGCAGCGCCGCCACCTATTCTGCGAAAACCGTGCGCTCAGGTTAAAAGCTTCGGAGTCGAGCCGAGAGAGAAAGATTTCCATATGCGCGGAGAAACCTCTCTCCTCCGAAGACCCGCCATTCGCAAAAACAAAAACGACACCATATTCCTTTCCAGAAAATACGACCGGCGTCTCCGCGGTCGAGATAAAAGCGCGCTCATCGTAGGCCGAGATAACCGGCAGAGGGAGAGAGGCTATGGCTCGGGAAAATACCTCAAAAAACATGGGAGAAAGCACATCCTAAAGCTCACATGCCGTAGATAAGCAATTAGCGTTTTATGCGAAAGAGAGTGGAATGAGGTGATGGGTCGACGAGAGGCAGCGGTTTTGATATGCTGCTTTCCGGCGGGTGATCTTTCGACTCGCTAAGTGCATTGAGATTCCCTGCTCACGCCTCTCGTGGACTACTATTCCAGGTATGCGACGGGTTGAACGATCAGACGTCGTGGCGTTAATTTGCCGGATAATTCCTTAAATTAAAATTTCCCTGCATTTCTGCCTGCCTCGTACCAGTAAATTAAATCTGGGAAAGCTTTCAGGTATCCCGGGGATGAGGGAGATGAGGAATTCCTTCGATCCCTTCGTTAGATTGATAAACGCGGTTTATACAACCGCTGAGGTTATCCGTGTCATCTGTGCGAGGTTATTAAGAAGAGCTCGAATTGGTTGCGGATTCCGGGATGGAAAAGTTACTGCAGTCGCGAACGGGTTTAAACGATTCTTTCGATGCCGAATAATGAGGGTAAAGTCGGTAGCAACTTATAACTTCAGTAAATGGAATCGATTTACGTTTTTATAAAATTCTAAGGATTTAGAGTAAAGCCGGATAAAGGCAAAATGAAGATTTCATATTTTGATGTAGGGAATTTTTGCATAGATTCACTTTAGTTGGATTATTTAAGTTAAAAAAATTAACAAAATCGATAAGTCAGTTTAATTTTTTCTAAAAATATGTGAGAGCATTTTAAGATGAATTTATCCAGGAATATGCATTTCATTTCCATTCATGATGCAAATAATCAGTTTCTCTCTAAATTTCTGATAAGATTTCCTTAGGGAAGGCATTATGAAATTTAGGATTTCATTAGCTTTCAAAATTATAGTTGCTATGTGTTTGTTCCATTTTGAATCCCTGGTGAACGTTATTCCTAAGTGTTTCATTATAAGTTCACTATGGAAGACTTTCCCTGCTTGGTGACATGCGTATTGATATTCACTTGTAATTATATACTTGTAAATATAATGACGATGGGTTTACTAGTATAAATTTCCAATTAATTGGATTAAACCCTGTTATTCAAGGTTCCTAAATCTTATCGAAGATCCCTAAAATTTACCTTGCTTTCCTATTCCTGTAGAACATGCAATCTTCTGCGAATAAACGAATATTTATCTAATCTCCACTGTCAAGTCATCAGTCAATATTAAAAATAGTAAATATACAGATACGCTACCATGAGGAGCACTTGATATTACTTTTCTTTCGTTGGATAGCTTCTCTCCAATTTTTAGTCTCAGTTTTCCACCGATAACGAATGGCTGTAATGCATATCTTGATATCGTGAATTAATACTATTGCAAATGAAGTACATCGAATCCATATGAATTTTACGCGAAGATTTTATCCACATCAAAGCTTCCCACTGTCTCAAGACGGTTTTTGGGAAACATAGGGTTATTCTCTCCGGCGCGAAAATTTCCCTTTGAATTTCGGGACTGGAATCATCCACAAGCTTAAAAAGTTGAACCCGATCCTGTAGCCGATCGAAAGAGATCAAGAAAATGTGATCTTTTTGTTCCCGTGTTCTCATTCTTTGCGGCCTACACGTAAACCGCAGTGTGGGAAGTTAGCAAGAATGACCTTCATTACTTTGAAATCAATCCCTCAGCTGAATCCTTTGCTACTTTCCGCGCTGTCCGCTCAGATCAGATCACGATGGCAAAGCCTCAACCGCGTCAATGCATTTTTGCATCCACCGGCATCGCTGGTGCATGACCTGCTTCCCAAATCACTATTAGGGAGAGTGCACCAGACTGCCTTCAGGGGTCAATGATATTCTCACAGAAAAACTTCATTCGGGCTCCATGAAATTTCTGAACGTAGATGCTTGCCTTATTACATACATGATATTATTATTTTTCAGTTCACTTTTAGCTTTTCACATTTAACTTAGTCATACATCTTCCGAAGAAATTTTACGCCAAAAGAAAAAAGATTTTAGATGCACTATTAGACTTTGGTTAGTTCTTATAAGAAATTCGTTCGTCAAAATCTTGCCTTAGCAATATTTATCAGATTAGTTTCTAAGGAAAAGTAAAGAAACGCCAAATTTAAAATGTTTTTCCTTTGGATACATTATTTTTTTTAAAGCGTAACTTTCAAACGTTCCAGCAATAAATAATTTTTGCTGTTTTTCTCCTATATTTATACCCTCTAGAATGATGTTTCCTTCCTTTTTTGCATTTAATTTTTTTTGCTAATTTTCATAGACGATAATACCCTCTTTAGTGAATAAGGCGATTGCCGCCAGAGCTTTTTTTGATTTGCAAAGAAATTAGTCGCATAACCCATGCTTTAAAATCTTCCTAAAATAGTGCATTTCTCGCCTTAACTTATATTGACCATATTCTTAAGAAATAAATCAGATTATTAGACGATTATTCAATCAAACTTTTTATTAATATAGGAGCATTTCCGTAATGAGAAATGGTAAACATCCAGCAGTAGTCTTCTCTCAATGAAATTAACTTCTTTTCGTCAGTTAAGAGAAAGAGTTATCAAGTTCGATTGCATAACTATCATCCCCGTCGTGAGCTATCATTTTCTATCATTTTGCCCCCAACGCGCCCTTAACAATAACGACCGGAAGGATCCTAGACAGTTGTTCCTATAATTTATTGGCAGATGCCACTCAAAAGATTAGATATATGACACACATGACATTCCAGGTGCCGATAGACTTGTAAAGCAAATACTGCGGGTTTGTAGGGAATTGAGGGCCAAATTGAGGAGCCTCGGGCAAGGGCACCATGATCTTCGAATCATTACCTTATTAAAGACCCCTGTCATCCATTTGAGACGCCGGGGACAGAAGCAGATGTCTCATTTTGGGGATGAAATTATCATTTCGGAGGCGAGGTGATTATTCAAACCGTCAGTTGTTTAAACCCCTGCACGGTGACGTTTCCCCTTCGGAGACGCATCGGGGATGTTATTTGCTTAACCGAGCTATTACCCGAGGCCGGACTGAGTAAATAATGCATTAATCACGCGGAGGTATCTAGAAGCTCGGTCATTTTTACCCTTCGAGGGATAAGATCCGAAAGCACTTCCTTCGATGGTGGAATAACGATGAGATAATTCCGGTCAAAATGAACCACTTAGAAGTAATATTGAAAGGGTTTCGCCGTCGAGATGACTCGCCTTTACGACCTGAAACTATTCCATACCTAGGATATCTCTCTTTTTTAGACGAGTGCTAGAGCAAAGTTTACTAAAGGGAATTTTCTCTGGAGATAAACTCCTGCGCTATAAACTTATTAAGCCGAACGCGCTAGGGAAAGCAATCTCCATCGGTCAAATTTTATGGCCCTAAGGAGCGCTCAAACTGTGCTTCATTAACAGGCGATTCTTAGGCTTTGGCCGGAGTGAAGTTGTAAAGGATATCACGAACCGTTGATACCGAAGGCCAGCGTTTTTGTGATAAAATCTCGAGTGTACCTGAAAACAGTTCAGTAAGGGGTTGAATTCAATTATTGGACTAGGTTTTTGCGCTATTCTCCCATTCCACTGCTTAAATTTACCGCGAGGCTGAGAGAAAAAAGTAACGAGTACCGAGAATCCAGTTTGGTCTTTAAGTACACCTGGCGTGTTAATTACTTCGTTCAAGTATGATTAATTATATCTGAATCTCCCGCCTCTTTTCAACTTTGTCGGAGGTGCACGAGTCTGCTGTTACTAAATATCTGACTCCGATTCTAGATGATGAAAAATCATTCAGAGAAAACATTCGTATTGATCCTGTTTATCTAAACTACGGAGGATTAGTTGTGTGCATATTTCGCCTACATAGCTCACAAATCTGTTTGTTTTTGTTGCTGTCGTATTAACTGTCTCTCTTGGTATAAAATGTAACAGAAAGCCAAGAGTTAAACTATAAGAAGCTATTCTTTTATGGAGTTTAGGGAGGGCTTACCAATAGTTTTGAGGTAATTGCGTATGTGAAGTATATCGTACCATAAATTTTATTCCATAAGTTTACTTTTAGCAAAATTTCTTTTTTATTCCTTGTCACACAAAGGTGGCTTTCTGGGAACTCAAGTAAATGTAATTTCTTTGGTTTATTTTTAAATTTATTTATCATTATGACCAGTATGGGGTACGGAATAATTCATTCAGAATCCAAGTGGGTGCAGGAACCAAAAATGTGGGAAAATCCCATTTAAACCTTCCAATGGCTGCATATTAAAGAAAAGACGTATGAGGAGTTATACATTTTATTCCAAGGGTGGATGTTATCTTATACCTTATTCATACATATCCGCAAGATGAGTGATATGCTGTTACTAGTCAATATGCTACCCGGATAGCCAATTCGGATTTGGTGAAAACGTTTCTGGGTTCAAATCCATTGGGAGCCCATGAACAAAATAATAATATAATAATAATAATAAAATTTAATATGCTCTGGGTAGATTCCCATAAAGCAGCACAAAATACAAAAATTAGTATAAGAAAGAGTACAAAAATTTTCAAAAAAATCACGGCAGAAATACAAAAATATATGGAAAATCAAAAGAATAAAAAAGAATGCCCTGATAAATACAAAAATACAAAATAAAGAAAAACACAACATAAGTAAACAGAGAATTTAAAAATTAAAGACGGATAACAAGAGAGGAAAAAACGAGATGCAACTCTTTTATCACAAAATATTAATTTAAACATCAGCAGCTAAGAGATAGTTGAATGGCTTTACCTTAATAACTCTCACCGAGCTGGAATATTTTATAGGGTCAGGTAAGGGGCCTAGAGCCTTCAATCGGGAATTAAATGACCTAAACTGTCAACTCATGTTATCTTATTATATCTCATGTCTTATCAACCACAATATTTTAACTCAAATATAGCTCAAATTTGGTATCTTCTACCCTGATAATAGTTTGATGGATTCTCCACCCAAAATTAATGTCTTCGAGCAATGATCCTGTAATAAGTAATTGAAATCCGTTCATTCTTGAGAGCAATGGCCAATCGAGGAGGAATTGGAGCAAATATGTCATTGTTTATGTTAGTTTATGGAGTGGAACGGAGAGAGAGGGGGAAGGGGTAGAGAGGAAAGCGAGGCGAATAACTTGAATCATAGTGGGCGGTGATGGAGTGCTCTCGATCGCTCCCGTCCGAATTAATTGATAAATAACCGATGCGATGTTTAATTAAGATAAGAGAAGGGACGAGAGGGGCAAAGGAGGGAATTTTTAGCGCGTCGATACATGATATATATGTATATATAAAAGCCTTGTATTTTTTTATTCTGACACGGGGGGGAGACGATTTTTAAATAACGATGGCCATTTAGAGTTTGAAAGATCTTAGGCGGTTTAGGAAATTATATCACTCCCGGAATTAACTTTTATTTACTTCGAAATAAACGCGGGTTTTTTTTCCTTCGCGATTTTATCGAGTTTTTTATCATTTTATTAAGGCTTGCGATTCGCGATCGGGGTTTAATATTATCTTCATACCGGTGTAGGTGGTCCGTGCAAATTCTGATTCGTGCTCCATTGCACATCTAAATTCCGTATTGCGTGAAAACAAGAAACTCGATCATAATTCTTTATTATCAACACAAATTTCTGAATTCTGCAGATTGATATTATTTCTCCAAAAATATACTTTTTCATCGACTCATTTTTACAGTAAATTATTAATAATGTCTCTTAACCGTATCAGCAATTTAATCTGTAAATAGTTTTCAATTGTGTCCGTAAATGTTGAATATGAAATATTATCGTAGAATATATAACATATTGTATGAATATAAACAAATATTTATAATTTTCCATCCTCAATAGCTTTATTGCCATTTTGAAATAATATATGTACACTTTTCTAATACCTGTGATAACATTTACCAAAAATGGAATGTTTCACTGTTCGATGCTCTTAAATTCGCCGAGTTTTCCTAGAGTTAGCGCTATGAATCAATGGTTATCCGAATCCTTGGTTCCCCCTCCACCTGCCATGTCTTCGGAGGGAGAGCCGCCGTCTCTTGATGGTCATCGGACTCGAAAAATGCCTCGAGATCGCGTCTTGAGGTCACCTCGGCGCTTTTGATCAGAAGATTGTGAACGATGGCGGCACAAAATGGATGGAAAGAGGTAGGCTGGGAGGCAGACTACGCACAAGTATCACAGTCGACCCTTCAAAACTTTTGCGTATAATCAATAGTTTGAACATGACAGCTCTGTTCAAAGAAATGGGAATCCTATGGTTTAGGGACGAGATAGAGGAATTTTATTTATTTATTAAGAAATGAATCACTTAATCACTTGATTTTGGAAACAAGAGGGAAAATATTTACTAGCTATGAATTGCTAAAGGTAAAAATATACGATCTTAATTCATAACAGGGCTTTAGTTTTGCCAAGTTTTAATTATTTGCGAACCTCGCGTGTAACAGCTACATTCAGGAGGCTATAAAAGAAAACAAATAACTTATGATGTTTCTAGTCTAGTCAAAAGTGAAATTTGTGCAATTGCTTACAAGATAATTGCTGCAAGAATAGGAAGCTATTATTTGTATAGCATTATGGAATACACATGGGATGTTTTCGATTGAAATATTTTCGTAATTCAAGCTGAATAGCGAATAACAAGGTTAATGCCAGTTTCTTCAGCTTTCTTTGACAGTATCAGTCAGTAATTCTCTGTTCAATTCTCCACAATTCCCGCAATATTCACTTTTATCCACATGCATTTAATAGTAGTATAGTTAAGGGCAACGTTTTATTTGTTTTTTGTTTTTGTCTTCAATTTTAATCTAAATTTAATTTCATCTGCTTTGTAATTATGCAGGTTAATGAAAATTGTAGCAAAATTGGGGGTATTTTGCATCTTATAAAATCACTTCAAATATTATTCATAGAAATTACATTTTAAAAGCATCGTCTCTTTCTTTGTGTTTATTTTCTACCTGTCGTTCTATTAGATAATTTAACTCATCATAGTGCTTCACGAAAAACTCCCAAAGACTGACTCATTTATACTACGAACGGTAGCACTTCTTGTTCTAGCCATAGATAAATCCTTTATCTGGCATTTAAGCTTTAGTTGATATACTTATGCAGCTCTTGCAGATTCGCTTATCTTAGAATGGACCATCTAGCCTATCCTCCTAGGGTCAGCGGATGACATATTTTTAACGAGGCGGAAATGAGTCTATGGCGGAGGTAATCCGACGAAGAATATTTTCGGCTCGGCCTTTTCCTCCCCCGTTAGAGGCAATCTCCCAGCCAATCGCAGTCCCTCTCTCCCGAAGTAATCGGAAGGACAGCTGGCATTGTAGTTTGCGCTGGAGAACCTGTCGGCGGCATCCAAGATGTAACCCGAGCCTCGGCTGGACAAGCCTCACCGAGGAATGTCATCGGATGGCGGAAGGGTCTTATGAGGGGTGGCTAATGAGAGATTATGCCCCTTCGATCATCAATCGGAGAAAATCCACGTGGCGTGAGGGGCGGAAACGTCTATCGGACGAGGAGTGGATGTTTCTACGACGTTTACTCTCTGATAATGAGCGAGTTAATTGTAGAAAGGAGCATTGATTAAGCCTTCCTCGGGCTGGAGTTCTTCCAGGAAGAGCTGGTTGTTGCGAGTAAAAACTGGAGGAGGTTGATCACCCTTAGGGTATGGATGAAGTGCGTTTGAAGACGAGAGATGATGGAGAAGTAGAGGTGAAATGGTTGAAATGAAACGTCAAATAGTGGAAGTTCTGCGATATGTCGTATTCTGGAATGTTCTATTCATTCCTTTCTCTAATTCAGTGTTTTCCGATAGTAAGGTAATTTTTTTATACAGCTATTAAAAAGTAAGAATGCCTTCATTGATGTTTTAATTGTTTCAGTCGTTGATGTCTCTCATAGTATCTACGAAAGATTTTATCCTACCTACAATTTGTTTTGGTGATTTGATTTTAATTTTCGATTCAATTGGTGATTCATCAACTGAAAACCAGAACACGTCTCCAAAATTTTTATTTGATACGTACTTCCGTAAGAGACTATTTATTGTCTCATAACGGCTTATTAAGGAACGCATTCTGCAAAAATGGGCTATTTATTTTAATCAAATTAGGTTTTTCGTATTATGCTTTTATATTAGTTGTGGAATAATTATTTATTTTGGTCCTCTTTAAAATATTTTACTTCACGTGAATTAGAAATTTTCGGAGTAGTAGATATGTGTAACTGACAGGAATAAAATATAAATATTAACATGAAGAAATTTGTTAAAGACAGTCCCCCTTGATTTTGGGCATAGCCTTATGTTTACAAACATCCTCATCTTAAAACAATGAGAACTTTGGTGTACACCTTTACAAGATTCATATCCACTCCATCGAAAAAATCTGGAAACAACTTATTCCAATGATCCGAAAGTTCACTTCGAATATGGGCTTCATTAGAGCTCGGACGACCTCATAGTTAGAGTGGAAAAGTGATGACCATAGATTGCCTCGGACCACACGTGGTCGGGAACCATCTCGATGCCCATATTTTGCTCTTTTCGCATTAGAAACTGTTTTACCATAATCCCGAGAAAAAGCGGTTCTCTGATAAAACCATTATGTCTTCAAATGGAGACAAGGTTCCGAGTGTGGCGATTATTGTCTAACTTCATGTACGCCATGCCACCATTCCATATCATAAGGTTCTTGGATCTCCACCGCTTCTCGTTTCCTCGGGCTCCTTTCTGTCACGCAATCAGAAGCGCGCGGAAATGGATGCAAGAGAAGAAGCTTCTTCTCGGGTAATTGCCGACCCCACCCCATCTTCCCTCCCTAAACAGAAATATATCTAGGCGCATGGAATTGCATACGGATTGTTGATGTTGATGATACTGTATCTACGCGTGTAATCTCTACGTGCTCACTTGCGGTAAACCCAGATACTGGACCTGAATATGCTTCCAACTTTCTTTTATCAGGCAAAAAAAATTATTATTGGCTTAAAATCCCCGTACGTCCAGACCTTATTATGGTTTAAGTTTACTTAAAACAGGGTTTACTTAAACAAGTCGCTTAAGGTAGTTTTCTCAATAGCATCTAACTTTTTAGATAGCATTGTTTGGCTATTTTCACTACAGAACTTTTAAGAAATGCTTTTCCGTGGTGAAAAGTTTTTTATTTCTTTGTTTCGTTTCTGAGCATCTTATCATACATGTATCATTAAGTATTATATTTTGATAACATTAAACTCAGTGTATTAGAAGTCTCAAGTCAGCCGGCTTATATTGGAATCGGATTTTAAAACTTTTGGTGGATGTGATGGGCAGCTTTAAAGATTCTAAGATTCTTATATCTATGTGGATTGAAATGTTGTCATTAATTTTTGTTTAAAGAATTAGAACTTGGAACATATAGTAATACTCGTTCTTTTATTGCTGGTAAGGTTTAGTTAACATTTTAATAAGCCTTGATGTCTCACCAGTATTTAGTATATTTGGGGATTAAGTAGCGTTGCAGTACTAATTACACCAAAAGGCGACCAATGAATACCTATTATGTACTCGTTGCTTCACTTACTTCATCAACTCATCGAAAATATCAGAGCTCTTGAAAGAATGTCTTCTTCGTCTCCTTCCGGAATGTACACTTTTTTTGCTGGGATATTCCATTCTTTTTGAACAGCGCGGAAAACAGGAAGTCGTTGGAAGTTGCCGCGGCGATATGAACCCTTACATGCAGTCGGCTCCTGAGCAGAAAGGAATGTCTCGCTAGTCATTTTACTCGCCTGTAAGTGGCTTAATGCACCTCTCAAGGCCGACCCTTCAATGAATTTCGGAATTAACTCTTTCGGGATGAGAAGTAAGAGCGTGTGAGATGGTGTGCAGAAGAGGGCCACATTAACTAACGAACCCGAGTAAAGCGAATCGAATAGAGGTCTCTCGACGACGCGAAAGTAAGTGTGGCGATATATCCAACGCACAATGCCTATCGCCGTGTTTCTTTCGCCAAGTTCCGCCGCCTTCCACAAAGGATGGGATTGAGTCGTCGTACAGCGAGTAATGGGATTAAAAAATTAGTTCGTTTATAGGGTAAACCATCAAATTAAACCGCGTCCTTTCTTCTTCTGGTACGATCTTTAAGCTGGGTTTATCGCGAGGGTAAATGGTTCGGATAGCGTCCATTTCCATCCTTCTCAGTTTCGAAGTCTGCGTTACCACCGAGCTGATACACAGGGAAAGAGATGCAGGTATTTCTTCGCCCTTTCCGTTGTTTCTTCTTCTTGAAATTCGTCCGATCGAAATACCTCGCTAATCCATTTTCCTTTGCCTTTTGTTCATCTAGATACTCGGGATCTGTTTATGTAACCGCCTAATTTTTTACATCGCAGTACGGAATACGTAGCTGTGTTGATCTGGGATAAGAACGATAACGATTCTATAGGAATGATAAATTAATTATCTGACTGACTAATTATCCGACGAAAGTTGTAATTATGGCATTTCTAAATTATGTCAACCACCACTATTGCACAGCGTCATAAGGAATACTTGGGGCAACTAATGAAACCACTTAAAAAGCTACACCTTTCAATTAAACCGCATGCTAAATTTTATCTATTTGGTTATAATTTATGTATTAAAAAATAATGAAAATATTATATATCATTAATAATGGTAATTAGTATAATTGATTTTATAGTTGTTTGAGCCTAACTCTTAAAAAACACTGGATTTCCATGATGTCTGGAAAGATAAAAATATGCTCCTTATATACCTCTCGATGTGAAGATTGCTGATTGGAAGGGGATTTGAAAGCATTTATTAGTAATTGTATTGTAACACTTGTAATAGAATTAATTTTGCCTTTATCGCATATCGGGAATTAAATAGAAATTATTTGCTTTGCATTACCATTATCTCTAAAAAATGAAACCTTTTATCATTATCAAATGTTATAAAGGTTAGCATTTTTTCTATTTCTTTTAAAGATCATAGCAATTATAATAGACTGTAATAAGGCTTTTAAATAATACTAAACGATTAAATAAAGCAAAATAATTGGTATCATAAAGTACTGTGTTTTGCTCTGTGCTTTCATTCACTCGCTATCCATAACCAGCGAAATTTAAGTAAAATCTTAAGGCTGCGATTTTCTTCCCTTTTATTGCGTGCACAACTTAAATTATAATTTTTATGTTGCTTATAATATGCTACACATATAAAGATAAAGATGTAATCATAAATTTATTTTTTGGCGTTGTTTCACAAAATTTGTTCATGAGACGACTTCTTCACAAGATATCATCTTCTTCCGTGCGCCAGAGAATATTTAATCGCCCAAGCTGGTAGAACATATAAACTTTTGGGTTCGAAAGTTGGGAGGTCTTATATTTTAGCTCAAGTGCCGCCCGTTCCCCCTCCCACCTCCGAATCCGGTCCCAAAAGGTATCCACCTATCCATCCGGCAACCCCTCGGCCAATGGTCCATGAAATAGGCAATCGGTTGTCGTACCGCTTCGCATATTCTGTCATAATTCCTTCCCTCCATCTCTAGCCCTCTATCCGAAACTCCGGGTGCACAGCTGTTCTCACGCATCTCCGGAGGACCCTCTCGACCTCCGTCGGCGAAAAAACAATGGACCCCTGCCCACTCTCATTTCGCGTAGCTCCCTACACACCGAAATGACACATAGCAGCGGTCCGGTTGGGGGAGGGGGCGGTCCACGGAGGAAACGGGTCGGAGTGAAATTGAAGGTCAAGGGGAAAGAGGGCGCTCGTGTTTATTTTTCGCGACGACCACTCGGAGGGAATGACGGCGAAGATTGTGTCACAAAACTGATTATATATATGGGTCCTCACTCCCGTAATCTGTCGGCTCGATGTTTTTCTCTCCGCGGCCGATCTTGAGATCTCATTTTCCGTTTGAGAAATGAGCGCTCATTCGCAAACGGGAGAATTGACGCGATTCGTCGCTGGGAATAATGTTGGATCAGTCATCCGGCGGTTTCCACGAGTGTAACATTGTAACTTAGTTAATAATTGTGTGGTGTAGTCTACTTTGAGAGAACTCCTGTAAATCCTTTTATGGCTTTTATAGATCATCACTAGCATGAACTCTTCTCCAGCGTTCTTTTATGAAAGAATTGTTTTTTAGTCTAGTAATATTGGTAACGTTCCTGCCTCCGTATCTTAATGAAAAGATAATTTTCGCTATCATTTTCCTGCCTGATATTGGTCAAGTATCTTTCATTTACTTTCGTCTCCATCTAGTCATGGTCGTCTATATGTGAAAGCAAGAAATGTATAAAGGATGCTACGATTAATCACATTCGTTTTTCAAACGTATTATTGAATTTTATGAAAAGTTATTTAATAAAATCATTGTGCTGCTTATACGTAGGCATGTTTAACTTCTAGCATTTGAGTTCTTTGAAGAAAATGTGAGTAAACTGTTTGAGCCCTCATTGTTTATAGTCGACTCATTGCATCTCAAAACTTTTTGTTCGCTAATAGCATGTGAGTAGAGTGTCTAACCAGCCATCGGACCGATCATTAAAGAATAAAAATATGAAGTCATTCTTATTGTTTTTTGACGTTATCACTTTTAGGGCTTTGAATTCCACTTAAATTTTGTGTGATGTGGTGAATAAATATTGCAGTATGTAAAGGAAACAAGGTTATCCTCAACGAAGAAAAGGTTCGGTTTAGTAAGAAATATCTTGATAATGTCTTACTTTTTAAGCATTAAATATCTGAAGATGTTAACTCATTGAAAGGAATGTGTTGCCTTGAGAAAGCTTAAGTCTATGTACGAGTAACACAGGACCATTATTTAAAGTATACGAGAACTATTATTTACCGTGTTCAATATTTATTTCATCAGGCCTGATTTCACTTGTAATATTTGAAAGTTTCTGAGATACACTATACTTTTAGGACCAAAAGTTTCCTCGTATACGATCTCTTAATCTCGCTGTTTTCAGCTGCCTTTGGAACAGAATACCAAAGGAAAGAGAATCTTTTCCAGTACTTGTGTTTGGCAAGCAAAGGGAAGGAGCCATAAATGTCGCCGTGAAGTAAGTGAATTACGTGTGGGTAACTCCCATCCAAAACACGATTTCGTCCTTCGCCCAAACAAAGAAGACTCTTCCCCCTGAAAAATATCGCGCCACAGAGATGTATTTTTCCAGCATCTCTGCCCTCGGTTGGGCGCGGCAATGTATGCATCCGCGCTTAAAAATATTTCTAGCTGCTCGCAAACAAAGATTACTTCACAAGGAAACGCCGCGCCGTTGATGTTAATCCAAGGTAAACCTTCCACCGAGAGAGTATGTTTCGTTCTCCGGTCGCTACCTCTGGTTCTGCCCGCAAGAAATTTAGGTAGGAGTCTTATTAGAACATAATATTCTATAAATATTGCTAGCTTATTTCTGATACTCAGTTACCCACATGCTAGTGGCATTTTTTAAAATCAGAAAAATTATTGTGCTCAGCATTTCGCTTTGACGGCTGATGTAAACCAAACGAAAGAACAGAAAATATATTAACGTTGCAAGTATTAGAATACGCCCAGGAATCAAGGATTAAAATAAGTAAGGAACTCGGATCGTATATGTACTTGCTGCATTGTTTAGATAACTTAGCCGATGTGTCTCAGCGGAAGGCTCGGGTTCGATTCCCGGAAATTTTCTTCTTCATTCATCACCCCGGATAATGGAAATTAAAGACAAGATGCGTTGTCTTGTCAACATTGTATTGGAGAATGTTTTATCAAACACCCATTGCATCATACATTACGCATTATGTTCATTATTCCTTATAAGAGAAATGTTTCCATTTTTGACAATATTCATTTTTTAACGATGGAATTAAGTGTTTTATATCATTATATTAGTATATTTATTCGAATCCTTTACAAGAAGATTTAGTAAATCTTGCGCTATCAAAACTAGTCCTTCTCTAGCATCAAAAAACTCGTTCGATAAACCCATATAAAATCTTTCTCGTAATAGCAATAGGTTTTGCACTGTGATAGTCAACATGACATTCTCCGGTCTCATATGGGTGAAGTAAATACTATCCCTCAACCTCAGCATGTTTGTAATGAATTTTCGCTCGAACGCACAGTGGCAGACAGGAATCCTGTTGGTCTGTCTTTAAATTTCCCACCCGAACATCATTTACACTTCCTGCCTAGTGGACACTCCGCAGTCAAGTTTCATAGCGAAGCCAACCAAACACCGTCACTTGTTTCTACCTCGCCTCGCAGGCGGCCAGGGGTATATTATTCCCGCCAATCTTCTTTTTCACCATTTTTCGAAGCGGAGGGTATAAAGCATACAAAAAACAGCAATGTGAGGGGAAAGGAAGGATTTAGTTAAGATTAGAGAAAATGCAAGGCAATTTTCTGAACGAATACTAATTGCAAAGAGTAAAGAACATAAAAAGTATACCAAAATGCTAGAAAAGCGATATATGGTACAAGTTAATTAGAGCTTATGACTACTTCTTTATGATATTTGCTTAGAACATAAGTATAAATTTAGTAGTGTGAAGAAGCCCACTGGAGTGTCTCCAATTCAGTTAATGTCGTCTGTAAATAAAACTTATTCATATGTGATTGCCTTAAGCGTATACGAGTAATTCTCAATTGAGTTATTCAATAGGCATTCTTCGTGGTTGTTTTAAGTGAATCTTTAAACATGTAGGATAGGAGTTTTCCCTTAGATTCAATCATGTGCGACATTCTAAAAATTTCTATGAGAATATAGAGTTGTAAATTCTACACAGCTATCTGCTAAGTGTATGACTATTTTTGTAGTATATTTACTGAAATTTATGAAAACATGAACAAAATGCAAACTATTGAAAGACTAATGTAGTTAAATGATATAGTCTTGAAAGGTGTTCCTTCTTGAATACCATACCAATGAATTAAGCGAATCGGAGTATTCCAACTTCGCTGATAATAACCATTTAGCCTTGCAGGGTGACACTCAAGAGGAAAGGCCATCGTACATGAAGAGGCGACATTAGGACTCATTCGGTAGCATTCCGCTTCTACTTAAAATCTTTTCGTCACCAACTCTCCCAGAGAGCCCTATCTCAGTCTAAAGTTGCTTTTTGTTTTTCTTTTCATACGAAACAGAGTGACCGAGGGTACGTCTTATGACAGATGAGAGACATGAGAGTAAAGATTAGCGTCTACAAGGACACATACTCAGGTCTCATGGCAGGGCATCCATCGCCCTTATAAATATATACGCAACTTCTTTCTCCTCTTCTCCTACTCCTAGTTTCTCCCTTTCTCTCTTCCGCATCTACATTTAAATGGATACTACGATTTTTCATCCACGTTTCCTTCCTAAGACTCCTCACTCCTCTCCGTCCTCTGATCCGCAGCTTCTGTAGGATGCCTTTTAATAAACGAGCGAATAGGAATTTAAGACATAGGTTCGAAGGGGAATAGAAAAGGAATTGGTTTTGGAATCCGCTGAAATGTTTCTTACGTTCAATATATCCGCAAAACCTGTATTGGTATTTTGGTTATATAAATATTGGCTCTTCAAAATATTTCATTTAGTGTTTCATCGAAATAACGAAAACTTATAGATATAGTTTAGGCAGTATTTTAAATAATAATATAATACACAATAATAATTAATATAATACTCAAATTTATATTAATAGGCAGCTTTAACTGGGATACAAAAAGGAACTGAGGCTGGTGACTTCAACGATCTCAAGGCATAATAAAAAATAAGAATGTTAGCGCGAAACCGTGAATATCTGCGACTGTTAGATCAATTAAATATATAATTGAAAAACATTTTCTCTTACTCAGAACTCTTCAATGCTTACGGATTAAAAATAAACTAAATGAAGCCGATACTATAAATATTATTCTTAATAATTGTGGAGACTTCAACGCTCGACATTGGTTCAAGTTTCACCCACGGAATTGAATCATCCCTCAAAGGTCATTGCTAAAGGATATTTTGCAAGCGTAGCAACAATAATTTGGGATACGATTACACTGGTTTAAACTTAAGGTTTAAACATTTATATGGCGAAAGTGCTCTCGGGTTAGACTAAACTCTCGGATTAAATTAAATTAAGATTTTTTATCGATACTGCTCAAGATTATACTTACGAATTATTTTCGAACGCAATTTAGGATTTCTAAGATTGCTAGTGTTTATTACAAACTTGAATTTTAAATTCAACATAATCTACCGGCCATATGAACTGTACTATCGACATCCAGTATAATGTAACTTTTTATTTCGTTTATTATCTTCGTCTTCCGAAATTTCCTTTCCACACTCTTTTAGATATCCTTTCGACAAAAACGCCGAGACTCGATCCTAAATTTTCGGTTTATCTATCTTTTCATACTCGAGGAATACTTTTCGAGCAAACGCTTGTCTAGACCATTAGCATACGGCGGTTGTTTGCGAAGTGCTCTTTTATGATGTTCTCCGGGGAAGAAAGAGAAGGCAAAGCGGGCTGAAGAAGAGGGCGGGCGGTAAAGGAGGAGGATAGAGTGGTAAAAAAACATTAAGGAAACCAATACCATATCTTGATTCGGCGCCCTCCCGTTCCTGCCTACCTCCTCCACACCCTCCACCGCGCCGCTCCCCTCCTCCAACAGTCCGCTCATTTTCATAATGACGCGTCATAACTCTGGCTTAGCTGTCAAGAGGAAAAGGGGAGAGTGGTGTAAGGGAGGAGGGCTTGAGCAGTTTCGGAGTGTCGATGGAGGAGGTGATGCTAGTGTTGGTGGGTGAGTGGGCCTAGAAAGAGAGGGGGAGGGCCAACGCCGCCATTTCAGCCAAGTGACAGCCACCATTTTGAGAATGTCGGTTTTGAGTGAAGAGCCATGGTTTTTGGTCGACTTTGAATTTAAGATAGTTCACGTGGTACTAACCAATCACTAACAAGGCTAACTTTTGCGATGCTCCTATGATCTTAGAAAGACATACCACATCCTAATTGATCAACATTAATTTATATCTATCGTGGCAACCGCACTGTTCAATTCATACCCCGTGCGAATTTTTGTCCCAAAAAATTTCCCCGAATTCTAAATTAATTCTCACGTTTAACGATACCTAACTAGATTTCTTACCTCAGCGGTCATTTTATGAAGTAATGCAGAAATATATGCAGATGTATACGTAAACACCGGAGTACTTATAAACACACCCTTCGTGTAAACAAACGATGCAAGGCAATGCATAAAGTGACAGAGTCCCAGCATGTAGAATTGTTGAAAAGCGTTTTAGGAAGACGGCAGGCCGACATTCATCATGGGTGAGCCATCCAATTAGCCGCGACCACGCCCTGAGAGGGACTTGCCGCCTCGCACACAACACTCGGGCAACACACGGGGACACGATATTCCTTATGGTTAAGGTATGAGAATTGATGGAAGCGAAGCGACCTTACATCAAAAGCAAAGGAGTTTTAAATCAGTGGCCGGAGAGTTATTCTCGGCGCAAGTCGCAGCTATAGAGGAAAAGACCTACGATGCGAGTAAAAGGTAGAAATCCTACTAACGACGCCCGAGTTGAAAGAAGAGTTATTGCTCTCGCGGCATTGCATGCCGACTTGGTATTGGCCGAAGAAAGCGAGAGAAAAACGAAGGCAAAAAGCGTGAATTGTGTTAGCGTAACGCAGATAGAAATCTCGCTGTAGTTTATGTCGGCGATGAAAAAATATTCTCCGAGGGAATGAAATGCTTCGATGCTTTCTGCCGTAATCTATAAATTGCCGAGAGCTTCGCGGCTCTCCGTAATTAATATTCTGTTTTCGATTTCGCGGTGTAACAGTTTTTCCTCGCTGAGATATTGAAAAATCAACTGAATGTCAAAAGCACGTGTATTCAGGCGCTAGTTAAGCCATTATCGCCATTCCTCTCCTTCTTTCGCTCTCCACGAGTTTCCAATTAGACGCGACGACGTATGAAAAGACGTCGATTGTTTTTCCGTCTTCAAAGGACCCGGAAGCATCGCCGCGTAAGATATTCAAGGAGAAGTTTTTTCGCAGATTCCTGAGATCGCCACTCGAAGCGTTATTGATCGAAGTGAATTGCGTCTCGACCTCGCGAATGTTTCCTTTACCGATAATTAATTTCGCGGTGCCAGCATATTTTTATTCTTATCTTGCTGCTCGTCGGAATAATTAACTTAACTATACACTGGTTTTTGTTGAACACGCGAAATATTTGCTTAAACGAATTGATTGAAAGGTGTAGGGTTTCAATATATCTTCGGTAATGGTATTTTAGGTATCGGTAGAACATGTTGTTGAATACGTTCAAGGTTATTTCGCCAATTAAGGTAATTTTTTGCCTAGTGAAAAGGACAGATCAGTTTTGATCTGTTGGATTTTTGCTGGATCAAAGCTGGTGCATTTCTGCGATGGAAGATGGGGAACTGATAACTCCATTTGAATGCTCTAGAAGGCCATATTAGCACGGAAAAACCAATTGCATTTTTTCGCAGCAACAAGGATTGTAGATAGTAATGACTAGTTGTGTGTTCACTTCCTTGAGTTTCAATCAATGAGCAATCATTGTTTCAACGTCTTTGGTTTGTGCTTCGAACTATATGCCATCAAAGGTATTCAAACTCCAATCTAGCTTTATAGTTCCGGTGGTATCTTAAACGTCGAGGGCGGTGGAAGTGAAATATAAGTATATAATTCCATCTCCTCCCATCGGTAGCTCATCACTCTCACATCCTTCTGTCGATCACCTAATAGAAGCGAGCCCATCAACGTTACCCCGATGCACGTCAATCCCATCCCCTCCCCACTCCAAACAACAGCCCGCAAACATAAACACCTATGATTATCGTGGTAAATTTAATTTAGATAATTATTCTGATGATGTTTTAATGCCCATCAGCACCCGGTAGCATCCCAGAATCCCCTCCCCCTCCCTCTCAATGCTCCGCTCGCCCCTTCCCGACCATCGGTTCTCCCTAATTGTTGTGCTCGGGAGCGGTGGAGAGGGCGGGGCCGATCGGTGGCCCTCCGTGGTGTGGGATCGGCTGCAGATAGGGCCGGAGAAGAGTGTGGGTGGGTATCGGAAAAGGGCGGGTTGGGGGAAAGGCACTCGTCGGTGATTTTGCCTACTGGACAAGGTTTACACATTAAGGAAACGAGTTTTTCGGTTGATCGTGGCGAGCACAGCAGCAGTCTAAATGTGCCTCCTCCCTATAAGCCATGCCTCCCTCACACCACTCTTAGCCTCCGATTACGGGCAATCCTCCTTCCACACACGAACGCGCCTCCTCTAATTCTCTTCTCCGAACTTATTCCCGACCCTTCCCCACTCCTTCACTAACGATTCATCCTATATAATCTTCTTTATCGCGTACACAATCTTTACTTTCTATATTTCATCCTTATTCTGATTCCTCCGACATCGATTGTTTTTTTCGAGACGTTCTTTTTTGTGCGGGGCAAAATGAGAGTAGGAGATCTTGGAGCGCGACCACCTATTATTGCCATCGTGTTATTTCCTCTTCGGAAGTTCTACTGTTTGAGAGAGGCCACCGTTTCCTCACTTCTGGGAATTTGCCTTTTTAAGGCATGACGGGACAATCTCTGGCTGTAATGTTGATAACGGCATGCATTCAAATCTTCGATCATTCATCGGTTATTAATTCTTGGTAGGTTTTTGTGTCATATAATTCCCACATTCAAGCTAAGTTCTTTACTGTTTCGGTATTTGTTTCCGAAAGTTTTCTGTGCAAATATTGTGCTAATAGTATTGTGCTAAGAATAATGTACAAGGCGAATTTTATACATTTTTTACTCTTTCCAGGGTCCATCTAAACTCTCTATTATTTTTGTATTCAACGGCACCTCAAAAACGATATTATCTAACTTCAAGACCACCTTTCATTCATCTTTGAAGCCACTCATTCTCTCTCCACCATCAATTCTGCTTTATTTTATGGATTTTCTTTAATTAGCGATTGGCAGTCTTTATGCATTTTCTTCATCCTCCCAGCTTGTTATTTATCTTTTACCTTTAAAGTGTTATCAGATATGTTTAAGTTTTGATCTAATAGAATCTTGAATTCAATCCAGTTTTTATTAGATATTTTTACATCTACGTCGAAAATTTCAACTAATTCTATTGTAAAAACATGCAAGGACTTTCTTTAAATGCATACGAGGAGTATGAGTTCAGGAAGAAATCACATGATTGATAAGGGCGTTTTGATTACAGAAAGGTTTAGTATTCTATTTTCTTAAGTTACCTTGGTTGATCTCCGTTTCGATTTTCTAGTTTTGTAACTGCTGAGGTTAACGGACTAGGAAAATATCTTGAAGAAAAAAAATTTGCCAAATATTGTTTACATTTTTCTTATAGTCGTTTAATTTTATTCTCTCGATTTAAAGGTAAAACTTCGTGCAAAATTTCCTGCTCTCAATTTATAGGAAGAGAAAATTTTCGTCAATTGGAATTGTTTTTCTGTATAAGGTTCTAGTCTTTCTGTTCTAAAGCAATTTTCTAAGCCTAAAGCATACTCTTTAATGAATACCCTCGTACTTGCTGCGCATTAGTCCGAATTGATCTTAATTGGTCTCCGATCGCATCCATCTGCAAAACCACTTGCGAAAGAGATATCCCCCGAATAACGCTCTTAAATTCGCGGTGGCAATAATAATTCATGCTTTAAGCGCCATCCGCAGAACACCCTCTTTTTAACCATAAGTACTCCGCGTGATAAATACACAGATTACTGCCGCATTACTTTCACGATTATCCCGCGCGCATTTCCGGTTCAAACTTAATCCAATCATCGGCGAGCCAATAAAAACTCGCGAACTAATCGTGGAATCTTTACAGCTTCATTCCAGCTCGAGTTTTCACTTACTCCATCGAGTATAAAATAAAAGCCAGACGAAGTGGGCGCCATAAAGAAGCTTTGTTTGTCCTTCCGCTTCTTCTGTCGAATTCAAATCATTCCTGAAAGAAAGGAATTTTGCAAAATTGTCGCATATAAAAACCGTGAGGAGGGAAGCCCAATAGCAGTCGCAATGTAAAATTTCTCCAGTTTTCCTCCGAGATTTTATTTAACTCCCACGCTGTCCGGGAGAATTTTCTCGAAAATTTTATATTTTAAACGAATTACGAATCCGCCTGGCTATGTACCCGAAACTATTTTTAACGACCTAAATAATATTATTATCGAAGACATTAAGAAAGTGACCTTTCTCTGACAATCTCTTTTTCCCAAAATAAAAAACTACGCATAGATTTATTGCATTAGTGTTATTCATTTCCGCGGAACTTTTTGCAATTTTAAAATATTTCACGAAAGTAAAATAAATACAAATCTTTACAACGATTTATGGCAAAGTTAATTCTTTTCGAATGAAATGCGATATTTATGGGATTTATCTCTTTTTACGAATACACTGCAGGTGTTCAGGACTCGCTTTGTGGAACGCCTTTTCAAAGGTTTTGTTTTAGTTGACTTCAAAATTTACTTCGAGATGACGAGTTAACAGCCTAAAATGACGCATAACCTTAGTAGGAAGGGTTGGCTCTGCAGCTTCTTAATATACATCACTATCTATGGAGATATATATCTATGAAGATGGCGTATATAATTGTCAGCATCATGGTACAGGTTAACATCCAAGTATGAATTACGCGGTACTCGCAGTTCTACTTCCAGGAGACTTTTCGCGATAGCTTATCCTTACTCTTAAACGCACTGTCGCAAGGGTTCGCTCGTTATCCAAGACTACCATCATCCACCGTTTCAAGCTCGTCACTGAAACTGCGGGTCGTAGGTGTGTGCATCGCCTTCTGGATTATTATTTTAATGCTCCGAGATAAAAAGAGAGCGGTCTGATTCATGATTTAAGAGAAGGCGATGCATATCCGAGGGCTTTTATCGCCGCAGAGACCGGCGACAGCATCTCGCAAGATCCTTAATTACGTCGCACCTCAACTGCACCCGCGAATCCAACTTTACGGCGTTCTTAAGTCAAAATAAGCGTCAGAGGAGTTAGCGCGAATGGGAGGTTGGGTCGGGTCGTAGAGGGAGATAGATTATGGAAGGAGTAGTGGAGGACTAGAGGAGGAATATGGGTTGGATTGCGGAGGTGAGTTTCATCCGGGGGAGATGGGTTTACGAAAGGGAAGAAGAAGGGCAGGGCGTGGTGGAAGACTCGGTTGCACATGCAGCGAAGGGGGGAGTGCAGAGGAGGAGGGTCTCTCGAAAGGGACGGGACTATATCAGGTTGTTGGTAACCTAAGGCAGGTGAGAGAGGAGGGACTAGGAATGGTTTTTGACAATGCCCTCCGATGCGTGCGTGGGTGTAGATTGTAAGGGGAAGGTGCCTACGAGAGGGATAGGTCAGTTTCTACCCTCATCTAGTATGCGATGCTATGATTGGAATAACAGAGTTGTCATTGGAGTCGGGTTTTATGGCCGGAGCCTCTGACGAATCTCAATTGGAAGGGATGGGGAGACAGTATGCGGTGGTCTTCGATAATATCATAGCGGAAAAATAAATTTTGTCAAAACAGAAATTTATGCCAATAAAAGAATTATTCATTATTATACATTACATATGCTTACATTATTATATGCTTATTTCTTAGCAATATTGATATTTTTTAAATCTATTTCAGATATATCGCAAAATGCCCCACTTTGTAATTTCAAAGAAAACAATCATCTTTTAATATTCGTATTCTCATATGATTTTCAACTTGATCGAATGAAATCATTTTCAAGCAACTGGGTAGGCTATTTATTTTTTTAAATGACCTTTTTTCTTTCTACAGAACAGTTATTTTTATCCTAATCAATCTCTACAGCATCACGTTAGTATAAATATATTACCAACTGTTATTATATGGTGTTTTAGAAATTATATTTGTAATAATATATAAAATTATATGGGACTATAAAAAAAATCTGGAGTGTAATAAATCAATTATTAAGACTTATTTTCCGTAAGCGATGGAAATAAACCCTAAAAATTTGTTTAAGGCGATAATTTACTAATCCTCCCCAACGAATAGTAAAATGCTTCTGTTGTGAGACCTGAGACTGTCAACCATAAAATCTCCTCGTGGCTGCAACTTACTACTGGAAACGTTTATCCTCAAAAAGGAGAATAAGAAGGTCATAACAGAGGATGGGATCTCGAGTGCTTTTATTACAGATGCAACATATCACGGCATTGTCGCAACTCGCACATTTTCGCTTGACACCTGTCTCGACATTTTTATCGCTCTCAGATTCAGAATAAAGCTTCGAAAATACGCTTCTGCAACCACCACCCGGGGAACATTTCAAACAATATCTCAATCACTTACGATATGGAGAGGACCTTGAATTTTTCCGACGCCAAATTAAGACGCTTCTCGCGAGAAAATCGTTGCAGTTTATAATTTATACTTTGCTTTCTCATAAGTAAGTCTTCATTGGAAAGCTGACACCTTTGCAGAAGCATCCTCTGCCGGAGAGATGCGCTGATAAACTTATAATCTTGCTGCAACATGACATGGCGCTCTAGTTCTCTGCTTTTATTGCTGCATCCTGCCGAGGTGTATTCGTAGAATATTTTTACAGGAGATGTCGTTGGAAAACTGCAAAAAATCACTGCTATGAGAAAACTAGAAGAAATAGCAAGATTATCCAAAATGTTTTCGATACATATTATGATTAAAGCAATCAGAATAATGTATAGCAGTTATGCCTTCAGAGGCAAGACTTTTGTTCAAATTCATACTATCCACTGCAAAACAGACCATTCATCAATGAGATTCTCTACAAAAATTTAAAAAATATTGATTAGTAAAATTGATAAGTAATTAAATCACACAGTGCATGTCTATAGCGAGGGAAATAATAGAAATGAAAAACTTTTTTTGAAATTAATTGTATATTTTTAATTTAAGCGGGTAAACACCTTGTTTATTTTCATGCAAAGAGTTGATTCTTGATTCTATATCAATTCCATTTTTCGGAATATCTTGCATTTCTTAATATGTACAATTTCGACTAAATATTCTTTCGCGAACCTAATAACGCTAAGATCAAGCTAAACTTTTTAATGACTGGACACGAATGCAAGGAATATTGCGAATGATATTCTTTCCCAAGGAATAATTGACTGATTATGAACGGAAAACAGAGGTTGTTTACCGGAGAGAGAGGATTTCCTACAATACGAGCGGATGTCACACATAATGCGATTAGGTAAACTGTCGCTACTCTATCATAAAAATAAGAAAATCATAGGAGGAGATCCCCCTTTGTCGTCTTGCGTAATATTACCGCCTTTCGAAGGCACACACGCCTTCCGATGCTCATCTTCCTCCATCCTTTCAAAAATAAAGAACTCCCCGTAATGGGCATTCGCCTTATGACCATCCGTTCGGAAAATATTGGACGCGTCTGGATCCCTCCCTTTGCCGTTAACTTGTCGCCTCTCCTGGTAAACCAGACGAGGCGGCCAACTGGTGGTAGCCATGCGGAGGATACAGCTTGCTTTTTTTGAGGCCGTCGTTTTTTTGTGGGGGTAGTGCTGTCCGGAGGGGTGGGCGGCGGTGCGCGGGAGGGCCCGGTGCACGGTGTCAAGTTGCATAGTCAACGGCCCTTACGCTATGTCCCTCGAAAAGGAATTCGCCGACACGCCCTGTGTCTATCATGCGCGATTCCTACCCTGGAATGTTCATTAAATCTCCTATAATAGGTGAGGGAGGTAATAGGGGGTGTTGTAAGAAAATGCTGATTCAGAGAGGCATAGGGAATAAAATTGTGCACTATCGTCTATCCCTGTTCGAACTAATGCATTGAAAACACGCATAAAAATTTAGAAACCTTTAATGAAACTAATATCCACTTTTATGTACCTTAATGATTCTCAAATAAATGGAAAATTTTAGTACTAGGCGAGTAATTTCCAAAAAAGAAAGTCTTAAAAAGTTTGAAGAGTCTTCTAAATTATCTTAAGTACGTATTTATTAAAAAGATTTACAGGACAAGTTAGATATTTGAGCAGAAAATTTTATATTCAATGAGTGATTAAATGAGTTATAATTGAGTAGAGGTTTTCTATGTTTTTTCTATATCATTCAAATAACCATAGTTTGCTATGAATATAGCTCCTATTACTTTGGTAGTAAAAAATTGATGATGAATAATCATTGATATGATAGTATTTTCACTGAATGAGCATAATCTATAATTAATTTACTTTGACGTAGTTGGGGTTGGTCTGCCATCCTCCTTCTGGTCTTAACTATTAAATACATCGCAGCAGTGATCAGCAGACCGGAAAAGTTTAAGGACCCCCGATATGACCATAAAAAAGAAAGAAAATCGTGAAATGTGTTTATAAATGCCCTAAAGACAACATTTATTTTTCGTAAATCATCAATCCGCCTTTATTTGGACGACCTTGTTTGATTTGAAAGCGGGATCAACATCGCTATGTAAATGCGAAGCGGGTGCATCTCACCAAAGGTTGCGAGCCACTTAGATCAAGCCGAGTATGAAAGGAACTTGAAGGCAAGGTCATTTCCGTGTCTCTAGCACCTCTCCCGCGAAGGAGTCAGCAACCTGCGACTCCAATCAGTAGCCAGCGCACGTGGACGAGGGCTAACGACGCGATCGGCAGATAAAATAATGCGGACAGAGTAAGAATGTCCCCGCGATCCAAACAGCGAGGGAATTTCAAAGCCCGTCTTTTCACCGGCCACACGGAGGGGCAGCTCGCGCTGTCAATTAGACATGAAAAATTCAATCCGTTCGCGCCTCCAGAGATCGCTTTTAGGGAAATCGGCGGGAGGCGTTGAATTGCAATGCGATTTTCCCTTTTGAAACGGCGTTCCGCTTCGGACTGTTGCCAGGGATGTTCCAAATCGTGAGATTTCGGAATCCGAGAGAAGTTGCCGCGGAAGAGTTGACGCGATGTCAAGAGGCCGTGATTCGATTCTCTTAGGGTTGCCTCCCTCCTGTAATAGAATTCCAGGACAAATCTCAGCTCTGTGAAGGAATCTTTGAACCCTTACCGAAATGTTTGTCGAAAATTGAAAATTCTTAGTGTAAATCCGAAAGTGGGAAGTGAAATGAATTGACGTTGGGGTGCATGCGAAACTTTGAGTGTAATTTGTTTTTTTTTTTGCTCTCATAAGTTTACGCCAACTTGAAAACTATTCCCGCAGAACCGTTGATGCTTGCTCATTTCAGCAGTTAAGTTCCATAATTGATAATTTTGCTGGTGGATTATTATAACAGATTTTTAGAATAAAAAGTTGCTTGTTGATTGAGTAGAAATGTTTCGGGTATCTACTACTTTTTTGTTCGTTTGAAATTTGGTGTGAATATACCTATCTTAGTGACACGTTCATAGAAACTCGAAATTTGGGAAGTAGGCATTTTTATATGTTTTAGATTCAAAAGATTAACATCCAACATTCCATTGTGCTTTACAACAAACCTAACATTAAGTTTGATGTCGATTAAAATGATTCGAACCTTCGAGATTCCCAGACTATCCCGGAAAAACCCGGACAGGTTGCAACCGTAGTGGGAATGAACTTAACTCCGGGTTTCACATAACTGCATCCTAGATCTATGAATGCCAATATATTTGGTATCAATGAGCTTAATTTTTTTCATGTTTTCCTTATTAAAATGTTGTTAAAGATGTCTTCGGATTGCTGGAATGAGGCATGCAAAGCCAACACTAAGATTTCCTCACAAATTTGAGAGATAAATTCGTTGTCAGGTGAGCAAACGACAGCAAAGTCAACAGAGAAACATTTCCCGATACATCCCTATTTTCTACAACAACCACACACAAGGGAAACCAGCTATAGTATAAATATCATAGGGTATTTTCATTGTACTCAGTTGCTTCTGTGCTCAATTGACCAAATGCTCCTATGTCTTGGCAATTGGTAAGCAGTCATCCAGTTGGCCTGTGCATATTTGAGGAGACTTGGAGAAGAGTGGTCGAAGGGAAGCGATATATTTTCCCTCGCGTCGAGAGATCATGGCTCTTCCCGCATTCGTATTCGATAAACATGAGACTGATAACGAGCGTTTGAAAGGACTTATTTTGAGCGAGACGTGCTTCGCATGAAGAAGTGCGATTTGAATCGCAAATGGTACGGCACGGAGATGAAGGTAAGAAAGAAAACTGCGCCTTCGTCGGAAACCGAGTAATTATGCGTATGTGTGCTTTCGAAAGGAAACGGCAAGCGACTTCGAATGTAATTGCTAATATCCAATTCCCGCGAAATGATGTTTATTTTGCTCACAGATTAATTCCGTAACGGTGAAAAGTTTGCTTGTTCAAACACGCGGAACGCTTAAAATCCGCGCTCGCTGTGGAAGCTGTGAACGGAAAAGCGGAGGGCACGAGAACATATGCTTTCGGAGTTAACGATCTGTCAAATTTCATTAACCGTGGCGCGTAAACTCCATTTAATACTCGAAACGCAATTATCCTGTCGTAAATATGAGCGGAAGATTTCTTATCTGCCGCAGAAGTTTGAGGAGAACGGAAGCATCGTTAAGCGGACGCAGAATGGATTTATTAGTGTGACGCGGAATCGGGTCAATATTTAAAAGGCTCTCCAGATGCCGAAACGAGCGTTTTTTCGGCCGCCATCTCGAGATTCGTCTCCGCGCGTTTTTTATTGGCCTCGTTGTAGGCACTTGAAAGGCCGCTCGAGTGCCTATGGTTTGAATCTTATCTCGGAAAACTTGCTCCGGTGATCGGCCACCGCCGAATTCTTCTCAAGCCATGTGCGCGCATTGCGATCTTCGCTTCGGAGATCCTGTGGCTACGTGCCTTGTCACTCCGACACGTCCAACTCTGGATGACCGGGCATCTCGGCACGTCTCCCACGCCGCGGCTACACCCCTACACTTTCCCCGCTGCTCAATGAGTAAAATTCTAAATACCGCTCCTTTCTCATTCTTCGTATTATCTCACTCTCTCGCTTCAGGTAATTTCGACACTGATGAAATTTACATTTTTAACTTTCCCTGCCCTCCTTCCCCGAACAATACGTCCAAGATATTTTCTATTCTTTTCTAATCTTCGTCTTACCTCATACTTCTCATTTCCTTTGGGTAATTTGGACACGAATGAATTTTACATTTTTAATTATCACAGCCTTCCTTCCCAAAATAATACATTTTCGTAAATGTCCTCTGTAATTGGTTCCTTTCGAGGATAAAGGATTTGCAGTTGCACTCTGATGAGATGACTTAAGATTTACCCAAAGAGTTTTGACTAGTCAGTAGGAGCATACTGATAAGATGCCTACTTTCGAAGTCTTTTTCATATTCTATCGGAGATAATACATACACAATTACAAACGTATTTAGTTGGCGTAGCAGTAGAATAGTTGGTAAACACAAACAATAATAAACCAATAATATATACAGTTTTTTATAGGAAGTAATGTAGCAATATAGAGGAAATTCTGAAAGAAGGAATGGTATTGCGGAGCAAATAAAACTAATAATTTTGATCAGAAAAACAATACATTTTAGCCGATAGAAAACTGCCACTAAAGGGTTAAAAAATAGCCTAAGGTCTAGGAGAGATTAAAAGAAAGAGAGAATGATCACAACATGTAGAATACTATGCCTTATATATGCAAGGAAGAGAGATATTTGATAATGAGGATGACAAAGAGATTGATACAACATCCTTTGATAACATAGCCTTTGTTTCTCGTCGAAGTCGAGATTATTTTGGAATATTTTGCCTTTTTATAAACTCACGGACGGTCGCGACAACGGAAGCCTTTTCTATTTCCCTGAACAAAGGAGGAATGGCTTTTGGCGAAGAGGGCAGCAATGGAATCCCCACACCGATTGCAGTCACATCATAACCAGAGAAAATAATAGAGAGCGCACATCGCATTCCGGATCCGCGACGTTTCCCTCACGAATCGAGGGGGTGCGTGAACTCTCGACCCCATCCAACCCCGCGGACAAACCCCGGCGACTCCGCCACCCGCCTCACCTACCCCTCCGCATTTTTCTCAAGACGCCTTCCTCATCCACGGTTCCATTCCATCCGCTCCCTCCTCTTGGAGACGAACCAGCTGGAGAATAATACGAAATCCATGGCCCGATCCATTATTCATACGGACCTGAAATGCAGGCAGACGTACCTTCGGGGTTTGGTGTGCGGCGTTGCCGGTTGTCCAGGAGAGGGCGTGTTGGTGTTTGGGCGGACGCTTCGGAGGCCGAAGGATGTTCTCCGGGAGGGTGGCGAAAGGGGGGTGCGTGCTTGCGTGCCTATGTGAATGAGTCCATTGGATTTTCCCGAAAGAAACTCGGAGCGTCATTCCGCGTGCTTTTTCACGCATAAAAAATCACTTCTTTCGACCTCTCCGAGTCATGTCTTTGGCGGGTGAAAAAAAATGTTCGCCTTCAATAGAGCAATCTAGTCGCCTCATTGGCGCACGGTTGTCATGTTTTCTTCGTTGGGTGGGGAGGTGGACAATGTTCCGAATAGATTGGCGATTGTTGGGAACAATGAGGGTTTTTCGTTGGGTGACCTTGGCGGGACCGTGGTCAATGATTGGAATTTCTGCGTGAATTGAAAGGAGGGATTTTGAAATCTCGGTGAATGCGAGATCGATTGGGGCGATTTATATTCCCGCGTCTTGCCAGGTTCCGCGATTTAAAACGTCGATTCGTCGGCTAACGCGGTTGAATGATCCAATCTCGGCTGTAATGCCTTCGATTCTAAGGGAGCTGAATGCGAACGGCCCGTTCGGGGACGACGATAAAAAATTTCGCCTCGGCGGCGGATCCGTTTGTTTGTACGCGCCTGCTGGGAAAATTTATCTTTCGAATCTTTACGTCAACGTAATGCCGTCGAATTTTTCATCTGCGGAGACTTGTTCATTTCTCCATCTGTGCAAACGAAGTTTGTCATTCTCAGATTCCATTGCTTCAGTGCCTTTTTAAGGGATTCGAATGGTAGTCTTCTTTGGTAGGCTAGAGAAAATTTAATAATGCAAATCCAGAAGTTTTTCTCCTCCCCCCACATTGCTGTTTTGAAATTTATAGTCAGTAAAATGAACTTATTCTTATAAGTCAATAATCGATTTTGATTATAATACATTCTAATCCTATAACAATCTCCCCAAACAAATAAGTAATTTTTGCATTTTTATATATTACTAGCCATCCATAATTTATGGCATATTTTTAGTTATCTATAATTTCACTCATTCTTGGGACGTTCCTTAAACTCACATTGATACAGAAAAATTAACAAGTTAGACACGTTTTTAGTCCAGACAGTAAAGCTTACATTGAACAATAACGAAGAAAATAAAGGGAATATTTTAAATTAGGTAAATAACATTTTATTTACACAAATTTAAAAATTTTCTGAATATGGCAACTTATTATTGACACGTTTAAAGTTAGACTTTCTTGTTTTCTTGGAAGACCGGGGAATGAGAAGAGGAACGCCGACAAATACTGCTATTGGAGATTTAAATCTCTAATTCCTTAACAGCCGAGTTCCAACTTTCCTTTCTTCACATGTTTAAAGTTAGCATTTAGCACAGCAAAGTTAACCAATCATTGTTTATGAATGTCACCTTAGGCTTTCCTGACGGATGTAGCAGGCATGCGAAAAATACGTCCCTCAGTTTCCGGAACGACAGCTAGAGTAATTCGGAAGATTAGCTATCGGATTATCCTTCAAAGTCTTAATTGCTCCATCGGAATCTTAGAACGCTCATAAAACATCTCCGGTGATGAAACGTATTGCGTATAGCTCAGCGTTAGGAATTCAACTAATCACTCCGGTTAATTACCTAGCATTCCCATTTCCCCTCCGATCCATCCCACTAATTCTTAATTCCTCATCCTCATATCGTAATTTACGCACATTTGAGCACGCGAAGCGATTGGAAGGAGCGAGTCACTCGAGAGGAAATCTTGGCTCGCTGCCTGCGATTCTCCATTCGTTCATAACGGATACGTCCGGATTAGCATCCTCCGAGCTATCTTCCAAATCTCTCGCTCTACATTCCCCTGCCTCTTCCGAATCTCCCCTCGCAACATATTCAGATAATTAGACTCTAATTTAACCTTCATCTCGTTTAACCTCTGACCGTGGAGACCCGAGACGACGCGGCATCCCTCAGCGGTGTCGATTTCACCGCGAACGAAGAACAAAGGAACGCAGGGATGCGCTTTCTTTACGCGCTGCAAATGGCAACTTCCTCGGCCACTTTCATTCCCGTGGGCCGCCGCGATGGGTTGATTGAAGCGGAGAATGGGAAATCGATGCGCTGTGGGGGAGTTGACCTTAGGGAGCCGAAGGATTTTGTTCGTGTTAAGTTAGAGGGCCGCGTCCTATGTAGACGATTCCTCCGCATTGGAAGGAGTTAAAAATGTATGCATATCAATATATACTCTAATACTATTCATTCCACATTTTTACAGCTATTACAGAAATTGAATGTTTTGGAGATGCTGGTTGAATAATGCGTTTTGGAAAGTTTTTGGTATTATCTGTAGTAGATAAAAAATATATCAGTATATACTCTGTAAAGAAAGAAATTTTTGAACACCGCTGATAAAGAATTAGAGGTTAAAAATCTCCAATAGTCGTCGAACATCGATAAATGAGACGAGGAATGCCGACAGAGACGACTATTGGAGATTTTTCTTTTTCTCTGTCGGCATTCCTCGTCTCATTTATCGATGATCGACGACTATTGGAGATTTTTAAGCTTTATTATATACTTTAAGGTCTTTATTAAAGGCGAGATTGAGACTGAAAAGTCTCTTCTTCCATTCTCTTCCTACACTTACCGTTTGTTTCACATCTACATTATTATTACAGAAATTCAGTGATTCGGATATGCTTAATGAGTAGTGCAGCTATTAAATTTATCTGAATTGGAATAAATATAACTTTGACAAGGTACTGTACTCATAACTTTTTACATCTACGAAGCGTAAATGACGATATTATGGTTGAAATAAACTTTTATAGCATCTACTTGTTTACATGCTGCCATCCTCCAACCTAATGTTGGTGTAAAGATTTCCTTGCTTATATTCACTCAAGAGATATTACACCAAACAGCTGCGGCAGGATAGACGGAAATGCTGAGTTAAAAATCTAAACAAATATTAATTGCCTGTCAGATTTTCTTTATATTCTTAGGAGTCAGTTCTGGTCGGAATCGTTGTTGAAATCCTGAATTTTCTGTAGAGAGTAGAAACTTTAAAATGTTTGATTATATTATGCGACAATCCTGTAGGAAACAAAGTTTTTCGAGAAGCTTAGAAAGTGCGTCTTCTCTTTATTATCAATAAAGAGAAAATTAGTTTCGGCAGTATAGACATATTAGAATCTGAGATATTTTAATAAGATACTACTAGAAAAATAAAAATTAGATATTCAGTTGCCTTTAAAACTATACGGATAGAGAAGCTGGATAAAGAAACCAAGGGTGGAAAAGTTATTAGTGTTCTTCCATTTATAAAAAGGATAGGCAGAGGTTGAATTTTAATTGCGTTAACGTATGCCTGATGTATATCTATTCCTTTGTTAACCTTAATAATCATGTTTGAATATGAGAAATCTCTCGGATCAAATATAATAAATTTTCTTTGTGCCAGAGCGTCGTGAAATATTCCCACTAGCCTCGCTTAATATGCACCTTTGGAAAGAAAAGGCCATCTGCTGGTTTGAGGATTGTCTCGTTTTGCTTTATCAGCTCGATAATGTCTTTCTTTCCTGCTTAAAATGACAGTCGCCTGCGCCCCTAAGGGCTATAAACGCCCTATTGCACGCACACGCGAGTCTTTTCCCCTTCCATCTTTCCATCTTCCCACGAACCCTGCTGAAAGACCTAAGGAAAGTTCCCCAAGCAAAGTTTTGAACTCTTCTTTGCCCTGAAATGCCTACCAACTAAATCCTGAATTGTTGTTGAGAACTGATGGCAAAATCTGACTCAATGGTATTCTCCAGTAGGTACTCTTTCACAACTGATTTTATAAGATAACTTTTGGAAACCATTCAAAATAAATACTTGAATTAGAACTCTAATTTTGATGATCCTCTACATAATTCAATGGGGAAATATTCAGGAAGATTTGAATTGGGAATAAGGCTTATTGCCTAGATTAGCACTGATGTTTTTAGTCCTTACTGTCTTACTTTCCTCACTAAGCTTGAATGAAGAATTATTATGATTATGACTGGAAAAAGATCCACGTTAGAGCAGAACAATATTCCTACAAGTAATACCTTCTCAAAGAATTCAGTGAGGAGTTACCCTGATCAATGTCATAACTTATGATAATAGATACCTCAGTAGCACTCTAATGTATATTAGCCGTAAAGAGTCTTCAGATAAAAGTAAATAAAAGATGCATTTTCTTCTATCACGTTCCGAAAAGCAAATGAAAAGTACTCTTTTCCTTTAGATTTGGTGGCGGAAAAGATTGTGACGCATAGAAGGTATATTTGAAGTGTCTCCTCGAAACAAAATTAAACTTTGGAGAGAAATATCATTTTCTCGTATATACCTCAGAATATATTGTGAATTCATCCTCCTGAGAAATTGAAAATAATTCGAAAGTTAAAATGATATCAATAATTCGAAAATTGATGCGAACGATCATTCAGTTTTTTCCTTCCTGAGCAGCGCGCGTTGAAGTCTCCATGTTTACAACTTTTCACGAAAGCAATATTTAATATAATTTACATATATAAGGATAAATTTGAGATTTTTATTTTTCCCTCCTAAAATCCGCGCGTTGAAATCTCCGTGTTTACAACTTTGCACGAAATTAATGTTTTGTATCATTTACATATATAAGGAGAAATTCAAGTGTTTCTTTCCTCCGAAATACGCGCGTTGAAATCTCCGTGTTTACAACTTTGTACAAAAGTTATATTTAATATCATTTATGTATATATGGGAAAGTCAAGTGTCGAAATGAGCGTATGGCTTGTTACTCGATAGTGGGTGGGGGAAAAGGGAATGGCCGTGGAAGAAAGATGAAAGAGAGAACGGGATGAGAGGCCGTCCGCTCTCCGCCGGATTGACAACAGTGCCATTGGCAGACTGCGATCGCATCAAGATAGTCTTCCCGCTCGAGGAGTGAGTGGGTTCGATTCTTGAAAGGGACGCCATCTCAGATGTCGATGGATCGAGCTTCAATTCTCCACGCATCGCCGACTCCGCCCTCCGACTCCGTTACTTCGTTTGGAGAGCTCCGCTTTATATTGAAGCGAAGAGATAAGATGGGGTCGTCGATTACTAAGTTCGGAAGTCACGGCGCCGGCGTTTGCAGGGTGACTCGAGCAGTTTCGTGACAAGTGGAAAGTGAGCAGACGTTGCGCATATAACTAGTGATGGGAAAAATCCCGGCGGGCTCGAAGGCAATGAAATGGAATTGACTGGAGGATTCTTGTTTGGTAAATGCGGAATTGATTCGCTTATGAGCAGTGGAAAGAGGGTTGGGGCAGGTGATGCAGGAATGCACGAATCGAATCCTTAAATCTTCTGCGATTAGGAACAAATGAAATGATGGTCCTGCGAATACCATCCTCTCGGTATAGTTTTACTTATGATGAAGATCGGTTTACTTAAATGAAGAATATTGAAATGAGGCGGTGGAATGAATGAGAATAAAATTTGTCTCTGAAAGGAGAGAAATAAATCACAATTGTTCTCGGTATCTCATTACATTCATTCTTACCACTTAGTTTTCGAAGGAATATTGTATCGACTGAGAATGACGAACTTACCATTGGGAATCACCTCTTGGAATGGTGCACCGAGTATTCCTTATCATTCCTCTTTCTCATCAAAGAGAGCTACCTCTAAGTTGAGACCGATACAGTGTATTTCGTGAATTTAAGTTTATAGTGAAAGAGTTTATCTATGATCGGAGGTAGTGAGATGAATACTAGGGTACTTGGCGTCTGGATGCAAGGCATTTTCATGGCTCTTGACAGTCATTTTCTCTTTGTGTGATGAGAAATACTTGGCAAGCTTCTGAAGTCGTTTAGAGTGCACCTTACTGCAATGCATTCACATACATGACACTGTATGGACCTACAGCATTCCTTTCCTTTCTTCGTATCTCAATTATCTCCTCTCACTATTTTTCTAATCATTCTTGCTTCAGTCCCTTAACTTTCTTCTCTGTAACGAAATTTAAATAAATAGCCATTGCTTTCTTATTCGTCTTTCTTCTCTTCTAGCTTGTGACGTCTTATTCTTAAGCCTTCCTCTGTTTTCACTCTCCATTTTTTTCTAAACTATCCCCGTAAGTTCATCTTTAATTGGCGATTGAAGAAATGAACTTCCCATTTAATTTTTAATCTCTCTTTGATCTTTTATTCCTCTTTCCTTTTTTTATTCCTACTCCTAAATCTGTATCCTGGCTTCAATCTATTTAATTATCTCTGTCTTTTTCCTCCGATTGTCAGTCTAGGGTATGAGGAATGCTTTCGGGCACCAATTACTTCATTATTTTATCTTCTTAAACCCTACTCTGCGATATTTCATTTCCAATATTTTTGCTCTCAATATTCCATAGATGTTATTGTTATAAAAATCTTTTACTTGAGGGTTTTTGATTTTTCGTTTTTTCTCTAAATATATATATTCTTTATCCTTTTACCAGTTATATCTCGGTTAATCCTCCTCTCCCTCTTTCCTATTTCTCTTTAACTTTTTCTAATAGCTCCTTCTTTCGATACATGATCATCTGCTTGGCAATCCAATTCTTTCAATTTCTACGTTTCTCCATTCTTTAAAAAATCGATTCTTTGGTTTTTTGGTTCTCTGGTCTTTGCGATATCGCCATCTGCCCACTTGTCACCGCCTCCCCGTCAGTGGTGACCATGAACCTTCTCCCGCGACCACCAGCTCTCCTCATCCATCCAGCACGTCATAAACCGAAAAACCGCCTTATAGGCCGCCCACCCCCGCCATGACATATTTCCACCCCCACGATTTCCTCTGCCGCCATTCCTCGAGATCCGCCCCCTACACTTCCGCATTCCCGCCTCCGCGAGGATTGAGACTTTTGCGCTCTTTTGTGGTGCACGACTGCTCGTTTTCAACTCAAATCCTCGGTCAAGTATTCAATCAAATCGGAGCGTACTGGACAGAGTCGCTTATATGTAAGAGCACTGATTTTTTGATCTTCTTTAGATGACATAGCATCATCTTTATTAGTATATATCTTTATTAATGTTGAAGTTAGGTACATTTTTTCTGGAAGAGAAGAATGTAAAAAGTTTTGAGATTTCATATCATGGTTTAAAGTTGCTCTTTTAATAATATTTTTCCTTTGGATGAATCCACGAACTGTTTCTGAAACGTAGAAGTGTGAGCTGAAATACCATAAATGTTTTTAAGGTGGAGGTTTATATACTTCTGGAGGCTTCAACATGCTGTAACATTCAAATGTACCTTTATCATGCATTTAATGCGCTCAGCATTTATTCTGAGTAAAAGAAGGAACATTCGTGCCATTAAATTATAACCCAAATAAATGTGCCCAAGTAATATAGCTTTAAAATGCTTGCATTCAAACGAACTAAAGACTCTCCCCTGAGATCTACTTCAAAATTTCGCGAGCTTCTAATCGGAAGGAATTGCTTCATTCACATTCCTCAACCTGATACTTCGTCACGATATTGAGACAAAACAAGATAATCCAATGACGGAATCGCTCCGAATTATTCCTCTGCGTATATTCCCCGACCTTGTCTCCCCACTCGCTCCTAGGGAAAACTCCACTCTTCTGTCTTTAGTCCGTATTTAATGCGGGGTTGCCTCCCGGTCATTACGTCTCATTGGGATCTCCTTATTTGCCATGGAGCGCATTTCAATATGGTATTCGGACGGAGATATATTGAGAGGGCATGAGCGGAGTCAGTCACGCTCACAGAGCACCCTCGCTTTGAAGCGAAGGGATGGGGAATCCTTTTTGGTGCTGGAGTCGCACGAATCTCATCAGGCTGGAGGTCGTTCGAGTGCATTGGGAGTGGATTGGATGCACATTCCACACAACTAAGCGAATGTCATTTGGCAAATAACTGTTTACCCCTTGCTCAGCTGAAATCATCGGCGGATTTTCCTCGCGCTGTTGTTGGGGTTCTTCGATTAAAAATTCGCATGTTGAAGTCGGCCTTTGAGTTGGTGGTTAGCGAAGTTAAAAGAAATAAACGCATTCAAGAAAGCAATGGAAAATGTTAGTGAAGTATCCTGTATCTATACACGAGGAGAATGATGCTCAGAGCTGTGAAAAGTAACTATTATATAAATCAGTGGAATAGACCTTCCACAAAGTTTATAATCTCACAGAAATAATTCAAGAACAGACAGTCTTCAATAAAGTAGGGACTTTTACCATTCACATAAATCTTATCACTTAAAAATGGCAACGTTTAAGTCTAAGAATGAGGTTTATGGTGAAAAAGATAGAAATGATTCGCCAAAGATAGAAATTTTCTCAGTAAACAATACATATTTTTTATAAAATATATAGTCACGATAGGTCTGCATATTTTGGAAAAACGGAAAAGGATCTAGGGAGATATCATTTTTACAAGTTTCATCCGATTCCATTGGAATGGTATTTTCTCAATACATTACAAATACAGGATTTCGATTTAAATAATTTATGAGTAATGCTGAGCAATGTGAATTATGTATCTAATATTTTGTACGAGTCAATAGATGCGCAAGGCATACCTTCCCATAGACTTTAATTGAAGATTTTCATCTAATTTCTACTGCTATCAATACTACTCTTTTTCTTATACTGTTAATTCGCATTTTAATTCACCTAATTGACAACGACCCAATTGAGCGATACAAAACTTGTGCGGAAGGATTCTTGGAATGACCCACACAGTGCCTTGAGGTATTTAGTTGGAAGTCCTTGAGGTAATTATCATAAGATCTACCGCCCAACGATCAAGTTCCGTGTAACAGTTTCTGCAACCACCGCCGATTTCCGAAATGTACCTCGGAAACACACCTGAAGCCTGCAGTACTCCTTCTTACCTCTTCATCAGACAATCAAATGTATCCCACCATCAGAGGCGGCTCTAATCCATCGAGAACTTTACAGTGTTAATAAAAAACACACCGGCTAAACAAGAAGGGCATCTCCGATGCAATATTCATGAGGTGAGGCGTTGTCGGCGAAAGGGAACGGTCGTTATCTGAATGAAAAAAAATCTCGTGGCGGCGCCAAAATTAGTCGCCCTTCTGTTGGCGTGCCGAGGAGAGCGTTTTTGCTTTCGCGGATGAAAAAAAGGACCGCCAGTATCTCCCAAAAGGATCTTGGGCAGCATCCATCGCGATGGTAATCGAGAAAAATAGAGGATGGCGGCAATGATTTAAATACAGCAATCTGACGGTTGTGGAGGGATGACTTTGAGGCTTTCCTGAAGTAGCAAAATGATTGAGAGATAAAAAGCCATGGGAGGCACTTCACCTAAACCTTAAGATTCCGTTTTCGCCTCACACTACGGCGCTCCTATGGGCCTCGAGGTGGCATCCCTCCCTCCCTCCCAACCAGGAGGAATCCAACCATTGCATCCACACACACACATTCTCTCTTTAAGGAACGGTTTCCTCATCCACAACCTCTTCCTCCTCTTCCACGTCCATCGGCTGAATTACACTCATTTCCCGGCGCGATTACCACAAACCAAATTATCCCGAGCAACGGTAGTCATCTGCATCGTTTTCAGACCCCTTGTGTAGAAGGTTTGGACTCCTCTCTATCTTTCCTTTCTTGTCCTTTATCCTCGGTATCTACCTTTGCTCCATCCCACTTTCTTTCCTTTCTTTTTTTACTTACCTTGCGACCTTTTAGCACGATCTTTTCGAAAGCGGTGTTTGAAAACGAATTTCAAGAAGAAGAAAGTTTTTTTTTGGAGCTGAATATTGAATGCAATTACTCCTAACTTCATTTTATCTGTTAGCTTCGTTCGACTTCTGAATAAATGGAAGAAGTGTTTTATCAGATGTATTTCGTAATTAGTAAGAACAGATTCGTAGAGATAATTGGAGCAGATGTATACTCAATGCAATGATAGTTTATGCATGCATCTTAGATTGACATAAGATGATAATCATCTTATCTTATATGTGAAATTATATTAACTAGAAGAAACGTTTCGGTAAACACATCCTTACATACACATACAACATACCAGATCTACATTAAAATGATAAAATTTGTAAATATTCGGTATCTTTACCTACAGATCTCAATTGCATTATTTTCTAATTATTATATTTTTGTGGCAGATCATACTATCCAATAACTCACCAATCTATACCCTAATTTCACCAATATATACCCTATACCATTTCATCAACCAGATCTAAATTCAATAATTTACACGCTATGGAGTCCAAATTTTTGAAAACAGTAATATCTACTCGAAACTTAACAATAGAGGTGTATATGGATATAATTTGAAGTTTTGAAGACTTGGGGAACGTTGTTAGAACTTAGGTCCTATGAAACATTTATGAGGAGGAAACATCTGATCATCACGAATGGAGACAAACGATGACGCTTGTCGGAAGGTTTTCGCGTAGTTAATATGTAATTAACCAGAAAGTTCTGAAGATACGCCGTTGATCCGATCTCATTTTCTATGCAAACGACCATAAAAAATGTTAAAATATCAAAATATTTTCTCCATTAAAGATGTCTACCTTTATATGCCTCAACTATAGCTGCGTGGTTCAACCGGCTCCTAGTCCCACCTCCTCTATCTCGAATCTCTCCTTCAAAGACGCAGCTGCATCCATTCCGTATCGCAGGTCTCGGCTAATTTGATGCCCGAATGGATGCCGACTGAAAGGGTTTCGAGGATTCGAACGGTATCCGCCAAGGGGAAGAGACGGAAGGGAGTCTTTTGACAATCGGTTTTCCCGCCGCGTAGAAGATCGGCTTTGCTTATTTTTTCACGGCGTTGTTTATGTCCGTTATTCGCGTTAGGATTCTCCGAGACTTTCCCCATACAAGTCCGCCTCTCCATCCGCCTGCGGTATAATGGATACACGGTAGCAGGACTATTAAGTTTGTCTCCCACTCAACCGCGTTGACTAGAAGCGGCTTTCAAATTTTAACTCAATCTTTACTGGCAATGGAAATTAGGGGGGTAGGGGGTTAAACCCTTAGTTAAAAAATTAACGGTTTTTTCGCTTCAGCGGTATGAACTTACTGCAGTTATAGAACAATGATTCGGAGACATACATTTTCCCCGTGGTTTTAGATGATAATAGTGCATAAATTCGGTGGCAGAAACGATTTAAGAGAATAGGTGAGAGGATCATCTTAGTGTCTTCTTTATCTCTTTAAAGACTACTCGAAACACTTTCCGAATTTTACCCTATACTATGAATAATACCATAACGAAGAGCGGGTTATTTTCTTTTTCATATGAAATAAATGATTTTAATGTGAATAAACTGGGCTAATATAACATTAGAATGTACTACCTGAAAAATATATATTTTATTTTATGAAGAATAATTTATTCTGACTGAGGCACCGTTTAAAATGTTAACTATTCTATTTTCTGAACTCTTTGCTTGTAAGGGCTGAAAAACGTTGTTATTAATCAGGTTTCGTTGATTTATACGTCTCTCGTATGCTGTTTGATGCTTTCACATCATATACTTCAATCGTTCTGGCTACTCTTGAAATTGTTCGTAAATAATGGTGGAATTTTAGCATCGAGGCAAGAGTTTACCAGATTTAGGCAACCTAAAGCTACTTAAGTTGGAGAGTAGCATGTCCGACGTGTGTTCTTTACCTATAAGTAATAAATCGTTCACTACATTCCACTGGACAAGAAATCTCCATCGCTGAAAAGTCACGGCATGCACGTTTGAGGTGGTTAAGGGCCAAGCTATAGCTACATTTCATTTTCTAAAACTCTGCAATGAAAATGCAAGAGTCATTAACTGCCAAAATTTTCTGAATTACACTTATCTTCACTGGCATAGCTGCGTACAGCTTCCCTAAATTCACGAATATTCCCATTTATTCTCCGAGGATCTTCACAAGCGAGACACCCTTCAGCTTCTTATTTCTTTCAAGGAGTTACGGTAGACAAGTAGAGATTTATCACAAAAAATTCTATTACCACCTATATATAACTCTTACATCGTAGAGGAAGGCAATTGGGCCATTTTGGTGACAGCCTTCGCTTTTCTTACATTTTCAGCTCGTAAACCCTCGGGATGATTGTAGATAATGAACTCTATATAAGCGCAGATTGTATTTACCATTAAGCTATCGAAATTTTCCACGCAAATTTTCGCGTTTGGCTACTAACGCGAAGCGATTTTCTCTTTGACGAAAAGCCGCTCGGGATTCCAAAAAAATTGCTCCTCATTACGGCTCAGTTTAGAGTGGCGCAATCACGGAAGCGAAGGATGGGTGGGCCCCCGCGGAGAGGCTGCGAAAAAGCACGCGTGAAGCGGACACGCGTGATGGATGACTCCGCCGCTCTTTTCCGTTTCCATAATAACGCGAGAAAATGGCAGCGAGCGCGACCTCACAAAATAACGCATTGTTGCGAGCGGTTTCGCCGACTAGGAATTCCGCCAATTTCCTCCACGTAATTGGTTCTCGCCTTGAAAGCGGCATTACGTTGTATTGTGTTTGGGAAGGACGGCTGGTCTCATTCAATACCTTCTTCTTCCGAAAAAAACAGGGACGCCTCCTCTCACTGGATCAGGAACTGTTCGGATCGTCGTCCAAGACGTCAACGACCATTCGCCCGAGTTCGAGAGGACTTCGTACGAGGCCGCGGTGAAGGAGAATTCTCCCCCTGGGACGATGGTGCTGAGGCCTGTTGCCACTGACAGGGATGCTGGATTCAATGCTAAAATAAGGTGAGTAATACCATAGCAATATAAAATGTAATCTACAATAATTGAAGCAATAAATTGGTATCACTGCCGAAAAGGTGTAACAGCAAGGCGAATTACAACTGAGGCCCTAGGCCCAAGGGCCATTCTAAGGCCCCACCAAAAGATTATTCATTTAAAAAACAACAAATCGTTCTTTTTTGGGCCCCCTCAGCTTTAGTTTTGTTCGCCTATTGGCAAATCCGTCTCTGACCAGAAGATATATTTTCTTGCAATTTATCTCAAATTGTTCTCTGGGAAGTGGCTAAAAGAACGCCACAATAAAAGTCGTGCTGAAAAAGCAGTTCAAGTATTCCATATCTATAAATTCCTGCCAATAAAATTATGTACTTGAGCATATTTTTTACCTAAAGTAGAGTCTATAAATACATTGATCTACTCTTCGGTAGGTTCATGTGCTTTAATAATTCCTATCCAATACCATTCCATTTGTTTCTTCGATAGTCCATTTATGGTGCAAAATATTTTATCCATTTCATGAAGTAATGCAGAAATTTGCTATAATGTCAACTACTTGCAGAATGAATGTTTGAGCATTGCTTTGAATCAATGGCTCAGTATACAAGAACAATATCTTAATTCATTACAAAGTAAACAACGATTCGTTCTTCAGAGATGTTACTTTCCTTAATAAAAGTTATTCATTATTTAAATTTTTTGGAGGTGTGCTTTTATGATTGCATTTTTATCATATGTCTAGCTTCAAATCGTGTAGATCTCTCCAAGTTAAATCTCAGGCACAATTTTTCAGCTAACCTGTTAAGAGGGCAATTCAGAAATAAAGCATAAAACACGAACTTAAATAAGTCATTGGGAATAAATAATAAGGCTTCTGTTCCTTTTTCCTATCAGGCGCTTGAGAGAAAATAATCAGCTCAATGATGAGGTATTTTGCATTTGCTCAACTAAAGTGAACAATGATATAAAACATATTAAATGTATAGACCGTTCTCAGAGCCCATTTTAAGTAAAACTTCAAGTTGAATCGTACCTATCTTGTTTCCATTACTTTTCATGCATCATACCCGTGCGTGTATTTCAAGTTAAAAGATTCCCTCAATGCCAAGAAACGACTTAAAACCGCACCTCTAAAGATTCTTCATTCACTTCTGTAATTCAAAAGACACATCATCTGAGGTAACCACTTAGATTTTGCTGACAGGGAAACATTTTGTTGAAATATCTCAAGTTATATCTTGTTTGTATGGCGTCAGCAGTTTTATTACAAACGGTTCTATAAAGAGAAATTGACGTAAAAAGAAGAAGAGTAATGTGGTACTTATGGATGAGATTAAGGTAAATTATCACAACGTGGTCGGGATTATTCATTAAACGGAAGTCATATTTATTTTAATCTCATTAGTGTGGTTCTCCCGACTCCGCAGAGTGCTTTATTCCCACTCTTGCATTTTTTTGTGGTCACGAGATGGACCATAAGCAACGTCAAACTCGAGGAATCATTCATAAAACTTATGACTGCAACACGCAGTTGCAATCAGAGTCATCGATCCTTGTCACACATTATGCCTCCAACGCAAAGCGAACAAAAGGAAGAGCGATAAAGAGAGAGAAAGACCAAATCTGCAATGAGGTATTTCCGTCCTTGGATGCAGAGTGCTCACCGGAGCGAAAGAATCCGTCATCAACACGGGGTTGCATTAACCGTGCTAATGGACTTTATTAAAAAGAAGCAATTGGATAGGATGATGTCTCGATTTTCATATCGAGGGAGTATCTAGAGAGAGAATATTCCTGCGTTATAAGTTGTGAAATTATCCCTTCAAAGTTGTTTTCGCGAAAGTTGCTGAAGTGGATTCGAGAGTGAAAAATTCGATTTTTGTGTAGTGGTTAATTACCGGAATAATTACTTTATTCCTTTTGAAAGACTATCATCGACTTCCAGGACCCAGAGTTTTCTACCTCAACTTTTATCGATTGATATAATCAACATGGTAATGTGTGACTTTGTAGAAAAACATGAAACAGAGGGTAGGTTAGTTAGGCAGTTGATGATGCTTGCAAAATGAATCACCAAAAATAAAATTTTGGATTATTTTGTTTCAAATTTGTCAAATTATTGAGACCTCAACATAATGTAACTTCAGTATCTTTCAGGATCAGTCTGCTTCCTTTCCATCAAAGTACAACTTCATTTCATACTTTGTATGTAGTTTAATGGTTCACCATTTAATATTAGATATATTTGTATGTAATTCGAGAGTGATTTTGCTATGGAAATTTTAATTATATTTTCTCATTTCTTTCAGATATCCTTTACCTTTTATGTAAATTTACATATTCATTCTTAATCATAAACTTCTTTAATATATATCGGCCTCTATTCAGTAACATTTTCTTTTATTTCTGAGGTATTAAAACCTCGTGCATTTTTCAAAAGAAATTTGTATCGCATATTTTTTCATGCTTATTAAAGTATTCATTACTTGTTACCTTCCTATTAGCGGGAATAGGAGCGTATTTTTTCTTAATTCCGGGAAGAAATTTTTAAAATAACAGGATTAAAATTACACAACAAACCCACAATAATTTACATAGACGTTCACCTTTCCTTCCTGAAATTTATATTTCAGGAAAGAGCAGGAAGGTATAGAGTCACGCATTTCTTGGAGTTTTTCTCCGTGCACATTTCAAGCCTGCTCAGGAATCCGCTCATTTAATATAATTAACTCTATTTGTTTCCTTTCAGTTTCACGCTCACTGGCGATCACGTAGAGAGGTTCGTAATGGACCAAGACACGGGCGAACTGAAGACAGCGGTTCCATTGGACCGCGAGGAGAAGGCCTTCTATCGTCTTACGGTGGTAGCCAGAGATTCCAGCCCAACCGAGCCGCGCTCCACAGCCGTCCCAGTTCACGTCGTCGTGATTGATGAGAATGACAACGCACCAACGTTCTCCGCGGACAAGTACACTGTCCATATCCCGGACAAGACCCAGCCTGGTATGTGTCCGCGCGTTTCATTGCGAACGATTGTGAAAGAAGGATTTTTGTGACCGGCGGATAAATCAAAGCCGCGGTTTTTCCGCAATTAATCTTGTTTAATCCCCTAGGAGGAAGGAGATTGACGTTGTCGCCGGTTTTTTCGGCGGTTAACCATTCCGCTCGATTAAGTGATGAATAAACTTCGCGAGCAGTCCGTGCGCGTACTTGAACGTAATAAAATGGACTTGGTTACCGCGAATTCCATTTGGAAAAGCTCTAATAAGACGGGATTATAAATAGGGGTTCTAATTTATGGTTCCGATCTATATAGAATAACTCGGAGAGGAATTTTAATTTTTTATTCTATGAAATGAGGGTAATTTGCTTTGGAATTTATAATTGCTGAAAATCTCCGTGGTGATAAAGTATCGAAGATATGAGTCTCAGGTGGCACCGCGGCGGAATACTTACCCCCGCTTGTAATTAATACGAATGACCACCTTGCGCAGTAATGTGGCGTAGGAATGAAGTCTAGTCCGTGAGTACATCCCTAATGATTCCTTTGAGGGATGGAATTCATTTATCAAAGATGGTGAAATCCATCGCTTTGCAAATGAGGGGGTGGAAAAGAGGGATTCATATAGGCCTAAGTGGAGTAAAAAATACGAGACTGAAATATGAAAAATGCGCGAGCTACGTCTCAGACTCTATAAGCGAAGGTGGCACCACAATAACATTAATTGCTGTTCACACGTACAAGATACAAGAGGTGGATGTCTTTAATGAGTTTCCATTAGATACTCGAGTCCACTAAGCAATGGGTTTACTGCCAATAACGACTCATCTTGTGGAATAGAGAGGAGAATAAATGTAAAGAGGAAACAGAAGTGCTAGTGATTAACGGAGTCGGGACTAATGATTCGTAGGCTAACATACATCGGCAACGGCCGCAATTCCTTAAAGTCTACGCCCGACGGCTTCTTTTTTTCGGTAAACATACCTTCATTTTCTTGCACGGATATAATCACCGACAAGAGGGAACTGATTCTAATAAAATGAAGTCATTAATGGGTGGGACGATTCATTCATAAAGAGAAAGGTACCCGTATCGAGCGGTCTTCAATTTATTTTGAGTAACGGAGATGCGAATGTGAAAACGGCTTTCGCATTTACCCCGAGATGGAAATTCCTTCGGATGGAGAATCGTATAAACTCAGGTTTTTCTTCTAATCTACTGCTATACGGTTTATTGCATTTGGCTCCTCCTTGTGCTTTTTCCTATGACCGAGTGTTCCTATCACAATCACATTCCTGAACAGAACCAATGGAGGAATGCTGGAGTCAACGAACCTTCTCGTTTATATGAAGGGTTCTTGAACGATCCTCTTCATCTGGTTTTATTTCGGCAATTTAATTTATCTCTAAATATATGTAAAGATATTTGCAATAAGAACTGTATTGCTCATTTGGAGAGTTCTCATTAAGAAGAGATTTTATTGTCTCAATTTCGCCCTGAGTCCTTTGTTATTATTATAATTATAAATTAAATCGCAATATGTATTATCATTCATATTCTGACATTATCTTTATCACTCACTCATTAAAATTAGTAAAATGGTATTAAATTTATGAATTATAATCAAAATCTAAAAGGAAGATTACATGCAATTCTTGAATTGGGCGGATTTTGATCGCAATCTAAAACGATCGCAGACTGTACTTGAATTAAAATTTGACATGAAAGTCATATTCAGAGAAATTATCAATTATATTTTTCGATTTTTAATATCAATAAAAGTATCGGTTTCTATTTTCATAAATTAAAATTAATTCTAATAACTCCATGAAATTAAATATCTTTTCTGATATTTTCAGGCCAATTCGTCTTTGGTGCCAAAGCTGTCGACAACGACATAGATCAGAACAGCAAGATTGTGTATCATCTGGGAGGTAAAGACGCGGACAAGTTCACCATGGAATCTGACTCAGGAGTCATCAAAGCAGCTCGTGAGCTTGTGGTCGGAGGAGCCACGACTTTCCAACTTCAACTGAGAGCAACCGACGGAGGAAGGGAGCCTAGATCAGCCCTTGCCGAGCTCACGGTACAGCTGATGCCCTCTCATCTATTCCCCAGCATCTCCATTCCTCAGAGGATGTTCACCTTGTCAGAAGACGAGAAGGAACAAGTGCTCACAAGAGTGACCGCCTCTTCTCCAAAAGCGGGCCCCACCGGTACCATCCGATACTCCATCGCAGGGGGCAATGTGGGCGATGCACTTCGCATTGACGCGGTTACAGGTGAGGTATCCGCTGGAGGCGGAAGAGGACTGGATTTTGAGACGGCACCCACGTACGAGGTGTGGGTGGCGGCGAGGGATTCGGACGAGCCACCGCTGCGCTCCGTCGCGAGATTGCTTCTCAACGTCACCGACGCCAACGACAACGCACCCACGTTCGAGCACGCTCTCTACAACGCGACCGTGTTGGAAGAAGAAATAGCACCGGTCCGGGTCCTCACACTGCGTGCCAGCGATGCCGATAGCGGAGCCAATGGCCGAGTCCTTTACCAACTCAGAGATTCAGGAGATACCGACAGGGCCTTCGCTCTTGATGCCGAAACGGGAGAGTTGACCACCAACGTGAAGTTAGACCGTGAGTCAGTGTCCGCATATACCTTGATAGTTGAAGCCGTTGACCAAGGGATGCCAGCATTGACGGGATCCTCAACTGTTATCGTGACGGTTCAGGATAAGAATGACAACCCTCCGAAATTCACGAGACTCTTCAGTGTCAACGTAACGGAAAATGCGGATTTGGGAACGTTTGTGATTCAAGTTACTAGCTCTGACTTGGACGTCGGAGAGAATGCCAATGCTTCATATTCCTTCACCGAAAATCCTGGAGGAAAATTCAGAATCGATCCCCTTACGGGTAACGTTACTGTGGCAGGACCTCTGGATAGAGAAGCCGAGGATGAATACATGTTGAAAGTGGCAGCAGTCGATGGCGCCTGGAGGCAGGAGACACCGCTCACCATCACCATTCAGGATCAGAACGACAACGCTCCTGAGTTCGAGCATTCGGATTACAATTTCAACTTCCCCGAGCTTCAGAGAGCTGTTGCCTTTGTTGGTCAAGTGTCTGCGACTGACAGAGATAAACAAGGGCCGAACGCCGTGATATCATACGCCCTCAAACACCCATCCGATTTCTTTGCCGTCGATCCCGCGAGTGGGGAAGTGTTCTCCAAGCGAAGCCTAAGTTACAAACACACCGCTCTTGAACCATCGCCTGAAAATCAATACGTTTTGACGGTCAGTGCAACGGATAACGGAAAGCCTCCGATGTCATCTGAATGTACCGTCACCGTCAATGTGGTGGACGCTAACAACAACGCTCCGAAATTCGAGAAATCGGAGTATTTCACACCCGTTCCCGAAGGAGCATCTGTTGGACAGCGACTGCTGAGGGTGACGGCCAGAGATGATGGAGACTTCGGAGTCAATGCCGAAGTGGAATACCAGCGAATCGGAGGAAACGGTTCCGAACTATTTGCCATCGCTCGAAGCAGCGGGTGGATAACAGTGGCCGCGCCCCTGCGAGCAAGACGGCTTCAAGTGTTCTCTTTGAGGATTCGTGCCGTTGATAAAGGTTCGCCTCCGCAGTCTGACGAAACAACTGTCACCTTGGTGGTCACGGGAGTGAATCGACATACTCCAACTTTCACAGCGCTCAGTTACCAAGTCATAGTTCCAGAAAATGAACCAGTAAATTCAACTATACTGATGGTGGCGGCCGCCGATGCCGATGAAGGTCCAAATGGAATTGTGCGTTATGCAATCGCTGGAGGAGACGAACAAAGGGCATTCACGGTGGATAAAATGACGGGCGCTGTAACACTTCTGCGTTCCCTCGACTATGACACAGTTCAGGAGTATCACCTCAACGTTACTGCGCAAGATTTGGGATTCATACCCAGAACAGCAACAGCAATGCTTACAGTTACGCTCACGGATATCAATGACAATGCTCCTGTGTTCAACAGTAGTGTTTACAACGCTTACCTGAAAGAAAATGCACCACCAAAGACATCTGTTTACCGAGTGGAGGCCAAGGACATCGATTCGCCGAAGAATGCGATCATACAGTATTCCATCGTGGGAGGAAGTGGCAGAGAATGGTTTAACATCGGAGCAAAGACGGGAGAAATCACGTCTAAGGTTAGCTTTGACTTTGAGGAGAGAGCACTTTACACATTGGATGTTCTCGCAGCTAATCCTGATTCCACGATGCACAGCTCCACCACAGTTCACGTTCATATTACCGGAGAAAACGAATTCTTCCCGAGATTCGTTCAGCCCGTGTTTCACTTTACTGTGTCCGAGTCAGCTCAAGTGGGTGCCAGCGTGGGGCTCGTGCAAGCTACAGATGCAGATGCTGGAGCAGATGGTGAAGTCTTCTACCTCTTGGTGGGCTCAAGTAACGACCGAGGATTCGCTCTTGCTCCGTCCACCGGTCGTCTTACTGTGTCCCGCCATCTTGACCGAGAGACTCAGAACAGAGTTGTGCTCACGGTGCTTGCAAAGAATGCAGGGAGTATTCGTGGAAACGATACGGACGAAGCACAAGTGGTGATATCTGTCCAAGATGGTAACGATCCACCCGAGTTTTTGAAACCAATTTACGAAGGGAAGGTGTCTGAAGGCGCTCCTATTGGCACTCGCGTCCTTTCGGTGGCGGCTGTCGACAAAGATGTGCGGCCGCAGAACAACCAATTCGCATATTCCATCATCGGAGGCAACGAAGGGCAGGCATTCAGAGTGGATCCTCAGAGCGGCATACTTGAAACTTCATCTCGTCTTGACCGTGAGACCATCGAGACATATACTCTCATCGTCGGTGCCATCGACACCGGCACCCCACCACAGACCGGAACGACGGAAGTGAGAATTGTTGTCACTGACGTGAATGACAACGGACCAATATTCCAACCTGCTGTTCCCGTGGGATACGTCCTCGAGAACGAACCGGCATCAACCAGCGTCATGATTCTCTCGGCCGCAGATCCCGACCTGCCGCCCAACGGACCACCGTTTACTTACGAATTGGTCGGTGGTAAGCAGCAAGATTACATCACAGTAGAGAAACACTCCGGGTTGGTGAAGACGACGAGAAGCATTGACAGAGAGATCACTCCGGAGTTGGGATTCGTGGTGGAGGTGGCAGACAGTGGAACTCCGAGAATGACTGCGCGTCATGACGTTCGTGTCGTTGTGCTCGATAGGAATGACAGCCCATCAACACCTCGAGTCGTCAGAGTTCTAGTGCACTTCTTCAGAGGATCTTTTCCCTCAGCCGGAGCGAAAATTGCGGATATACGACCAAATGACGCTGATACATCAGGCCAATACTCCTGTAAGATCCTCGGATCCGTACCCAGAGGCGTATCCATTCCATCTGGATGCGAATTACACGTCACAAAACACGTTGCAGAGTCTCCGAACATTGTGCTTTCCCTTAGCGTTCAGGGCAATGATGGTGTTTATCCAGATGTTGTATCTTCAGTCAGTGTCGAGTTTGTGGCTTATGACAACACCACCGTCGACAACAGTGTGACCATAAGAGCGGAAAATACATCCGCTGGTAGATTCCTCTCGGAGTCTTACAAACCTCTCTTAGACCTAATGGGATCCATATTCGACGCGGGAGATTCACCCATCGTGTTTAGCATCAGAGACGCGGAGAGCGACAGCACTGAAGTTTCGGTGGCGGTGCGAGCTCCGGGTGGTGGATACAGAAGCAGAACGCATGTGGGAGACGCTTTGGCTAGAAAACGCGATTCCTTACAGCAGATCTTTCACACAAGATCACTTGCAGTGCCATACTCACCTTGCCATCTGAGGCCGCCTTGTGACAATGGCGGCGTCTGCAGTGAAGGAATACACGTAAAGCCAGAGCGTATGATTGTGACCGATAGTTCATCTTTGGTGTTCACTTCACCATCCGTGGGGCACGACTTCTCCTGCAGATGCACAGATGGATTTGTTGGTAGAAGATGCGAGAGGCGACAAGATCCATGCTCTCCTAACCCTTGTCATGCAGGAGCTACATGTAGGAGACACAACGCCGAGTTCATCTGCGCCTGTCCTCCAGGTCAGGAAGGTCGCCTTTGCGAGGTGGAGAAGGGTGCTGCTTGCGCTTCTCAACCGTGCGCTAATGGTGGATCCTGCAGAGAGGCACCATCTGGTGGCTTCTTCTGTCTCTGCAGACCAGGCTTCCGAGGAGCTAAGTGCGAGGCAGCGGCAGCCGACTCTTGCAGACCAAATCCATGTCTCCATGGCGGAAGATGTATTCCTCTCAAACCTGGGTATCGCTGCAGCTGTCCCGATGGAAGGCACGGAACCCACTGCGAACGCTCCACTTTCGGCTTCAACGAGCTCTCTTACATGGCATTCCCCGCATTGGATGCCAGCACCAACGACGTCTCCGTGGTATTTGCGACCAGCAAGGCGGACGCTTTACTGGTTTACGGCTACGGTGTACAGACGGGAGGAAGATCGGACTTCGTGGCGCTGGAACTTCTGGGAGGAAGAGCTACATTTTCATTCGGTGGAGCGCGAACCGCTATTGCTTCGGTGACTGCTGGAGGATTCCTGTCCGATGGCGAATGGCACAAAGTGACGGCGACAAGAAATGGAAGGGTCGCGTCGCTGGCGGTGGGATCTTGCTCGGAAAACGGAGATATTTGCAAGGAGTGCAGACCAGGAGACAAGTCTTGCTATGCCGATGATGTTGGACCATCAGGGTGAGTTAATAATCATGTCTAATAAATTTATAGAGTAGGGAATTTATTTAAAATTTATATTTCGATTGCGAAGACTTTTTCTTCCAAATTTATGTATCCAAATTATCCTAACTTCTTCCCAATTAATGCATATTTTCCGGAAAAGCTTTGTCTTGTTTAATAAATCACCGAAAGTATCATGTTTCATTTCACGGAACAGGCTATCAGTTTCAAAATTAATTAGTGTTTGCAAATCTTTCAACGGATAAATGCTTAACTAACTTAAAGGCTTAAATTATGGTCGCTGGGTATTTCAATTAGGAAGAATGTAAGAAAATATTTCTCGAATTATGATTGGACCCCGCTAAACTTCTTTTTCACACAAATTAAGTTCACGCGATCATTTATGTATGTTGATCTGAGTGATCTTATCTAAAATAGATTGTTTTCTCGAATTAATGGGTTTGAAGTCTTTCCCAATGCTGTGATTAAAATTTGATTATCAACTCCTTTGTAAAGGACTCTTTCGTGATGTCTGAAATTACTTTTCGAGTATTTTTTTATTTCCTCCGAGGCAAAGAATTTTTTGAAGCTGTAGCTTCCCTTGAGCACATAAAACAACATACTAACACAATTTATTTCAAGAGCTGATTTTGAGGCTCTTTTACTAAGCTAGAATTTTAATTAAAAACACGAAGTTTTCCTCGAATTCCGAAGAGATAAATCGCTTTATTACCTTGCGGAAATGACATTTTATGTGCACCTAGGGAGAAACATGTTTTTACTAGCGATATCCATTCGGAAATATCGCAGGCCCTTTGATGAGTCTTTGGAAGGCACCCCACAAAACATCTCTCTTCCAATCGCTCAGAAATCTCACGCAATTGATCTCAAAAGCTTTTTGTCATACAATTTAACAGTCGTGTCCAAAGTGATTCGCGTACTTTGCCTTCGAAACCCTCATTTAAGGAACATTAACACGATTACTCTCGTGTCACGCCTGGCACTCAGGTAAGCACCTGCAAGGGGAACCTTCAACTAGAGCGATAAACCTATCCCGACCGGGGTATTCTTCAACTTAATGGTACTCCGACCTTGAGATTATTGTCATATAATCGGGAGGGCACAAAATAAACGGCCGACTCAAATCACCGTCTTTCGACTTTGAGGGCGACTGGATACGAGGCAGTCTGGGAAGAATTTATGCGTAATTTTCCCAAGAACTTAAACCATAATCACCTCCCAACCCACCTCTCTCCCTCGCGGCCATTGTTAACTCTTTCGATCGCCTTAGTAAAATTTTAAAATTGCGCTCTACATAACCCGGAGGGGTTCGATTGTTACAAAGCAGCCATAAATAAATTAATCCGGTACTTTTCGAGGGCACACGCCCAAACGTAGGACATGTAATAACACGCTGCTGGAGAGAGCGAGGTATTTTAGAGAAATTTTTCAACTCCCTCGCACCGTCTCGGGACTTGGAGATTTACGTCCCCTGTCGCCGCGATTAGAAGACGTGATATTTTGGTCCAGTGACTGAATCGGCTTCCCCCGAAGACATATGTCGGTCAATTTGGCGTTTCGAGAGATCGATGGCTCAGTAAAAATATCTGATAATTCATCGTCCTTGGAGGCTCCTTATTTCGGACGGAGCCTTTGAGCTTCGAGTCTAGATTGCTACGTATCAACCATATCGCTCCGGAAAATAAATCACGCGGTAAATGTTGCCTCGCTATCAGTGATTTGTTTTGAAGAAATTGAGGTTCGGTCGTCTCGGAAAAAAGCCCTATGTTTTGAACTGAAAGGTTTCATAAGTCAAGTACGGCATCTTTAAAAGACTGTTCTCTGTTATTGGAAAAGATTCCAGAAAAATGTAGCCGGCAGGGTAAATTTATCGTGGTTGATACAAGGGGAGGGAATGATGTTTTGAAAAGCCCGATCAGGCCGTTAACATAACTATACAGAATATATATTAATGATCGTAAACTTATTTAATTTGGTTAAGTGCCTTTTTGTCCCCTTAGAACACCGCTGATTTTCCTTATCAAATATATTTAATGCGTTCATTCGTCTCAAAATCGTTATATACGAGGAATAGATGCAGATTAAATTGGGGATTTTATCCCTTAACTTTCAAGTCCAGCACAGCGTTTGCGTGAGTTTGACAGATAATTTAAACCAGAGTTAACCAGTGAATTTCTCATCCTATTATAATAATATATTTCTTTGTAGTAGATGAACTCTTTTTCAAACGAAATAGTTATAGCGAAATCCCAAGCTAAGTATAGAATTCTTCCTGTAGAGAAAACCTTTATTTACCTTTAAACTTGTACTAACTTAAACATAATTTGCAAAAAAGGTTACATTTATTGAATGAGGTGTATTATAAGAAGAATGTACAGTTGTGTTATTATATTAAGTACTGGAATAATATAAAGAATAAAATCAGATCGCTTTATCAATTGAAGTGGCTCAAAAAGATTTGATCCCTTCGTGAAGTCTTGGAATGGTATAGGAATAAAATAATGTGGAACCTTCAAAATCAAAGATAGAACAAAATCTTTTTAATTTTACCTCTATTCCTTAGTACTATGAATCCCAACTATGTATATTCACACACCATTCTTAAGCTATCAAGGAATAATTCATGTAATCTCATCAAAAGACAGGGAAGTCCCAAATAAATTCCTCCCGCATTCCTCTGCAGTCTCATATCCCATTCATTTCTCAACGCCAGCTTATGATATGAATGTAAATACGTATATGTTTCCGAAGTCTCCGAGGTCTGAATACCAATACCCGTGGGATTTACATCGATGAAATATAGATTGAAAAGTAAAACGATTAAGTGGCAATTTGTCTCCAAATATTCGTATTCCACGTGTCATATGGAAATGATCACTTTAAGATTAGTGATATATATATGTATGAGGTCCAATTTTATGAAATGCCATGGAACTATTATGTTTCTGCTCGATTTTCGGGTCGTATATAATTATATTCCAATTTTCATCTTATTATGTTGCGTTAATTATCTACTTATCGACTAGTCGTAGTATATTTATAAACTCCGTTACTTATATAAACTTGAATGCGATGAATAATTTGCTGCTGAGCCCCAACCTTATGCTTGAATACCTGAATGGAATAAATCATCAACTGCTTAACGTCGAGTTTTCTTATAATCAAATATTTTTCAAGATGTATTTCTTGAATCAACTATCATATATCCTCGGCATGCATATGATTAAAGTGATAAAACCTTCGAAAAATGGTTGACACGACGATCAGCTTATTTGCAATTCAAACTGAATGAATGGGTTCTTTCGAGGCTTGTAGTCATTGAAAGGGATAGTCGCCTATGAGCGTAATTTCTTAGAGAATAGAGTATTGCAACAAAGCAAGTATTTAGACAATCAATTTATCCAATGCAATCCAAGAGAAAATACTAATTTTCTCAAGAATAAAACACCTTCAATTAAGTATGTACATCATCAACGAGAAATAAGTGTGGGTACGGATCACTTTTTGGGAAAATTAAATTTCCCAAATATTTCCATAAATAAAAAAATTATTTTGTGAAAATTTGCCTTTAGATTCACTGTTTACTATGCTTCTTAGTTATCATTGTCTCCAGAAATGTCATGTGTGAAGATTAGAAATTTTCGTTATAGAATATGCTTTTAAAGTTTAATATTACTACACTAAAAATATGTATGCTAATAAACAAAAAATACTTATCAGAATCTTGTATTTAGACCTCGATATAATGGAAAACAAGTTGATAAATGCTCTGGAGGTATCATTCACGTCGTCTAAGGATTCAATTTAAAAGGACGGCAGTTGTTATTACCTTACTTTCACGTTGTATTAATCAATTTTCATTGATATCTTCTACTGCTGTATGCGTAGATTTAGGAATTTGGTTAATTCCTTTATTAATTTGATTTCTCTCATTTTCTAGAACCCTCAATTTCAACAACCAGCCCATGTTACTTGGAGGACTTCACAGCGCCGACCCTGTCTTGGAGAGACCTGGACAGATCCGCTCGGATGACTTCGTTGGCTGCATCCACAGCGTGGCCGTCAACGGGCGTCCTCTAAACCTCAGCCATCCTCTTCGATCTCGGAGCGTGGATGCCACTTGCACCAGGCTCAGGGAAGGCCCATGTGGACGAGCCTCATCCACCAGCTTCTCCGCACCACCGCAGCCCCCTACCAACGGCGCCGCTCCTCTTCCTCCACACGGATGCGGAGAGCGCGGAGTCTGCATAGACAGATGGCGATCTGCCGCCTGCCTCTGCGAATTCACCAATGGACTCGACGGAGGTATCGACGAACGACGCCAGGTCTTGTCTCCGGATTGCGGGACTTCCTTGGAACCTGTAAGCCTTTCGGATGGGGGCTTCTTGGAGTTCAGGGTGTCGGAAAAGCACAGGAGAATGCAACTCTTGGATCAAATGTACGGTGGGTCCACGCTCTGGAACAGGGCGGTCGTGGAAAAGAGAGCCAAGAGGGCAAGTGCGAACCACATCAAGAGCATCGGCCTGAGATTCAGAACATTGAAAAAGAACGGACTTCTACTATACGCAACAACCAACAACGACTTTACTTCGGTTGAGGTGAGAAAAATGTTTATTTTTAGTAGTGAATAGCAGATTATATTTGATAAGAGCAGTTAGTTAATCAAGGGTCAGAATTGTTACTATCGTTGGTTTTCTCATTCATAAGACACATCTCTCGATAAAAGTAATCGTAACGAAAAACATTTAAATTGGTAGAAGATATGTATGGACCATAATTAAGCTAAAGATTACATTTTCAAATTGTCACAGATCGGTTACCAATCTTTCGTATATCTTTCGAAGGTATACATAGAAATATTAAAGCCACGTAATGGAAGAGCAAATAATAATCACGAGTTTTCTATGCAATGTTTCACGCATAAATATTTCTATATGTGTCTATGAAATCTGAGTAAAATTTTAGCAAGTACATACTTACTTTTAATTCTGCAATATATGTCTTTAGTCTTATGATGACGGAGTTAATTTTATGCGGTAAACAGTATGTTATTACTATATTTACACATCTATTGTATTCCCGACGAAAAGGAAAATTTGTTTGGTATCCGAACTTAATACAACTTGTGTTATACCGATACATTCAGGATTCCAGCTGATTCTGAAAAGAGAAGATAGGCCTGACCACACTAAATACTTAAAAAATATAAAGATTATAAAGATTTATAAGATTGGGAAATAAATATTCAAGTCGAAATATTTCCCCCAACATCTCTTTCCTTGCATAGTAGATGAAAGCATAAATACTTCGGCCGGCCTTTGGAGATTTTTTAGTGATTTAATATCTTAATTAAAAAATTAATTCATCGTATCAAGCCTAAGATAGTTTAAAATTAGTCACATGGAATATATGGTCCATGAAAGTATTCAATGAATTTTCTAAACATTGTTTGGCAAATGCTTTCTGCTACTTTCTATAATAATTGTGAATGTTCGTTCTCCATAGCTGTTGGACGGAAAGCTGAAATATGCCTCCCGCCTGGGTGCGGGCTCCCCAGTGAACATGACCGTGTCAGGATCTCCAGAACTGTCCGACGGCGCTTGGCACTACGTGGCGCTGCATTCCCAAGCCAAGGGAGGTCTGCGCCTTCTGCTGGATGGCGTGGGCGTGGGCGACGAACTGGAGGTCGCGGGCAATCACGACTTCCTTGATCCGTACCTCACGTCGTTGTCCATCGGAGGTGTACGCAGGGACTTGTACCAATCTGCTGAGGCAGCTCAAGGTAAAGATATCTAATTTCGCACTTAATTCTCTATATTTAATGTAATGGATTCTTGAGGAATGAATTGCAGAGTAATTTTCCAATCTATCGGATGCAATTACACATTTATCAATCAAATTACTCGGTCGTAACCGCAGCTTATTGCTTGCCGTTTGCATTTAATATTTGAAATCAATCAGTGGAAAATTATTTGAAAGTATAAACTACTTCAGAATTATGTAAAATACTATTTGATGACGGAAAAGGAAGTAAATTATTTTAATTCCTAATTATTAGAAATATTAAGGAGAGATTTTTTTACTGTTCATTTTGAGATTTAGCAGAAATTGCTTTCTTAATTGTGATAGTAGAATATTCTTCAGTACTCTCTGTCTTATCTGTCCAATATTTTCTTGATTACAAAAGCCTTAACGTTTGGACCATTAATATTTATGAATAATTTACTTTCTATTTATCTTATTTGAAGAATCATGCCCTATATTTTCTTTCGCAAATAAGTAATCAAACTAATCTACTTTATTCTATTTCATAAATGAATTTTTTAGTTGTCAATGAAGACAACGTAGTCCTAATCGCTAATATCTTAAACGTTGCTGATTATTATCTCATTCATATAGACGATAAAAAATAGCTCGCTGAGGTGTTTCTACTGTATATTACAATATCTCCCCATTCCATTTTTTCAGGATTCGAAGGTTGCATGGCGAACTTTACCATCAATGACGAGCTACAGCCATTCAACGGATCAGGCAGTATATTTGAAGAGGTGGTACATTTTGGTAAAGTATCACCTGGCTGCGTGGGCCACGTAGTGGGTGCTGCTACTGCCACAGATCCTCTGAGCATCGGAATCACATTGGTCATCGTGTTCTTCGTCATCCTCCTGGTGGCCATACTTGTGAGTTTCCTCGTCTTCCGTTTACGTCGGCAGAAGAAAGAAAAGGGAGGACAAGGGCACCCTAAGCAGAATGGAGGTGGTCTATTGGGAACAGGGGGTGGAGTAGTGAACGTGGATTCCGGCGGAATGGTCGGAGGCGGCGGGGGAGTTGGCGTGCGTTCGCATGCTGACAATCAGGGATTCCTCGAGAATGGAGAGGTGACCAGCGATGCCCTCCGCGCTCATCTCGCTCAGGAAATGGTCGCCAAGAAATATAAAGAAAGGGAAGTCGCCGAGAGACCTCAACGACCTGATATCATCGAGCGTGAGGTGGTCAACAAATCTCCTGGCGCCCACCAAATTCGAGGCGCCGCACCTGTGGCAGGAGCAGTCGACGACGCCCCTTCTCCGGGTGACCCCGACCTGCCAGAGCATTACGACCTCGAGAACGCAAGTTCCATCGCCCCTTCCGACATCGACATCGTCTACCACTACAAGGGCTACCGAGATGGGAACGTTCGCAAGTATAAGACGAACCCGCACCTACCTCCAACAGGTTACCACCATAAGCACGGACATCGGCATTCTCCCCACGGATTCCCACCTACTCCCACGGGACAGTCTGCCCCTCCTCCGCACGCTCCGCCTCCTCACCTAAGAGACAGTCCTAGAGGAGGAGGAAGCGGACTCCTTCGGCAGAGTCCTAATCCTGTCGGAGGACCAATGCCCCCTCCTCCAACCGCGAGGGATGCCTCGCCCTCTGCCCTCAAAATGCAGAGCACCCCCTTAGCAAGGCTGAGCCCCAGCAGCGAATTATCCGCACAGCAGGCTCCGCGAATCCTAACCCTACAAGACATTAGCGGTAAACCCCTTCAAACGGCCCTCCTCGCAACTTCGCAGAGTACAGGCGCCAAGGATAGTGAGAGAAGCCTCAACAGTCCAGTAAGCCATCTTAGCCACAGCTCCGGCAGTGCACACGCATCCTCCCAGGGAGGAGGCACCAAGAAGCGCAAGACACCCGGAGGAGGTCCAGGAGGAGATCCTTCCGGGGCCGTGGTGGGAGGAGGACCCTCTGGTAGGGGTCCCGGTGGAGGAGGTGGCGGTGGAGGAAATTCAGGTGTGAACGTGGTCACGATAGGTCTCACGGCCGAAGAGATCGATCGCCTCAACTCCAGACCACGGAATTCCAGCCTCGTCAGCACCCTAGATGCTGTTAGCAGCTCTAGCGAGGACCCCCGGAGGAGGCCGGGGCCACCTAGGAGGAAAGACCAACTAGCGGAGATGCTGCTGCTGGAGGCAGCGGCGGCTGCTGCGGCTGCGGCCGCCGCGGCGTCCCACACCGACGCCCCCGACAACAGTTCCACCACCGACGAGAGCGGTAACGATTCCTTCACCTGCTCCGAGTTCGAGTACGACAACAACAACGTGGGTGGAGGCGGAGGAGGCGGCGGAGGTGGGGGTTACGAGAAGAGAGACTTCGTGGGGGCAGGGGACGTGATATTCTCCAAGCTGACGGAGGCTTCGAGGGGTGGGGGTGTCCAGGAGGAGGACGACGAGGAAGACGAAGAGGAGGAGGAGGAAGGGGGAGGAGTGGTTCGACGGCGGGGTGTGAGGAGAGAGAGCGATTCCTCCTCGGCGAAGCCCTACGACGGATTTGATTCCTTCAGGGGATCCCTGAGCACCCTCGTGGCATCGGATGACGAGTTGTCGGCCCACGCGGGGGTCGGCAGCGGAGCGGCCGCTTACAGGAGGTCGCCCGCCGCCACTAACGGGTCTGCCGCTCTCGGATGGGACTACCTCCTCAACTGGGGACCCAACTTCGAGAGTTTGGTCGGGGTGTTCAAGGACATAGCCGAATTGCCGGACACGGCGCCGGGCCGTACGGCAGCGGCGTCTCTCAGGCTCCCCAATAGCACGCCCAAACCCTCCGAAGAATACGTGTGAGTGTCGAACCAAGTGAAACGTACGCGACCTGAAATTTTTATATAATTGTGACGCATTATCTTCACCGCGAGTGATGACGAAGAAAAACTCGAGAGTCATGCCGTGAATTTCGTTTTGTGTTTTTCTTTTTAAATTCATCCTCCTCTTGGAGGAGGTTCGAGACGGTTAGTGAATTGTGCCTTGTTCAACGCTTGGACACGTGAGGACCTCTTCCAATGACACGCTTTGCTTGCGTGAGACGTTTTCTTTTGAACAGAGTGATCTTTTTATATGAGCGTGGCTGAGATACGAGCGCTATTGTGGATTATTTTAAGCGTGGACCTAACCTCTGAAGAGGCTGCAGAAGAGGTTACTCTTTTTTTACTCTGATGGTGCGAATAGCAGCCCAACAATGTAAATATAATTTGTATTTTTACTGACTGAGTGCGTTTATATTTTGTCTGCATGTGCCCATGTAAATAATGTGAAGGAAAATCAGCATTGAATAGCCGCAAACGGTAGTGCCAAATTCCAAGCGTGGATGTGTTGACTGTATATACCAAATACAGTTGTAATAAATTTATGAAATATACAGTGGACTACTTATTTTTACCTTCAACACAGAATCAGTTTTCTTACGAAAAGAGAAATGCATTAAGAGATGTTATAAATCGTTAAAACCTTAGCAAGAGAATGTTAAATAGAGTATTTCTAATCAAGAAATATAGAAAAATTATCTTTATTGCAAAAATTCTGTTTATCTTAGGCAAATTAAATGTTCCCATAGAAATTCTCATTGAGTATGCAAAAAAGTAAAGCAATATGTCTCCAAAATATCTCTTAAACTTTCATTGACTTAATCATAAATTATGGTTTCCATGATTGATCATTGATGGTGGAATAATAAAATGTTAATTTAATGAGTGAGAAATACTAAGGTAAAAATATGGAAGTTTAGCCTCATTGAAAACTTTGTATCTCCGATTTAAATAAACATCACTTCATACTATTTTATTGTGAAAAGGAAACTGCAAAAGAAGACCTCTTGCAGGATCAGATTTATCCAAACATAAATATCATCCGTGGATAATTTATCACTATGGATGACTCTGACCGAATGGTTGCAGGTTCTGAGGATCACATTGACGATGTAAAGTAAACCATCAATTACCTAATGTAATTTTAGTCATTTTAGTGGTTAAGATAGAAGCTGAAGTAATCAATGCAAGTCTAAAGAAGGAAATATTGAAAGAACTTCAATGAAGTTAATGATAATTAAATATTGATAGACATAATTTGAATAATCTCTAGAGTGGATTTTGGTTACATTCAGAGATTAGATATGCTAATTCTCTTTATGAACTGACAGCAGTCCCAGCCTTTTCATAAATTCATTCTCACCCACATGACTATGGTATGCTTTACTTTAAATCTATCACACTGTGAATATTAAAATTCAATTTATTTATTGGTATCAAATCGTTGAAAAAATTGATACATAAGTATAAGACAAAACTTGACTATAGAATCTATCACATATTGTTATTTTCAAACATTTAGGGAATTCAATTTATAAATGTTTGTTTCAATATTTTGGTAAGATTTTCTCCTTTAATCTTAATCTAAAAATTACTTCTGAATGTTTCATTGACAGCCATTTAGGGAAAGTCAATTTCTCTGATTCAGTGAAGAAAATCCTTGCATATAGCCTAAAAGGAGGCTGCACTCAAGGAAAAGAATAAGTAGGAGAAGAAAATAAATCAAAAACCTAGAGGATAAATAATTGGATCAGGATATAACTTAAGTACTACACAAGCCTGTTTAATGGAATATTCTACTCCACTATATCCTTCAATGGAGTAAATTTTCCATGAGGATTAGAAGTGATATTACATTTTAGTAAACATATATTTTAATTTCATCGTAATATAAGAGTGGGTATACTCCTCAAGCCCCTCGAAATGTCAACTAATTTCTGCAATCTGTTGTCAATCTCATACAAAGCTGTTCATTATATTACAAACATGTTTGATTGAAAGACAATTAGAGGAATTAGTCATAAAACAGATCTAAAATACCCTTAGTTAAAAATTTTTATCATAAATAATTAGTTGGGTCAGTTGTGATCAATAAGGTATCTTAATGACCACCATATTTCTGTTCCTTCGTCATGTAGAAGAGTGTAGGTTTATAAATTTTGCAAGTTAGTTTTTTCCATGGTGCTCCATCTCTATCTAGGATATGACAGCTATTTTGAATTTACTATGAGTGTCACATGGTCATTGCTCATCCAGATATTCTTAGGTCTGCCACCAATTAATCTAGATAGCTTCCTAATTTTTCAATGATGCTGAGTCAACATTATGGCCCCCAATGGGAATCAAATTGGATACCACTTTCAAGGCAAGCAAGCTTTTTACTTACCTTTCTGCAGACTTCACATAACTGTTAAATCTTATGAATAAATAAATTTGTCTAGAGGTACTCATTTATTTCTCAAACCATTGCTTCACCCCTATATCTGTAATTGATATAAATCCATTTTTTTTTTTTTCAAAACATTCTGCTGCAAAATCTGATGTTCTGAAATTGTGGAAGGTGCTTACTTCCCTTTGAGGAGTAAATAATTACCAGCCATTTACATTTCCACTCTAATTTAAATGTGATGTGATGGATGGATTTAAAAAATTTATTTTGGATATTTTATGATGGCAACACAAACAGGAGAGCAACCCCTTCTGTTTGATTTGGCATCTTTATGGGTTCTCCAGGTACATAAGCAAGAACTGTTCATAGGTGACAAATTTGGAACAGCCATGGAAGGGAAAAACATATGCTTGAGAATTAACGAGAAAGATGATGTGAACAAAGAAGGGTTAATATATAGGCGGAATTTGATTATATGATAGACATTAGCATATTCCAAGAATATGAAAATTCCAGCAGAGTAAATGAAAATTTTAGATAACTTGACCATAGAGGAAGCTGACATATGACATCATGTAGCAGTCTTGTAAAGCAACTACCGTATTTGACGGCATATAAAACGCACCTTTTTTCCTAAATTATGTCTCGAAAAATTTCCCTGCGTCTTATATGTGAAGGTTCAACCTCCACAGATTAACTTTCAATACTGAATGCTATTTTAAGCCTAGATGGTCTATACTACCTATTTCATAATTGCATTCAATGACTGTGTTAATATTTGGCTTTTACGAAACGTGACAACTAAAAGAAACTACATTATAAGTTATTGTGGTACCGCGCTTTCGCACGGACTATTAAAACTTTTTTCCTTGTGAGTGGCCAACTTAATGAGGGTGCGTCTTATACGCTGGTGTGTCTTATATGCCGTCAAATACGGTAATTAAAAAAACGTAATTGCCCCAAAAGGAGAAAAACTAAGGGAAGGTTTATGTAAAATCAGATGTATTGTAAACATTTAGTCTGATTACTCCAGTTTATGCAAAAAAACACTTCTGAATGGAAAACAAGCATAATATATTTAAAACAATAGCTATTCTGGTTTTAGGAAAAATAAGAGAGGAAGAAGTCACTTTCTCTTTTAATGGGGCAGAAAATGTAATAAGTTATATCCATCTATGCTGCATTTGAGAATCTAGTAAAATAGGGTTACATGTTTGCCTTTTGCAAAAGTGGTCCTGGATTTGATTTCCAGAAGAAAGCCCATATGAAATTAGCAATGCTGTCAATGCACTTTTAACTATGTACAACTGATATGAACAAGAAGTAAATAGGATCAGCCTTTTTATTCTTCATGAATAACTCAAAAGGCTGCATCTAGCTAATTCAAACTATATAGATATTGAAATAAGGGGACTTTAATGTATGAGTACATGTTTCTTAACATAGTACTCATCTGCATGGTTAACATAATAGGAGGAGTTAATAGATGGGTTATTTATTTTATTACGTATAACACAAAAGTAAAAAACATTCCTCATTAATTGCTTCAAGTATAATAATTCTTCTCATTTATCAACATTATGAAATATAAATTCTAACTATTTTCATAGAATCCAAAATATTATTCCATAAAGGTGAATAAAAATGGATGGCTTACCAATTCAAGGAATGAAGCATTTGTGTAAAAACTGAAGAGCTGACAAAATTCTTTATATTGTTGTCCAGTATACAGGAAATTAAATGTTGCCATATCACAGTTAAAGCAATTTCCTGCTTACAATGCAAGTTTCAATTGGTAATCTGAAAAACATCAAGTTTTATTAAAATACCACTTATTAAACATGATCAACAATGATTTAGTTATTTATCAATATGTAAAAGACATGCCCATTTTACAACACACAAACAATGATTGACCAAAAATCCATGATGAAGGAAAAAATAAACACAATTTTTGGTAAAAGTGCAATCCAAATTAATGAAAGGCACGGTAATAGGTAAAGGAGGTCTATTGTAATCATTCTAATTAATTTAACAAAGAATAAGTAGTAGAGATACTCTTCACTTTCATTGCTGATTCAATTGACAAATGTTAGATATGAAAAATTTGTTGCTAAATGTAGTAATAGTAAAAGAATCCAGCTGAATTCCTTTCAGACAAAATGTCTGAGAAGCAATTAATGGGTTCATCCTACTATCTTCCATTCTTTTAATAACAAAAACCTATGAAAAAATATCATAAATTATTTATCATCCAAATCCATAAACTGATTATCTTGAACAAAGTATAAAGTGTGAACATTTAGTATAATTTCAACAAATTTTCAGCAATTAATTTTTTGGTAATGGATACAGTGTAGCCAATAAAAGTTAACGCAGTTACAGGAGATTATGGTTAAATATATATTTTTAGAAGCTAAACGAAAATATTTTATTTTCAAGACTATCTTTGACTTGAACAATCATTTCTAAAATTGAAAATAGGTGGAATTAACTCGCATGCCTCTCCTCTCCTGCTGCTGTCTTAGGTGGACTTCTAGCCTGCCAAGCTCCCCTCAAAGACATCCAACAATCACACAAACCCTTCCCAACATTACATAATTTAATACAAATACTCTTTCGACCATGTGTCAGAGCCTGATGATTGGAGTCATAATATCAATAGTAAAATATTAATTTGGAGTCATCTCCATCCAAATTACTTTCACCATCATTCCATTAATACTTTCACTTACAGTGATGGCAAGGAAGTTTTAATTTTGTCAATTTATTTCATGTTTCAAGGCAATAAATAATTTATGGTTTTGTAATACCAAGGATCTCATAAAGTTATTCCAGAGAAAGTGTAAAGCTCCAACATGAAACAGTCAACCATTAACAGATGAATATATTTAATTGAAAAACACTACTTCCCTAAAATTAAATAGCAGTTACATGTTTTCTACCTCATTTAAGTATCTGTGATACTTCCATTTTTTAAGTAAGAAATTAATACCATTAAGTTCAAAGCAGAATTTTTATAAGATTTCATCTCATCAATACATCACTGGGCCCTGCTTTGGTTAGCTCGAGTACGTATTTAATTTTAAAAAAGCAGTTTTATTGGTACTTCAAACCTCTCTTGCAGCCCATAGAAATCATTCATAAAACACAAGTAACAGAGTATTTTATTTCTAAGGAGGCCTTTTCTCCATTTTCTTCACTATTATGTAATTTTTGACTAACAGTGAAAAGAATATATCATTACAGTGGAAATGACTGTCTATATAGGAAATTACAAAAATTAATTAATTTTGAATGAATAGATTTGCTAAAAATTAATAGATTTGCTAAAAAATTAAAATTATAAAATTCCAGAGCTTATTCACATTCTGAGTTCAATTTACTGTATTCTTCTAGTTATTTTAAAAAGGGAGGAAGTTACAAAAATAATGTGATTATAGCGAAAAATTGTGGCATGTGGCTCTTGAAGCCAATTCATGCAGCCCACATCGCATAACTAAGAAACAAACAGTACTGGTATTGAAATATATGCTTTAAAGTACACCTTAAAAATTTTATGTTCTTTTGTTTGAAAAATAAATGCTGTTTTACTATGAAGATTTGTATTTGGGTTATATTGTGAATAAATATTGTAATATATATTCCTCTAAACTGTAGAAGAAGCACAAAGGCTTTTTCTTTAGTTTCATTAATACAGGGTTTGCCTAAATCAAGGGGTTATTTCTGGCCCTAGCTCCTGGAAAAATATGAAATGGGGCCCTCCTCCGCCAAAAGGTTGGACAACCCTGCTGTAGAGTATTGGATTAGCAATATTTAAGTAATTATTCAATTTTATCATGAGGAGGCGTACAAAAATTACGTAACACATAATTCTCCAATTTTCAACCCCCCCATGCAGAAGGAATTCCATTCCCTCCATTCCATTATGTAACAAGTGCTTTATGAAAAGTTTTGGGCTTATATTCAGGTAAGAAAGAATTTTAGTTCCCAATAACAATTCACCTTTTAATAAACAATTTTAATTTTAAAGGCCATTCATACATTTCACCTAGATACGATGCCATGACCTGTTGATAATTAGGATTGAACAAAACACAGATAGGGGAATACCTGTACAGCCTACCACGCTCCATTCGCAATCTGACTACTTCTGTTCGACACTCATGCTTGCTCAGATCAGAGCTGCCAACTTTTCCCAGTAAATTGCAAGCAAGTTTTAAATTCAAAATTTAAACATGCAGAAATTTTGCCATTTATTGCAGTTCTAAAACCCTGACGTGACGCAAACCTTGACACCCCTTCCCCCACGTAACAGGACCATAACGCCTGGCTGGACCCCCTCCTCCCTCCAAAATGCATTACATAATTTGTGTATGGCCCCTGAGGACATAGAGCGATTAATTATAGATTTGATTTGAAATTTATTTTCTAATCTACCATCATCACTAACACATTAGAAATACCAAAACATTGTTTTGTGCCTCAAAAATATTAACATTGATTTCATTTATATTTTTATTATAAAGTGCATTTTACGTCAAACCAGTTTTTACATTTTTGAAAATGACAACATTATGTCCTTGGGAAGAAAATATGCCCTTTGATGTATTAAAAACACATTCATAAATTCCATCAGTCAAAGTCATAGTAATTTACTTTTGATAAAGGGTATTATGTGGCTAGGATTAATAATAGCATATATTCAATAACTAAATTAATTACAATCAACTTTTTTCTCTAGTAAAATTATTGTAGAATCTATGTAAAAAATGATTACAATGCATGATTTAGAACAATAACAATATGGTAAGAATTCAGCAAAATTGTTCTTTAAATAATAAACCATACTCTTTTCCTTGAGATTGCTCCTTTCAAAGATTCTTCAGAATATTTTATAAAGGACCACTTTGCAAAGAATCATATTAGCAATATTGAAGGCTCAGCTTTCTTATGAAGACATAAGATGGTTTTATACATCTAATTGTATATTTACACAAATTGCATATTAAAAAATCCCTGAAACACGGCAGGATTTGTAAGAGTCTCATTTGTCCTATTGTTATCACAGCGTCAGCAGCGAGACTTTTCCATGGTGATTGGTGTTTGGATAGTTGGTATGAAAGTATAAAATTTGAGATTTTACGTGAACGAGTAGTAAACAAGAGTTTTCTAAACTAATCAGTTTCTATTTGAATTTTAAAAATTGCTGAAATTTAATTATAATAAAAGAAATAAATTATAAAAAATTAAATAATAAAATAAGTGATTTAAGTTAAACTCCAAAAGATAATTTTATCCCTATATCTTCCTGCATTGTTTTAGTAAAAAATATAATTATTATCAATCTATTCAGAATAGTTGGAATACCATTAAAATAATCATGAAACAACATGGATTGTATAAACAAAGTTTCAAAGAAAGGAGAAGAGCTATACAGCAAAAGAGATGAATCATAAACAAAAAAAAATTTGCAGTATTTGAATTAGGGGCAAAGAGATTAGACTAATGCCAGTGTTGGCGATAATTTATAGCAAGTAAATTTTGATGTGATGTTAAAAGTGATTATGCAGTGAAGAAGTTCCTTGTTCTTATGTAGTGGTTGTTAACAAGAATATTGTAGACAATACTAACAGTGTCGCCATTAGTGCTAATTAACCAATAATATGGTCCGAGATAAAAAAATAACAGGTTAATTGTTAAGCATGAATACCTGGTGTGCATTGCATAAAAAGCTTCATGGGATGTAAATCCTCTATTGTTGAGTGGGTTGAATTTTCATGGCTTGGACAAGAATCAGCTACTCCCCTCGCACAAAAATCGCTGGTAATCAATCATCAAAAGCTTGTCAGCTATCAATTGATAGATTAACAAAAGAAGAGAAGAAAACTATGTTTAATTTTAAAGTATTATGATGCACTTTTGATGACAATTGTAAAACTATAACATGGCATATTATTGATAAAAAAATTACAAACCTTCTCGTAACTAAAACAAAATTGTTGAAAAACTATTCGTTCATTAGTTAAAAGCGTCAAGATGGCCGCTTTACTATCTCGCTTAAAACTGAATTACATATGTAACGCTAAATAGGCAAATTGAACCCCTGGTTACTTTTACATATTTACTAGGGTCCTAAGATTTACGCACATCTCAAACACCTGGATACTTTTTGTCATTACACCTATGCCCATTCTTCTTCAATTTCTAAACGTTGCTTTCGTGTAGTTGTTGAAAATTAACTTCGTGTTTCCCGGTACGAAACATAGTTATCGCTCCTCTACTGTCTCAAACAATGCATGCAATGGCGCCTCGTTCGTGCTGGGGAAAGTAGTACGTGAACGCTACGTATGTTTTACTTAATAAAATCATTATTTTCGTGGTGGAACGTATTGTTAGATGTAACTAGTCGTTTAAACTTTCAGCAATTCATTAAGTAATAAATTCACGATTTTATATTAGTAGTAGATGTTATTGATCAATAGATCAACTCATTCATCATCCATCTAAAGGACCATGACAATTTATGGTGAATAATGATAGATATTTGGGCAATGGATTTTATTCTTAGTTCATTTGTACCTTACTACCTGTTGTCATTTAGAAATTGCTTGGGTTTTTTGTCGTATTTTCTCTAGGAATAATCTAATACTAAAGGAAGCTGTTATTCATCCAATTGTTAACTTCCCAGTACTTAAAGTACTTACCTGCTGAAATTTTATGTAGAAACTGATGATTTCGAATCCAGCATACCTTTAATATTCTTGTGTTTGCCTTAGCTAATTTAAGGTCAATACCAGGACTTTTATTAGACAATAGGATGAGTTCTAATGCCTATGGAGAGAATCAAAGCTTTTCAACCATTCAATTAACATTTTCCTAGTCTCTCCACTGTCTTATTATATTAACTACGTATTTTTAACAATTCAAAGTACAAAATATTAGTATAAATGACAATGCTAGCACATTCTCTGAAATTTTCTATGAATCATTCCTAAAGTATTATACATATTATTCTTGAGTATTCTAAGTCAGTTATGTTTCTAATATTTTCTGAGTTTTGAATTGAGTTATTCTGAGTGTAAGTAGTAATTTTTCTTCCACAGAACTGATGAGAACTGTAGTTTAATGTATTTCAACATGGACTTTATTACATAATGAAGTATGTAAATATATAGCATAATGGGCAAACCTAAACTAAATGATCTCAGGATGATTTCTCGCAGAGGAACATACTCATTTATTAAAGTTTTCCTCACGAACTTTAAGGAAAGGTTTTCATATTTTAATGATGTTTTATCCAAATTATTTGATTGAATGTTCTATATCGTATGTGTCCAACCCAATGGTTGCACGCAGCCCTCAAAGCCCATTTGAGCAGCCCTCATCGCATACCCAGAAAATACACTGTACAAGTACAAAAAAAAGGCATTAAAATCCACATTAAAAATTTATCTGAAAAATAAATGTTTTTTTCTATGCTCTTTTGTAGTTGGGCTATATTGTGTTATATATTCCTCTAAACTATAGAAGAAATACAAAGGTTTTTTCCTTAAGTTTCGTTAAGCTATGAGATGCCTAAATCTAGGGGACCTATCTGGTGCGGGTGCCCAAGAAAATTTATAATGTAGCCCTCCTGCACCAAAAGGTTGGACACCCCTAGTTTATATCATAGTTTCACAAATTGATCCATATGGACCTGGATGGGTCTCTATAGATATACTGGGATTTCGCAAGATGTAAATGGGGCTCCATAGACTGGAGATAATTTAGACTGCTCAATGATCTTGTTGTGCACTTATAGCTATTGCATTTGTACAGGCATTTTCCTGCTCAAGATTTTAGAAGATTTCATACTAGCAACAATGCATTGTTCATTGAATAAATAACTCTGGTCTAGTCTAGTACTAAAGTATATTATTAATTATAAATTATAAACCATTTCCAATCTTTTTGACAAAGTTTTTCAGCATGGTTTCTAATCTTCTGTTGAAAATGGAAATCAGCTGCAAATCATTGAAGGTTCATCCCTCTCACTTCCTGAGTATATTTTTGTGTTTGTTTTATGTAAGAGTTTTACTAGGTTCTGTTTTTTCATTCAAAATCAAAACACAGTAAAACCTGTCTAATGTAATAATACTCACAGGACCCTGCATGAGTTGTATGTATGCATTGTAAGAGTTTTGATTAATTAATTGAAAATAAAGAAAAAGCTCAGTGCTTTTTCATAGTTCAAGTTCTAAAATATCATGTATTTTTACCTGTTTTTATCTTTTATTACCTTTCTTGCATAGGTTAAATAATTCACGTAATTCAATGTCAACATATGCCTGAATACCTTTCTGAATTTTCATTTTTAGAATATTGCACTCGTAGATTAAATCTGTAAAAATATTTTATTTAAATAAAGACATCCCATTAACAATTAAAAGGCATTGTAAGTGGCTTGCCTGGATTATGAAATTTTAGGCTGAACTTTGTGCCTTGGAGAGATATTTTTTTCTGAAAAAAGTTGAAATTAAAAATGTATACAGTCAAAAATATTACCCAGAAAAATTAGTAACAATTTTTCCACCTGATAAGTAGATTTGAGTTTATTGGCAAAATTAGGCTGATTGAGTTAATGGTGGTCACAAAAAATGAGTAAATCTTGTTTCATAATTTTCATTCTTTTCATTAGTTCATAGCATCAATATTGGTTTCCTTTCCTATGCAACAACATTTATGCTGGCAACTTACAATTATTGCTCTCAGTTTAAACATCTGTCAATACCCCAAACTATATATTGACTACATTATGAGATCAAGCTCAAGTTAAGAGGACAATGATGGCAAATGTGTATTTCTTAAAACTACTTATTTTTGTAAGTCTTATCATAGAGTATACTTACTCTATGGTCTTATCTAGCTTCACTTTAATTTTTATGTTTACATAATAAATGTATGTACATACCTTTTCAAATGAACTAATGATTAAATTTAAAGAATGTATATACTTTCAAAAGATAAAACCAAATGCATCAAGTATTCTTATATTCATAGAAGATGAAACCAATATAATGCGACCTCCTGTTACATGGGCCATTCTGATACAGCGAGGAAGATTAGGGAAATAGATGAATCGTTCAAGAATTCATTTTTTCCGCAAACGATAAGCAAAAAACAAACCATTACAAAAATAGATCAAGGTGCCCATGCCACACACTGAAAGGCAGGTTGCAGGGTTGCATAGACATAGACAAAAAAGCAGCAGAATATTTCAAATCATAAGGATCCACTTACAATTCATCTCATACAATACAATATAAGGAACACATAAAGGGTCTGTCCCAAAAGTAGGTAAAATGATTTTCTCTAACCAACATGGCAGGCAATATTTGGGTAAAAAATTGTGGATAGTCTTAAGAAAGCAGTGTAATTCGCATGAGTTGTCTACAGGCCATTACAGTTGGCAGATTATTGCTCAACTGGAATCATGTTTGAGGGTCACATCACAAATTCATGATGCCATGTTCCATGCATAAATGCTATGTGATAAAACTGTGGTGTTAAGCTGCTAGAAAATGAATAAATATAGAAAACCTTCGATAATCAAGAAATGCTGAAGATCTACATTAAAGAGGACCCCTAAAATTTATAACATCAAATAATACTGAGGGAATATTCAAGTTTTAAATCCCAGATGAGTCTATAGACTAAAAACATATTTTGAAATGTATCAGTAAGTAATACACTAAAATGAAAATTATGAATTTCCAATTGAAATCCAATTATATGCTATAAATAATAAATTATCATATATAAATAATAAATATAAAATTATACCATATAAAGCAATAAATAGTTTGATGTAGAATTCCTAGCTGGTTTTCTACTCTTACTTGGAATGCACATACTCATAATTTCTCGAAAAGGGGAGACTCTCACTTTTGTCTGGGGATTTTGATGAGAATTTTTGTGCTGATGCAGGAAGTGGAGTAATGAAAAAATCTATTGATGTTCATGTAAATGGGCCTTAGTTGCATTGCAATAATTAATTGAAAATTGACAATCTGAGTATAGGCAACCACGCATCATACACCCGCACTAGCCATATCAGCCAGTAATAAATCACAAATTGCGAGTGATTCTCTGATTTTATTTTCTTCTGTTATATTTTTTCTTGTTACTAACTGATAGACTTAAGGGCAATATTTTCATTCTTGCATCCGATATCCAACGAATAACCTTATTTCAACCAAATGAATTTCGATGATGGAGAGCTTCACTAAAAATATCATGAATGGTGGTTTGTAACATAGCTTTCTAGAATCTTTTGGTATTTGTTGGTACTAATGACATTAGGTGTCTTCTTAAACTTGATAGTCACCCCATAAAATAATACAACAGTAAAAGTGCCTCATGAAATCCCTACACCCAACCTTCAATGACATTTGTAGTTTAACTGTATAGAATTCAACTCCGAATCAGTCCCTTTAATATAAATTTTGGATCACTTCAGATTCATTAGGATGGATTCTTTATATCTTTCGAGGTAGTGAGTCCAAATGGAGTCAGGTTGGTTTTTTTAAATTCTAGTATCCATTCATATTGACTGCTCACTGTCAGCAGGATTTATGAATTGAGGTTCAATTATGATCTTCATCTGTAGATGAAGATTTCTGTACTCATCCTCATGTGTTATTGTCAGGTTGTATCGGTGGTGGTGTTTATGTTATTGAAAAACTGTAAGTGGATTATTCTCTGGTAAAAACTTTAAATCTCTTTCAACTACAGTTAGCATTTTATGTTAAAGGTTTTAAGCAGTGGCCCTGAAAAATTAAAAAAAAAACATTTGCGGAATAATTTTGCTGAACTCATTGTTAGAGGATAATTAATGATCATTAGTTCTTAAATACCATGTACTATAAACTCAATAACTAAAAGTCTCAATTTTTATCTCTAAATAACTTAACTTCTGTCAACCTTGGTCTTTGTGGCACTACAGAAGTAATTCATAGCCCCAAAAGGTTACTTTCCACATTAAAAATTCATATTTTTAGTCAAGAAAAGTATTACAAATTCATCATCTTTTCTTTCAGTAAACATCATGCAATACCCATCCAGAATCATCCACGAATTTGATATTCTTACAAATTTAGTTCATGATATATTCATGAAAGTCTCACCTTGCATTGAATCTACCGCAACAATACATTCCTATTAAAAATTAACCGAAATTGATGCTATCTTATATTGCAAACAATTTCTATACTCCATGATATCCAAAGATATTCAAAAGAAAATAATCAATCTTTCCTGGAATATGATATTTGTTAATGCTGAATGACTGGTGGCTTTAGTCCATTGTACCTACCCTTTGAATAGGCAATAGTCGTACCCCTAATCTTTGAACAGTGATTATAAATCCGGCTGGATGCTGAGAAGAAATAGTTAAGCTGAACAATATTTCTTCGCATCAGCGATCTTAATGCTGAAGAGAATTTTATAATGGCCATAAAAGTTTATGCTGGTGGTTTTATATATGCTTACTGCCTTCTTCATACGGTTAAAAATTGAGTAATATAAATTGTATGTACAGGGAGGTCTAATGCTGACTGACTGTCTGACCAATATATAAATATATGTAAATAAGGAAATATATATTTTCCGAATGAAATAGACGGAAGGGCGTGGGATTGCTCTAGCTGTCTCAAGGTCCTTTCCAAAATATATGCAATCAGTGCATTTTCGATAAAGAAAATTTTTCATGAGAATATTCTCCACGGAAACTATTGCGGAGGTCGTGAATTCTGTGCTTTCAGGGAGTTTATTCGACAGGAAGTGTTTAAAATAGAAGAGAAATATTTCAGAAAAGACGAAGAATTACACGGAATTCTAACTGATTGGTCGAGATGATGGTTTCAGTTGAAAAATTGGTTTGGTGTACGTAAAGCCCTCGGGTGGACGCGTTCGAGGGTAAAGCACTCCGATGATGTGAAATTAAATTTGGATGCGATGCTACTGAATTTTACTGAGTGATACTATGTGTATCCTCATTGTGATTTTGTGTCCACCTGCACTTTAGTTTTACACTTCGATGGTTTATAATTGCCAATATATCGGAACGTTAATCAGTTGAATTTTTTGGTACTTTGCTAAATTCAACGCGCGCGTATTCTATAGCTTTTATTTTTCTAAAAAAATTTAATTCCTAAGGAAAGGCAAAGACTTTCTTTGTATTATTTGTATGTGTGACATGTTATGGGTGGTGATTGTAAATGCGTGATGATTTATTTAATTGTATTTATAAATAAATTTGCAGATTAGCGATTCGCTTGTTGAAAAATTATCCTTAAGAAATTAAATAGGCATAAAAAGTATTACCCAAAACATTAAACCAATAATTGTACAAAAAAATAATTACGTCTTTTAAAATGTGCTATGGACAAAGAAGGCCTTATCGTGTAATATAAAGAGGAGCGCTTGATCGAGAACAAAGGAGAACTGTTTTCAATTACTCAATATTTGAGAAATACGCTAGGTATGTGACCTTTTTCATTTTCACTGATATGTTGAGCTCATCACTGGAAAAATTTTACGCTGAGAAAGTTTGGTGAACAGCTTCATGGGAATCCTTTGTCATCCCTGGTAAATTTTGAAGGGCTCCCATCGGAGTGGACGCCACCGAACAGCACTGGCGCATTTAACGGAGCTAAGTTCTGTTATAGTTTTCTTTGATATACATTGGAATTTATACCTGCAAACCTGCCATCTAGCGGTGAATTAGTAAAACTTCGGTTAGTTAACGTCGAGCATTTGACGCGAGGGGACTTGCTCAATTCGGAAAGCGTAGGATTTCCAGACTCCAGTAAATTGTAAGTATTTAATTTAAACTTTACTTGTTAACTATCAAACGAGAAATGTTTGTTTTTCAATTTTGTGTAAAAATACTTTGAGTTACACGTATGTGAGTAAATCCTGCGAAATTCATTCTTTATGGTGAAATTTCGTGATATTCTCCATGATTTCCTTCAATATATTTGGTGACTTACATAGTTAAATCTGAAAGATAAAATTTGAAAGATTTAACCATGTAAGTAATCACTTGCAGTCATCAAGTCAGTGGACCCTTCCTCCATTCCCTTGCTTCAGTTTAGCCACAGGCTATCTAAACCATACCTACCCCTAAACGGTAAGCTATGAAATTCGTAGAATATATACAACATCTCCTATGATTTGCTTACGAGTTCCTGTTTCTGTTTTGCGAGGCTTAAATATTTCGAAAATCCCGTACGTGTAAAGAACGGACTGCCGATATTTTTATTATTCAAGTTTTCACCTTTGTTATGCAAGTAGAGATGGGCGCCGCGCCGATTACGCCAGCCGCCGACTATATCGGGCACGCCGCCGCCGCCGAAGAAATTACTACGGCGCGCCGCCGCGCCGCCTCCGGAAATTTTATCGGCGGCGGCGCGGCGTGGCTTGGATTTAAAAACAAAGTCCCACAGTCGAAAATATGCTGACAAGTAATTCGAAGAGATACGCTTTGAACTAATAGAACTCACCTCGGGCTTTCCACGAGGGCGCTGAGTTATACGTGATATCGATACGTGTTACGATTAGGCCGTTTGCACACGTGCCGGCAAAATCGGTGCCAGTGTAGGAGTCGAGGAGCACTTAACGGGCAGGAGTCACTGTACAATGAGTCCCACCAGAAGGTGGTGTTCACTTGACAAGTGTGCCTTACCCGGGCGGGGTACACTTTACTCAGGCGGCTATCACTTAACGCATAGTTTTCTTCACATGTTAGCAGTTTTTTGCCTTAGAATTTGCGGAAACTTGTTTCTAATTATCAGACATAAGTTTTAAAGGAATTATAAATTATTATACCATATCTTATTATTAAACAAAGTTATTAATTTTAAATAAATGAAAAAGCTATTTATTGTCGGTTTTCCATTATAGTTACTTGAGTTTTGAGTTGAATAAAACTTAAACAAGAATGTCCACAGAAAAACAAGTTCTACCAAATTTTAGCTTAATATATTGCATGTGTAACTATGTAATAGAAATTTTTTTGTTTTTATCTTTTTGGTACTTTATCGCAGTCAGAAATAAATAAGTTCCCGTTATTTCGCGCTTTCAAAAAGAGCGCCCAATTTGAAAAAAAATATCTAAAAAAACATTAATTTAATTTACACAATATTGCGGTATATATTTTAAATCAAAATTAAAAATTTAAATTTATTTCCTTGCCACCAGATAAAATGATTAGCGATTATGTAAAACAACTTTTTCTCAGTGATGAAAGTAGATACGATTGCAAACTTGGTTTCGTTACTAAGCTCTTGGTAGAATTTTTCATAATACGTATACATAATAACATATTTCATACGTAATGTAATTCATATAATACATTGCGGAAGATGTAACTTCCGGTGTGTGTTCGTTTTTGAATATTTATAATAGAAAATAGGGATTTAAAATAACACAAATAAAATTCAGTCTTTTCTCAGAATACTATCTCGCTGGATGTTTTTAATGAGTGAAGTATAGCTAAAAGTAGGCAGCTACTTTTTTGAACGCATTTTTCTCAAACCTCTCGACATTCCCTTCAAAATTTTCAAGATGTATTTTCCCAGAATATTTATCAGGAAATTTAAAAGTATCGAAATAATATCATAAAAGTAAGCAAATTATCAAGAATAAGAACTTCTTCGTTTCTGAAATGAGAGTGAGTATTTAAAGAACAAGTACAAACAAATTCGCTACGAATTTCCAAATTTTTCATTTAAAATATTTTTATCATCTTATTTTTCCTTGTAAATATGATAATAATTAACTATAATTAAATTTCACTGAACAGCTTTCAATTACTGTATCTCCATTTGGCAAGGGCGTCGCCAGAGGGGGGCACTGGAGACCTACTCGTATTTTGGTTCGGGATGTGTTGTAGAAACAATTTTTTGGCACGAGCGTATTTGAAAAGAATTTAGACCCAAAACAAAGTCAAGTGTTGGATTTAAACACCAGTGATGGGAAAAGTACTTCCTCGTAGGAAATTCATTTATACCTCCAGCGCAGCACAAATATTTCAACAATACTTTGTAGCAGAGTCAACAGCCATCCCTCCTTTCCTTCGCCCCTTCCCTCCCAAGAGAAGAAAAGTTCGGTTTCAGGGTGAACAATGTAGTTAGAACCGCATCTCGATGCAATCAGAGCGGTTATGCGATTATGTCCTCTCTCTCAAACTTCCTTGAGTATCGTCCGACAATCGTTGGCAGAAGACAAAGGATTCAGTTTTTTTTTCGTTTTCCCTTCAAAATGGACATAAGAAAGTGTTGCGATGAGTATTTTGCAAATATGTGGTGCAGCGAGTGGGGGGTGGGGGTTAGGGGTTCAACCCCCCCCCCGCCCCAAGATTCAAGTCCTATGACTAGCTCTGTGCTTTTTTCTGCTGTAGAGTACAAAACCCCAATCATTTGCTTGATAAATTCAGCGAAAGCTTTGCATGCCAGTAAATATGGCTCCGATTACAGCCAAGTTGATGTTTTCGGTAGCAGAGCAGGCCTAGAGCCGACATCGAAATCAATGGGACGCTACGAGGGTTTCGCACACAATGTTCAACGTATGCACTTCTGAACCATATCCTCTTATTAGATGACTCACACCATAAGATAAGATTCCCATGAGAAGAATTTGAAAGTGCTGATTTTACTCCTTGCAAAAACACAAGGGAAAATTCGAGAAGTAAATCGAAACTTACACCCTGAAAACAGAAATTAGAGATTACGTTTGAGAGACAAACAGATTGATAAAACGCTCAGTTAAATCTACTGCACGTGACTGTTTTGAGGGTGTGAATGCAGAGCTAGGCTCGTGAATAGTGCTTTTGAGAAATTCACAGGGAGCAGTTCGAAGGAGAGTTTAGTTTGGATTTCATAAAATACAGATTTACATCCGAAATTTTTTTCACAGTCCGCTAATAGCTCGAGGCTTCTATCGGGAAAACGGAAGGTCTATGTGTTTTTTGTATAATGACCATTATTAGTTGCATAAATTAGGATTGTATTATTTTAGGGCTGTTATCGGAGGGCACATCACAAGATGAGTTTAGTGACAATTCCAAAGGTACTGGTTCCTTTATTAATCATTCTGGACGAATAAAAGTCTGTACAGTAGACTCTTCATTACTCGGGATGATATAAAATATACTGATCCTTATTTTATAATTACCCGTTAATTTGCTGTATAGTTACGAAAATAATTCAATAACCGGGTTTCCGTAGTAATTTGTAAAAGTATTGGAGCAATACATGATATCAGTAAAAATTAATTAATTTTCGTTTATATTATTTATAATATTCCACTTTGGAAGCAAATGAGTCAGCTGAAAGGTATTGTGCACGTAAGGTGCGAACAGATTTATAGGAACTGTGACTTGATGACTTGAAATAAATTTGAGAAACTGTTAAAACTGTGACTTAAATTCTTCAGCTTCCTTTTCGATGCAGCCAATTTTTTTCTGGTGATAGAATCCCACGAATCTCATATCTTATCCTGTCAACCAAGTGGTCATACAATGCCTATTCGAAATTTAAATTCATAGAAAATTTTTGTTTTCTTTGAAAACTCACAGTGCGTATGACTGGGTTTTGTATCAGCTCTCTACTGGTTAAGACACCTATTACTTAGTCTAAATAATTGTAAGTTGACATCTTCATTTTTTCCACCTTGGTATGTAACTTGATTTCTGCAAATTCAATTATAATATCAACAATAATCATGAGTATACTGTATTTTTTAATGCAGCCGAATTTTTAATGCTCGGTTTGTGACGCATTCAATTGATTACTTAGCTAATACATAAATAACGAAATCAGACTTAATTGTAAGCCTACCAGAAAATTCTTATATAAATGTTTTTTTAACGAAGCGAAACCATCTGATAATAATTATATTTTGTTTCTTAGAAGAGGAGCTAATTTTAAAAACAAGGGATGAAGTCACAAGAAACCTGCTTATGATATAGTTTTATAACGGAAGATATTCTAATAAGCATGGGCGCGGCAATGAGTGGATATTACGTATTATGTCGCTTGCCAAATAATCGTTACTAATTTTTTTCCTTCTCACACTTGGCAACCTCTTGGAAGAAAGAACTCTCAAAGATTCGGGAAGTCTATATCTACAACAATAATACACTTTAGCATAGAAAACATGACTTTTTAATAGATATTGCACGTATCCAAACTATAAATCCAAACAACACTTATAAGTTTCCAAAAGTTCGGTTATGTAAACTACTATGTTGGAAAGATTAATAAGTTGTCCATATAAGCGTTAAACTCCTCTAGTTTTCAATGCATTTAGTTTTTGAAAGAATTGACATATTTGCAGTAAGTAACGGGCATGAATATACTATCCCCTGTAAGTTAAGCATTTTTCGTTTCCTTGGACCCCCCCCCCCATTGGCAAATCCTGGCTGCGCCACTGTATCCATGACAACTATGCGTTGTGCAAAGATATTGTTGACAGAGTGTAACCTACTGCTGAATGTTATAAATATATTTATTTAAACTCCTCTCATTCATTCATTTGCTTATTATTCTTTTAGTTTGTTTAAACATAAATGTTTTGATTTGCGTTCATCATTTATACATTTTTTATTTTCTGGAAATTTCAATTGAACGTCTATTCCTGGATTCCATACTTGAAAAATGTGGCGCAAATGTGATGCTAAAACTAATTCACAACAGTAGTACATCCATTGATCGACATTCTACTGGCTATTTGTGCCCAATTTGTGATACCACTCTTTAAACGTTCTTAAAGTAATGTAGCGTAATTATTAGAAGCATGCTTTTGTGAAAATAAGGAAAGCAATGTATTGCCAAATTAATGCCTTTACGGCACAGAGCGAGCTAGAATCGAAAAATGCTGGCCAAGAATAAGGCAATTTTTTTGAGTGTGAACTTTGAAACTTCGCATTGCCATACCTCAATAAGTTCTGCATATAATATTTCCATACAGCGTATTATGTGAGCTCGTTTTCCTTAAATCGGAGGGTCCGAGAGAGGATAAGAGAAAGAAATATAACTTATAAGACATGTTGCATGAAGTGAGTATTTCACCAACAGAAGCTAATTCGGAGATCTGATGGAAGTGATGCAATAATTCAAATATTCAACTGTGATCACTTAAAAAATCATAATTAAGCTTAAGGGTTGATTATTTAATACTGTATTGATTTTTTCTCGACGATTCTACTAATTTCGGTTTGGTTTGAGGCTGAAGATTTTTGCAAAAATCTAAACCTGGCATTATTCGTGAATTTTGGTCAATTTTGACCACTTGTAGAATTTTAATAGGTAGAAATCAGCGTAAATAATTTGGTAGTAATAGGCAGGATTTATTCGAGAATTGCCAGTACTAAAGTCCGCACTCAAGAAAAGGATTTTTTGCCAGTTTTTTTCGATTCTAGCGCATTGTGCTGCGTAGTCAAGATAGCTCTACATTGTCTTTATTGATATGATATAACTGTAATAATGTACTCTCAGATATTCGAGGTATTCGCCTTTTTTCTGCCGTATACGAACGAAATTTTCCACGCCGCCGGTTACGCCGCGCCGCCGCCGACGATTAAGCAGTCAGCGTTCACGCCGTTACGCCGCCGCCGCCGGCTTCATTTTCCCCCTACGCCGCCGCTGACAAAAATCATAACGGCGCCCATGTCTATATGCAAGTAATTGGATAGCCCTTGGAAAGACTTCTTTAATCAAAACACGTATAATTGTGTATAGCATTTTATTGTAGCAGCTTTCTTAAAAACTCGTATTATTGTTTTCCTTCTTCAGGTAATGTCAGTAAATTGTGTTGTTTATCATCAGCTCTAAGGTTGCGGTCATCTTCGTTGCTAGTCTACTGGTAAGCTTTTTGATATCATACATTGCCATTGTATACCGATTTTCGTAACTAGTTTACCTAATATGCGCAGGGCTGGATTTTCCAATAGGCTAACTAGGCTTCAGCCTAGGGAATCAAGATCAAGTGGGGCCTACATTCAAATTGTTAGAAAAATTAAAATTACACTATTCTAAAAACAGTGAACACTAAAACAATGAACCGAAAATAAGGAGACATATTGATATATATCACAGTAATGATGTATTTTATTACCTCTCATGTAATTTACAAACTTAAAAATGGGAGGTGAAAGGGCCTCATAAGTAGAATAGCCTAGGGCCTCCTTTCATCTAAATCCGGCCCTGAGTATGCGTCTCGGCTTATTAGCATCATAAAGTAAAATTGTATGCAATGATACATTTGAACTATTCGACTCTTCACCTTGAGTCAGTTGATCGGATAACCTCTGAGAAGAATTGTTCTACATAAAAATATATTTTGGTCCTAAATACTGTGCCAGCCTTTTTACAAATGTACATTATTGCATTTTTTTCTTCAGGTAATATCAACTGATCGTGGTGGTGGCATCAGCTTGAAGGAAGCCTATGGTAAACTTCGGTGTGAGGCAAGTTCTAGTGAGTGCTTGTATATTATTCTTCATTTTCCTCTGTTACCGATATACGTATTAGTTAGCCTATTATTTATTATCCTTGGCTTGTCATGTTCCTCAAATGTATAATATCACTGCTCTGTCATCCTCTCGCAATAGTAAAAATCGTTGTTTAACCGATATTTTAATACACAGCTTTTTTAACAGACGTTCGTAAGCATATTAATAGGTTTTCCCTTTCGGTGTCCATCTGTCTTATTATGTACTCCAGAGCTAGGTTAAATACGGGGAGAGCCTCTCTCCTTGCTTCAGACCCTTCGATATTTCCGTAAGTTGGTTTTGGATAATTACCTCTGTTACTGCGTTCATCGTTACTTTGATTAATCCTATTAATTTGTGTGCGATTTTCAGATCAAGCAATATTTGATAAAGTTTTCTTCTATCGAGTCATCGTATGCCTATTTTAAATCTGTAATTAAATTTTAGACATTAATGTTATATTCCCAGGCTTTAATTTAATCTAACTGGCTTAACTTCTATAGAGATCGGCAATTACGTGTATCGTAAAATAATGTTTCTCTTATCTCTGTATCTTGTTTTCAACAGAATCCCTTAAAAATCTGCTGATATATCTAATTATTGTTTATTTAATTTATATTTTTGTGATGTTGTAATACTAAAAAGTCCTGAAAATACATTTTTGTTCTTTCGAAGACACCTAACTACTCATTAAAAATGAAAGGGTTTGATAGCAGTAGCGTATTTCATCTACCACGAACTCTACCGAAGAGAATTGATAACAATTGCTCTTCTGCTACCAATTATACAAATCGTACACAGATGCAATGTTAGCTCTCCTAGGGCCGCGTAACCATCTTTCAATTTTCTGAATTTCGTTAAATATTGAGATTTTTTGTCAAGCGACGGGTTTTCGTAATTAAATCTTTCTTTTTCGATATTCATTAAGATAATTTAACATGTGCATACGAGTACATGAGTGTATTGCCTCGAAGTTTGAGTTCGTGCAACGTCAGCGCGCACTAAATATTTAAGGATTGGAATGCACTGCTGTAAGCTGTATGTTGTTTTCTTGCAATTTTTTATTGCATAATTTTTTGGTATTTATTGAGTATTATGCTGATAAGTCAATTATCGATAATAATATTAATAAATTTAAGGAGATATTAGTAACTGCAGCTATGAACGATATATTGTGAAGAATCCAGTGTACAAACATACGAATACCAGTATTTAAGAAAGATTTTAAATTTTATGGAAGCGTCTGTAGCAACTGAGTTTTATTTATATCAACTTAATTGTTTGCTGACTATTTCTTGGGATAAATGGGCTTATAGTAGTTTTTTTAGATGAAATTGCTTTCTCTCGATCAATATAACTGAATGTGTTAAAAAAACATGATAAGTTTCGGATGTTTTTAATATAATCAATTTACATTGATAAATATTTAGCGATTGACGGAAATGGATTTAGTGAATATCGTAAAGATTTCCCAGATTCAGTGTTGGAGTTAAGCGGCGATTTGTAAAGCTGTATCAAATCTCCAACATTGTATTCCTTCTTTGAAAAGGTAAAGCAAGTTTATGTTTTGTTATACGCAGAATAAAAAAAGTAACGCATTGTGGTTTTTTCAAGTGCTTCCAATTTTTATACATTTACTATCTTTCTGCTATCGGTGTTTAATCTTTGGTTCTCTTTTGGCACTGTGATTGCATTTGTGTTATTTGATGAGCTCCATCTTTATGTTACGCATTTTAGTATTGGGGTACAAGTCAGCTCCATAATACACTTACTTTCTGCAAAGAATATTCTTCGTTGAGTTATATATATAGAATATATTTCTGTTTTTTGTGTTTAATCATCGTTTCCGAGAACCATTTTTCCCTTTCAGAAAACGTCTCCTAAAAGGTGGTGCTGCTTATCCAAATGTGATCATCGAATATATTTTTTATAATCTTTAAATAATTTCTGTCTTCATCGAAGAAAGTGTTCATTCAAAGGATATGAGATTGAATCTTTAGGTGACTTTGTAGACTTCATTATAATTTTATTTACATTGTTCATTGGTTTGGGAAAAATTACAGCCTGGAATTAGCTATCTACCAAAAATCATGAGGTAAGTGTTACGATCAAGACTGTACCAAGAGAATTATAAATTTGGATTTCCCCGCTGAGAATCAACGGGCACTTTTCACATAAAAGCGAAATATTTCAGAAAAGACTCCGAGAATAATTCGGAATTGATCGAGATGATGAATTGGTTGGTTGTACGTAAACGAATTGCGTACAAGTCTATGTAGCCATAAAAATATTATTCATGCGAAGAGTTTTACTGCTAACTCTCGAGTGGATGCTTTGAAGGATATAGTACGCCAATGATGTTAAATTAAATTTGGCAGATACGGTATTGAATTTCACTGTGTGATATTGTGAGTATCCCTTCATTATGATTTTAAGTCCAGCTACGTTTTGGTTTTACATTTCGATATTTTAATTATATATAAATCGGATATTATACATTGCATTTATCAGTTCTGTTTATTGGTGGCCAACTGAATACACCGCGCGCATGCATATTCGATAACTTTATAGCTCCTAAACATGATCCGGGGAATAATTTTCATTCGTAGAACGGACAAACCTCTCTTTAGAGTTAGGTGATGATATATTTATTTATACTTTACAAATAAATTTGTACATTAGCGGTTCTACGATAGCGATTTGAAAATATATTTACGTCTTTTTAAATTTGCTATTGACGAAGAACGCCTTATCGTGTAATATAAAGAGGAGCACTTGATCGAGAGCAAAGTAGAACTGTTGTCAACGGCTCCGTATTGGAAAAATACGCTAGGTTTGTGACCTTTTTTCCTTTGAGTGGGTTTCGCATGTTGAGCTCATTACTTGAAGAATTTTTGCGTCGAAGAAGTTAGGTAAACAGCGTGATATGAATCTTTCGTCATCCCTAGTAAATTTTGTAGGCAGCCCATCGAGGTGGACGCAACGAGCAGCACCTGACGCATTTAACGGAGCTAAGTTCTGTTATTGTTTCCTTTGAAATACATTGGCATTATTACCTACAATCCTACCCTCTACTGGCGAATCGAAAAAACTTCGGTTAGTCAACAGCGAGCATTTAACGCGCGAGGACTTAATCAGTTAGGACAGCGCAGGATTTCTACCCTCCATTAGCTTGTAAGTATTCATTTTAAAATTTTAGTGTCAACTATTAAATGAATGATATTTAGGTTGTTCTATCTTGTATGAAATTAGTTAATATTAGACATATGTGAGTAGATCTTGTGAAATGAATTCTTGATTGTGAAATTACGTGATATTATCATTTCCTATAGTAGTACTAGTTTCCAACTACTATCACTTATTCTTAACATTAATTTGAAGTATGCATATTTTCTCAATGTGTTCTTACGGATAAATACATGAGCTGGAGACTCAACAATCGTCTTAATCGCCAGGGGGATGGGTTGTTTACGACCTCAAAATTTCGACAAAATATTCACGTACTTTATCAAAATGTGCGCAATTTCGAATCGAAAACGATATTCCACGACCATATTAAAAATCTTTATTTTGTTTCCCTTCTTTTGGTGCTTGATTCGACTTTCTAGGGCCATTACTTCTAATTTAATTTTGTAAAAGAAATGAACCCTGCTACGAAAAAAATTACCTCTACGTGTATTTCTTATGGAAACGTTTTAACCCGTCTTGGTTCGAACCGTGGACCTTAGGGAAATAAAAAGTAGCCTATACTCTGCGCGGAGTCGACTTTTAATAATGTAGAAAATTCCAAGTTTTGCGACTCTCGGTTCTCGAGTTTTTAGCGAACATACACACACACTATTTTATATACGTATATAGATTTACGAAAAAACGTGTTTTCACACTTTTTGTCGTAACAACTACCCAAAATCTCGGAAGTCATGACCTCTCCGATAGTTTGCGCTGAGAATATTCCCATGAAAGATTCTCTTTATCGAATATACGCCGATTGTATAGGTATATTATGGAAACGGATATTGAGGTCATCCCACACCTTTCCGAATTTCATTAGGAAAATAATCGTTTATTACTTAATTTATTTATATGCTTGCTTCACTAAACATTTGGCTCTGTTCGTTTATCTTATATTACGAAATTTTTAAATTTATGAAAAATACTGCAAGTATACCTTGAACCTCCAGCATGGGAATCTTAGGGAAGCATACCATTTTCTTCTTACCTGGAGATAATAATTACTACCTATTTTCAGCTATTTTGTAACCAAAGCCATTACGATTTTTAATCACTAATTAGTGATTAGGCCCACTGTGCACAGCATTTCTTGGGACTAGAGAACTGTGTTAGTGATAGTACAATTGGGTATAGCTAAAGCGATATCTCCAATGCTGTTGGGGAAATGACAGTAGCACTCAATTCCAATGAAGTCCTGGCAAAATAGATTCTTTTGCCCTGTTGCCAGGGAAAAGTAATAAGGTAATCTGGTAATAAGTAAACAGTTTGATATTTTTTGTTAGAAATTTATTTTTTATAATGATCCAGGAAATCGAGGAACCTGTAAAGAAAGAAAACACAAGTATCATTACAAATAAATTTTCTAAAATAAAAAATTAGCAAATTTTTCTCTATTCAGGTATTACCAATCTTCCCTAAATCCCTATGTGATTGGCTAAGTTGATCAAAGGCACAGTGCCATCAAAGCCCCAAAAGATGAATAAATATATATATTCCTCAACAGTCCAATCATTAAATCAATGAAATGATAGTAAAAATAAGATAAAAGGTCAATAATTATGTAAAATCCATCCAATTAAAATTAAAGAGGATCAACAGTAAATGTTTATTGATAATTCCATAGTAATAAAATGGCCATTTATTTTACAAGGTGGCCACAGAACGGGATGTTAAAAAATCAAGGTCATTTCAAGGTTTTTCCAGATCAGGTCAAGAATTGTTCAAGGTCAAAATACAGTTTTGGTTTTTATTCAATTCTTCAATTAAAATTTGGAATTTATTTCAACAAAAACAAGGTATAACTTTCAAACTTTGCCCGGAAATTAATGTTCACGCAAATCAGCGGCATGAATGGTGAGGGTTGTTTTTGCATAGGCAGCGCTGGTGCCAGAAATTGAATGAGTGGTTTATTTCGGATTGAACCAGGATAACGAGTCGGATCAGGATTTTTCAAGGTTTTGCAAAAAAATCAAGGCGTTTTAACATTTTCTTAAGGTCAGCAAAAATTCAAGGTTTTTTTCAAAGTTCTCAAGGTTTGAAGGTCCTGTGGCAACTCTGTTTTAGTAACTATTCCTAGATTTATGATTCAGACAATATTATTTTTAATTGCTTTGGTGGAGCAACCATGAGTCCTGTATAAGAAATGAGTGAATCATGGAGGCAGTGTTGATGGATGTGAGAGCAAGCAGTGGGCTGTGCTGGCTACGGGGTATTTAGTTATTTATCATAAGCTTTTGTTGATAGAATGTACTTGTCTCCATACGATATAGATGTCTAAAAGACTCTCATAGTAGTAGTGCTGTTAACCCTTAAAGTGCATCAAGGGACATTTTCTTCAAAACAACTTCCATTAACTCCTAACGCTAAGTCGATTTATAATGATTATATAAACAAAAACAAACCATGATGTACTTACTGATCTTCATTTGTTAAAAGAAAATATCAAAATATATATTAAATTTTTGTAAGTAAAAATGCATGTGAAGAAATGTATATAATTTGCGAAGAATAAATATGCGTCAAACTTGTTTTCTAAATATATTTGACTTGCTGATGATTAGTTTGCAGGGCTTTACATTTTTACTTTTGGCCATAATTTTATTTCTTGACGCAATTTGTTTTATATGATATCTACATTAATTAGACTTACCAAAAATTAGTTTCAGTAAGAAATAATTGTGGTGAGTTGCGAGAGTTTGTGTACAACAAGTGTTAAGCAGGTAGTTTCACTTATTTACCCCTTGGTGGTTAAGGGTTAAATTTTAGTTTCGGCGTATAAGTCGATCCCTTGTTTTCGAGAGATTTCTTTAGGCTTCAGAGGTCGACTTATATGCCAGCATATACGGTAGATAAATTTATCTCCAATTCAAAGCTGATGTTATTTAGCCGACAAAATAAGTGGCCATAATAAAAAATCATTCACACACATAAAAAATATTCCACTTATATTATAATGAATCAAATAGAATGAACTACTTTGGAACAGTTCAGCAACATCCACAAAAAAATGTTCCTTTTCAGCATTTTTACACTATTTTAATTCTTACCATTAAAGAAAGATTTAATTAATTATCACTAATGCCTTTCTTTTGGGAAAATTAATTTAATTATTGATTACTGATTCCATTTCACAAAAAGTAATCATTTCCTTACAATCTATGATAATTGTAATTGGACCATGTAATTTAATTACTTCCAATGTGGTCACACTTAAATTAACTTCCAATTAAATGGAAACTGCTATTCCCTCAAATCCCCACTATAAATGAAGGAGATATGCTAAAAGGAGAAATGTTTGTTTCCTCCAGAAGGGACGAGGAACAAATATTTTGCATGCATTATATTTATTTTATTAACTGAGCTTATGCAGTTTATCTTTTTTAAGATCATTTACACCATAACACTAATTCTGGAATTTTGATTTAATCAGCCAATTTTAGAGTATTGTAACGGATCAGCCTGCGTGCTGGTAGCCATGACGTGGTCGCTGTGACAGAGTGATATTAGCGGCGGTATGTCTCTGTGAGTAAAAGCTTTTGGACAAATGAAAGATCAAATTAAGGGGGAGTGAACTCTGTGTGAGAGGGGGGTAGGTGATAAGAAAAGAGGAACAGCAGTAGGAATTGAAGAGAGGACTTGAGGATTGAAGGGCAGTCAAAAAGGAGATAGCTGGAGGACTAATTGGACTGTCCTTGTTTCTGAGCAGTTCAATTGTGGTTTTTTTTTCCTAACATTGCTTTGATTTTGGAATTGACTGTAGCTTTTGTTAAATATTTCTACCGATTTTTTTCTGTCTCTCGAAAATATTGCCATAATTTCGCAGACGAAATGCGGGAGAAGGGGACTGCCTGGTAGGGTGATGTATGACAGGGACTTCGTGTGCCCCGGGACCGCCACAGAAACCGTGAAGGCGTACTAGGAGCCCTAAAAAATCTTGGATGAACTGCAATGATATGTTTTATTTGTTTTTTATATTTATATATACATACATACAAAAAATTTATAAGGTATTGGTATGATTATTTACAGTAATGTGATTTTTTTCTTTTATTGGTATTATTAATTGATTGTATTATTGATGGCATGTGTATTAATTACTAATTGTATTTTTTTATATATTGAGATTAGCTGCCACCAGACTGCTGTCTAACTGCGGCAAAAATTGTAAAATAAATAATTTTTTTTGACTAGTTATTTTTGATGCCTTTAGCTATTAAGCATGTTTGATTTAATTGGATCTCTTTGCGCTTTTTAGATGTTATATGTCAACGCTCTTTACTAATCAAGTATCCGGGTGAGTGAGCGTTACAGTATGAAATGCTTGAAAAAGTAGATACTCCAGATGCATTCACTTCTAGGGGACAGAGTGCCTATGTATCAAGAAGTGCTGATGCGGATAAAGAGCTTAATATAAGAGTGAAAAGGGTAAACAACAGTATGTGTAATGATCAAGAACTTCTCGAAAAGAAGCTGAAAGCTGCAGAATTAGACAAAATTAAAAGCAGCAGCACTGAAGCTGCAGAAAGAAGTGTTTAAGTTAAAAACAAAACTGGAAGGAAAATATCAAAAGATTACAGGTAAACAAGAACATATCTAAGCATACCATTCTTTAACTAAATTTTATATACTATATTTATGAAATTGATAAGTACTAAATTGAAATTGACAATAATACTTCATCATTGGAGGAAGATGATTAATTAATAACAATTTGGATAAAGTTTCAAAGAAATCACTATTACAAATTATTGTTACTTGCATTAACAAATAAATTGTTCATATATACTGAAATAGGTTATTTCTAAAATCTTTAGATCTAAAAATTCCTTAAACTCATGTTAATTGCAATCTTCTTAATTTATTTCAAGGGAATAGTGATCATAATGTTAACAGATTCCTTTCTATATTGTAATATGGATTGCTATTTCAAATCTGAAACCAGTTAATGCCAAATTCTCCAATATATTTTGGATTTTTCAATCTTATTAATTCATCAAATTTGATTTTAGTATTTTTTGAGTATTTAACTTTTTCTCACAGAGTCCACCAAATAATATTCACTTTTTCCTTCTTATTGTAATGAAAATTAAATTTAGGATATACTGTTACATAAAGTTAAAGGTTCATATCTAAAGTTGTCCAAAACCAATTATTACAGCCAAAGTCAAAACCAGGTTATAGTGTCAAAAATAAAGTAGGTTATTATAAATTTTGATATTTAGTCCTTCGTGTAAGTTCTGAAATAATATTCTTGAAATGGATTTTTATTCATCAAATTTAAAATTAGCAGTTCTTGAATATTAAATAATAAAAATAATGTACTAAAACTAAAATCAATAATGCACTTAAGTACATTAGAAGTTGATGCCAAAGAATTTAAACATGCAGAAGTTAAATTCATGAATGGCAAGGTTAGTCAAATAAAATAATGAAAATTTAATTTTCAATGTAAAATAGAATAAACATTTATAATTATAGAAAATGGCAATTGACAAATGTAGCTCTATCCAATGTTTCTCTTCCATGGGGAAGATGGTGTGCAGGAACAGGGACTATATGAGCAAGCAGACCTTTGTACTTCAAGGACAGGATGTTTCAATTGTACAACAGTATTATATAAATTAATACAGTCCCTTTCAAAAAAAAAGTTACCAGTATGGACGCAACCCCCTTAACAGACATAAGACTCAATGAGAGCCAGTCTATGAGGGTCTCTGCTTTTAGCGTGCATTTCGTCTTTCTCCTTTCGCATTTTTTTAGGTTATTGTGATGTTTTTTTTAATAAAGGCAAAAATTCATTGATTTGGATGCTTTATAAGCAATATAGTACTATAAAGGAAGTAAATTCAGATTTCCTAAAATCGGCTGAAATCTTACACGTAATACACTATTCTTCAAAAATATTGGACAAGAAATACTTTGCTTGCCCATATTTTCTCCTAACGTAAAAATCCTCATCAATGGAGGTTTATAAAGGGCATTGTTATTTTGTTTCACGCTAGCAGAACGAACTTTATCGTAAAAATTAATAAATGATGATCTAAATATATGATAATTAAGAAAGAATGCACAACTATGAATTAGGTAAAAAGAAGGGGAAATTAGAGACAATGTAATGAGAATAGAAATGGAGTAATAATGAAAGAATACAATAACCCTTAAACGTCGAGCGTCGTAGTGACTACGTTGCGGCAGCCTACCTTAAATCTTAATTTTTTTATGGATTATAATATATCTCGATCTTATAAATTTTGGTGCCATTAGTATGAAGAATAATAATTGGGCTTTTTGAAGTGACAACAGCAGCTATTTATTTATGTTGGAAATTTTATTTTTTTGCGTTTTAGTAGTACGGAATTTATGAGGTTTGCCTTCACTCTCCAAATGTTTGGTACTTCACATTTTTCTTGAGAGATGTTTTTGCGGCAGCCATGAATGCTTTTTTTCCGATGAAGGAATTCATGCTGATTGGAATAATACAAAAGCCACACTTCATTCATATTTTTCCATCAAAGGATTTTGAATTTGGTCCTATTCCTCGATTGTAAGATGATTGATGAGTACTATGAGGGTTTTCAACATTTTATTCCGGGTTTACCTCTTACATATTAATTTGAGCAGCCGAAGAATCTAGTTTCCTTGTCCAGGCCTCAAGTGATAAGATGCAGCTTATATGCTTTTGACTGCCCTTGCAGACAAAATTAGTTCCTTCTAAGTGTTTTGAAAAACACTTTTGATAATGATTTGTCTTGAGAAAGAAAGAAGAGCAAAAGATATCTAGCAGTCTGGCCCAGGCCATGTTTATTGGGGTTAGAAGGATAAGAGACTCGTGAGAAACTACTTTTGCTTGACGAAGGGAAAGATGATTGGAGGTTGTAAGCACATAACGATTTTTTTTGCCAAAAATCATACCAGACTTTGATGAAATCGTAGAATTAAGAAATCATGAAGTTATAAATACAAAACTACGAAAGCTAAGTGAATTATGAAAATAAGAAGTAATGAAGGTAGAAATAAGAAAAAGGCTTTAAAATTAAAAGTAAATTGGAGTTGTGATAATTAAGTAGTAAATTATTTATTAAGATTAGCTCAAAATTGTACTATAGGTGAGCCTCTGAGTCTTGATCTCTGCCCCGCCCATGAGGTATTTCTGGGGGATGAGGACAATAGCGGTGGTATGTCCAGATTTCGGGCGGGAAGCCTCAAAATCCGTACAGCGTTGCATTTACAGATGTCAGTTCGTCCTCCGTGTTGGTCGTTCCGTTCATATTATTCCGTTTTTTAAAATCACAGTTGCTTACTTTATTACAGTAATGGTAAATTATTTTTTTTTCCAATGCCATGGAAACACGCGTTAGTAAATCCAATTTTGAAAAACACTAAATTGAATTCTGATGATTTCCGACCCATCCGTTTCCTCCTGGTTTCATCTAAGTCCTTGAAAAACTTGCGTATCATCAAATTACTGAATATCTTCATAATAATTGGATTTTTGACTTCTCACAATGAAGTTCTTCTCGACCTGAAGTCGCATAGAACCACCACAGCATTAGTTAAAATTACTGATGACATTCGAAAATCGATGGATAATAGTAAATAACCAACCTTGATCTTACTGGATTTAAGTAAAGCCTTAGATTCTGTTAACGCAGACATATATTAAAAATTAATCTATACTAAACACTGTTAGCATCATTTGACCTGCAGATATATCTCGGTTCTACAGTTACCTGTTTTTCTGAATGTGTTCAGCATGTGAACCATGACCTCCAACAAATACGCAAATGTAGCAAGGAAATTTTTTCAAGATAAATCCATTAAAATTGCAAGCCATCATTATCGGGTATCCCAATTTATTAAAAAGAACAATTGGAAATATTAATGTAAAGCTCATCTTGAACAATACTGAGCTTCCATTCTGTAAAGCTTTTATTCATAACGGTGGTTGCATAAATATCTGAGGGAATGAATGTAAAAAAGTTTATTCTTAGATTCATTCCCTCAGATGCTTAGGAAGTTTCCTAATGCCTTCTATTAAAATGCAATTGGTAAATTCAATCCAAAATGTTATCGCAAGAACTAGCTTCTAAGAGGCAAGTGCCTAAAATGCATCTGTTCATTTTATATTTAACTTGAAAAGTATGACCATATTTCCGATGCATTTATGAAATTATGTTGGATTTAACTAGATCATTGTCAAAGAATTCATGCTTTAACGTCAGCTTTCAGCATCTTGCAAACAAAACTGCGGAATATCTCTTTTCTGAATTTGTTGGCTTAGTATCTGCCCACAATTGCAATACTAGAGGGAAAAATACCTTATATGTTGAATTATACCAAAGAAATCTTATAAATTACCAAATTAATGCATTCCGACTTGTCTCGCTGTCATGTTACTCTGCCATGTTAATGCCACTTAGGTCGATTTAAGTAAGTGATTTTAATAACAATAATGAAAACAAATCCTTCCAAACATGCAATGTGAACCTACATAGCATACTATGTCCTCCATCGTTATTTTCTCTCTCTATTCTGGAGGCTCGCTTGCCCGAAACGTGGTGTCTGTTGGACAAGCTGCCCCTGTAAGTGGTAACTTTTTTTGTAGGGGACTGTACATGAGAGAATGACCTGTACACCAGTTCTTAACATTATACCTAGGCATGGAAATCTTCTATTCCAAACTCCAAAAGTTCTCTCAACTAAATTTCTAGCATGGGCAGTATTGTTCCTGATAATTTCCAATTTTTGTTACTTAGATAATTCAATACTTAGCAACATTTTTATTTTATTCTAATATGAGAAATAGTAATCCGATGACAGTCCCTGTTAAAAACTATCAATGAAAATAGCTATTAAGAAAGTATACTTACAGCCCACCTCTGTTCAGATGGTGTTCTAGGGTTAAGCTCAAAGCATATAGAGATATGATAAGAAGGGATACAGACTATTTCCTAACAGAATCCCAGATACCATATTTACTCAAAAATAACGTACTCTCTTTCGGGTCCTTTTTCGGTTCAAAAATTGGGGTGCTCATTAGAATTGACTGTGCAACAGATTTAGACACAATACTACTTGGGCACAAGTCCCTTAGCGCAGGGTTGATGGTGGTTCTATATAACTCTTCAAACGTTACGCCAATGCGCTATCAATGTTTCCATTTTAAGAGCCCCTGAAGACTACACTGTTGGCCAAAAGTTTTTAATTGAATTGGAAATGGCTAGCCCATCTAACTTTTTAAATTACCAATATTGAATTGGTTAATGTGCACACTTAGGTTTAATTAAAGTTTTTAAGCATTGTCACAATAAAAGAAACAAATTTAACAATCAACATTTACAATGTCTGTCTGCTACGTATTCTGCAAACATTGTGCAATCTATTAAGCAGCTATATAACTAACTGTATATGCATGACCTGGATGGTGTTCCAAGTTTTTTCCAAGTATTTTTAAAGTTAAGCCATGTCTGATGAACTGCATATCTGCTGAATCATGTAACTTGAATCTGTGTAATTCAGGGACTCACTGTGTTAGAGAATTAATTTCTGCCATATTGTTTGTTATAGAAATTTCTCGGAATGCACTCTAAGTGTACCTACAACGATACTCACTAGGTGAGTGCATACATCACTTATTCAGTGACTAAAAATTTGTAGCGACCACTCAAGTGTCATCTTAAAATTCGGCTCTTAGTAATTCAAACAGAAACAGTAAGGTGGAAAAATACAAGAACTACAAGCAAAATTGCTTCAAGACTACTTTGCCATTTCACATTTAACACTTGAAATAGATGTAGGATATACTACTAGATAAACTTTTAGCAATTCATGGCTAATATTATGAAACAATGCATAGTTGAAGTAACTAATGGATAAGATGCCACCTTGAGATGCAGAAAGTTGACTTTTTTCATTTAAACACAAATGTGTACGGGTTTTAGTAACTTCAAGAACCAAATATCTTTTCTGTTTACACCTCATTAAACTGGATGTTAATTGAGTCTTGGATAAACAAAAGTCCTTTCCAATTGCCACACTACCATATTAGTAGTCTAGTAGTTGCAGCTTGATGACATAAATATTTCTACTAGAACTGTGATCTCATGGCAAAGATAACTGACTTTAATATCTAGAAATACAGATGAAAGATAGCATTTAAAAAATTGGCCATATAAACTTCATGCTCATAAACCTCATCCTTCTTCAAACATTTCACATTATTTAAGTGACTTCTATTAATTGACTAGGTTACTTTTGTGACACTTTTAGCTTCAGAAATTGCTTGCAACCCAGTAACAAGCAGCAGGTATTTTTATTCTATGAGAATTTAGTTAAAAAGTGGTCTAATGCATTTTCATTATCTTTAAGTCAATTACATTACATGCAGTTGTCTCAAGAGAGCTTTAACACTTACCTTCAATCTCCTTTTGTTTCTTTCTTTCTTGGATCGCGATGCATCTTTAAAAAGAGAGAACACATGTATTATAAATTGATAGCTAATTTATGTCCACTCAGGTATTACCAATCATCCCCAATTACCAGGGTTATTGGCTATCTGGATGGAACTCACTTGGCCAACAAAGCCCCAAAAGACAAGGAGAGCCCTACCTTTCCGCCACCCGCAGCATTAATACGCTGTTTTGCAAGCATAAATGGAGATAAATAAAAATTAATAACATAGATATTGGCATGTTAAGTAATATTACTTTACAAATTATTATTTCTGTTATCCTTGCAATCACAATGGTGTAACTCATATTCCAATCAAACGTTTTTTTTGGAGTTTAGCAGAGGTTTACAACATTGTCCATTGTTAGAACAAATGTAAATATTTCGACAATTTTATACAAATATACAAATACAAATTGCAAGTTATTACTGTAAAAATTAACTGAGTGACAATCGGAGAAAGAAGGGCCATCGGTTTCCAAGCACAAAAAAAGGTTACTTTTTTTCAAACAAAGTACAGGAAAAGTAAAGCTATGGCATGTAAAAATTCTAAACGCATACTAATATATGTAGAAATGAATGATTTATCAGCTGATGTTTATTTCATTAATATCGGTGGACTCTACTGGAAGCTATAGCTTCTCAAACTCAATGGAATAGACTTTTTTTATACAGACAATAGAAGAGGCATTTTTCTAGAAAGAACCTGTTGAAATAGATGATTTTATATGAGGTGGAAGGGTGCTCCAAAACATAATGGCAGTTACAACAAGAAATGAAGCTGTTGGGCTATCAAGCATCGGTCATTTGAGGTAGACCCATACAGAATTGATACAGGAAGAATGGGCAGTCAGCCAAAGGATAATTAACTGTCAAAATCCATAAGTTAAATTTTTATTTATATGTAGGTAGGCAGACAGGTTAAATTAATATATTACATTTATTATTGTATATTATGAGCACCTATTCTTAAGGTCATTTGAACATGGGGTGGAACTGGAGGAAGATGGGACCAAGGGAAGGATGATATCAAGAGTACTTACTCTATCAATATCTCATCCATAGTACTCGACATTTGTGCTACCGAAGCTGCAATACTGGCAGCTGCCTCGGTATGCCTGGCAACTGCCTCGGTATGCCTGGTAGCTGCCTTGGTATGCCTGGCAGCTGCCTCGGCCATCCTTTCTGAGGCTTGGATCCTTCGCTCCTCCAGCGAATCATCATCTAAGGAAGATTAGTCAGTGATAAAAGTTCAATAGCATACAGTCTATGCATTCAAGATTTTATGTATTCTAATTATTCAAGTCTAGAACACAAATATCCACTAAGTTCTGATAAAAAGCAATTCCTTCCAGAGTACTGTATGTGCAAAATATTTTCTGAAGTGTATAAAGTCATACCAGCATTTAGTAGCCAATAGTAACCGTGGTAAAATATCTTGGTAATACCCTGAATCCCTTTCCCTCTATTGTTTACGGTTCCGACAACTGCGAGCAAAGGATACTAATTTTGATCACTGAGAACAGCTCCTGGTAAAATATTTTACAAGCCTTTCTTAAACATTTTGCACCATCCTTCAGTATGACCAAAGGGCAACTAAGAACACGATTTTTAAGTTTATGTGTGTATAGTATGTTTGTATGTTTTAAGTATACATGAATTTTATATCCATGCGTTATTTAGTGTGTATGACTCTCCTGAGTCCTTTTAGCAGAATTAGCAGATTCCATCCTTAGATATTACCATAGCATTCAAAACGAAGTTCACTTGCAATTTCTTTTCCTCAATACTTGAATTAACATGAAGGTATAGGGTTCATCTCCAATCTTTATGTGGGAAACTTTATAAAACCTTGTCAAAACTCATGTTAAAAAGAATTGCTGTTATCAAGCAAAGTTATTTATTTACAGAAATTTACCTTTTTGCATGTACATACTTCCTCTTACAAGGTGGTGGAGTAGAAGAAGGGGTTGCCTGCAGGTCACAAAGAGGTGCACTCTCACTGGAAGTGGACGACACATGTGATGCATAAGCATCAACCACTTCCAGTGTGTACACCTCTACGACTGCAGAGCTATCAGAGTCAAGTTGCAACTGAAATAAAACAATGTTGAGTTAAATATGCAGTCTCAAAATTTGATTGAAAAGTACAAATGAGAAAAAGTATAAATGTAAAAAAGTATAAATGAGAAAATCTGGCTCTTACCTCAGCGGCTTCCACTGGCCATTCTCCCTCATTCCCACTCGCCTTTCCCGAGAGACTAAGAAGTCTCCCTTCTAAATTGGAGAGGGGTGCGACCCTTAATGGGGGTCTACCAAGGGAATGACGACGGAGCTTGGCAGCCTTTACCTTCACATCGCCCTTCCAGCACTATTATCACAATAGCATGAATGCACAAGTAAGGATAATAATAATAGTAGTAGTCTTTATATAGCAAAGCTATTCACACAATATATATTGTCACTTGAATAAGATCAAAACTAAGTATACAAAAGTACAAAGAACGGATTACAGCAGTTTATTCCTGTTTACAATCCACTTTCTTGCTTCATACTGAAAGCCATTCATAGAGTGAGTAGCCTTTACGTGACTTTACAATGAATTATATAATACTAATCATTTAAGAAATATAGAATTTTGAGAAATAGCCTTGCTCACATATGGTATGTGAAAGAACTCTTTTGTTCACGTGTCATGGCCATGAGTATCAAGATTGTTGTCATTTATTTCAAATAGGAAGCTAGCCACCCAATTTTAATTTTATGTATAAATTTTATGACTTCTAAGTCTAACATTTGTTGGATGTTGAACCAGTGTAACTGCCCAAGAATTGCATCATTTTTTTCACATTTGAGGATAATTTTCAAAGCTCTATTTTGTAATATCTGTCGCCTTCTTCCACCATACACTTTCATCGTATACAAGATAGTCGCACAAGATCGAAAGTGCGCCAGAACAATTACATTATAAATTTTCTTCACACTTCCGTGAGATAGGAACTAATTATTGATAAAAGGCCTATTTTTTTTGTATGACTAAAAGATGATGAGTCAAAATGGTTGGAAGTAATTCATTACCTTCGCCGATTTCTCCACCTCCTTCGTCGCCCCACAGGAGCAGGAATTTAACTGGCTGCACAATTCTTGCCATAGCTTCTCTTTCCTGTGGACACCCGAGGGGCCCACCAGCTTATTGAGGGCTAGCTCCTGATGCTGGATCATGAATTCCAGCATCATCTCCCTCTACTAGCTAGTTATTGTTACTCGTAGGCTAAGATCTTTTAAACGCAGCATTATAAATGGTAAATTTCTACTTATAAATTAAAAAAATCTCCGTCAGCAATATAAATGCATTTTTAATGTTTTAATCAAGTTATTAATAAACACCTCAGTAAATTTTGCGAAAATTTTCATTGATACAACATAATTTAAAACGGGAACAAGGGAAAAATTTTGTTTTGTTGCCATGTAAATCTTCTTTGCCTGTTCCCCAGCATGCTCACATTTTTTTTGTTTAAAATTGTCCTCTTCAGTTATTTTTCTCCACTGTACTGACTTCTAATTACATATGTCTACATTCATCTGGAGAAGTATGTAAAAGTTAATTATGATTAAGCCAGAGAAGTAAATGTTTGTTTTAATAGTAATATCTGATGATTTTTACTGCCTTTAAAGTATTCAGCCTGAAGACCGGTTGGTACTTCACCTCCTCCAAAATAAGTTACTAAGAGCTTGCAGAGAGGAATGAGGTTAACTAAGCACGATGAGGAGTGAGGTAGTTGTCATTGCATTCCTCACTGAGCCAAAATGCTATAAGTGGAACATGCCCACACAAGTGACGAACAATTACTCTATGAATAACACTTTTCTTGGCATTCCGTAAGGAGATACCTTGATTAGTGAAATTATTTACTCATACCTTGGTAGCTTTCATATCATCACATCCATGATTAACACTGGGACAAAAAAAAATGAAAGATATATTTTTCTCAATCTTGTACCACATAACAAATGAAAACATTCTATTCATCAGATAATGGTTGCAGGAATGGATGATTTAAAAAAAAATGCAAAAAACTGAAGTGAATAAGCACATGGTTACAAGTGATATGCTGTGAAATAAACACAAGGTAAAGCCATGTAACATCAGGCATGCCTATAGTTCTTTCACGTCCTACTTGATAATATATACATATTTTATTTTCAAAACTTGAAATGAAACTTTTTCAGTCTTTTTTCTATTTTGCATCTAAGTTTTAGTTTATAAAGATGACATAAATCATAATTTTTTAAATTCGTCATTTTGTCAAAATCTATAGTTGAGTTGTTTTATGGTGTGATTGAGGGCCACTACCAATACTGCCATTACAAAGAAGCAGTGTACAGTGTAAGTTTAACACATATAAAACACTCTTAAATTATATTTTTCAATAATTCACTTCCTAATATTAATATATATCTTAAAGGGGTAGCTATCTCTATGCTCCAAAGAACCCAGGATGGGTAATTATTATGTACATCATAATTCTTTATGTTTAATACAACAAATGATGGTACAAGTAATGAGTTAATAATAAATTTATTAAATATATTTGTCATAAATACTTTTTCAGAAATTGCCAATAATTGAAGCATTATTTCAAACCTCTAGCATTTCATAAAATATTTTTAAATGCCAACTATCAAAACTGACGATGATTTATGTACAGCTTAATTACATTAGATAATAATATTCATAGTTGCTTTGTCTTTTGCATTATTTGACAAAGTTAATGGCACCCAGCTATATTATCATAGTTTTTTCTAACTGTTACATCAACTTCCTAGAAATTATTACTAACATTTAAGGCTAAAATTTATACTTTCGTTGTAATTTTGATTAAAAGGCAATTAAGAAATGTATGTCATGGCTTTCAAAAATAGCGGAAGTCTTAATTTCACCAAGAGCCCCATGACTATTTTACCCCTGTCGATAAAATTAGCATCAGCAGTAGTTCTAGAAATAGCATGTTTTTGATTTAGAGTGCGCTTGATCTTAATCAAAAAGAAATTTATAAACACTTATTTCTATAATGGCAGTGAGTACTTCAATCCACCTCTAAATTTCCTGGACATCAATCATGCCATAATAACAAATCTTCAATGTCTACCTCTCACTAGGTTACAGACTAGTGTGTACTTGAAAAAGCTACAATTTTAGCACAATCTTTTAACAGGACAAAATCCAGTATGAAATAACCATTTCGGGTAAAAAGGCAAATTTAAAAGGGGTTATTTCAATTAAATATGTAGCAAAAAATTAAGCTCAGATTATCAATAATGAAATAAAAATAAAAGGCTTCAGGACTATTGAGAGCTTTAAACAGCTTCCAGTTACTTCTGCAAAAAGTCACTAATATCAATATAGTGAGTCAAACAAACCATATATCAATATTGAGTCAAGTCAAGCTCAATGAGGATAATCACAGCCTTAATAAATAAACATTGATATAGTCAACCCAGGGGTAAGTTCAAATAAAATAACAAACCAATACCATTTTCTGGAACTCTTAAAACCTTTGAGTGATGAATCAACATATCAATTAAATTACATAAATATTAAACTTTTGCTAACAGGAAATAATTTCAATAAAAACATGCTATAAATTTAAAACTATGAAAAATTTATACAAAATGTCAGTAATATAATTAATCACAAACATGCTTCCATGGACACAAGTAAAATGTATAACAGATGTGCTCAATCATTTGAGTCTTACCCAAAACCCATTTCACTCAACCAATTAGCAGGCACAGACAAATCTAGACCTTATAGTAAGTTTCACTTTAAAAACATGTAGTTGAGCAAGATCACATCTTGATTCCCGCAAGTTGATCTTCGATCACTTAGGAGATAAACTCAATACGTCAATTGCTGAAGCATTTTCAAGAGTTTCTTTAAGTAATTGTCAGGTTTTCAATCATCATCTTCTTGTCTTAGAGTGACTAGAAGCCTTCTTTCCAATTGTTTTACTAAATATTGCATTGGATATGGCAATAACAGGTGAAAATAGCCGAAGGGGACAATCACTGAAATGAATAAATATACACGCGTTAGAATAGTTTTCCAGACCTCTTTCATACACAAATTATTTATTATATCATTAATTTTACTCACCAGACGCCAGTCACAGGCTCTGCTTCATTTCCACTTATAATAAATAATGGAAATAAGATGGAAAATACACAACCACTGTAATAATAGAAGTATAATTTTAATATTTATTTTCTGCAGGAAAATTAATTGTTATAAATTGAAGTATATATACTGTCTTCGCATATATTACTAATCAATTCTCACCTCACTATATAAGAAGATGGAATGGCTGTCAAAACAGCCAGAGGTAGACCAAAACCAACAAAATAGGGCCAATTTCCCTCGAGGAAAGTTAATCGCTTGTGAAGCTCCCATCCCATGTTAAACCACTTGTACTCAAAAGCATATAAGGAGTAAAGCAGGCACATGTGCACTAAGCACACTATATCTCCAACTGGAGCAATGGGTAACATACTGACAAGCATGCTCTGAAAAGTAAAAGAAGTTACATCAAAGTATGATAGCATCCTAAATTCTTACAACGATAATATCTACAGCAATACATTTAATCATATCTAAAACATTACATTTAATGAAATATTGTTTCTTTATGGATTAGTGTATTCTATATTTGACTGTCCATATATTTTAAAAACAGTAAATTTTAAATTTCTTCAATGTAAAACTAGAAGTATAAATGTAGCTTATGTTAATTTTGATCGTGATAATTATTATTTAATTCCCTTACGGCCAGAATGATGAGGGAGCTAATAACTTACCAAATTCTATAAGTATATACTTTTTACATTAAAACAGTAATTTATATTTTATTTAAGAAGTAATGAAAATATTCTACTGTATATTTTTTAACTGTATATTGTAGTTTTTTGGTATTTTATTGGATTATCGTAATATTTGTTACATCTTGTACTACTATAATTTTTCTTCTAAATTAATTTTTAAATATATTTAAAAATATTTTATTTAAAAGTGATAAATATATTCTTGAGATTGTTCATTTTTGTATAATAATCTTATATAAGTTTTATTAATATATTCTAATTGTATAATTAATACATTCTAATTGTATAATTAATATATTCTAATTATAAAATTCGAATTAGAGTATTTTAGCTTTTTGATAAGGTTAATCATCTACTACCTTTTTATAAACAGTGATTTTTTTACTATTGTTTATCTTGGGGTAAATTTAGGGAATTTTGTTTTGATTATTCTAATTTGCAACCTTAAATAGACCCCCGGCTCGATAAGTAAATAAATTATCGTAGCATCAAAAGTTAAATAATTCAGAAAAATGAATTGGTAAGATAATATGCTGAAATAAAGCAAGCTTTGACAATGGGAGGTTGTATAATTACTATGACCACAAAACAACTTGAATAAAGGAGTAGACCAACAACAAATAGATTCATTTTCCTTTACCTGAACCAGGAAAAGAGCTTGCACTAATATGCTAAACAGTGTATCTGCAATCAATTTGCTGACACTAGAAAGCAGCTGTGGTCTCCCTCTGCTATAACGATAAGCTGAATCAGCTATGTCCTAAAATTAAAGCGGAATACACTTAGAAAGAAGAAAAATAATATGAAACACGAGGTTAAATTATATGAAAACAGTGTGAAACTATAGCTAAGGTGTTATTATTTTAATGAAAATTTCAGAAGACAAGTACTGATTCAGAATTAACATTTCAACCAAATGAACTACAAGTAATTGACGCAAATACAATGCCACTTCGTTTAAACTGAGAAAAAAATGAAAAATACATTAACAATTAAAATAATAATACCTCATAAGAGCATTTCTTTACCTGAAACCATAAGCTATTCACCACTTTACTTAAAATAAACAATGGAAGAACCCACGTAGCGCCAAATGTCCACGATAGAAATGGTTTCATCCAATACCATACAGATTTATCCATCCCCGAAGAATGCCCGAAAAGGAATGAAACCAAATATTTCAGACTTGGCAAAACTACGCATTCGAATATGATGATGCTGCACCAGAAAACTACTCCATTTAAGCCACAGCATTGCAGCGTCCGCGTTAAAACCTTCGGTTCCCTGATAAAGGAAGGTGTTAATGGAATTAAAAAAATATTCATAACATAACTGTACAGTTTCTTGAGCATGATGAACTTACTCATGCTTTTTCGGAACAGGAGCTACTTCTGGTGTAGAGGGTTCTTTTCTTCTTGCACTGTTTTCTCTGGTAGGGGATTTTAACGCTCTTTCTCTAATATTTTTATCTAAATAAAATATAACTATGGTGCCCTTCAAGCTATCAACGAAACCTTTGAATACTGCATACAAGATGCCCTGTAAAATCATTTTGCAAATTGACGCAAGAGTTATTACATTTCACTCAATATAATTCTTGCCTTAAAGATAGAAAACGTGAAATGAAATTAAACAAAAAAAAAAAGATATGATATTATTACCGTAAAAGTATTCATGCTTTCCACTATAGCCCTATCGCGTATGACTGGACAACACAGCTGACCGACGTAAATACAAAACAAATTAGAATCGAAAGTGTGTAGTTTTGATATTGAAATTCTTGCCACTCCTTCTTAGATAAAACAGCATAATAACATTCGTTTTGTAATGTTTTATTCAATGTATTTATATATCGCGGCTATTGAAATTTTCTAGACTCAAAGCAACTTAATTATCAGGAATATTTATTGTTTGTGTTATAAATGAATGTTAGTCCGTTTTGGGTAACCTGAACAATGGTAATCTACGGGGTGTATATTGTTTCCAAATCTGGTGGTTTAATATATCACCATGATCATAATGTACCAAAAGTAGAAACCGAGAAGACTTTTAGTTATCCTTTGGAGTTGAAATTGGAGTACGAAAATAAAAGGGTAGTCGTTGTTTTTGGGCAACGAGATGGCATAATGGGTAATGTTTTTTTTACCTTATTCATTTTACAAAATATAGCATTGTCTTTTAGCACGTGAAAATTATTTTCAGTCGGGCATGCCTTGATGGCTGTCAACGGTAATCCGGTGACTAATCGTCAGTTGGATGATGGAAGAGATGTTTTCGACGTAATGGGATCTGAAGAAAATTACCCCCTGAGCTTGAAATTCGGGAGGCCGAAAATGACGACTAACGACAAAATTTTTCTCGCTAGCATGTTCTATCCACTGTTTGCTATTGCTAGCCAACTTAGTCCGGAACCGAAAAGTTCAGGAATTGAAATCCTTGAAGCTGACACCTTCAAACTGCATTGCTATCAGACACTCACAGGTTTGCATTATTATTATGAATGGTTGGAAAATGATTCTAGATAGATATATCATCTATCATAGAATTGTTGTAATCCAAAATACATTTTATTTTACAGGAGTAAAATTTATGGTGGTCGCTGAGCCAACACAAATTGGAATGGACAGTTTATTGAAAAGAATTTACGAGTTGTATGCAGATTATGCTTTGAAGAACCCATTTTATTCCTTAGAGATGCCGATCAGATGTGAACTATTTGAAACCAACCTGCAGGCCGTGTTGGAACAGGTTGAGAAAACAGGGATTAGTAATGTTTGAAATTTTCCAATAAATAAGTTATACATTTAACTTTTCATCATTCCATTTTTATCGTTGAAGTGGTTACACGAATTTAAAATAGCACTTTTTCAAGATAATGACTGATTTATGTATTTTTCTTTCATGCATGTTAGAAATGTTTACTCGTTTATACAAGAGAGAAATATACATTTCTCTTTTGATAGCATTCATTCCATCATCTAAAAGTAAAATTTTATTCGAGCTGTTTATTAGGCCAGCAATCTGTGATTACTATTTGTTAATAAATAAAGCTCAAAATGTCACATTTTAATGTTTTTCAAATATTTTCTCTATAAAATATCCAAATTTATTTGTCGAAATAGAATCCCTCCACACAGATCCAGAGGTTAGGCATGCATGGAATCCTGTTCTTCTTCAGCCTTGTCTTTTTTAACTTCAGGAAACCGTACATCTATCTGCAGCTTTATTTGTATAGAAATTGTTTCCTGATTTCCCACAAGTATTAAATGACTTTATAATGTGTGCCTTCTTGCTTTTCATGAACGGTTTGGAGCTATATTCAATATGCCAGTTCTATATCAAGTCGTACAAATTATGGAATTTTTATTTAGTCAAGTTGGATGAGGATTCTATTTAATGCAAGATTTTATCAGTTTTTGAAGCATGGCAGCCATCATTTTTGTCTTTACATTTATAACTTATAGTACTTAAATTTACACAATATGAATTTAAGCAAAAGATTTTTATCAAAGACAATAGAAATTAATGAAATGGTTTCAAGCGTTACCTTGAGGAATTCATCCATAATGGAAATTAAATTATATAAAATAAAACTTCCAATTCCATTGAATTCCAATCAAAGTCTTAAGATAAAACTTACTCATCTTCTTTTCCTTTATCTTTGCCTGAAAGGATATTAATTTAACATATCAAGATACATTTTCCAAGTCTAAATAGCATGTTAAAAATCCATGGTAAACAAACTTTTACTAGACCACTATTTAATTAGCTTGAATTTACAAGTTTAACAACAGAGAAAAATCGACAGAACTAAGAAATACAATAATAATGAGACTTTTCTTTTATAAATAGCCCATTACATTCATTGGTTGAAAGCCAAATGACGTAATTTGCCATAAATGAAAGAACGACCAATTTAATAACTAACGACAAATTAAGGAAAAGGCAAGTCCCTGATTATGTCAAAGACTTTCCAACGCATCCAATATTAGATTTATTGAGAATCTTGCATTAGCAGCTACCGTGCTTAGGTAGTCTTCTGTCACAAGGACACCTAATGAAGCGATAAGAACCAATTAAAAGGATGATTATAGTTTTATTCCGGCGTACTGAACACAAATATGATCAACATGTACATCCGAATTAAGTTATTGTTGTGGAAATTAGTTTATCACAGATTAATTAATAGTAAAAAGTAATCCTCTTTCATTTGGATCCGAATGCCAATTAGCTTTAATTGTTTCTAGGTTAATGTTCTCTCGAAGTCTTTAACTTACATTCTCTTTTCCTGATAAAATTCATCAAAGATGAAATGCAGGCAATTATTGGCCTTACATGAACATGAATTATCACTCACTTGTTTGCAACGAATAACAAATGGAACATATGGGAGTCATTGTCATTTTAGATAATAACATCACAGATCACAATTTTTGACGGTTTAATTCATTCAACCAACAAACGAAGTTGTTTTCTTTACTTATTTAATACAGAAAATTAAATGGTTTGAGATGCAACCTATGCAATTATCTTACACAGTAACCGAAAATCATGAAAGCAATTTCTCGAAATGAGTCTTAAGAAAACTTTGGAAATTAAATTAACCCCCGCACGTTGGATACATTATCATGATAATATATTCACTTTCTCATCGAAATATCAGCAACATATATGAGCAACACAAGAGTTAGTCAAACAAAGAATCACGGATATTCCCATAACCCAAACAAAGCCAACCATGTTGCTAATAGCTGCGTAATTACTTGATGTTATATCTTAAGGCGGCCATACACGGGGAAATGTTTCCAGGAAATCTTTCCTGGAAATGTTTCCAAAAAATCCAATATGGTGGATCGGCCATACACGGGGAAATTTTTCTGGGAATATTTCCAGGAAATATTCCCAGTTATGGCGGATCCGCGACGTTTTGGTCTTTCTTAAGCGCAATTGCAGACATTTTTTCTTTTGCAGAATTAAATGAGAAATAATAGTCGTACGAAATCGAGATCAGTACCAAAAGAAAGGAAATTGAATAGAGACTCTTATTTTGGTCGTAGTATATTGTATTCGGGTCGAAATTACGAGAACTAGTGCAAAATGAACGGAAGTTTACGACCAAGGCGATTGTTGAATCCGAGCTTATGCGTTTTCTCATTACAAATATTATAAAAGATGGCAATTAACTGAGATGCCAACATTTGCAAACTGATTTATAAACAATAGGGATAAAATTATGGCGATTTAAGGAGTTTTTGGGAAATAAATCTACAAAATTAAAACTGCGACAATGAATTGTATTAAAAATTAATGAAACTACAAGCTGTAATTGTCTTTTATATTGTTACTAACATTCAAATTTTAAATTTCCGAGGTATCGAAGGGAATTAAGGCTAACAACACACCCTAATGACGTATTTGTACACGCTCTCAGTTGACGTAATAGAAAAATAATGAAAAAATATATAAGCAATGATTACATAGGTATACTCATTGACAAAAGAGCCTCAGTAAAGTTCAGACTTAAAAATTCAATGAATTACGGTCGAATTTCGACCACTGAGCGATCATTAGTAAATATAAATGATCCAAAATGCGATAAAAATATTCTTAATTCTTATCACACGCAAGATTCTCGTGAACAATTTTCGAAGGTTAAACCGTGTAAACTTACGAGTAAGAATAATATGCATTAAATAGTTGTTTTGCCAGTATTACGTGTACTTCGTTTTACTTTTACAGTACACCCTTTAGCTAGGTAGTAAAAAGCGTTATTCCATTTAGAATATACGAGGATTTTATCTCCATACCAAATTAACGGTAGGGACTTATGACAAAAATTATAAAAAGGTGGCAATTAACTGAGATGCCAACATTTGCTAACTGATTCATAAATAATAGGGATAAAATTACGGCGATTTTACGGAGTTTTTTTGGAAATAAACCTAGAAAATGAAAACTGCGACAATGAATTGTATAAAGAAATTAATGAAACTGCAGGCTGTAATTGTCCTTTTTATTGTTACTAACATTAAAATTTTAAATTTCGTAGGTATCGAAGAAGGCTAACAACACACCCTGAGTAACTGACGTAATTGTACACTCTCACAGCTGACGTAATAGAAAAATAATGAAAAAATATATAAGCAATGATTATAAAGGTATACTCTTTGAAAAATAACCTCAGTATAGTTCAGACTTAAAAATTCAATGAATTACGGTTGAATTTCGACCACTAGTAAATATAAATGGTCCAAAAGTGTTATTCCATCGACGGTGCTCATTTTCAGTATATCCTTTTAAGATGATGGTCAATCTCGATTGATTTCATTTATTATCATAAGCGGTTTTCATATCTACATACCGTTTTATTGCATATCTATTCGTCGGTTTTACATTTCGCAAACTTGTCCATGTGATTTGGATCGAGAACGAAACCGAAAGCTTGAAATCAACAAACACCTCAAAAGGTAAACAAATCAGTGAGGACAGCAGAAAAGCAGAAGACAGCGTCCCTGCCATACCTCAATTCTTCCCCATTGGCGTTTTCTAGGCGGAAGTCGACAGTGGCCAATGGGAATGCTCGATACATAAGTCATGATTTCTACTTACTCAACAAGTTCTCCGTGCTGATGCCAAGGTGGCAGGATAGTCAAATATTTCCAGTTATGGCGGACTGGAAATCTGTAGAAAATAGAACATGTTCTATTTTCGACCAATCAGGAAAGAGTGTCGGCCATAACTGGAAATGTTTTCTGGAAATATTTCCCCGTGTATGGCGGCCTTTAAAGGCCGAAATGAAATCAATGGAGATTGACCATCATCTTAAAAAGATATACTGAAAATGAGCACCGTCGATGGAATAACACGTTTTACTACCTAGTGTATACTGTGAAAGTTAAACGGAGTACAAGTAATACAGGCAAAACAACTCTTTAATGCATATTATTCTTACTCGTAAGTTTACACAGTTTAACCTTTTAAAATTGTTCACGAGAATCATACTCACGTGTGATAAGAACTTAAATTTTGGACCATTTATATTTACCAGTGGTCGAAATTCAACCGTAATTCATTGAATTTTTAAGTCTAAACTTTACTGAGGTACTTTTTCAAAGAGTATACCTTTATAATCATTGCTTATATATTTTTTAATTATTTTTCTATTACATCAGCTGTGAGAGTGTACAATTACGTCAGTAACTCAGGGTGTGTTGTTTGCCTTCTTCGATACCTACGAAATTTAAAATTTGAATGTAAGTAACAATAAAAAGGACAATTACAGGCTGCAGTTTCATTAATTTCTTTATACAATTCATTGTCGCAGTTTTCATTTTCTAGGTTTATTTCCAAAAAAACTCCGTAAAATCGCCGTAATTTTATACCTATTGTTTATGAATCAGTTAGCAAATGTTGGCATCTCAGTTAATTACCCCTTTATATAATTTTTGTCATAAGTCCCTACCGTTAATTTGGTATGGAGATAAAATCCCCGTACATTCTAAATGGTATAACACTTTTTACTACCTAGCTATAGGGTATACTGTAAAAGTAAAACGAAGTACACGTAATACTGGCAAAACAACTATTTAATGCATATAATTCTTACTCGTAAGTTTACATGGTTTAACCTTCGAAAATTGTTCACGAGAATCTTACGTGCGATAAGAATTGAGAATATTTTTATCGCATTTTGGATCATTTAATCCTAAAGATATCGCTAATCTATTTGCAAAATATTTTTCTGGAGTCTTCTCATATGAGGATAATTATTCTGTTCCAAATTTTAATTTTAGTCATAGTATTAATATCTCAACAGTGAATGTTACCGTTGATGAAATTTTAAAAATTCTGAGGAAACTGGATGTATCAAAAAGCCCTGGCCCTGACAACTTGCCTCCGTTACTTATCAAAAACTGCTGCGAAGCTTTGGTCTTTCCCCTTTATATTATTTTTAATAAATCCTTAGACTACGGTATTTTTCCGGATTTCTTGAAAACTTCTTATGTAATTCCAGTGCATAAGAGTGGTAACAAAAATGATGTGAACAACTACAGACCCATTGTTATCCAATCTGTTTTAGCAAAGGTACTCGAAAGTTTAGTGACAAATAGACTTACCCCACTTATTGAGAATGTTTTAGATGATGAACAACATGGGTTTAGGAGTGGCAGGTCTACTGTCACTAACCTATTATCTTTTCAGCACTTTGTCACCACCGCAGTACATGATCATCATCAAGTAGACACTATTTACTGTGATTTTACCAAAGCATTTGACAAGGTATGCCATTCCATGCTTCTAGCAAAGCTTAGAGCTTATGGTATTAGTGGGAATTTATTATCTTGGTTCTGCAGTTACTTGTCTAATAGAAAACTAAAGGTGAAAATCAAAGGTATTACTTCTTTTCCCTTTGAAGGCGTATCTGGAGTCCCTCAGGGATCCCATCTGGGACCTATTTTATTCTTGATTTTCATTAATGATATTGGAACCATAATTAAACCAATTAATTATCTTATGTATGCTGACGACATTAAAATATTTCATACTATTGATTTGAATACAGATGCTTCTGCACTGCAAAGGTGTTTGACAGATATCTCTGAATGGTGCAAAACAAATGCTATGTTTTTAAATATTAGTAAATGTAATGTTGTCACCTTCTGCAAATCCAAGTCACCTATAATAACTGACTATTCATTATCTGGAAAAAGTCTTGTAAGATTGGACCATAAACTGGATTTGGGTGTTCTCTTTGTTTCCGACTTGTCTTTCAGTAGGCACATAGATACCATAATTACTAAAGCCTATAAAATTCTTGGTTTCATGTATAGAAATTGTAGGGATTTTAACAATATTTTTTGCTATAGACATTTATATATCACCCTAGTTCGACCAGTTCTCGAATATAGTTCAATAGTTTGGTCCCCTTCTTATCATAAGTACGACTTAGGCTTAGAGAGAGTCCAGAATAAATTTCTGAGACTGGTGGCTTTTAAGTTTGGAATTGAGAGAGAAAGTGGAGAATATGAAAAGACATTGAAATTACTAAATATACACACACTCTCTGCTCGTAGGAAGCAAAATGGAGTTCTATTCTTACACTCTCTGTTAAATAATCATATCAAGTCTTCTTATCTTTTATCTCTTATAAATTTTAGGGTTCCAATTGTTCATTCAAGATCCCATCATTTATTTCATATTCCATATGTATGTAATAATTATTTGTATTTTCTGCCTATTTTTAGAATAATGAGAGATTTTAATAGTCATTGTAAATCCGCTGATATATTTTACTTTTCACACAATGTATTCAGAAATTTTATTTTAAAAAATGTTTAATGGTGCAGAATTATTAAGGTGTATTTTTCTTTTATTGTAACATGTAATGTGTTATCTCCAATTTAATTGTAATTTTCATTTGTGTCAATCTTCTTTAATTAAGCTCATATGTTTATTTTCAAACTTTTCAAATGTTACCTTGGTCATTTTCAACATTTGTAATAGGACATCTGTCCGTTTAAATAAAGTATTATTATTATTATTATTATTATTATTTATATTTACTAGTGATCGCTCAGTGGTCGAAATTCGACCGTAATTCATTGAATTTTTAAGTCTGAACTTTACTGAAGCTCTTTTGTCAATGAGTATACCTATGTAATCATTGCTTATATATTTTTTCGTTATTTTTCTATTACGTCAGCTGTGAGCGTGTACAAATACGTTATTAGAGTGTGTTTTTAGCCTTAATTCCCTTCGATACCTAGGAAATTTAAAATTTGAATGTTAGTAACAATATAAAAGACAATTACAGCTTGTAGTTTCATTAATTTTTAATACAATTCATTGTCGCAGTTTTAATTTTGTAGATTTATTTCCAAAAAACTCCTTAAATCGCCGTAATTTTATCCCTATTGTTTATGAATCAGTTTGCAGATGTTGGCATCTCAGTTAATTGCCATCTTTTATACTATTTGTAATGAGAAAACGCATAAGCTCGGATTCAACAATCGCCTTGGACGTAAACTTCCGTTCATTTTGCACTAGTTCTCGTAATTTCGACCCGAATACAATATACTACGACGAAAATAAGAGTCTATATTCAATTTCCTTTCTTTTGGTACTGATCTCGATTTCGTACGACTCTTATTTCTCATTTAATTCTGCAAAAGAAAAAATGTCTGCAATTGCGCTTAAAAAAGACCAAAACGTCGCGGATCCGCCATAACTGGGAATATTTCCTGGAAATATTCCCAGGAAAATTTCCCCGTGTATGGCCGATCCACCATGTTGGATTTTTTGGAAACATTTCCAGGAAAGATTTCCTGGAAACATTTCCCCGTGTATGGCCGCCTTAAGAAGAAACATAAATCAACAAGAAGTTTTTTATCATTATCTAATAATATCCTCATTTCCATCCGAGGAGTCAAACATTACACCAAATAAAACCTTGACTAGACTCTTCAACTCAACATTTTTCTTACCGGGAAAATAATTTAGCTTGCTGACAAGTGAAAAACGGTGTAGTACATCTGAAATAATGGAAATTAAATTTTATATTAGCCAACGAAAAAGTTTCGAGGATTGCAGGATTTTAAATACAAAGAAAACTCTAGTCAGTGCTGACATCTGGCAACTTCGATTCCAAACCAAATCGTCCATCAACTGTTTCATTCAAGATGAAATCCTTTGTTTACTGAAAATATGGTTTTGTTTGGTTACACTCATTCATTAATACCCGACAGAAAATCTTCCAACATGACACTGAAAAAGAAGGTAAGTTTTGTAGTACTAACGATGGTCCTTCCGCTTAAGAGTATCATTTCCAGGAAAGACCTACAGTTAATAATCTTTATCCGTGTTTCAGTCAACAACAAGCTCGGAATCGACATCAACAAGCAACAGTTCATCTTCATCTTCCAGTTCTTCATCCTCCTCGGGGAGCGAATCCAGCTCTTCTGACTCTGAAAATTCTTCAACTTCACAGCCTAGTGCTCGTAGTCCTGCTAAAAGTAATGCCTCCACAGACTCTGAAACTCGATCATTAAAAAAGACTTCAACTCCAGCAAAAGTATCTTCTACGAACGGTTCGGCTGCGAACGATGCATCTAAAAACAAAATTAAAACTAGGTCCAAAGGAAACTCCTCTGAAGAGGAAGAGTCTCCTAAAGTTTCGAATTCTAAAAAGAAACCTGCCCCCAAACCTAAAGCTTCTGCGACAGTTACTCCACACAACAAACATCCGAAGCAACCGGTGAAACACAGTAATGCACCTAAAACTTCTAATACTACTCGAAACAGTTCGACCAGTGGACAGAAATCTGTTGAGAAGGATCAGAAACCTGTTATCAAACAAGAGACAACCCCTCAGAAAAAGCAGAAAACGAAAAGTATTTTCAGCCCCGAAAACAGCAGCGAAAGTGATGACCCGATATTGTCACCGCCAAAGTTAACGCCTATGAAGAATACTTCTAAAAGCACTCCTCAGAAGCAGAAGCCTAAAATGAAGGAAGTTGTAACACCACCTATTAAAACTGAACCAATAGTTTCATCAAATTCTTCCATTACATCCGCATCATCAGGTAACGTATCTATCCCCCACTCAAGAAATTGAAATATGTTTTTTTAAATGCAAACAGTGTTGGTAGATTTGAACCATCGCTAAATCCATGCTTAGGTTTAACCGCCTATCTTGATTTTTCTGATGGTTGTACAAGAAATGAAAATTAGTGACTTGGCTGAGACTCAAACCCAGGTCTCCCACTTTCCGGGCAAGTGTTCAAGCCAATTAATCTTCCGAGCCACTTCCTTCTCACTTCTATGAGAGACGGCTTTTTATGATTTTCCACTTATTGTACAACCTTGAGTCAAGTCACACTCTTTCCTGTGCTAAGTTTAATTCTTAACTTAATCTTTAACTTAATTTCCAAGATTTGATTTTTCTGATTGTTATTACAGAAATTGATTTTCATCATATGCGTGATTGATTGCTTTTACTTATTACGTTTTAATCTATAATATCGCACATTAAAACTTTTTATTTTTACGATATTCAAACATTAGATAGCAGCTCTGAGAGTGAATCAAGTCAAGATTCGTTCCCTACGTCTGGGACGCCTGCTCCTGATGGTAATACTCCTACCAAACACCAGAAAAAGGCAGATGTTTCAAAGAAGAAAGGAAAATCTGCTCAATCAAGATCGCAGCCACTACAGATTCCTCCTCCACCCCCACCATCTTCTTCAAAGAATTCCACCACAGGATCTGCCCCAGTGTCTGACGGTAGTGATGCAGACTCAAAGCCTCCAGTCACTCGTAAGCTGACCAGGTCAGTCAGTGCTCGCAGGAGTCGTCACCTGGTTGGGAAAGCCAGTGATACAGAGTCTGAAGCAGGTCTGTAATCAACAACCATTACATTTATATTCAGTTATACCTTGAATACTGGTTGCTATGTATTCCTACCATTCAGTAGTGTAATTGGCAATATATTTGTCAAATTATAAGGAAAGTCGTATTTATACGATTTCCTAGAATACCCACAATAGCCAAGAGCATAGAATTAGAATGTATCTGAGCTCGCTGAATAGCGAGTCTTTTATACCAAATCAATATTTAGCGATAAATTGGCTATTTTTTTACTGTGGAAAACCAGTATGGGAACGGCGTTCCCACACATTCCCGCTCCGCTACACCACTGCTACCGTTATAATCAATTATTGCTAAATACCAAATAGTATAATCTATTAGTATTTCCATAAGCTTTCACCTAGTTTACTTAAAATATGTCTTAAAAAACTTTTTCAATCTTTTAATAATCAGCTTGCATTACTGGAAAAATTACAAGGTTGATTACCATAATAATTGTTATATGCACTATTTTACGCTTATCTTGTTCTTTTAGCCACTGCTATTTTGTGTTCCATCCTTCATTTAGTAGAAAGTTTCTCATCTTATGGTAGATGTAGAACATATCTCATTGATTTGGAATTGAAATTCTTGAAAGGTATTCTCCAAAGTGTTTTAGAAATTTGATTTCATAGCAATATTATTTCATAGCTAAGAGTTCATGAATGATATTTGTACTTACTGCATCAATTGAGAGGTTGCTAAGAAATACTTAAATGTGTCACTCCACTTTTCCTCATCAATAGAAATACTGTTATTATTTGCAGAAACCATCAAGTCTGCAAGATCTGGAACTAATAGCAAGAAGATCCCACCTCCTCCAGTTCTTCCACCTCCATCATGTCGCGTTACACCTCGTAAGAGCAAAAGCCGAACAAGTGGTGGTGGCCCTGGTGCTGGCAGTGGAAATGAAGCGCCAAGCATCACCCCTATTGAAGAAAGAAAGTGCCCAGTCAGTGGCTGTGATTCCTCTGGACATTTAAGTGGTCATCTTGATAGACATTTTACCATTGAGGCCTGTCCAGTTTATCACAATAGAACCCCAGAAGAATGCAAGGTGAGAACTCAAATATATTATAACATGTTAATCATATCAATAAAATTTTTCTTACAGCATTTTAAATGTGGTCCACTATCTTGATCTCCCAAGTAGGCTGCTACCTAAACCTAAATCAATCCACTAGTTACTTGAGGTAGATTTTACAATTTACCTGCCATAGAATAAGATTTTGGGGTGGTTATACTCAAGAGCTATCCTGATTTTTCATTCTTTACTGTTTGTTTATTAAAAAAGCATCAACTTATTGCATGAGGCCAATTACAGTTGATGATCAACAATAGTAAAAAGATATGATTAACTAATTAAACAATGATATGAAATATTAGTTTGAAAAAAGTGTAAAAATATAATATCTATGAATTATTTATGAATTTATATGCATAATTACATGGATAAATCTCTTGCAATCAAATTCAGTACTGATTTGAATGGGAGATAGAAAGGATCAAAATTTTTGTTGGGAGACAGAGTTGAAATTGATGGTATTCTGAAAAAGAGAGACCATTTTATAATTGATAGACAATAGTATTGAAAATTAGCTAAGAAATGATATGAAAAGGTAATTTAGGGAATTTGGTGATCAGTAATCTTTTTGAGGTAAAGTGCCAGTTGTTTAATAGCATATATTTTGCAACATACAACATAATTATGTATAATATGTTGTATAAATAAATACATAAAAATACATGTAAAATATCAATGATACATTTTATGAGGTCTAGTATTAATGTTTAACGCAAACTTATACCATTTTCTTTAATTCGCATTTTGTTGGTAAATAATTACAAAAAGGAACTTGTGAATCAAAATATCTTGAGAAAATATACATTTCAATAGTTATCATCTATCCATGGCATACAAAGGATTAAAAACTATGAACAAACATTTCTCTACAAAGTAGCTATGTAATATCTGTAATAATCTGTCCTTTATCTTGTGTCACTGTACGTATGGATGCATAGATAAATGTAGAGCAGAAAATAGCTCCAAAGCTGCAGATTGCCAACCTCTCGCTTAAGGGATTTTTTTGTTTAATGCATAAATATTAAAAGTCAACTATGTGCATTTTTTAAGAGCTGGTCTTTTCTTGAAGACCTGCCAATTTCTTTATTTCTAGTCATGGTAAGATTAGTCCAGTCTCGTAAATTAACACTGTAACAAAATAATTTCAGTTCATATGTATTTTGTAGAGTAGAATGATGTATTAGATGCCCATTATAATCAGTTTGGTAGCTTATTAACAACTAAACAGAGATAAAAAAATAAGAGCATTCTAACTGCTTAACTACTATACTGTATCAACCCTCCCCTGTAAAACAGGTGTATTGTGAACAAGGGAATGGTGCGCCACATAGTTGATTAGCCTTAGAAAAATTTGAAGAGCAACCTTAATCGATCATCAGCAGATCCATTGTAGTCTTTAAAAGTCAGTAAAGCTTTGTGGGATGCAAATTCCTGATGAGTTTCATGCGTTCCAAAAATCTTATTCCCACGGAGTATCAAATTTTCAGATATCCCTTAGAGTTTGTGCATCACAGTAAATATCTAGGAGTTATGTTTCACAGTAGTTCATCTTTTAAAGAACATATTTGAGATGCTACAGGAATGCCAAATAGAATGCAAAGATTAACTGGATGCTGAGGGGATGCCCATCAAAAGTATAAGAAATGAATTACTTTTCTCTTATTCGTCGTTGTCTTGAATATTACTGTGCAATTTGGGATCCACATAGTGTAGGTTTAACTTCAGATTTATAGATATTCCAATTAAGAGCAGCTCATTTCTGTAAAGATTTCAGGTTCAACAGTTTCGTTATGGCTATCAGATTACCAAAAGAAGCTTTTTGAAAAATTCATTGGTTCAAAACTTTTAGATGATGTAAAAGGAATTTTAGTTCCTTTAAAGAATGAATGCAACCTCCAATTAGCATCGGCAAAATGTTAAAGTAAATAATTGCAAAAACAGTTTTTCAGAAATTACTTCTGGTTGCTCTCTCTGTAGTCTATTAAAGGTTAGTAGGGAAGATTAGGTAGGGATGTTGGTATTGCTACATACCCAAGTCTTAATAATGATGTATTATTTTTATGTGGGTCAATTTAGGAGCTACCAAACTGTCTTATTTTGAGTATCAATGAAAGGGAGAAAACCAAAACATACTTGATAGTTGTATTTCAAGATCTCTGTAAAATTGTGTATTATTCCAAATAATTTTGCCCTACTGGCTTTCAAAGAATTTTTCCTGGTATGTTTCCAGTAATTTTCTAGGGCAGAAGTATAGTCTTAATTGTATTAAGAATTTGTAGATTTAATAACAAAAATGTGTTCCAAAGAATTTGCATTAATCTTTCACCGAATGATTGGACTTGTATGTTTTGCATTTTATTCAACATTTTCTGACGTCTCTTGCACTACTCTCTAAATTGAAAAAAATCTGCCTCAATCGGTAATCATTTTGGGTTAAAGTAATATATATTTGTAATTAAGTGGATGAACATCCCATAGGCTTACTATAAATTCCTTTTTGACCAGGACTGTTGTGCTTTTAACATATTGATCAATTTGTCTGTTCTTCCAGTTTGGTGGTACATATAACTCATAGAAAGAATATAATATCACAAAGAGAGATTTCAATGAGAACAATCATTTGCATGCAAATTTAGGTAAAATTGTGAAGCTGAATTCGCTTAAAGTGTCTTTAAAGTACCAATAAATCAACTTAAATCAATTTTAAGGTTGGTTTCAGTCAAATTTCCTAACTTCACAATTCAGACCCAATTTTTTGCCTTTAAAATATGATAACACTATTTATACTGCATGTGGTATTTCATCCAAGTATAGATTAAGCCAACGAGTAAGAGATATTATTTTTTTAACTGCTAGATTAATTGAAGAAGTAAACCAAATTGTAAATTCGAACGAATATTTACATTTTTGAAATCTAGCATCAGTTCCCCTCATACTTTCAAGCGCGGAAGTCATGCATGGGCCGAAATTGCTTTGGAATGCTTCAAATTGCAATTTTAGAATCCAACGTATTGAATTCAATGTCTCATTGTGAGGGAGACATGGTCGCAGCGTAAAGAGTAAATAATATTAGTACTCAATCTGTACGTACTATCTACTCAATCCTCTACAATATTCTCGATTCCATTTGGCCGAAGACTATTTTTCGGACGGGTGATGCTTTCAATGTAACACAATGTTTGGCATAAGTCGATGTTGAAATACCTGTTGGTCATAAAGGAAGTTTGAATATATACTTTTCGACGCTTTTAAGAGCATTTATTTAGTTTTCCCTTCCAGCGATTGTTATTTCAACAATACTCCTCGTAATAATGTTGCTCGTTTTGAGGCTAATTCCCAATAAATCGTAATTAAACAGTTGCGTGTGATTTATGGTTTCTCACTAGCTGTCGTAACCCTGTGAAGAATTTTGCGCGGCATATTTTCGTACATCATTCTCGCTTCTTCTGGAAAGGTATCAGAATATAGTAGAACCTACAAGTAGTCTCTCGGCATGAACTTACGAAGGAAACGTAATCGTCGTAAATGTACAAAGGTAAGTGCGCGATCTTACGAAAGTTTAAAACTGCTTAAAAATAAGTTGATAGTTGCTAAATATAGTGTTAACTTTGGGGGTGAAATTAATGGTAAGGATTAGTCTTTTTGGTGTCATTACCTTTTTCCTTATACCATCAAAACGTCCAGGTTATACCATTTTGATTGTTGAAATATTTTCGACGTATATTTTAATTCAAGATAAAGGAAACGTATCTTAAATTTACTTATTTCCTAGTCTTGCTCATGTGATCTTGCACTGTGATGATATGGAAGCAATTGAGACATGAATGATACTTAATAATGAGTTATGCGCTTGTCACTCCATGTTGAATGCTACAAAAAGTGCTTTTTATAATGCCATTGTGCCACACTTACATGGACGTTTTTTTACCCTTGCACATTACATTCTGGGTGATTGTAGAAAGCAAAGGCAAACACCACCTCAATCCTCATGTTGCATTGCAAGCCTCATTCCATTTGTGAAACTTTAGGCAGCTGGTGGTGAAGGAGACGAGGAACTTAGGGCTGATTACCTTATCATCAAAACTGCAATTAATTGGAAACTGTGTTGATACGCACTATAGTGTCTTTAATATATTGTTTACACAAATTAATCTTGTGTAGATTAAGTCTGCAGGAATTCACTGTACATATTGTTTCTTTTGCATTTGATTTTATTTTCGTAGCCATCAGCTTTGCTGTTATAATTTCTGCTAAAGTGATTGATTAGATGATTTGTATAATTACTTTTAAATTATATATAGTAATTGAAACTTTACATGTACCTAGAGAATCATATTTAAAATTACAAATCGACTATAATAGTATTCCTGAATTTAAATTATATGAATCCCTGCACTGAGGGTCTTTGGAGACCCATCTTCATACTCTTTGTCGTATAACTTTTAATTGCTCTTATGACAGAGAAATTCCAAGGGCAGACAACGTCTGCTTGTTCAGCACTCTGTAACACACCGTAGCCGATCTATAAGTCTGTACGCCTTGATTTTCGGTTTTCCTTTTTTTTCCTTTCGTTTTTCTCATTGCCTCTCTGCTCATGTTCACATCGTTGTTTTCCTCTTAAATCTTACTGAAATATAATTTTGTCAGTTTGTGGCCCTAATTATTCTGTAATGTGAGACACTATTTTTGTATAAATTACTATTCTTGTTCAATATACATTCATTTCTTTCTTGGGAAGTAAATATTGTTACTAAAATTGATTTTAAAAGCCTAAGTCTTTGGATAACCAGGTCTGAACTTGGCATGACAACAGTGAGTATGGACTCAGTACTAGGAGGATTGTATTTCATTATCTTGCATACATTATTGAAGAGTTAATATTTTTAGTAATAGTAATCAATTTATTTTGCTTTCAATTTATGCTTTGGAAAACATAATTTAGTCCTCTCTTAATTTATGTTTTAGATTAAATCTTTGAAGTTTGATCAAATCTGTGTCAATTTAAATATGCTCTTCAATTATGTGAATTCATTCCATGTCTATTGACTATCTATTTCCTCTCTTTCAGGAGGGTTATGCAGAGTCTAAGAAACGTGAAGAAGAGAGGAAAAAGGCTCTCATAGCGATGACGAAGAAATCTCCCAAGTCACACATTACTCTTGAGCAGCGTCAGTATCAGTTAAAGGTGAAGGAACTGAGAGCAAAGGGAGAGAGGAAAGTAAACGAAGAAGCTGAGAATTCACCTGATGAGAAGGACAGGGAACCAAAACTTGCCAGCATTGTGTCAGAGTACGATCTTAAGCTTTTCCAAGAAGCCCAAGCAGCTGCAAGTGAAAAAATTGTAAGTATAAGTATATTAGCTTTTCTCGAGTCAGTATTTTCATAAGGATATGACAGAAATGACTTTGTCTTTGATATTTCTGCTTCTTAGCTCAGTTCTTTTCAGGTAATAGAGTAGTGCATTGCATTCATTTGCTGTTCTGTCATCAAATCAGCTTTGAAATGCATAACCATTGAATTGTGTCTCAGTGGAATTTAAAAAAATTATTTTCAGTATAGTTTAAGAAACGTAGATTAATTCTTAGTTGTGCCCACCCCAATCTTGTTTGTGGTGGAGTCCATATTATTTGCTATGCTTTATATTACTAAATTTTATCTTATGTAGAGGAGTATGAGTAATTTAGTTCAAATAAATCCATTTCGTAGAACTGGACATTCCAATGAAACGGTAATATTATAAGATTAGCAAATGAAACCTTTCAATACTTTAAAAGAATAAGCTGTTTAGAGTTTGAAAATTAACTGTCTGGTTATAGAACCTTGAATTTCAAGACATTACTGTATTTTTCAAGTCCATTCTTCCTTTGGATTTTTGCTGGGTGAATGCCGTTCCATGCAAAACCACCTCATCAATTTTCTTTATTTATCTATCTAAAGGGGTATTTTTTCCTTCTCTTTGTGCTGCTTGTGATTCTATGAAGCCTTGGCTGCAAACAATACTACCATGCAGACGAATTTACTATATCCTTGTCCACAAAATCTCCCGAATAGCTTAAGAGAATGTTGTGGCGGGTTAGCTCAATGGACAGAGCAACTGAACAGCAATTCGGAGACCCCAGGTTCATTTCCTAGTCCCATAAGACTTTTTTTTAAGTCTGTTCTTCTTTGGAATTTTTCCTGGGTGGACACCATCTCTTACAAATACACCTTACCCATTTTCCTTATAAATTGAGTTAGCTGATCTCTGTTAAGTTGTTATTATTACTGTTTGCTATGTCTAATTTATTTGTGTTTTACAGTTTTTGTCATTTAGCAATACCTTCAGTAAAATGGTAGCTCTTTCTACATCTAATTAGGAGAATGTAGTTAAATATTTGCTAAAAGACAGAGAAAATGGATGCCCTGATAACTATCTTGGAAGCTATGTTTTATTTTACTTTACTTATTTTTTTCACTGTTTCTTTCTTAAGTTACCTGTTATCACATTGTTTGATATTTCATCTGCAGTAACTTGAAAAGTGTATCATATTCATAATTGTTTGGTTTGCCTTAGAGATTTGCATGCAATTCAGAATGGGAAGGGTTTCACCAAGGATGCTGTTGCCTTCTACAATAAAAGCGATTCTTTCCTTTAAGAGCTCAATAAATGTATCCATTACCCCAAGGACTTATTCTTTGGCTTTTATTTGTTTTTTGGACTTTTTCCACTTGCAGAGAATGGGAAAACTATCATCTCAGTTATATTTTATTCAATCTGAGATGTTGATAGATTTGCATAATATTCATTGAAAATCCCTTTTGTGTGAAACTTTCTCTATCAAGTAGAGTATTCTCTGACAAAAATTTGTGCTTGGACCATCTTAGCTAACACCTAGCCTGTTCTACAGCTTAGTTTCTTTGTTTCCTTGACTGTCGTCAAATATTCCTTTATGTGATAGTCATTGGTGAGGCCAAACTGGCCCCATGATTTAATGATGACTTTATTTGGCAATTTTTTCTCTGAAGAGACCACTCTTACAATTAACCTTTTCAAGAATACAAACAACCGTGCCCTACCCAGGATAACTGGGACCCCAACTTGCCATAACTAGCACTCTAACCACTACTAGCAACTAAAGCAAGCAGTGATGGTTTATATTTAACTTCTCTTCTTCCTTGGGAAAGAGTAGATGGTTAGAATCCATTCATTCTAGTTAAACAAAAGTAAAAGTCTATGGCACGGTATCCCTTTGAGGGGTACGGCTTTGCCAGGTGAAATTTCACTGTGGGTGAAATATGGTCACTGCATTGCTTTCTAAACCACCATGTTCTGCTTTCTTTCTTCTGGCTGCTTACCTATTAATTATGATAGCTTCCCAATTTTTTTTTGCTGATTGCTTAGGAGTTATTCTCCAATAATGGTTAACCGGAAGTTATTGTTAATACAGAAATGGAAGTTTTTCATACATATCTCTGTCAGAATGCAATTTAGGTATATACATTTACTTACAAAAGTTATAGATAATATATTTTACTACAACTTATGTATGAAACAGTTTCCCGTAACACTGATTTTTTAGGAGCTATTCTTCAATAATGGTTAACCGGAAGTTGTTGTTTAACCATAAATTGAATTTTTTCATACTTATCTCTGTCAGAATGCAATGTAGGTATATACAATTATGTACCAAAGTTATAGATAATGTTTTTTACTACTAAGCTTGTATGAAACATTTTCCTGTAACACTCATTGTTTCGGAGTTTTTTATATATCACCGGCATAGGCTTCTGTTTTCAATAAATACGGAGAAAGTCATGTGTTGGCCACATCAGATTTTTCATGATGCTGAGTCAAAATCTTGGACCACACTGGGAATTAATCTGGGACCATTTTCAATGAAAGCAAACATTCTACTAACAAGGCTCTCTGGGAGCCTGCTTGTATATATTTGACCATTTTTCAATTTTTAGAAGAGATCAGCTTTTTATTACTGTTGAGGCACCCTGGGGAAAAATATTTTAATGAAATAAAATAATAAATCAATTGCTAAATGTATAGCTTGGAGTTAGGCATGAAAATGCTTTTGCTAGGCTTTTGCAGAGACAGTGCCAGTCCAGAATTTGGAATATTTATTCTTCTCATTTCGTCTTGTATACATTAAAATTTTCAATTTTGATGTGTCTCTAGTCAGGATATGGGTGTGGCAGAGTTATTCAGTAATGGTATCAGCTTGAAGTAAGCCCTTAAGTGTATTATTTGGCTGATTACGTAGAAAATGATCTTTACTGGCACCAGATGATGGAGCATAGACTACCAACCTCACCCTCAAATTGTACCATCCTTACTATCCCCGACCCCTGTTAAAATGAACAAATTGATATATTATCATTGTACAAAACTAAACATTGCTGCAATTCATTAAATGTACTTAACCGATACCAAACTAATCAAGTACCATACAAGTGAACAGTTAGGTTAATTCATGTAAGTCTGAATGTGAATTTATCGAAACCTGGCACATTTACAGCATTGTTGAAGCAAATCAGCTTCATTCAAAGCATCACAGCCCAATCAACCTTGAGTTAAAACTTCTGGATTATTTTGTTTCTTAAAAAGGCTCGATAATCCTTTTACACAACATTCAATGAAATTTTGTTTCCTTTGTATTCCTTTTCTTTGACTTGAAGCTTGATTTTTGACTACAACGTTATATTTCAGGCATCAGAAAGAATAAATAAATTTAAAAAAGTTCTTCGTATTTTCCACAATATTTTATTCAAAGCGACCGGTTTTGACCATTACAATCATCTTCTTTTTAAAAATTTATTTGCTATGGCGTTCCACAACATTCGGCCTTAACATCTTGATTTTATAAGAAATGCTAGTAGAGCAAATTTGGCTAAGTAATACAGTGTTAGATTCCACACAGTGTCATTAAACATTTTCTTTATCAACCGTTGCATCAAGCTTGGGACGCCCTCGAGAAGATCGAAATTTCCCTTACCCCCAACCTAACCAACGACCTCACCTACCACGACCCATCCCCACTCCTTTCCCTCTCATCAAAACTGCAAAGTATCGTATAAGTTCTGTCATTTCTGTATTACTAATTGCCTGAAGATGAATGTAATGGTCGAAACCGGTCACTTTGAATAAAATATTGTGGAAAATACAAAGAACTTATTTGCTATGAGTTCCACAACGTTCTGCCTAAACATCCTGATTTTATCAGAAAGAATGATTAATATAAGTAATTTATCAAGTTTAAAGAATGCTAGTTTGGAAACTATTAATGAAGATTTTTTATTGAAAGACTTCCAAAATTGAGCTTTATAACTTTACTTTTCCTGTTAATCATGCTGATTTCGTATCTTACTTTATCAAGTATTGTTTCCTTCCTCATAACTTTTCATGTTTCTCATTTTTGGTTTCCTCATAAAGCACCTATCTTATTCTAGAAGTTAGGAAGAATAGGTTTGAATACAGCCTTGAAAATTATCCCCAATTGATTTAATCTTAATTATATAACATTCTAGCTGAAGCGCTTATTGATTCTCTACTGGAAATATAAAAGTATATTAAATTCAAGTTGTAGATCGTGCAATAAGTGAATACCCTTTAGTATAGACAACTCAAATCGCAAGCTATTCTTGCTATTCAGGAAAATGTATGTGCTTGGATACAACAATCGTGTTGGTCATCAGGGTGACTGGTTGTTTACAACCTCAAAATATTTGGAAATGTTTTGCATTTTTTGTGAAAACTCTTAAACTTTAGATTTAAAAAAATATTCCACTACCAAAATATGGATTTTTATTCTATTTCTGTTCTCTTGGTGCTTACTCTACTCAGCTCAACTACTCCTAATTTAATTCTTCAACAGAAATAAAGCCTGCAACCAGTAAAAGGGAGGTTTACATGTATTCCTTGTGGAAACTTATCTGAGCAATCTCTTTTCGAACCCAGCAAGTTTATTGAATAAAAATGTGACAACACTTCCTTCCTGATCGCAAAGAACACTTATTCAAAGTTTTACACAAATTGGACAAACAGTGTGGACTCCAATCCAAGAAAATCACACATACAAATCCACAAACGCATAAACCCACAGAATTTATACTTTATCTTCTATTATATATAGATGTTTCTCCGGATATACCTATATATACACTCATTCATGGGGGATCAAAATTCTAACCATGTTCCATAAGTGTCACTGACTTGAAATTTTTAGGGTGTACTGGCCATATTCGTGTAACCGCCAGAAAAAAGGCGACTTTGAACCTCAGTATCATGGGTTCAATGCCTGAATGCCCTGGAGTCCTGATTTTTTCCATAAGGATGCATTGAGGAGATTTTAGAAAAATTTTTGAGACACTTCCCGGCAAAGTAGAGAGTTGAAATTCGAGGGATTGCTGGACATCTTGCATATCTAATGAAAATGAAAAATACATCTTCAAAGACTATCCTTGGTTTGGCACTAGGTCAGGGCAAATATTCTCCTATTTAAAATGCATTGTGATGATTTATAAGATGTTTTTTGAATCCCTTCCTGATAAGATGATAACCTTAAACTCGGCACGTTGATAGATATCATGAATATATTTCATGTACACTGTTTAATGTTTCGCTGATGGTCCTTGGTTCAATCCCAGTGAGTTATTTACATTCCTCAATGTATTTCTAATGAGGAAAACGGAATTCTATTTTAGGTCCTTCCCGGTATAATATCAACTTCTAAATTTGAAGCAAATGAGTTTTATTTCTGTCAGGGCATTATATGTATTATCAATATGCTTCTAAAATCAACAATTTTTTCACTGGTCTGGTTTTATGTTTAGAAAATTGACTTACTGTTGATTAAGTTTATCAAGTGTCCATTCATCAATTAGTAAAACGGTATTGTTGTAAGGTTGCAAGTATGATGCGGCATGGAATTACAAATAATAATTTGGTGAATTTCTCTCATAGATAATCATAGAAACAGAAATTTGATTTATTCATTGATGTTTACCCCAGGTCAATAGAATGGTTCTGATTTAGGCTTTATTTCATGCTTAGCAAGTATTGTAACCTTTATTATTCTAAAATATTTATGTTAAAAATTGGTTGATAAAAATTGATGTAGTATGACATTTCAATGCTCAACACTTCCAAATTCTGCGGATTATTGGCTAATGAACATTTCTGTCAGCAAATATCTTGGACTACTGACATCCATACTAGGTTGAGTTCTATTGCTTTTGGGATTAACAATGATAGTCCAGTATTAATTCCAATAATTGTTGCAAAATAAAGAAAAGCTATTGTCATCGAACACCGTTAATACTTGACAAACTGAAAAAATGTTGACGATGCAAGACTGTCAACATGTGATTTTGTTGTTGCATATTAATGATCATCCTTAGAAAATGCAAATTTATATTTATGTTTTAGTGAATCTTATACTGATTTAATAAAATTACCATATAAATCTTTAATAAAGGAATGAATGGTTAGTGAGCTGTATGGTGTACGGATTATGTTTGTTAACTGATCACTCCTTGAATGCATTTTATCTGTATCAACCCATTAAAAGTCCATGATTTCATTTACTTTCAGGAAGAAGATTTGAAGGGCTTACCATATGTGAAGGGAACAAAATATATTGAAATGGGGAAGTTTGAAATGGAAGTTTGGTATCAAAGTCCATATCCAGAGGATTATGCCAGACTCCCGAAGTTGTACCTGTGTGAATACTGCCTGAGATACATGAAGAGTCGAACAATTTTAAAGAGGCACCTGGCAAAGTGTGTGTGGAGACATCCACCTGGAGAAGAAGTTTATAGGTGAGTTAAAATATTAATATACAGTGGTACCTCGAGATACAAGTTTAATTCGTTCCAGAACCGAGCTCGTAAGTCAATCGGCTCGTATCTCAAACGAATTTCTCCCATTTAAAATAACTGAATTCGATTTAATCCGTTCCGGACCTATGAAAAATCCCCAAACCATTGTAAATTATGAATAAAGATATGTTTTTAAATATCAAATAAACATGTATAATTAACAAATACATAACAAAATATGAAATAAAGAAATAAAAGAGTTATTTAGCATAATAGTCTCACTTTGGAGACAGACGAGTGCGGCTAACAAAGGTGAACGGCGAGGAGGGAGGGAGGGGGAAATTTCAAATGAAAGAAAAAACTTAAAACAATGCACTTAACTTTAAACTTATTTAATTATCAGTTGCTTTTGCCTTCTTGGCTGCACTTTCTGTACATTCACTCGCAGCTAAAAGCCGAAAACATCCCAAAATATGGGATGTTTTTGGTTACTTTATTTTCCATAACTAGTGGGACGCTCCGGAAACACGGCTCGTATCTCGGATTTGGGCTCGTATCTCGAACGAAAATATGGCCCGAGCTCCGGCTCGTATCTCTAAAAACTCGTATGTCAAGCTGCTCGTATCTCGAGGTACCACTGTAGTTCCTTTGGAGAGAGAAAAGAATTTTTATATAGTGAATGATCCATATTATTCCGTAAACAAAGTGCATCACATCTATAGATATCCTTGGTTCAACAACAGGATATACTAAGTGTTCTCCCTTAACAAATGCATGGAGATTCTAGAATGCATTTTGAGGAAGTTTTCGGTACAACTTCGACTTGACAATTCACTCAAAGTTATTGGGGGTTCTTTGAATTTGGAAAGAAATATCTACAATAGCCCTTAGTTCGATGCCGGGATGTTCCCACCTTTATTATATTCTTGTCGTAGTGGTGGGTCAACTTTAGGAATTTAAATGAAAATATACTTTTGGATGAGAATAATTAGTTTATTTTTCTTACGATTATGGTGACTCGATCCCGTCGTCTCTGCTGGTGGGGAACGGAAGAAGCCCTTATGGGGTTGGACTGGATGCGGGGAATCCCGGCCGAAGTCTTTAGGCAGACTCGGTCAGCCGGGGTGGGTTGAGAAGCGGGGAACCCCGGCCGAAGTCTTTGGGCAGACTCGGTCAGCCGGGGGTCGCTCTCACTTGCCGAAGTCTGTAGGCAGACACTGTCAGCTAGCGAGAGCGAGGGACGCTCTGATTTTTCCGTAAAAATCCACGGGCTTATATACTGAGTCCGGTCAAAGGATTGTGACGTGGAAGCTTATAGAGCAATGCTTGGAAACAGTGCACGCGTCTGTGCAGCGGCCCTAAGGAGCAACTCCTAGCGTCCGCCCCTAGGCGCCGCAATAAATCGTCCCGTAGTGGATATGGCGTTCTTTCCCTCACGGACGCGTGCCATACCCATGCTTCCATCGCCTCCTCCGACCGTACTCGTATAGCCGTCGTAATTGTGCCCGTTGTAATCTTGACGATTACGACATTCTTGCTCTAAATTTATCGCCTTATTACCCTTCATATACATTAAAAAGAGACTGTATTATTGTTTACAATATTTGAGAAATTATGAAGCATGGCAATTTTGGTGAGCAAATAGGAATTCCCCTGTCTCAGTACCTATCAAATGTTTCCTTAAGAACCCAGAAAGTCTGTATCAGTTTTCTATTTAACAACCTTTATTTATCTTCAGCTGCTCTCACTCCTCCATTGCTGTGTAGCATCATGCTAGTCTTATAGTAATGTAAGCTTTATTCTTGTTATTCATGGTCTCCTTTCATTCTTACAATTCACACTCCTTACACTCCACACACCTACCCATTTTATGCTGTTAACTTAATGAATTATAGTATTTGTCAACTGTATATGTAAGCAATTGATGATTGGCATTTCACAGTGTAAGGTTAGATGAAAGATGAGACTTTTCATTTACATATAAACCCTGCAATCCGCCAGTGGCGCGTGGCAGAGGGTGTAAGACACCAAAATATCTATCTAACCTGGAGAGCTATTAGCTTCTTAAATACTTCACGGGAAAAATGACCAAAAGTAGCTATCTGTCCTGGCAACTACTTCCCTGTATTGCTTTTTTGTTTTTTCTTGAAGGTCGCGTACGTATATAACTGGGATAATATCAGTTATCTCCTCCCCGAAATCAGTAGTGATAAATTTATCAAAAAGCTTCCGTCGATATTCACGACTTCTATCATAAGAGAGTTCCAACCGAGGAATTCTATCATAGCTGAAACACTGCTGTTGAATCTGAAATCTCCCTTGACGAACCTTGCTGCTCTACGTTGAACCATCTCGAGATCGGAAATTAATCCTACTTTGTGTGGATCCCAAACCACACAGCAATACTCAAGTAGAGGTCGAATTAGGGAAAAGTATGCTATTTCTTTTACTCTTGATGAACATCCCCTAAAAATTCTACTGGCTAACCTTTGCATTCTATTCGCCTTTCCTACTACCCCTCGAATATGCTCTTTGAAGGAAAAATTACTGCTGAGCGTAATTATTAGATATTTATGATGCATCACGAGCTCCAAGGGTTATCCTGACATTCTGTACGGTACGCAGGTAACGTTAGTAGACCGCGTGAAAGTCATGGCAACGCACTTCTTTACATTCAGCTTGAGCTGCCAATCACTACACCAACCTGAAATCATATTCAGATCATTCTGCAAACAACCAAAGCCATCTTCAGTTACAATCTCCCTATATGCAACAGCATCATCAGTGAATAACCTATCCTTGCATTTAACATTATCCACAACATCATTAATGTGTATCAGGAACAAAATTGGTCCTGATACACTTCCCTGTGGAACACCGGATATGACGCGAACCTAAGCAGATAAAATTCCGTCCAACGCAACTCGGTGCGATCTGTCTCTGAGAAATGACTTTAGTCATTCAACAACTTTTCTGTTAATCCCGTAAGCCGTCAACTTATGAATTAATTTTACATGCAATACTCGATCCAAAGCTTTTCTGAATTCTAGAAATATGACGTCTGTTCTTATACCCTTATCAGCTGCTCTAACTACATTGTAGAGAAAAAGGGCTAATTGGGTATCACATGACCTACCTTACGGAAACCGTGTTGACATTGACTAATTGCCCCCTTGTCACTTAGGAAACGCATTATTGAACTCGCTATGATGTGCCCGATAGTCTTACAATAATTGACGTTAAAGATATTGGAAGGTAATCTTCCGGTTTCGAGGAACGTCCTTTCTTAGGAATCGGAGTGATATGCGCTCTTCTCCACGACATTGGTACAACGCCTTCATCCAAGGTTTTTCTATAGAATACGAAAAGAAGGGTAGCAAGCTCATTCGCCAGTGTTTGAATGACGAACGATGGAGTACCTTCTGGTCCCGGCGCTTTTTTCTTGTCTACTTGTCGCAACTACTTTCCTATTCCATCCACCGATAACTCAATTGGTTCCATCTCTGAATCAACACGCATAGAAAATTTGTTTGCACGTCCATCGTCTAAATTAAAGGTTTCCTGGTAGTGTCGATTAATTAGATTTGCTTTTTATAACGATTCAGTAACCATTAAACCCACGTCATTAACAAGGCTGGGTACTGAAGACTGACCTCCTCGAGATTCTCGGACATTTGACCAAAATTCCTTCTGGTCACCTCCTAAAGACCCTAAAAGGGTTGTAGATCTATATTCCTGAAACTCATTCTGCGATTCATCCTTAACCAATTTTCAGTCTCAATCTCGCCTTAATAAAGACTGTATCAACCTTATATATATGCCGTATTCACTTAAAAACGACATGCACCCTTTTGGATTAATTTTTGGCTCCCAAATCAAGATGTGTATTAGTATCAATGCAGTACTAGATTTGGGTAAAATTCTACTTATGCATATGTTCCCTTAGCACATGGCTGGCTGGGTCCCCTGCTTACCCTGGTACTTTTAATTCTTCAAATGATCCACCCCTGCGCTAAGAACATTTTCACTGTAAGAAACCTTGCAAACTGCAGGCTACACTGTGGGCCTATAGTTTTTATTGAAATAGAATTGGCTAGCCCATCAAATTTATAATCAGCTGATTTTAAGTTGGTTAATGTACGTTCACATGTAAAGCCGGTGCCAGACGATGCTACAAACACCTTCCAACGTTGGAAGCTTGATAGTTTGTAGCATTGTGTAGCAGAGTATCGAACATCGAGCTTACAATGTCAAGCGTCAAACGTTCGCGTTGGAAGATGTTCCGACTGTTGTCGGTCTTTGTGACCCGAGTCAAAGGAAGTCTCGAGCATTCGAGGTAACTCGGTTGGGAGGTTGGACTCTCGGCCACACGGGCTCGTGAGAAGTGAACGGAATTTCAGAACGTCAGATTTTTATTGTGACTGAGCCACTGTACCTGAAATAATATTAGTTTTCTCATATAATATTTAATTCCTCCTCATGCATTGAGTCAACATTAGGTAATTTCACGTTGTTTGAAAATATTTGCTTGCTACTTGCCTTTCTTGGATTTATGTAGAGATAAATCACCACCTTCTGTCACGCCTTTTATGTTTCAAATTTTCAAGTAATAACTGTGAACAGTATAATACCACTACTTTGGCAGCAGCCGCGACATATCTCCCTATCTTCCGCCATATCCCGCAGCAAATGAAGCAGCGAGCAAATGTTTGAACCAAACGTATTGGATCAAAGATTCGTCACATCGTGTGGCAGAAACGTTTGCCTCATCAACTGTCGAATCATTTGACCCAAACGTTGGATCAAACGTTGTATCCAACATTCGACGCATCGTGTGGCGCCGGCTTAAGACTTATAGCCTGGACAACTACTGGTAGTTCGTATACTCCTATATGAAATTCTAACAATGGCTATTCCCTTGTAGTCTTTTCAAAATGTGCATAAAGACTACCATATTTCAATCTACTAATCCAACAAAATATGCGATTATAATTTAGGGTTTATTTTTCATTGATAATAAACACACACCAGGAACTTGATTACATGTGATGGAATTGTTATTTTATTTTAAGGTAAATTGAAATATAGTTTTACACTTCACAAATTCCACAGTTAAATAAAACACCTTACATGACCGGTTTTGGCAAACTTTGGCCATCATTTGGTGAAATTTCAAGAAAGACGCAAAATGTATAAGAAGAGAAAGAATAGAAGGGAGGTGGAAGGTTGGATGCAAATTAGGTGGTAAGAAATGGTACGGGTGTACCAGGTGCATAGGAGCTGAGGGTAGAAAGAGTATGGATTATGTATGAGTATGTATGGTGAGATTCTCGGAATAGTAGAGATGGAGTATTTGCCTAATTTCTTAGAAGGAAAGTTTGCAACCTTTATCTTCAGTTTGTTAGACTATGGGTGTAAAGGAAGAAGTATGGTTGTACACAATGAAATGTTTTGCAAAATGTGAAGTGAACGAATTGTTAGTGAAGGATTTCATATTTCATCTACTTCATTTCTATGAATTCTCTGAATACAATTTGGTTAGAATGACTACTGGTGTACTTGTAAGTGGTGCTGTAAATTGAGTACTCACGTCTCTTAAGGCGTGCATTAGATTTGTGGGAAGATGATTTTCCCTTTTTCCATCCCTTGAATTTTGGGGTGTGCATTACATTCAACGTTGCATTATTTTCAAATAAATACGATATTTTTTATTTTATATTAAGATTTGATCAATAAAAGTACTCTGTTATCTGTTGGAATGATTTTCATAAATATTTTGCATATTAGTATAGCTTCTCTTTTATAAGATCAAATAGAAAATGATACCTGAAAATGTATAAGGACATTAAGGAAGCAATATCTATAATTTATACTGTCCTTTGATGTCTGCTCATATCAGTTTCCATTCACAACCTGAGGACTCAAAAATCTCTGTCTGATGGTTGCTTCTAAGTTGAATAGCTGCTCTACTAGAATAGCGTATCTACAAACTAGGTTAGGAAACTGGTAAGGTTAGGTAAACTTTATAATGAATAAGTTATATGAAACATCTCTTTAGAAATAAGAAAGCATGTTGACCCACAATGTCAACAAAGTGCAGCAGAGGACAATACAATTTTGCTAAGAATGCTATTGTAAAAAGGAAGTGTTAAAAAAATGCTCTCTGTTGCAGGTTGGGAATCTCTGAAAGAAGGAAGATTAGAGGTTAGGCTGCAATTGCTTAATAAATTCAGGGAAAGTTTTGAAGTACATATTCCTTTTATTAAAATCTAAAATTCAATTGCTGATACATTTCACAAACCGAGCCATTTTCATTCCCATACACATGATTCCAAATGCTCATATATAATTTAATGCAGTATGTTCATACCTCATTATGTAGAGATTCCCTCTGGGGTTAGGACAACCAAACAAAAGAGTTCCATCCAGTTGAAAAATAGCTCTTATAATCTGTGACAGCTCGTAGAAGGAAAGGTCTGTTTGGTTATGATGCGGTGCAATCAAGGGCTACAGTGAAAGAGTTTTAGCAAATGAAGGTTATTTTTATTATTCCCAAAGAATATGCATGTGAACATAAAATTATGATTAAAGAATTTCCAAATATGTATTCTTTTCAGAAAAAAATAATTAGAGTAGATTTTCTTAAATATCTCTTCAAGAACATTTGCTACATTTAAATGATTACTAGCTGTTAATGAGTATAATTTCAATAAGCTATTGCAGGCTGTAGAGTTAGCTGTATGTGGCATGTAGGCCATATGTTGTGCAGGTCTGATCTATGAGTTTACCTATCCTTCAAGGGGCTGGCAGTATTGCGGTATGGATAGATTTGTAATTAGGGGTACTGAACACAAGCTGAGAACCCAATTAAGAATTTACTTAAGAAATTTTCAATAACATAAACCAAATTTTTTTGAGGAACAGGCTCGCAATACCTTGCTTCCTCATATGTTTTTGGTTTTTTACTTAAAGAGAGAAAATTATAAATTTCTATGTAAGGGCCTTACAAAAGCAGCCTTTTTGCATGTGGCAGGGGATGCAAGCACAGTGACTTTACTTCCCTAATTGACTGCTTTCACGTATTTTTTGCAGAAAAAATGCATTCTTGAATTTATTTGTTCTTGCATCTATTACTCTGGTCTTCCAGTATCAGACCAGCCTATATAAGAGGGAGGCCACATTATATGGGTTACTTCTTCTGATAACGTAAATTCTCTGAAAGTATTTAGTAAATTTATCCATTGAATTCGTCTTCTATCTCATAATGATTCCCATTCCGTGTCCTTTATCATCTGAGCAACACTCACTGTTTTATTGTAGCAATTCTTTAAAAATCGTATTGTCTTTTGTTGTACCTGTTCCAAATCCAAAATATGACGCTTTTCAAAATGGTCCCGTACACCACTTGCATATTCAAGCTTACAAACTTTTTCTACTGACTACTGTTTTAATGAAGCCAAGTTTTTTAAGTCTTTTCCATACTTATCATGGATTTGGGCTCCTGATAAATTATTCTTGAGAGTTACTCCTAGATATTTCACTGATTCTACTGTCAATTAGTTTACCCCACAGAAGCTGCACCGATCATCATTTGTAATCGATATTTTTTCAAAGAAGTTAACTACTGAGCATTTGTCTACGTTTAGCTTTGATGCCAATCATCACACCATTTCATTATCCTGTCTGAGTTGTTTGATGGTATAAACCTACCCTCTAAACTATGTATCTACAAGGTGTCTCAAAAATATGTTGACCTGTTTGACCTTTTTGACCTGTTTCGTGACGTTTGCGAATCCCTTGGTGCGGGTTATCAGCATTGTCTGGACAATAATGGTCATCAATTCGAACATTTGCGAACATGATTCTTCAATTATATTTGTCTTTTGTATTGGAGGCTATTCCATTTCACTCTATGTTCATAAATAATGTTTTTCTCGTCATTCGAAGTGTGAGTACATTTTTTTGAGACACCCTGTATTTAAACTCAATACGGGAAGGCGCTACCTTGTGGAAGGACATTACAATGAATGAAAGACCGTTTCGTACACTTCCACAGCAATTTTATTTTGGCAACATGTTTCGCTAATGTCCTAGCATCAACAGGCCCGTTGCCAAAATAAAATTGCTGTGGAAGTGTACGAAATGGTCTTTCATTCATTACGTATCTATTTCCCTGTTAAGTATTGTATCTTTGTATCATGGAAGGATCATTATAAATTTTGAGTAATTCTCTGTATAATGTTTATGAAATATATTGAATTAAATATCTCTCCATGTAACATAAAAACAATCTTTTACTCATTGTAACTGATAATAATACTTATGATTTAGTATGTTTTATTCTTGCATCTGTAAAACCACTGGATCTTATTAGATACAAACTTCAACGTATTTTATGACAAAATTGGACTTTTTTATTCTGATGATTCTTTGTGGGGATCCGATCCTTATGTTTCAACCCTAAATGAGCCTAAATCAACCCTTATGTAGTAGTTAATGTGCTGGCCTAGCAACTGGGTTTCCAGAATTGAATCATGATTAGTGAATGGTTTTTTGTGCTTTTAATTTCAGGGATAGTGATAATATTGATCTTATGAGGCTAATACTTATCAAGTGAAGATATCATTATCAATATTAATATTCCTGAAAAGTAAAAAAGCAACACCTAGTGAGAAGAAAGTGTTTGATAAAATGCAGTTAACCTATTGATGCTAGCAATTTCAACAAATTCATGAGTTTGCTAGAATTGAGTATGAGAACAGCTTGTCTATGACAAATGTTGGTTATTCCTCTTATGTATGAAAGCTTGGTTGGATTTCAGTTTATCTATCAAGGCATGGGAATTGTTTGTGATTTACAATTCGGAAGGATTTCGTTCTGAATGCTTTGTGTTTTAGAGTGTTTTATTATACCGATTGAGATGCATGTTATTTTTCAGAAAGGAGAAAATCTCAGTTTGGGAGGTTGATGGTAAAAGATATAAGCAGTACTGCCAGAACCTCTGCCTCCTCGCCAAGTTCTTCCTGGACCACAAAACTCTCTACTATGATGTGGAGCCATTCCTGTTCTACGTCATGACCATTTGTGACTCCGAAGGATGTCATACTGTCGGTTACTTCAGCAAGGTAAGATGCTTTCTATTTATTTTTCATCACACATTGCATTTTTATAATTCATTAGTCTGCATGTTGATATCTTCATCATGTTTCCTTTGGGAAAGACAGTGGAGAAAGTAACCTTCTTTTATGCTTTGATGTTGGTGTAACTTATCCAAACTGGACAAACATACTTTGTTATATGTTATGTGGAATTTATACAAGTCTTGTACCTGAAAGATCTTCTTGTCCAGCCTCCTACCTCTTTTATGTAATTCGTGATAGATTTTTATCTAATGTCACCAGCCAAGATTCATCTTAAGCTCTTGAATGGATCATTGCTTAATTATAAATGATACTCTTTATTAAATTTCTAAGTATTTTTCATCTGCTTACATAGAAAAATATCTACTTAGGAATGCTAGGTGTGAGGTCTTTAAAATAATACTGGCTCATTAATGTTGAAATGATTTCTTTATATTGCCCACTTGCAATTTTCCAGTAAATTTAAGTGAAAGTATGTTGAAATGGTAGTATGGCTGTTATTGTAATGGCATTTGGATTGATCATACTCACAGATATGCAGATTTCCTGTATATAAAACAATATGACGATAGATGAGTAAAATTGTGCACAGTTGATAGAATATTTTCATGCTTGGAAGCAGGATGTTGAAGTATGTGGCAAATAGAGCTAGGTTGATTTGCTAATAAGAAATTAAATTTCCTTACAAAATGATAGAAAATGTATCAGATGAAGCTGCAGGGGTTGGTACTTCTAATATATATCTTCTACTGAAATTATTTGTAATGAACGATGATTGCTTTAAGACTGAAGTAATTAAGTGTTGACAGAGTTATGGGTTGGTCGAATATTGAGAGGGAAGGGGATACTTCAGTTTGAATTGGGGGTAGAATTCAAGGGAAGAAACAGAAGGGAAAGACAGAGGATGTTGGATGACTTAAAGGGTGGGGTTGGCTACAAGGAAGTGAAGGAAATTGCGTTGAATAGTGATTTTTGAATGCACATAAGCCTACCAAAAGGTAGAACACTCGTGTATGCATGATAGCTTTAAGGATACCATCTCAGTAAGATGTATGTTTCACTTCCTCGGCTCAGAAGACACCGCTCTTTAAAATCGCACCCAAACCTCCTGCAGATAGAACTCAAACGAGCATTTCGTCCCTTTATTTCCCATTTTGAGCGCCAGTCAAAGCCATTGAGTAACACACACCTCAGGACCATGGGTATTCTCCGAAAGCTCTCTTCACATCGCACATCTTGGGCCGCGGCCGAAAAAAACCATTTGTTGCGTCCCATCAATTAAACCCGCCCTCGGCCATTCTTTCGGCGAGCGCATTCAATTTTGAAAAACACCTTTCGCTAGGACAATCCGTCGGAGGCGCAATCTCTTTGGGTCAAGCGGCACTTTTTTTCGACTCAATTAGTCCCTCGGACGTCCGCCCCCTCGCCGTGCCCTCCCCTCCCTTCACACGCGTGATCTGCATTGTTATATCACACCGTCCCGACGAGGAGAGAGGTTCTTGGCTTGGGGAAAGGCTCCGTCTCCCTATCCTCCTTTTCCTTTTTAACTCTTTGGCCCCCACTCCGGTGCGTAGCTCCCTGCGCGGCGTGGGGCTGCAAGGGGAAGAGGCGCCGAGGTCAAAGCCCTTTCGCGCTGCCGCCGCTACGTATTTCCTGAACCGCCCCCGTCTCGCCCCTTCTCCGTCCCGCGCACACTCGAGGGTTTTTGGGTGGGTCACTGCGCTCTCGTATGGATTTTGGCGGCAGGGACTGCGGACTGCCGGTGGGAAACGGCGAGGAGTGTGGGGTTCCTCCCATTAGGTTCCCTTCCTCCGACGTCCTCCCCCACGACCGGCTCTCGATCGATGCTCGTCGTCTGGACGGAGTCCGCCCCGGTATGGTGGTAGGGCTTTCCCCCTCTCTCCCGGGCCTTACTGGCCGTCGACACCGCCTCTTCCTATCTATCCTCTTCTCATACTATTTTCCGCACGTCTTCCCCTCCTGCCTGCTCTATTTCGGTCCGTGGGGACGTAAGGAAGGCCCGCGGTTCAAGGCACGGGTACCTCCCCCCTCGTGCGGATTTTTCGAGGCACAACAAGTTAACGCCCGCCGGTGTTTCTTCCGAAGTTTTCCCCATATCCGTAAGGAGTCAATGTTCGTCATGGGTTGTCTTTGCGCCAGTTAACGATTAAGAGTTTGGCAATAAATTTTCCGGAATAAAAATCTCATAAGATGTTAAAAATCTTCAGTAGCCGTCTTTGTCGGCGTTCCTCGCTCCCCATCACCGGTATTCGACCATGAATTTGAAGGCAGAACGGAAGTCCACGGAAGAGATGAAAAATTCCTGTTTGTACTTAGAACGGCATTGGCTTCGAATAGGCTATCCAAGGAAATATTCAGCCCCTTCCCACGAAGCAAATATATATTTAAAAACAATGTAATAATAAGTAATTCAGAATGATCATTTGTCATTACTTTTAGACGAAATGCAATGGATGATGTATTTATTTAGAGTTATGTATGAAGTTGTGTAAACGTTGCCACCGGACAGTTGTCCATTTGTAACGTATATTTTTAATAATAATAATTTGCCGACAACAGGAAGGCTCGGATCTCCGCTCTTTTAAGAATGTCCAGTATACATTTCAATAGCAATGGGGTAATCAAGTTCCTGTGTCTCCGAATACCAGTGGGTAATCAAGTTCCTGTGTCTCCGAATACCACTGAAAAAGGTGAGGAACCTATACAGAGACGGCTATTGGAGATTTTAAACCTCATTAAATTAATAAACAGGCTTGTTCCAAATTTTCTTACTTTACATAGAAATCTCTGGATTCTCCCGAGGGATGTTAAGTTGCCACTTTCTTCTCGCGAGTGCTCTTAAAATATTTGGCAGATTACGTAATTTATTCCGCGAGGGTTCTCTCGTTTGATACAGTTTACGTTGCCCGTCTTTTGTAGGGCCGAAATGGTCGGCGCTATTTTTTTCGCCAAGTTTTCAAGTGTTTGAGCGCTTAAGTTTCACGGTCAGGTTTTTATGCCGCGTTAAGTTTTGCAAGGGGCTATTCGTCCACGTTGGAGTTTTATCTCCAAGTACCAAGTTAAATACGTTTTACTCTAAATATACTTTTTAATCTGAATTTTCTCAAATTTGCATGTTTTATGTTTTTCGACTTTTCAAGCCTTCAGTTTCCTTTATTTTGTGAACGTCCGAGCCTCGGAGTTCATTCAAATATTGCATACTCCTACGACCTTACTAGCCTTAAAACGTATACCAAGGAATTTATTTGACTATATTCGTATCTAGTAAAGGTCAAGCTAAAGTAAATTTCAATTCAGGGAAAGAATCTTTGAAAGGGATGCCTGGTGGTATTCCGTTCTAAATGTTTCTTAGAAATCATTAAAAAATTCGTTCAATATAAATTACTTTAAACTTTTACATTACTGAAATGAAATGGATAGGCTATCAGCAAATATTATGCGCATAAATATTTATAGTAAAAACCTTGCTCGTCATATCTCCACATTTTCAGATTTAAGCTTGGTATTATAATATACAGTATATAAAATGTAGTAGGTATGTAATTTTGACATAAACTTTAATGGAACGTATTGCAATCGATAACTTCATTGGTGTGTGAAATGATAATTAACAGATAGAGTGAATTTCAAATCTTAAACTCACGTTAATTATGAAAGAATCTACGATGTTAAATTGCAGTGATGCTTATCTCCAGATATGTTAATAAGCACCTTTGACCAGACATTATAATACCTTTGATCTGTTAACAGCTAGTACTTAGGTTTATCATTATTTTTAATAACAGTCAAGGTTTAACTGCCGATTACAATACGGTTTGTTAGAGTTGTAAGATTACAATTAAGCTCCATTGTAGTTATGTATGCGTCATAATACCTCGCCTTACTGTATTATACCTGAAGGATACCAGAGGATAGCAGATCTGCAGATGTCAAACTTGCAATACGACGAGGGCCCGATGAGTAGATGGCAGATCTTACTAAAGTTATGTAAGGCGATGAAGTAAGCTGTAGATGATTTTCATTAGCGTCAATCTCGACCTAATAGAATCTTTCCTATCCAGAACTAACCAGAATACACATAATGAATCGGTTTCTTCGCGAGCCTGACGTACTTTTAGCTCAGAGGAATTTCGCAGAGAAATCTGTATGTCACGTGAGGAAGTTTCCGGACTCGGCGGCGAAATAGTGTGGAGTCGTTATCAAATTAGAATGGGGAAGCCCCATAAGAGTTTGCTGACTGCCGCGGACGACTTGAATGTCATGCACGCTTGATCCGTGTTGTGAGGGATGCAATCATTGGCTTTCGTCTTTGAAGAGCTGAGAATAAACTTCAAACGTAACGAGCGAAAAATCATAATATTTTCTCTCTGAATCATCCTCCTGTTAACATCGTTACGAGGAATCCGTCGCGTAATTATCGGTCGTTTTAGTTTCAGAATGTTGTAGAATTTGATTATTCATAGAGTAAGGGAAGGGTATACTAGTTGAGTTAATTTTTTATGAGATTAGTTATGGTGAATCTGTTAACATCACGTAACTTCTTCGCTGAATCGTTTTCATGTACTTTTTCTATTGGTCAAAGACAGTACGATGATGATTGAGGTATGAGTGATGTTGAATAATAACACTAATTAAAGTCTCTCATTGTGGTTTCCTAAGAAAAGTATTACTCGTAGAGTCATTGTGTTTCACCCACATGAAAACTTTTCGCTTACTTCATTCTGGATAGGTGTGGGCAAACTACCTCATTTCTTATCATGTATAGTAACTCTCATCCCCCGTACTAGATCTTGGTAGGTAATGTTAGAGGAGTCAAGATTCCAACCGGCCTTCGGGCTAAATACTTCACAGAAGTCAGGAACATTTCCCCGTTCGAGTAATAGTATTTGGTCGGTGGTATCATGGTTCCCCAAATGGTTTGATTTTTTTAATGAAACGTTGTAAAAGTATGTTCGTCATAAAAATTTAAAGACAAGTGAAGATGTAAAGGTAAACTTCGAAATGGAAACTGTTTTTAGCTAAATTCATCCTATGTTGTTTTTTTATTTTTCTTACTTATACGTAAGTAAATGAAGGGTAGAATATTAGTGGAAAAAAGGGAAGAAGACAATGGAAAAATATTTTAGAGGACGTATATGGTGGGGGAGGTTAACAAGAATGGAGGGAAATTGTATTGGATAGAGAATATTGAAAGCAAATGTACCTACCTTGATGTATGATAGAACACTCTAGTATGTATGTATGTACGTGTTTCCCCTGTTATTCTAAAATACGAAATAAAAGTTTCGACACTTTCCTAGGTTCAATGGAAATCCGAGTGAATCGTGCAAATGCTTGACTTTCAAGAATGAAACTTCGATAGGCGATATTTTTCAAATGTTGGAAAACCATCCGATGATTATTATCAACTGTAAAAACGACGATAATCAATTATTTAGCAATCAGCGAAGTTCTGCCAACTCGCAATCACTCCAATCATCGCATTATTAAAGCAATTTGTCGGGAGAAATGTTCCATGCTCTTCGCATAGTGACCGCGCCGACCGTCAAGCGTATTTTTTGCGAATTTTCCCGCATTCCTCCACGTAAATGGCAGAGGGAGAGATTCGCTAAAGAGAGCGTGAAAGTTAGCTCAGAATGCGTAACCAGGCCGTACTCTCATTCTGCCGCACAAAATTGCGATAATTTAATCAAAAACCCGTTCATTTAAAAATTTCCTGTGTGACCGCTCCAAAACTTGCAAACGTTGGCTTTTTTCAGAGCGTTTTGCTGTTAAAAGGGTAAAGGTTGTAAACATTTAACATAAGCCAAAAAATGCATTATTTTTAATTAAGCGATTTCTGGATTGGATTCGTATTTTACTTGAGGCTGCATTCTACGTCACGAACGTCTGGGCTCAATACCAGCTCAAGTTCATTGTATCGGTATTTCACGATAACGTTTGGCGATCCCTTTTGTGATAAAATACGAATACAGCATAATTTCCCTATTTCAAGTAAATCGAATCATATTTATATTTTTGGCATTTTATATCTAAAAAAAGTGAGTTACGGAGCATGAAAATTTTGGCATTTCAGCTTGGCGAGGTTTATGCTCATTTTAACCCTTTGTAGACAATACGGAAATTTAACAAAGAATTAGTAATTTCCATTCTTACTTTAAGTGAAAAAAGGATAGCTTAAATTTATATGAAATTAGGAGTACAAGGTTTACATAGATAATTTAAAAGTAATAATAAAAAACGTTCACATGAGGTGTATACACATGGGTGGTCTGAAAAGTTTCCGACATTTCGTAATTTCTCGACATGTTTTCTGAAGATATCTGAAAATTTTCTGAAGATTTCTGAAAAATCTGGGGTCGGAAACATTTCAGACCACCCTCGTATATATGAGAAATTACGAACTTGTAGTGACGTATTTTATTAATTACAAGTCATTCCGATGAAGTATTCTCGTTAGGGTAGCAGGGGTTAATAATTCTCTACATCTACATCTACATCTACATTAATACCCTGCAAGCCGCCTTTCGGTGTGTGGCAGGGGGTGTAAACACCAGTTGAATCTCTCTACTTAATCTCGGACAGGTCTTAGACCTCCCGAGGTCTGTATTGCTGAAAATAAAGGAGCCTTAGACTTTATCTACCTAAATAACTATTTATACATGAAGTAAATCTATAATAGGCCTGAGTGATTGGGGTTAGTATCCTTGGTGATCCTAAATGATTTAGTTGGTATCCTGAATTTTCGATTTGTCTTCATTTGCCATTTTAAGAAATTCATTGTTTATTACTCAATGAGGGTGTTATGGGAAGCTTTCTTTAAAATTGCACGCATTTTCCTGACATATTTTGCATTAATAATATATTGTTGTAAAAGAAATAACTTAACGTAGACGAATGTTACAAAGGGAGCGGTCCGGGAAGCGGAGTCTAGGTCCTTGAACTACGTTAGCTCTTTTGATTCCGGGCCCGGGTCGTTTCCCCCGGCGACCCCTCTACATCCTTCATTGATCATGAATAAATGAAACAAACTGAAAAATATTAAAATTGTTGTATTAACTTTTTCTCCAATGTTGGACTAATTCGAAGAGAAAATGGATCCTAATTGAAAATATCTATCTAGATGACTGCCAGTGATTTAGCTAGTGACCCTTAAATCTTATTTATATCATCTTTTATGATTTGAAACTTGACGATTTCATGTTTTGAAAATTGACAGTATAAATGCATTCCACTCTAACGTGCCTAATTTTGTTGCTCTACAGCATTTCACATCTCTTGCTTTAATTCAGTGCTGACGAACGAAACCTAGCAGATTATGAAAATTATATAAGAAAATAGAAACCAGTTCTGAGGTCGCTTAAAATAATCAGCACGGAAATAAATTAGCTGACATATATGTAAATATGCTGATGTTTAGGACTTATTTACATCCGTGGTGAAAAAGTAAGGTCTGGGAAGGTATCATAGAGCTGTAACTCATAGGTGATCGTTAAATGATTAGATAATTTTAAAACTTCTATTTTTGTTGATTCTCGACTATCCTTTACTCGATTCTATTCAAGATAACTGTTTAAAAGTAGTTTAGGCAGAAGTTAGTCCGAAAATTATATAATTTGAAAAATATTCTTGAAAACCCTCGCATACTTAACTGCGACCTGTCTACCACTAAACATTGTCATCTGGTCCGCTGAATAAAATGCCTTATTTTCATTAAGATGGCATCAGTTTAATCACGGTTCTCACTTAAATGAATCATTTTATACCATTGGGTATTTTTCACCTCGGGGCGCAACCTTACTCAACGACGAAAGTTTTTTTCCATCGTAGACAATTGGTTTTCTATTTCAAGCTATCCGGAGCTCGGAAAGAATCCCTTTGTTCAATTTAAAGCTTCTATTAAAGGATGGCGAGGAACCGACGCCAAAGCGACTTCCCAGGGACACGTAAAAGTGGCGAATGCATCATCACTCAGAGGTCGAATATTTTCGCCGTGCATGGGAAAGTTAAAAAAAGGCCGCGTGACGCAACAATGAGCGTGTTTCACGAGGATGTATCAAAGGACAGATGATGTGTCGGTGCGGTATTCCGACGGTGCTTTCGCCGTCGCACGTGGATTCGAGAGGTTGATTGACCTGCGGAGGGGAGGAGGATTTTTTAGGGTGGGGCTGTCTCTCTCTAGGGTGCCGTAATGGATTCCTCGGGATGTCACTGTTCTATTGAGCGAGACTTAACGGCTGGGGTGCTGGTTTCCCCTTTGACGGATGTATTTGCGGATCCGCAATTGCCATCTACGACATCTCCTGCGTTTTCTTCGCCCAACATCCACGGCGACAAGCGGGTTTTTTTGTGGCTGCCATCGAGGCATTAGTCTTTTATTTTAGGAATTAGGGAGAAAAGGGTTTTGTGGTGCACAATCAGGGGTTAGTTTCGAGGAAACGTATATTCACAGCGTCTGTTGATGGATTTAACTGTGAGGGAGATGGAAGTACGTAATTAAAGATGATGTAATGCATCTGCAGGTTCCATGACATCAACTTATTGTTCCTAAAAAGGACATTAATTGGTATTGTTTAGTAATTTGATTGATTTAATAGTATCTTATCATATTTATTATGTTGATGGAATCACTCCGATAAAAATTAAATTGCGATTTAAAATATGGTGCATTGCAGCTCCAGGCATCGTCCTGTTGTTATCGAATGGGATAGTTATTAATATTGTTTAGTAATTTGATTTATTTAACAGTATGCCCCTAATAATATATCATGGCCTTTGATGTGTATATCAGGTACTTCATAGAAGGTCAGTCTTCTGGGCCTTTCCATTGTTTGGGAATCGGTGTAAAATCCTTGCAAAAATTTGTCAAAGACGACTTTTGGAGGGTTAAGACCCGAATGTTATCATATCTAAAAAATTATGTTGACCAAAATTATACTAAGAAAAATTAAAGTAAGATCTATAAGATGATGTAATAGAGCTTCAGATTATATGACATCACCTTATTACTGTCGGAAAGGTTATTAATTAACATTGCTTGGCTATTTTGTATGATTTAATAGTACGCTATCTTAAGTGTGAATTATTTTCAATATTATTACATTAAATCAGAATACCATGTAAAATTTATTTAGTCCTTACTTGTTCTGCCGGAGCAGAGATACTTTTAAATTAAACGACTCTTCCTAGAAGAATTTAATTCCAAATAGTTATTTTTCTGGATTAAAAAATTTTTCAGGTAAAAACAAAACCTAAAGAAAATCTTATTACGGCAGAAATTATTATCCGAGCTTTATAAATGAAGGTCAACGTATCGGTTTTACTTTGCAGAGTGCTGAAAGAATTTAAAGGTCATAATTAATTGATTCAGGGAGTTCTTTGAAAGGCAAAGAATCAGTCAGAATTAGGTGTAAAGGAATGCAAATACGTTTAAGGTGAGAATATCACGTGGGATCGGGGAAGCAGAAGCAAATGGAATCACTTCCTTTTCGGAAAATGGTGTATTAAAGATAACCGAATTGTTTATTATTTTTAGAGACAGGTTTTAGGGGATAATCTCTTTCTTGCATTCATGGATTTTAGATACGGATTTTAGTATAACTATATGGTAAATGCTATAAAATATGTTATAATTTTAACTTATGTTCTAAAATTCTACAGTATTTTTCTTCATTTTATATCTTTACTCGCTATCTACAGCGTAGTTTTTTTTCTGCAATCAACGATCCATATCGAAGAAGCTCATGTTTTTAGTAGCTTAATATCAATTTCGGATTGTATATTTTAACATCTGTTTTTCATTATTTATTTTGTTTATTTTTCAATGTTTAATGTCCTCCGGTGCGGAACTTTCCCTCATCGTTGTGCGCTTTTCTCGTTCATTTATTTATGTTGTTATTGTTTTCTTTCCGTGTTTCAGATATTAATTTCCCGTAGTTTAAAAATTTAACTACTATTATCAGTACATTTCGACGTTTTTTCACTCACCCATTCATGTGGACGTTTACCTGCAGTGGACATTTTTTCCTAAGGACTTGACCTAGGCTTTTAAGTCCACATTATAGTTTCATTCATACTTCCTCTCTTTCATTGCTTTACTTTCCCCTGTCCTTATAATTTTACAAAATGGCAGAGATATTTAAGAGGAGCCTTTGTGATTTAAATCACGTTTTGATAAATTTGATATTCGTTCTAAATTGATGCGAGTAACGAATCTTAAAAAAAAGTCGTCTTAAAGTTGCTCAAGATTGATTTTTGACTTATATTAGCCTCAGAAAGAGCTGTGACGCTTTTGCGATTACATTAAAATCAAGTTCTGCTTTAGAATCATGAATTAGGGGAAGCATAATCGCATACTAAATTAAGGATATTTTATTAAGAATACAATTTAATTGATTCTTATGTAAAAGATCTGTGGTATGATAACTAACTATATTAGGAAATTGAAATTAGGAAAAGGTAAAATGTAATTGTTAAACCAGGAAAATGAATTTCCTTGTACTGGACTAATATTTTCTCTCATTCCGTCTTTTCCTTCTGAATACATATTAATTATTCCTCGTTTTCCCCTTTCCTTCCTAATCACGTTTATTACAACTAAATAGTTCATTAATTAATAATAATAAATAATCAATTAATAACTCATAATTTCTAAGTAATCAGTTAAATTATGTGTCTTGGCAAGGAGTTGCTAATAACAGATCGACTTTTTAAGGACGTTTTGATAATCCAATTGTTAAATTATAGTTATATTTCTTCTTGGGAGCATTAATTATATTTTATTAATCATTCAAAAATTCGTGCATTGTAAATACCTTGTAATTTTTTAAATTTACGTTACTTAAATGAAACAGAATGGTTTGGAGCAGATACCATGATAATAAATAAGTATAGTAGGAACTTTTTGTCGTCTTTTTACATTTTCAGATTGATGCCTATTGTTATAATGTATAGCTAAAATGTATTTTAATGCTATTTTCACTTTCTCTAATAAAGCGTAGTAAAATCGATAACTAAACCGTTATTAGTATTTGAAATGATAATTAAGCTCTTTAAGGCTACCGTAACGAGACAAGTTAACACCGTACTTCCCCCTTAGTACGTGATATCAGTATATGATTACATCGTCATGTTTTTGCCGTTCATTTTAGAGTTAAATGTTTGAAATGTAAAGGTCATTTAATTCGAAAATTTTCTCTAGTTGATTTCGGTCGTAATCTTTTAACTACTCCGGACAAATGGTCGCCTGATCCCTTTCGTTCCGCTCGATTTCGTATTTTTTGAGAATCGCTACCCCCCGTTCATCCTTTTTTCACAACGGCCAACTTTTGCGAGAGCCCCGTCTTCCCCGGTCCTGCTTCTAATCCCCCCTTTCTTCCTTTTTCTATTGACCCGTGAATTAACGGGATGATCTACGTGACTAATTGGAGGAGATTGGGCTCCACGGAGCGGGTTCATTTCCTGCTTGGCGGTAACGAGCGGATGAAGTAGCCGACCGGTTCACGGATCGCGAAATCCCTTTATCTAAATTTGAAATATAGATTTCGAGGAAATCGCCGAATAAGTTATAATTGGTCGCCATAGGTCGCTCATGCATGTGTGAAACTTCCTGGGCTTACATAAAATTCTCTACAGTTAATGCTAAGCTGAGTCTTCTAACCGTGTTGGGTGTACGGCCATTTTAGAAATTCTATCAAACACTTGGATTTCTAAGGGCCTCTTGAATTATGTATCCCATTTACACAGCATCAAATACTTTCCAACTGCTGTATGCAGATTTTTTCGCAATATAGTTAATTGTCTGTAAATTATTCAGCCCGAAGGCCGGTTGATACCTTTCACTTCCAATTCTATAACAATTTCCCCTTTATTCTGAATGCCATTCATGAAATGGAGCCGTTAATATAAATTAAATTTGCACTATCGCCAATTGGTATTATTATGTGTAGAACTCCCACGCATACGCCATTCAGTAAGCAGCAAACAGCTAATGGTCGTGCATACCCTTGTGCGTATGCAACCAGCATCACATGCGTTATGCTACATTTCCGTGGAACAACGGAACGGTTCAGCGCTTTCTCCGCTAGAAATCATCCAATTATCCGGTATTCTTAGATGGTCTACAAGGTCAAGGTCATCCTGCTATTTTTGCGAATTTATTACTGTGGAAAAGTTTATTATTAAATAGATACTGATGTCCTCAGCCATTATTGACCGCTGTTGAGCACTTCTTATTTGCATTATAATGTGGTTTATATTATTATGATTTCCGTTATTTTTTACCCAACCCGTTTCGCTAGTAACTCCTTATTTATAGAAATACGCAGTCTTTGTAGAATTAAGATACATCTAAGTCTTCAATTTATAAAGTTAAATGAATTATATAGGCATATTATAGTTATGGTGTATGATTAGTTTAGTTAAGCTGTTAGTAGCTATTAGTGTTAGTCTAAGTTGCTTCGCTTATTAATTTAAAAATCTTTCTGCTAACCGTGGGCTTAGGCCGTTCTTAGCACACCTAATTATTCTGGATAAATTAGCACATACACAAGTATAATCCTCTTTTTGTTATTCCTCTGACTGCTAAGTAATATGAATATTTTTCCATCACTCTTTTTGTAATTATCTCTTAAGTTTACTTGTATCGTATTGTCTTTTAGTATTATTGAGTTATATTATTTATAATACTAATTTACAGGAAAGCTACAAGAAAGCAAAGTTGGTAGCAAGGTGGCATTTTGTGAAAGCTATCCCGGGTTCGATTCCCGGTGCCGGCCCATATATGCGCAATATCCCCAGATTTTGAAGTAGTTTAAAAATTATAAAAAAAACTACAGATGATGTTTCCTAAAAAACTAATTATTCAGTAGAGGACTACGGATTCGGCTTTTTTATGCCTTAGTCTCTCAGAATCTCCTGCTTATGAGTTTCATGATGAAGAATGATGATGATTTCGAAGAATCTATTTTCCTAGTGAGAGAAGGAAGTATTTAGATCTCATCTGCGATATTTAATGTCTGATCGAGTAAACGGTATCGGCAAATGAGCTGCTGCCACTCCGTCCTTTGTAGGTTCTCTCAGACATCATCTGGTGCGATCAAGTGGATTGCGCCGAAGCCATCCTATGAGCGATTGGATGTTAATCCGATGTATTTTGCACTTAGCGAAAGAAGCTATCCACTTTGTACCCTGACTGCAGAAGTAACTGAAATGTTTACTCCAGTTTTCTTTTAATGAGCAAATCCTTATACCCGATAAAACCCGTTCCATTGTTCATTGCAGACCCCCTTTCTCATACCAAAGTAACCAATTGGAAAGCTTGTAAACCATTTGCCGAAGTGAAGTAAGTATTAAAAAGTATCATAAGAACGCTTGTTGGCCCCTTAATTCTTTCATCTCTGCTATAAGAGGTGTCATTATACAGGTACTATACATCGGTTCGACTATGCGTAGAATTTAATAGTGATCAATGAACTGTTACCCGTATGTTATCATTTTCATCTTAAACGGTGTACCTCAAAGGAAAAAGAACCAGTAAAAGATCCGAATATGTACAATTACTTCAATTATGTAATGGCGTCTCTATTTTTTACTATATTCTGATGAAGGGATAAGTTTCATTTGTCGTTTGGTATAGTATGAAGAAAATTGTATGTGCCAATTATCCGCTTTTGCTACAGTCTTGTTCATCAATGTGATTACATGAAAGTTACTGAGGTATGAGTGACGCTGAATAATGGCTCTAATTAAGGTCTCTGCGTATGGAATGCCAAGTGTTACTCGTTGAGTAATTGTTCTTTTTGATTGCGTGAATGTTCCGCTTATAGCATTCTGGGCTGGTGAGGAAAGCTAGGGCAAACTACGCCACTCCTCATCATATCTATATGGCAAGCTTCATTCCCCCTACTACCTCTTGGTAGCTAATTTTGGAAGGGATGAGGTACCAACTGGTCCTCGTGCTGAACGCTTAACAGACAGTGGCACTATTATGTAGGCATTATTATAAGTGGCACTATTATGATCTAAGACAGTTTGTAAATGTGTAGAGTTTTTAAATGAATTTAGTGTAGTCAGGAAAAGCTGTTATACGTATATTGTAAGCAGTAACGAAAACAACGTTTGTTGTTAAGTTGGACTTGTTGAAGGCCATATCGGTTAATTGTATATTGTTATTTTAATCTTACACTTTATTCCAAAATAAATGTTAATTAGTAGAAGATTCGATTATGCAACCATTACTTCCAATATGTAATGCGTTTCAAAGTGAGACAACTACGTTCAGCGATCTGCCCCCTACGCATCAAGGAACCATTCCAAAAGAGAAGAGTCCTAATGATCGTCATTCATATCTCCCACGTACTATCCAGTAGCGTTTAAGCAATTCCGTCGCGGAGTTTCCATTTGATCGATCGACCGTATTCCTTCTCACTTTTTCAGGCTTATTTCGACGCAGCATCGGATTGATGGATGAGACACCCCCACACCCGATTTACCCCAATATTTTATTACGTCATATCTTACCACGCTTTCCTTCCCCTCGCATCTCCCCGGGTCCTTTTGTTGTCCTTCCTGACCTTCACGCCTTGTTGAAGTCCTCCCGGACTTTGACTCATTCGACCAATGCGCTCTGCCGCTATTCCCATAAAAGGTCGTCTTAAGGTCTATGGACTCGGACGAGAAAGATTTATTCTCGGGCTTCGTCACACATTTTTGCGCATCTTTGTGTCTTTTTATCGAGACGGGGATGTTCCCCGGAGCGGGCCCTGACGTAACTGTTGATTGAGGTCACTGATCACGTGATTTATGTACTCCGATGATGATGATTTCTTTGATTTTGGGAAGGAAGGAGTCGTGAGGAAGCTCGTTGTTTCGTGTTTTATTTGCTCCTGTTTTAATGGGGATGTAATCCTCGTTGTGCTCTTGCGACGGTTGCAATGCATATATCATTGAATGATGTATGTTAGATTTTGTTTAAAAAATATTTGAGACCAGAATTGGTTATCGATGTTTCAAATAATCTTTCCTCTGCCATAGGGCATGATAGAATCCGTAAAGAAGAAAATATCTTCGATTCAAATAATTATTTCGACGCTCGTAAATTATTGAAAATGTTTTTTATTTATGTATTCAGAACTACGGTAGAAGTTTCTGCATTTTATCTACAAGCTGATGGTTATTATTTAAAAATTCGTAACCAAAATCGGAAATCTATGGTTTTTATCTAGATTTAACGCTATAAGTTTAATGAGTTTATCCCGATCTATGTTCTAAATTAATATATTCTTCGAAGATGTTTTTCAGTCAACAGTTCGTCTAAGGATCGCTTTGGTATTTTACATCTACTATTGTTTTTCAGTTTTCTCATAATAACACTTTAAATGAATTATTTTACATTATTCGATGATGAGTAAAATGGCAGAGGAAAATTTTAGTATCAATCTCGCTCAAATAAAGACGTTGTATTATTAAGTTCTTCACCAATGTAGCACACACTGCGGTAAAATATGTGTAAATTCATTTACCTTGATAAAAATTTATAAACATTATTTTCAAGGAGTCAAATATTTAGTATGTTAGTCATTTAAATCGCTCGGGATTTGTTGACAATAGCACATCGTTAACACCATATTAAAGAAAATGCCTACAGATATTCAGGATATGTTTTAAAATATCAAATTAACTCATCTGTACGATTCCTATTCACATGTTGGGAGGTATAAAAGAAAAGATATATTTCCAGTCTTTTTATAAGAAATGGATTTTGACAGCTGTCGGATGTATGGGAATTTCTATTTTGAATTACTTACAATTGACTTGTTTTAGCCTGCATGTTAGCATTTCAATTAAGCTCCATTTTTTCCAAAACCGTATTTTCATTCCAAAAATATGAAGCTGCTTTATCGCTATTTTTCTCTCCGCCTTCGAGATTAGAATTTCAGCCTCCTCTATATATCTGTATTCGACTGAAATTAATCTGCTGGAAGAACTTCTTCGACGGGGCGAATATATCCCAAAAGAAAGTTTCGTAACGACTTTTCGACACCTGTTAACCCCAAAGTCTTCCATCGCCTTTCCATACCGTATTTATTCCATTCTCGCCCGTCTCTTCATTCTATAGTTAATACTCTTATTTAAAAATCTAAAATGTGTTTGAATTTCCGCATTATGTGAGTGGTAACGATAAATTTGACTGAGTTATTAATAAAAAGTTTTAACATTAGCGAAAATGATTTAAGGAGGAGGATTACTACACATAATTTTTTAATAATTATTTTTCAAAAATTCTTCTGGTAGTCCTCTCATTTTGATCTACATAGTAATTTAATACATTTTTGGTCCGTATTACAGCATGAAATATTCTCTCCGTTCTGTTCAAGCGAATAAAACTGAGACACTCCTTGTGATTAGTGATTACTGTTGTCACGAAAAATTACTTGAAATAGTATTACTTAATTTTCGGAGTACTAAACCATGTTTGTCAGTTTCAGGAAGAATTCTTTTTTTTGTATTTTTGATGACTGTTAAACTGTAGTGCCTATATTCCTAATTTTGATTTAAGCGAATTATCAATCTCTACCAGTGAAATTAGTCGAATTTCCTTTGGTTGATTTGGAATTTAACGTTAAATTTGTAAAAACTATTTTAAATAAATTAAGCGGGCGATAATTTGCATATCTAATTTATGGGGAAAGCCAACTGTTAAATAATTGGATTTCTTTTATAATGACGTTTCGTTAATTATATCACTATTATTGAAATACCTATTTCAGAAGCAATTATAAAATTTGAATAAATAAATAATATCAAATTCTGATTGTAAATAAAATATTTACCAATCAGAATTTATGACTGATTTCTTTCTTGGACTGCTTTCCAGTTGAAAACCCTTTTCAGGGGTTTCAGGATTCCGTGGGTATGGTTTTGGCTAGTGGTTTATATTTTAAGCGACATATACTTCGGTAATATATCGATTATTTTTTAAAATATTTACAAGGTAAATATTCCATTTTTACTTTTGCACTTTTCTTTATGAATTAATTTATTTTTGCTTTTTTACGGAAATATTTCACACTTTAATTAGAGCTACCTTTACATGTGATCGTATAGCATTTTTTAAAGCCTGTACATTCGGATGCCGTCGGTGAAATTGGCTTCCAAAATCTTCGAATTTCATTATTATAATGGAAGAGCGGAGATCAAAGCGAAGTTGCGAACACAAGGGCGTGTCAAATCATTCCGGAGGACCAAAATTTTGCTCAGTTTCTCCGCATTTCTCTCCAGAACTCCCGAGATTCCCTTTAACGAGAAGACGGAAGAGCTTCAAGATCCGAAAAGAATTTCCATCCCGCGGAATCGAACAGATGCCCCCCTCAACATAACGCGTCTCAGTTTCAACCGGAGATGGAATTTTCGAGGCACGGGGAGGTTTCAGACGCGAGATTTATTTCCAATTTTCTCATTCTCGAAATTAGAGCGTCACGCATCGTCACGGGATGAGTAATTTATTACGCGGAGGACGTCGCGGAGATAGGATCGCGGGGGTTATCTCTCGCCCCCCTGTGCGTAGGTGTGAGAAATCGCTCCCCGGCCAGGGAAAGGGGTTGCGGGGGGCGGGCGCGGGAGTGTCGCCCCATCCCGCCCCATCAATCCGCCCACCCCGTCGAGACGGCTGAGCATGCGGCACAAGGGCTTTTCCTGTATCGATTTGTTCGCTCGTCTCGATGGCGTCGGTGGGCCCGAAGGGGTGCGTAGACGGTGTGGGGTGGGGCTTTTCGGCTGGCGATGGTTTGCGGTGTGGGTTGGGGTAGGGTGTGCGCGAATCCTACCGAAGCTCTCCGAGGAGGCGGCGTCACAATCGATGCTGCCCGCCGCCGCGGAGTGGGTATCCGGAGATGGCTCTGCCGAGACGGTCATTGGCCACGCCTCGTGCGAACATTCGATATCGCGCGTGTCGCAGACTTTAATCCGCAGACTTAGCGCTAGAAGGACTGGTCTTTTTGTCACGTTTCTGCGTTTAGTTTCAGAATTTTTAAGTTATATTTTTCATTTTTTGAAACTTTTTTGCTCTCTGTGGTTCCATCCCGAATTTGATATGGTCGAATTAAAATTTTGCTTAATCTAGTGTGGTAGTTTAAAGATCTTGTTGTACCCAGAAGGACGGCGGTGGTAATTTGACCACTTTTGGTCGTTTTATTTCTGATTTTTTAAGTTGTATATGTCAATTTTTTGGAACTTTTTTACTTTGCGATGCTATTTATTTATTTATGTTTCACATACAGCGAGACGTCAATTTAAAGTGAAGGTATTACACTAACAATAAAGAACACAAACGGCCATTCCCTAACCAGAAAAATCTGGTTAGCCGGGATTCGAACCCGGTACTTGAACCGGGGTCTTGGTGTTGGAGCGTTATCATGTAGATATGCTAACCACCGCGGCCAGTTACTATCCCAAATTTAACCCTAGGGCGGCTGTAGTAATTAGACCAAATTTTAGCATTTTTTTAAATTTTTAAGTAATATTTTCAAATATTTTGAAACTTTTTGACCTTGCGCGATACCATCACAAATTTAATAAGAACGAAATAGAATTTTTCTAACTAATGAGGTCATTTTTGCATAATGTTATACCTAGAAGGACGGCAGGGTCATTTGTTCAGTTTTCAGCGTTTTATTTAAATATTATTAAGTCATATTTTTCAAGTTTTTGAAACTTTTTGACTTTCTGCAATACCATCAATTTTTACGGAGGAATTAAAATTTCGCTAACACTAATTTGTAACCAGAAGGACGGCTGGTGGTCATTTAACCAATATTTACCTTTGTCTCCGATTTTAAAAATAATTTCCTGAAGATATTTTAATAATTTATTATATTAATAGCCTTATAAATTACCGGCCGTGGAGGCGGAGTTGTTAACGTGCTAGCGCGTTAACGCTCCAACCTCACGGCCCCGGGTTCAAATCCCGGCTAAACGGATTTTTCCGGTTAGGGAATGGTTATCTATGCATGTTGTGTGTGTGTGTGATATTAATAAAATAAAATGCAAAAAATAGGAATGAAATGAAGAAAAGGGGTTAATTGGAGGAATAGCCTTCCTAGACTAAAATTTGCCCACAAAAAAGACGGCGTATTTTTATTATTATAAATTATGTTTAAAAGGATCCTGTGTAGAGCGAGGTTATTATTCAAAGCCCTATATAGTAAAAATAATAAATTCTTCGTTGTATTTAGAAATTCGTTCATAAACTATCGATTGATGTAAAGACAGTAGTTTTAATTTTGATGTGCGTATATAGATATTCCGAAATTTAACAAATGCCTCCAAGATGCAAAGAATCAATAAATATTGAGAAGGGAAGTGGTCAAATGACCACTTCCCGTCCTTCTTGGGTGAACAAAAGTCTCGGGCTATCAGATGCTACTCGCAGATCTTTATACTCCCCTATCCTCAATTCGGGGGATAAAAGCGTGCCCTTTTCAGAATTACGTTCAGAGGTGGTTTTTTACGCGATTCCTTCCCTTTGATTGCGAGAGGGGCGCGACGGATGCGGAGGAATTTTTTGGCGGACGGAGTTTCCTCGGCTTTTTTGTATGCGGGAGTTTCTGTGTCTGGTTTGCGCAACGGTGCAGAAAGTACGGCGGCAACCGGTTGGCGCGATTCGGAGGAAGGCGAGTTTCGAGGGATCGAAGTTTGTGGCATTGATTTTTCCCCATGCACAAGATGCTGCGGATTTGATGGTGGTAGATCATGCCGCGTGGGTTGTTTTATTGGTGGGTGGTTGTTAACCATGGGTCGTAAAGTTTATCTCGTCTAAATATTCTGAGGATTTATTTTATTGAAATAAATCAAATGAAAAATAATGCAGTTAATTTGGATATTATTTTTTGTTATTTTAAATTCCTCCTTTTTATATAATAGTACCAATTTCTCTATACTCTTGGCAAATACTCATAAGAGAAAATATGGGTTTACTAAACATGTCAGCTCTTCCAGATATAATATCACAATAGTACTAATGCTATAAACTATACGATATAAATAGTGGCAGAACAATTCGAAAAAGAAACCATTTGCATAGAAAACTCAATTATTAAATGAAGGGGAAAATATCAAGATTGATGGGATTAGAGAAGTATTTTCCAACCTCTTCTTTGTCATGCCTACCTTTTTGGAATTCTAATGCCATTTAAGTAACATAAACGTAATTTCTAATAATTAAAAAATTATATTTTGACCGAATGAACCCATACGGCAATTTCTTTAGGAAAGATGACTTAGGTGTTTAGGTATAAATAATTAGGAAATTGTAAGAAAAAATTTTCAAACAATGGTAGACATTTTCCATTAACTATCAAATAATCAGCTAAAAATTCATTTATTTGTTATTAAGTATTTGTAATATTTTGAATTATTTCATATAGTTAAGAATTTGTTTTTGGAACTGGAAAATTTTAGTAATCAAGGCTAGACGGGATGTTCGTTAAGAATAAAAAGTTTCATTCAAGAGAAGAATAATCCGAGCAATATATTTTCCCATTTCATTTGGTTTTTTTAATAGACGATAAGGAAGTTACTTTTATTCTAATGTATCCCATTATTATTTCCGCGTTGAACAGAATTGTTGGTGGTTAATAAATCGCGATAAGTGAGCAAATACCTAAAGGTTCGTTCAAGAAGGAGCCACTCGGAAATTCCGTGTGATCAATTTCTCTGTTAGCGGAGTTCTTTGACCTTAAAATAAAGAATTGTAATTCACCGTTGAGTACCCCTTTCAAATACTCGAATCTGTTTTGATCTCCGTGAACGTCGGTGCGAAAGAAGTTTCAGGGTTAATGTTGAAGAAACTGAAGGATCTCTTTCGCCTTTGACGGCTTTTTCAACGGTTAAGAGATTTTCGTACTCTCGTATTTCCAGCGAGAAATTATAAAACCTTTGATTCAGGGTAACACCAAGAAATTAAATTAACGAAATTAGCTTATTAAATATTAAACCAGCTCTACTTGCTGTTGTTATATTACAGTAAGGTAGAGAAAATTGTGGATATGCATGTGAATGTCAATATTCTTTTATGACAAAGAGAAAAGGGAATCCACTTCATGGAGAAAGTATTTTTCCCATTACAGAAGCTAATAAATGCCATCAATCAGTGCCAACTAAATCGTATGGTCTAGGAATTCTCGAGTCGTCGTCTTACTTAAAATTTGGCCATTTCGTTGTGGAGTAAAATTTATTAAATTCATTTATATGACACCTTTTTTATAATAGTATCAGATATAATTAAATGATCTAATATACATTTGCTGCTTCAATAAATTATTAGTCACATATGTTTTTGTTAGTATTAATTGAAACTCTGCTCTTAAACGTTTGGCTATAGAATCTATTTAAGTATTTTTCTCAAAAATTGCTCTGTACCACATCTTTTTAGTCTTCATTCTGTTGCTGTGTGTATATTTGCGTAGATGTAATTTAGTCGTATATTTGTTTTAGATTGATAATGTAGAGCCGCAGAAAATTTACTAAGACACCGTCAATGCTATTTTTTTAAGCAGCAAACTGTTTTCGCTTTTTTCTGAATCAAGGAATAATCATGTTGCACGAATTTAACTCAGTATCGATCTCATATAATGAACTTCATCAACCTTAACACATATTATTTAATTGGAACGAGTTTTATTTAGAAGTTGTCATAGTAAAGGGAGTACTTAAATTGATACTTGCCAATTACAAGTGATATCTGTTAATTGTCGTAGATGCAAATTCGAAAACTGCAGGCTTACTTTCAAGGGGTAATGATTACGGCGAACAAAACTCCATTACGATTATCGTTGTGTGTACTATGTAGAATAGCTGATGAAAAAGTAAGCATGGCCCTTAGAAAAAATCTTGTTTGACTAAGGTGAGAACGAGGTTCAAATTAAGGATAGATGAGAGAAACGAACTCGTCTGTGTTGGTGGAAACGGCTAAATTTCGGAGATTATGTATTAGTTTCGTAGCTCTCGCACGAAATCTTAAAACTAAGTAAAAATTTGAGGATTTATCGCAAAATCCCTTTACCCAGGAGCAGGGATAAGCGTTTTTCGTTATTTCTCCAAGTTTGAGAGGAAAGATTAGTCTCGAGATGGCGTGCTCTCGCGTGCACTGCGAATTTCCTCCTCCGCGTGCGCCTTACGACTCGTACCGCATTCTCTTTTATCTCCACCTCTAAGAAACGTTTTAATCAGAAGCGTTCCATTCATGAAACGGCCTCACAAGGGTTTCGTGAACTCGAATAAACCATCGCGTAGAACACGGCTATTTTTTAAATACAAAATCATTTTCGTCCGTCAAGTCTCTCCGAAGGTCGCCTTTGACGTCACGTTCGGCGAAATTTCCAGAGCAGAGGCTCTAAATGAAGAGGAAGGCGTCTGCCCTCTTCTGTCCTTTCGGCCATTATTTAGTGATTGGGCGTAAATCTGCTCGCCATCAAAGTTTGGAAACTTCCAATGTGTAGAAAATGCCTCCTAAGAGCTGGTGTTCCCATCGCAGCTCGTTTTCGGTCGAATTTGTTCGAACTCTGATTGGGTGGATTTTCAATGTGTGATTGTCATGTTGCCCATCATTTGAATTTGGGCTATCAGGTCATGTGCGCAATCCCATTTCGGATTAGTCACCATGTTTGTTGCGTATACATCTGGGAGTTATAAGGAGAAGCTGTTTTTGAAAATTCTGCTGTTTGGCGTATTTTGCGTACGAACGTTCCTTCCCTCTTTCCTTGAGCGGAAATAAGGGCTACCATGAGATCGATAAGGATGTCTGTTAAAGATGTGTATTTCGTAGGCTCTCCATCTACGCTCGACGATTTGGTTAATAAGAAGTGCATAATTGCTATTCAGGATCGCTTCCTATCCTTCCGATCAGCCTAAGTAGGTTACGTTTCTTAATTTTTGTAGAGTATATGTATTTTTAGAAAAAAGAACGGCCATTTCCCCATTTGGCCTCCCAGACAGTCGTGACCGAAAATTATTTTAAACCATATTAACGAAACAATAACCTCTCAGTGAACTAGTGCATACTTTGATGAATTATTTCATTGCTTTTGAATGTTGCGGACATTTTTGAATCGTATTGCCCTTCTTAATTGGTTAAATTATGATGTTGGGTTAAGAAAACAGCACAATACTTAATTTCCAGAACATGATTTTTTTATAGAATTTGTAGGTATAAAATTAGTCTTTTGTATCAATAACCTTATTTCTACGATAAATCGCGATCATGAAATTGTTCATTATTCACCGATACGCGCTCTTAGCTACTTTACATATGGGATCAACATGAAATCTACGGTAAAAGTTTTATATATCTGCTATTACCACAACGATTACTTAATTTAAATGATTATTTCTGGATAAATCTGGAATAAATTAAACAATAATGATTAGTAATATGCTTGAAAAGTTTTGTTATATTAGTCTTCTCATTGTTATTTTATTCTGCAAGGAGAGAGACGTATCCATGGAGGAAGAACGTTAAATATCCTTTCTCATGATCTAAGACTGCTGCAGATTTGAACAGGAAATGACGCGTTTATAAGATGCGATTAGGTCTGTTATGTCATATGAGTGGCGGGTCCAGGAAGCTCCCTGCTCTTTAGATAACGGAGCCTCATCGCGTATTAGATCTTCTGTTATTTTATATTCACAGAATCACATCCATGAGTACTTTAGTTTAAGATTAAAGGCCATGTGAAATTCAGATGTATACAAGAAAAATCCACTAAGATTTTAACATCGCTCCCTCCTTCACGATTTTTCTACCGCGATTTTTTGTCCTTCAGGTGGATCATGTGAAATCGCATCTATGAAAATCACAAATTAAATTTCCACAGTTGTGTAAGGAAGTGCCAGCATCATTCTGTCTACAATAGAGCTTATGGATCGTCTGTTAAAATGAAAAGTAAGATGGCGAGCGAGCATGTTGAGCATCAAGTCTTTTCATCGACAATTTCCAAATGAAACGTATTGAAGCTGCCTCATTCCAAACTACTCTTGCAGAAAGCTTTTGTAGCGCCACGTCCTTTGTAATCGTTTCGGATTTGATGAGGAAACTACGTTAATGTCGTATTTGTGATGAAGGTACAACCTTGTGAAACAAAGTTTTCGTCTTTGATTGAACATTTGTCGAAATGCATTTAATACTAAATGTAATTTATCGTCGAGTTTCCTCATCCCGACGTTAGAAGTAGTAAATAGTCCAAATTATGATGTTCTTGGTGAATTCATGCTTTGGAAATACGGATTAATGTTTTCGGCTTCCGAGTTCCTTCATATTTATGCATCTCGTGTAATTGGTCATTTAAACTATCTGATTAAGAGATCCTGGCTCGTTAATTTTGTCGTGAGGCATTGTGATAGTATGGCTGCGTCGTCAAGTAGTTGTGAGTTTAGATTGCAAGGTTGTCTTCTAAATATCTCTTCCTGGTGTAAGAAGATTTTATGCGGAAAGTTTTGGTTTGTTACGTCATGTTAATCTTAAATTTATTTCCGTTGCCCTGCGTTAAGCAATTGCTTGGTTAGTCTTGGTTTTGCATTCATTAACTTTGTTTCACAGATTGTAGTGGTGGTATTATTTTAAAAGTACTGCGGCGGCTGAGTTCATTCTGCGCATTTGGACTCCCACCGGAAATCGAATCCCGGGCCGCTTTCACCGTATATGAAGTGGCTTATCCGACTCAGGACTTTACTCCTTAAGTTCACTTTACTGTACTCTCAAGTTTTGACTGTGTATACTCTTGATATATTTTTGTGGGATTATTAAAGCTTATTGGTACTTACCCTCCAATTTCTGTGTAAGCATTGCAATTTACGGTCCAGCTGTATTTATTTGCTCTCTTTTTTTCGTTATATATTCTCCTTGTGTTTATCTAAATTTGGTATAAGAGCCTTATGTTTCCTTCTTCAACTTTCAGCTTAACGAGTTTTCGCACCGTTTATAACCTTTCATTTCATGCCAAATTCGTTGTTGTTTTTATTTTATTATAATCGGAATAGTCGTATTAAAATCTGTATTTACAGTTGAGGAGATTAAACCCATTAAAATTCTTCGATTAGTTAACTATTTGCGTAACAAAATGTGAATTCGTGGCAAGGAGACAAGTTGCGATTTCAATTAAAGCAATTAACGTTTGAATTGTAAAGAGCTAAAATTAAATGTGTCACACGTCTGAGGAAACATTCGCATAGATTTACGCACGAGATGGGAATATTATTGTACTCCCTGGCGCCAGAGTTGGCCCTCGGGAGGCGTCTGTTTATCGGGCTAGAATCGTATATCGATGCAGTGATTCAACGTACGTTTGCCAAACACATATTCGCGTTTGGGATGCGTCTATTCCAACCCACGTAACTTCGGCGCAGTTGGTCGAGAGACTTTTAATTCGTGCCCTCCGCATTGATTCGTGATAATTGGTGAGCGAAACGAAGTATCCGCTGCTAATTGGAGATTCTGTGGAGGGCCTGTTGCACTAAGGATGGACGGAAAAGAAACGACTTCGCTTCGTCGGATTCCGAATGTGCCGTACATTTTTTCATCAAGTACCGTTATACGCTCGTTAATTTTTTTCGCACGGAATTAATTTGCAACCAGCTCTGATAGAAATTTCTCTCTTCCTCTAATTGATTAATCTTCGTTCTTTCTCGCTGACCTGCGTGTTTCAAGTGCCTACAGGTTTGTGTTTTAAGAAAATATTGTTTGCGGGAATAGTTGTTATTCAGCGTAATGAATTGTTTAAATATTTCGCCTTGCGTCACATTTATGTTTCAATATTTGCCTTCTTATTATGGAAAGCAGGATTTTTTTTCAATTGCAGCGTAAGAAATTTTGATTCCTCTCTCTTCCGAACTTCTGAAGAAAAGGAGATTCTTGTTGAAAATGTGAGAAATATATCCACCTCAATTGGATTGCTAAAAATAGATCTGTACCTTCGTCAATGTCTCACTTTTATTGTTAATTACCTTGAACATCTCAATTTATCCATCCTGAGAAATAATCTTCCTTAAAATTTAATTTGGATGTATTTTCGGTTTCCATAATCATATTTTTCGTTTATTCATTTCCGTTCTTCATTAAGGAAAAATGAATTTATCATGATTTAAAAATTTGAAATCAATATCAACGATCTCCATCAGTATTGGGGTAAGTTTCGTTTGAATAATTGTATTCTAATATGGATTTGGAATAATGCCCCTTCATTTCATCAAATTTTTCTTTTTGAGTTGTAAAATTTTTGTATGGGATATTATAAAGAACCATATTAATAAAATACAATTGAAAAATTAACTTCTTAAAACCTTACTTAATCCAACCATCACCTGCGAGATAACCCTTCTTAAAAGTTAACGAGGTAGTTCAGAGAAAATTTATGAACTAAATAGGTTGTTGAAATATATCTTTCTTCCTCAAAAAGGGGTAATCGTTATTTTTTTGAGAGTAGAATTTCTCATTTTGCCCATTATGCGATCTAAAATTATCTTCTTGTTCAGATCCGATGATTCCACAATTTACTTTAAATTAGCATCTCCTAATTCGTTCCTGATTAGTTTTGGAGTAATAAGTTCGTATTAATTAATGTTCCGTAGTAGTAATTAACTGCCAAAGATTTCGTTTGAGAGAAACGGATTTCTTTGTCGTTTCGGGCGTAAGATCCCTGCCGATGCGAATGAATTTCAAAATGTATTGAAATTGAGTAATTAGCAGTTTACTTAAAATTTTTGACTCCCAATTTTATATTTATCGGGTGGTAGTTGATAGTAGTAACTAGACGTGCATCATTTGCTAAGATTGTAAAGAAAGTGACGTGTTTGCCTTGAGGTATTTCGTGATTCGTTTCAAATGCGCTAAGCAGTGACGCCATCACTTATGGTAATGCGTCACACCATTCGAAAGTTCAATTTTAAGAAAGGGAAATTGTACGTATCACATCGATGCTGCTTAAATGTCTTGCCCGAGGAAATAATTTAGTCATGACATTTTTTTGAAAATCCTCGATACAAACAGGTAACCTTTCAGTAGTAAGCAATGTTTTAAAGACATAAGTTCGGTTCTATGCTGAACAGCCTCGTTTAAAAACTTTCTATCCCATCTTCATCGTCAGAAATGTATCTTATCTCATTGTAAAGCCTTCATCGCTAATGTTTATACTTTTTAACTTCGAGGATTGAGGAGATTTTTTGAGAATTCTTCTAGGATACTTAAAAAATCCTTTTTAGAAAAAGGAATTATATACGGACCATTTTCTGTACTAGAAGTGTGTTCTACGAGGCATCATAGAATAAAATTTAAACCATCAGAAAATAGCTTTTTTTAGGTAAATAGGCTGGTAAGAAAGAATTGGTATCTACCAAAATGGTCACCTCTGGTTTTATAATGCAGGCATGCATTTGCACTGCCCGTTATGAAAAAGGTGGAAGAAAACTTTATATTTGTTAGCATTTGGAAATTCATGCTCGAATATCGAGCACTCGATAGTGTGCATCATTTAAAATTTTATTTAGCAGGGTCGTATTGAAAAATATAATGTTGAAATTTAAAAGCGCTAAGTCTCTAAGATTATTATAAATAGTGAAAAATCACCATAAATTTTTATATATTGTTTAAATAAAAGAATTCAGTAGTCTGTGTCGACATTATTTGTTCCTTAAAGTATTTTCAGTTCGTTTTATCTTCCTTACTCATTGTAAGGTACGAAGCAACTAAAATCCAATTACATTACATTGAATTGTATTTAAGATATTATATCTTTTAATAAAGAATTTTATGTAAAAATTATGTACTTTATGGTTAATTGTCACCAATTAAATCTGATGGATCGTCATTATTAATAAATATATATATTTTATCTCTTTCATGATTTGCATGATTAAGCAGTTAAAGCAGTTGTAACTAAAAACCATTTCGTGGAGAACTCGAGTATCCGGGTACCTGGGTATTTCAAATAGATTACACGTCTACGCGGATAGTTGAAAACTCGAGTATTTTGGATTCCCTTGTCAGCAAATTTTGTTAGGCGACCCTATCTAACAATGGTGCCCTTGTATTTTCGGACTCTGCTGCTAGAAATCGACATCTCACAATGACCTCCCGTTGTTTTGGCCAACGTCTTGGCCGGCACCAGTCACTCCATAGTAATTCAGGAAAGTGACGGCTGCTGTTGCGACACAACGAAGACGTGTGAATAGGAAGATGCTTCACCCCAGCATCGAGAGTTTGTTTGGTTGTGACAAAACGCGTCGCCTGCTCGCCGTGGTATGCGGGGTCGCGTGTGAATTTCCTCGGTGCGATCGTGAGAATTGTGAACGCCGTCGTCTCCGCATCCCAGAGTCGCGCCGCTCCCAGAATCCCCTCTTAATGTCTCACCGCTAAAAAGCGGGCACCGCCGCCGCTCTCCAACGCCACTGCCCCTGATCGCGTGTCGGAGGCTATTTTGGTGGACATTCCCTCTTCATTTTCTTCGTCTTTTGAGGGCTAGCGTAAAGAACCCCTCTCATGAATGGGTCTGCGAGGGTTACTCCGTCGAGACTCGCTCTTTGTCGCGTTTGCCCGCAGAGAACGTTTAACGCGAACATCCGCGTTATCTCGTTCATGAAGATGGCGTTGAATAGTTAATCATTGGTATTGTTATCCGGATGAGTAGCGGTACCCGACCCCGTGGCTTCCAACTCGTTTGCTAAAGAGAAACTGTTCTCAGATTCTCTATAACGCTCAGTGAAGTAAATTCGTTGATATATTTTAACCAAATAAGCTTACAGTTCAACTATGTAACTATTATCATGAAAGACTTCAATAAAATACTCAAAAACATCCATGACGCATACGTTCACCTATCTTCATTGTCCCTAAATGTCATCATAGTACAAATAGAAATTCTCTTTATTCCGTCTCATATATAGTTTCGTCTTCTAATTGTACTATTTTTTAATCTTAATAAAGTTATGTTCATTATGAAATATTTTTACCTAGTTGTGGTTGATATATATTCAACTTTAGACGTATTTATTCATGCAATAATTCTCCTACAACATTATTGCCTGTGGTTAAGGAAACTAATTGAACGGACGGAATGCTATTTCTTGGCATCTTACCCTAGTTCTACATTATTAAGATATGCCCTACACAATTTAGATAATCCTTGCTTATGTCCTTGCCTACAGATAAAGTTTTACCAGAAAAAAGTTTACCCTAAAACTCTCATCTCAAGCAAAATATCTTGTCGGCCTAAGCAAGCAAGAACCTCATGTTGTTCACCGATCACAGAAGCTTGCAAGTTACATTTTTATGTAATGAAGACATCACAGTAATGTGTTGTTTCTGATTTAGTATTTGATATCTTCCAAGACGTGTAAGGCTTGTGCAGCATACATCAGCCGTGGCATGAATAAATACAGTGGAATCATCCCCTTATCTGTTCATCATACGAACATGAATCATCATATTAATCACGCATGTATTGAAATGGTTGATTTGAGTTTATTAATGACCTTCCATTCATCATTTCAATGGTTTGATTAATTGTAAAATCTAATTCAAGGGCTAATAACATTGTGTGCAAACCGCTTGTTTTAACTCAGCCGCTAATTATCCATTTTAGGAATTAACGGTTCGACTTCAAAGTGAAGATTTCCTTTCAGTTTGGCCTTCTCTCATCGCGTCGTCCTTGGTGTGTAAATAGCAGCGAATGTGTCTTTTTTAAGTAGATGCGTAATGACATCACAGTGATGTCACCATTGCATGCTTTCACCTCGGGGAAGGTATGCTGAATTCTGGTTACTCATCGCTTAAGTTTAGTCACGTTCCCCAGAGCAAGTGCTCGCTTCTATGCATAAATAAACTGCTATAACTCAATCCGATATTAGGATAAATTACCGGGAAATTACACCGGGTTAATTGTGCAGTTTAACAATGTGGTTAGGAGATATTCGATAAGGAAAGAATGTTGGGAAGTATGTATGCGGTGATTCATGAGCATTAGGATTAGTATCTCTATTTGTGTAGAAGGATTAGTATTATTAAGAATGAACGTCATGTGTCCGGATGTGCTTCCTCGCTGTCCGCATTCTGCTTTGTCTTGTTTTTCTGTGTCTCCTCGCCGATCAGATACTTTGGGCGGGGCAGAGGTCAATGACGTTCCGCCACGAAGGTCGATAATTGTGGCTTCCAGATGTGTTCTCTTTTATTATCTCCGTTACAGAATTCCTTTGTCTGCGACAACCTTTAAACCGATGAATATTCTCGCCGTGTAGGATTACCCCGCAGTTACGTATCACAGGGGTGCATACGTAATTAAATAAGTGACGTTCTCACCATAGAATAATACGCCTATTTCGTAAATTAGCATAAATCACCGGGGAAGGAGAGGTAATAGGTTGTGCGTGATGCAAGACTGGAAAAATTATTTTTTATTTTGTTTGAACTCGGTGGTTAACTGTATGGCGTATGGTGCATTCCATTTGGTTGAGTTACGCTCCACGTTTCACACTGACGAAGCTGTCGTTTTTGACGCTATTTGGAGTCAGCATTGTCCCAGAAAAATGGCATAGCAGCGTATGGCCTTCACTGACCTTGGATGGGAAGAATATATATCTGGGGTGAGTGAGGTTATTGCCTCCTCCATTCCGCTCGCTGGAAGACTCTGCATTGGCGGCCCTTCACCGGATTTGCGCTCGTTTCATTTCGAATTCCTCGTATTTAATTCCCGGAATGAAGAATGCAGCATAACTACCACCTGGTCAAACTTACCATTTCATCTTCGCGATGATTTTTTTTCCTTTCGGGATCGTTGTTAAATGTCACCAGATAGACTGTATTAAATCTCTTTATTAGGTAAGAATGTCTGCATTTTACGTTCTAGTTACTAATTTCCCACATGTTATGATCAGAGGTTTTTCCGTTTTAACTTCTATGCGTGGACATGATGGAAATTTTCGAGTGACAAAGTTACGAAACAGGCTGTTGGTTAGTTTCGGCCGGTATCGATCGTGTGTTGGTGGTTGGAACGAAATGGCTGCTACCATGTCTTGGAGGAAGGAAAGTTTTTCATTTTCATTTTTCACAGGGTAGAAAATATACCTTATATTTCCTTTTGTCTTTGTTGTTCATTGCTATAGTTATATGAAAGTTACTGTGGTATAAATAATGCTAATTTGTGGCATTCATTTAGTATTCCTCGTAGAATACCATGAGAAGTGCTATTCATTGGATTATTGTACAAATCTTAGGTGGACGTTTTCTTCTCCTAGCATTCTGACTTTGTAAGAGAGCAAAGGCAATTTACCTCACTCCTCATCTTCTCAAGTAAGCCCGTTTAACTTACAAAGCTATTGGTAGCTAAAGGTAGATATTCTGCAAATTGCCACATCCTTCGTCTTGTCTAGGGAGCCTATATTCCTAGGATATTCCAAAGCTCTTGGTAGCTAATGGTGGAGGTTATAAGGTTCAAACCAGTATATAGTCAGAATAATAAACGCAGTTTCAACTGCTGGTAATTTTAGTTCAGGATTAGTTGTTTTTCTGTAATTTTCATAATTTCTCATCTATTTCCCAGTACGTCTCTGCTAGCGAAAACAAATCCATTTCAAGCCCACACGTTTTATTGAGATTCGAGGCAATCGCTTTGATTCCCGATAACCTCTCCGCTATCAATTATTCCTTCGGAGTATATGAATGAGTTTCTAGAATTCTTCCCGAGAATCACTCACGTGAGCATCTTGGTCATCCAAAGCCATTCATTATGTATGCGCACAAGGGCGCCGTCACAGGCCACGGCTATTTAACAAACGATCAATTTTTTCGCCGTGAAAAGCAAATGCGCCGCAGAAGTGCAACGCCTTTTGATTAATGAGTCGCCACCGACGACAGCTGCTTCGCATTTCAAACGCGCTTTTTTCGATCATCCATTTACGACGCCCTTTTCGCGGGAATGAATGACGAATAGTATCACGGGACCATGCACTCTCGCTGCTTTATTATGGAAAAGATATCGGCCGTATCACGAATGGCCTTCCACTCGGTTCTCTGCCAGCATCCGTGAATGGGATATTTTCTCGTCTCTCCCTATATGTTCCGTTTCAAACTACAAGGAAGTTAAATTTAATCGAGAGGCAGGAGTTACTTCATAATTGTTGTAGTTTTTTGCTGGTTTAGGAAATTTCTGTTTGTATGGATGGAAGAATCGTGTGAAGGAAGTATCTAAGTGCTCAGATAAAGGAATCCTACAGTATGTATGGTTAATGGTTTTTCTTTCTGAGCCTTATTTTCTTCGTAAACTGGAAGTGATTCTAATTTATAGCTTCTTTGCGACTAAAAGATGGCATTACCAAGATTCTAGGCGATATAAGATCGGCGGGGTAGCCTATACTTGCCAAGGTGGAGCGACCTTGTAAAGGGGCTGTATCTTCCAATTTGGGGGAATTGGTTGTTCTAATCAACTAATTTTTATTAACAAATAAAATCCTGTTTTGTCGGTATAAATGCTTTGTCGCTATAAATAGTATATTTATAGTGATCTCGGAAAAACTTTAGAATCTGATTTTAATTTAGCACCTCATTACACAGAAGGAAAATTGAGTGTGCTAAAAATTCATCAATCATCCTCTTCTCCAATAGCTGGGAATCGTTGGAGGAAAGGAGATTAAATTTTAGGTTAAATTTATTATGAAATTCAGGTATGATAAGTTTTCCAAAGACGTAGCACATGATATATATCCCTCAATTACTCAGGCCTATCGTATACCGCTATAAAGATTAGATGAATAGTTGCTGGAAGTAGTGGCTTCAAAGACTCATTTCTTCCGCGAACTATATGCGACAGTTATAGATCAGGGAAATGATCTTATGGTGTATACATCCCCTGCCATATCTCAAAAAGCAGCTTCCATAGTATATATGCAGATAGAGATTTATGTTTATAAGATTGAAATTCCCTCACATTCCTTTTAAGTCAAGGGTCAACTTGGAAGAAATTATTTTCTCCTTTTTACTTTGTTCTAGTTAGATCAGGGTAAAAAATAACATTTTATCTCTCTCTTTTCCTACTTCAGCCACTGGAAATGCACTATCTTTTGAAGCTTAACGGAATTCCCTCAAATCATCCCGGAAGCGGTAAATGCAATGGAGCTCTGGTTTATCGACCTTGTGCTATGCGACGCCCCGACCCCTACGAGGTCATATGATGTACTCTATTAACTAAGTTTTCCTTCATAATGCGAACTTCGTACCCTTTTCTTTTATATATATTTTCTGCTAATGAATTGTAATCGAATCCATAATTTTCCTTTTTATTATCATACATACAATTATTATTGAATACAATAACGTAACGGCAATTTTTGCTCCTTATTTTTCCGTATTATTTCTCATTTACATAATTTTTTAAGGAAACATAAATGAATCGTCTTCCTCTTTAGTAATATACCGTAGCTGAATAATGTTAAAAGATAATATTATTTAATCGTATTTAAATTATCATATTTAGCGGAAGTTCCGTCAGCGTCAATTTCCTTCTCTCGGAGGTTATTTAGATTACCCACGCATTGAATTCGTAATTTTTAAAGTTCCGCGATTAAATCTCAACTAAGTTCGTAGATATGGAAAGGCAAACATCCCCGGGAGGAATTTGAACCCCCAAGGAGAGGCGTTGACCTCAAGAGGTCGGCGGGAATTATCAATTATCTACTATCCGGAGTCAATACCTCAAACGTCCTGTCTCTATAGGGTAGTCGCAGCCAGGCACTACCTTTCCCGCTTCCGGATATGCATCGGAGTTGTGCTATAACACTGTGAAGCATTTCTTTGCGGTCGTCGTCTTTCAGTCTGTGTTTAAACCCCGGAACATAGTGAAGGCTTTATGTGGACTAACGTATTTCTTGAATACCACAGGTCGTATTATCGTATTCATAGGTTTTCGCATGCTTGCCCGAAAATTTGAGCCTTAATCGCATAGGAGACTGGAAACCGTAGTTTTACGAATGTAAAACGAATTCATTTCTAAAGTCCTTTCTTTGGAACTGTACAAGGGAAGTAAATTAATTTTCAATGGCAATGGATGATAGTAATAAAAAGTATTTGGATATTTTTTATCATTATCTCAATATAGTTTATAAAACTGCATTGGAATACAAAATAATAATAATCCATAAATATGTAAAGATTCTTAGCCGAAATAAAAGAAAAATTTTTTGAAGAGACAATTTACAGATTTAGTATTAATTCATCGCCGATAATATTTTAAAATTGGAACTAACAAGCAAAGATGCGTTGGTGAGGATGATTTTCAGTACTTGATTCGGTATTATGGGAACCAGAAGAGGAAAAGGAAATAGTAAAAAATAGCAACTGCCAATAAGTTCAGAAGGCGTTGAAAATGAGAATTTTCAATTGAATTGCATTTGCTGTACTAATTATACTAGAATGTACTCACTTATAAACCTAAATAGGTTTAAAGATTTTTCTATCCTATTGATGTAGATTATTTTTGTAAAACGAACCCCTTTTCTATTTTGGGAAGGGAAAAAGTACAGTATGCAAAGTAATATAGGAATGCGAAGGGAAATTTTGTAGAGCGGAATACAACTGTAAAAACCAATATCATGGATATTATTCAAAATATCCACGGTGATATCCTTCGTGTTTGTTATAACAAATGTCTTAAGGTTGTTTTTTAGTACTTCTGTTACTTTTGTCCTCGAGCTACAGCTAAAAATTGCTCTCCAATTCTTTTTCATCCCTGAATTACAGACCATTAGAAAGGTATACCCTCGTTCGAAGGTAGACAAGCTTTGCTAATAACGAAAACCCTGTAATTACCACAAGGAATAGAAAAAGTCTTTGTTCTCACAGCATCATATTACCAACGACCAGTCTCGACTCTATCGAGACATCTTCATGCCTACGGAAGTATTTCTTTTTTATTGCGTTTCACCAAGTCAGACTCAACCGCACCGATTCTAATCACAAAGAATGTTACCCTTTTTAAATTTCAAGCACCCATTTAAAATGTGATGCGTATGCTGCGAAAAGATCTCTCGAGTAGACCAAGTGTGAGTCGTCTGGAGAGAGGGTGCTGCCAAGGCGTGAGTGTTGCATAGCCTCACGGGGTTCGCAGGGCGAGGCCTCGCAGCTGGACGATCTTGATCTCCGACAGAGCACGTAACAACTTTGCCGGAAATTCTTGGGAATCTTTTTAAGCACTTGGGCGGATATGCCTTAACCTCTGCCCATGGATGTGCATTCCTTCCATTCCGTCATGCTAGGCGATGACGGACAACTCCATCCTAACTTTTGTCTGCGGATAATTTCTCTCGGAGCAGAATTCCGCCCCGATCTATTTTGAGATATATCGTTGAATTTCCTTCCGGAAATGCCTTAGGGGAGACTGCGGAGGATGGGTCTGGCCCTTCTTCCTCTCTTAATACGTATTCTAATGGTCTCACGGAGATGAACTGGGTTTCTCGCAATTGACAATCGGACGCAAAACGATGTTTAAACGGTTGAACTAAATATTTTAATTTTTGTCGGCAATCGAAATAAATCGATTTATAATATATTTCGTCCGATTATTATGCAAATAATTTCGATTTCAGTTACATCGTTATTACTAATAATAGTTTATTGAAAATAAACCTTTCATTTTGTACCTCTCAGTTATTGAATGATATAGAATTTATAGATTCTAATCTTTTCCAAATGTATTTCTCAAATGATGGGTGTTTTTAACTTCCCTAAAATTCGAGATAAAAATTGTTTATCTGTTTAATTGTTTTCTTGTTAGATTTGTTTATGCACAGTAATTGAGAATATTCTAAATTCAATAATAGATTTATTAGCTTGTTCGACGTTACTATAAAAAGTATTAGGATGTATATTTCAATATATTGTTGCATTAAAAATAGTGTGATTATTAATTATTGTTCTATATAAATGGATAAACATTTATAATGGAATGCTGCATCAGGCCTTTCATAGAATCTTTAAGTCTGTGAGTACAATTACCGCACCAAGTACACGTCTTACTTCAAAGATGAAGAATGTATATCAGTTTCGAGTTATCCTTGTTGGGTTCTATTTTCGCGGCTCTGCTTTGCATATTCCATCTTAAGAATTCTTTGAAGTAGCTTTCACCTATCCAATACGGCTTACGAAATGATATTTGGGGTTTCGTTGCTTTTCAGATAAGCTTTTCAAATATTTCATTTTGTGATTTTCATTTGTTAATTTGACGTTATTTCGTTTTTGTATTACTTTACACATATATATTTTGGTGCTGATTTCCATGGAAAATCTACTAATTTGTTTCTATTTTTTCTATTCTGAAATGTTTACTAATATTTGAGCAGTGAACGTCATCCAATATCACATCTTGGACCACAGATAAAGCGCTTCACTTTGTATTCATATCTGAATAAATCGTCGAAATTTGTTTTCAATAATTATTGTAATTTTAAAGATGAGGTTGGGTTTTCCCCTTCAGATTGATTCCAGCCCAAATTTTGCTCTTTTCACTCTTATGGAAATTGTTTGTGATTTTTCAAGCTTAAGGGTAGAAAAATACGAACCTTCAGGAAAGAGACGGGGACGGGACGGGGACGGGGTTTGTCACAAGGGGTTGGACACATAAGGACAAAGTATATCGGAACTTAATACATTTTATTCTGAAAGGGATATTGAAATAGGTCAGACGTCTTAGTTTTATCACGAAATTCTCGTATTTTTCTGTGGTATACATTTATATGTTCTTTGGTGCATATTTAATTGTTTACATACGTAATTTCGGTAGCCGCGGTCTCGCAACAGCTGATAAAGTAAATTCTTTAGCATGAGATATCTGTTTTTCAGTCTCCAGCTAAAAATACCCCCAAAACGTAATTTCTCCACAAAACAACCCCCGTGCGTTTCTCGCCAGATCAGCCCTTTCGCCCATCGCGAAAAAGTGCGTACGGCAGCGAAAATTACGTTAATTAGGAGGGAAGGGGTTGTTCTCAGTGTCACCGTCCCCAGACCTCCGTAGGGTGGGTGGGCCCCGGGATAAGGCCGTGGGGTGGTGGTTCAACGACCTGCCCCAATCGATCCTTTATGCCTCCACCACATAGTCGTCGCCACGCCCCGCCGACGCCGGCGAAAAGGGGGAAGCTCCGCAGGGCCTCCGACGGGGAAGTGGGCGGATAAGGCGAAATCCTGGGAAAGCCTCCACCCTCTTCACACCCACATATTATTCGTGAGGCTACAATTCCTTCCAAAGGCTTCCCCGCTCTTCTTACCTGGCGCATACAAATGTACCAGGCTCATCACTCCTCCTTTATTTCCCCGACCGTCCAATTCCGAATTCGGCGGGGACCCTCGGGGTGTGTTCGGTGGTGCGTGGAAGGGTAGTTAAGGGCCCACAGACGGAGTCGGATTTTTCCTGGTGGAGGATTTGGGGAGACTCAACGGATTAATTTCTCGGAGTCGCTATCGAGCGGTCCCCGATTTTTAGCATCCTCCCCGTACTGAGTAAAATCGGGATTGATTAATTAGTGGGTTTGAATAACAAAATAGCGCGGTTCGGTTGATGTCAACGTGAAAAATCGTGCTTTTGTGGAGCCCGGTGCGGTCATTTTTCTCGCGTATTAGTTTAATGATGCGCGAACGAGAAGCGAAAGTGCGAATTTACATCGGAATTAATTACCGTGGTCAATTATCGAATTCGGTTATCTCCAACCGTCTAATTTTAGTTGTTTTAAAATGAATATGTAGGATATATGCTACAATTCGATGACATTTTAACTACACGAATCATGGAAATTATATGATTATCTCAGCAGATGATGCCACCTTTTTGTTCGTTTATTTGTCGTTTTCTTGAATTTTTAATTTTTTTAATTTTCCATTCATGACTTATGTAATCGATCATAAATACCTCAAATTACACGGTTAAAGTAAGGGTTTAATTTTAGCTCGTTTTCCAACTGAGAATACGTTTTCTACTGGAGAATAATCACATAATACTAAGAAACACGGAAAAAATTAAATTCAATATTTCAATTTGATTGATTACTGTATTTCGTTATTATTAACAATTTCCGCAAATTATTTCATATTAAAGATAATTTCTTTCATTTTCATCGTTACCTCCAAATGTGTTAGTATTTAAATAAAATACATACTTGCAAGACTTTCTTTTTATTGCCACGTATTTGTCTAATAACAACGGTGGTCACACGCCCTCTTTTAAAGGAAATTCCTTCATTTAAAACTTCTTTTTGTTGTATCATTGGTTGTTCAATTTTGTCCTTTAATTCAATAAGGACATTCATTGGAATTTAACGTTGTATATTGTTGGTAGAAAAGTTATCATTGGTGCGCCATCTTCTCCCTCTAACAGCTGACGAAGTTTGTCAACATGCAATAACATTTTCATACACCGGTATATTTTTCTATAACCTCAAACATGTCGAGTTTTGTGCCTACGAACTATGATTTGCGGACAGCATTGGTTTTCTGCTATCATTTGAAGAACACCGCTGCAGAATCGCATAGAATGCTTGTCGAAGCATACGGTGAACATGCTCTTAGCAAAACTCAGTGCTTCGAGTGGTTTAAAAAATTTAAAAGTGGTGATTTTGACGTGAGAAACGAGGACCGTGGGAAATCACCGAAAAAGTTTGAAGACAAGGACTTGCAAGCGTTATTGGATGTAGACGGTACTTTACGATGATTTACGATTATTTACGATAATTTTCAAATAACAGAAGTGTAGTTTTTACGAAAAAATTCCGGTTTCATATTTCTACACCTGGTGTACCTTTACATATTAGAAATTCTCTCATCGTTTCCTTTTGGGATTTAAATTTTAAAAGAAAATACTAGACGCACTTACATTACTTTGCTCGCGAACGAATAAGCGTTCGACAATCAACTTATAAAGATAGCAACCAACCGATGGATTTGAGGTATGATTAATTGTCCTTCTGTCTGTGAGGTCGTCAACCCGAAGGTCGGTTTGAACTCTGCATCAGCTGTCGCAAGCGTTGGATTGGGAATGAGTTTTGCTACGGAGTAGTGGCTCCTTTTTTCTCTCTGATGCTGGGAGCTAGATTGCTACGAGTAGAGCTATATCTCGTATGCTCAGCACAATAACCTTATGAATAATACTTACCGTAGCACCAAGAAGTAACAAAGATAGATCATTAAGAATCTTTCATAACTCGGCAATTTTCATTGTTTCACAGTTGTGAGCTAAACTGAGAAAAGGGAAATGAAAGATACATTTTTCTTGATCCGGTACCTAAAAGATACTGAAAAATGTTTCGTTCACAAACATGTTCGAGACTCGGTGGCGTAAACCTTATTCTCCTTATTTTCTACTAACTCCTTTCCAACCTTTATTGGTAACAATAATAAGTTTTATTCCTTCCCCTTTATACATTTGAAAAAAAGAATATTATTAGGAATATAGGTACCCCCAAGGTGGCAGTCACCCGTTTTAGGGTTGTAGGGTTTACAGACTCTTCATTGACGTAACAAAAATTAAATAAACAAACCATAAGATTAATAATACAACAAAAATGAATATAGACCGTTTGTATAATAATAATTAATAAAAAATATTACATCAAAATATAATAATGAGCTCATGATATCTAACATAGTACAGCTTTCAAATAGTTTTCTTAAACAAAAATTCAACTTCATCACGTTCAAGGAAAGAAAATTCTGATGGGTGATTCATTGGCATTGGGAATGATTGGCTGGTAAATATGTTAAAAGCAGTGATATCTAAAAATATATCATACAACATGGTTTCACTGGAGATTCTAAGAACGAGTAAACAGTTATATGCAAAGCATTAGCTCTTTTCGAAACATTCGCGTGGCGTAGAATAGCTCAAAATCGTGAAATCCTTTCTAGCGCCTACACAGGCACTCCCCAAGGGTACTTGACCTTCCGGCCGCCGACGCATTTAGGGATCATCCTTCGGGAAAGTTACATCACACATGATTCTCATATTATTGTTATTATTATTATTATTATTATTCGGGGTCTTTATTAGGCGAGATCGAGACTAAATATATGCGTTTACGTTCCTGTGTGAATTTTGGCGGAGGTCGATTTAAATTGAATTTGAGCCAATGCCACTCTGGTTGAGAACAATCGTTATTGATGCCTCTCGGTCACTTGGAGCAGAAGTGTGAAAGAGATTGAATAAATTCCGTGGATGTTTATGTATCTTGATAGCGGATTTAAATGTAGAGAGTGCAGTTTTCTTGGTCGTTCTAATGGTCTGCGATCCCAACGAAATAAGGATTTTCTCATGGATGCTAACGTAGCAAATCTAAAAGAGCAAACCTAAAGGAGGAGAGTAAATAACTAGCCTTTGTAAAATGGAATATTCATGGTTTTTTCCACTTTTAATATTATTTAATATTAAATTTTCCTTGGGGTTTTCTCGCTATTCTAAGCACTTAGTTAATTATTCTAAGATATTATTTCTATAAATCGTATATCTTTCTTATACGCAAGGTCAAATCTAAAATATAGTATTTTACAGAGGTCTTTTCTCTCTGTTAGATGCTGATCGAATCATCACATTATATAGCTACTAATATATTGATGACGCATAATATATTTTAGCCTAGCCCACGCTAAATTCCATACATCATAACCATTTTTGTATGGTCTTCTTCAACTTACAAAATTTTCTCAAAGGTTATGGAGAAATATGTTTGTTTCTATCAGTTTTTCTGATTCTGAATATTAGTTACAAATATAGTATCTTCTAATCACTCAATTTCACTGTTTGAATTCGAAATGAATAATTCTTTAAAATCTGTTGTTATTGATTGATGTAATGTATACTCTATAGTAATGTATACTCTAGCTTAGAAACATTATTCTCAATATTCAAGATTTCTCTGTAATTAGCTTTTATAACTGTGAGATATTATATATTTTTAATATTAATTAATTACTCATTAATTGATTGATGACTCATTTTGTAGACGCCTTACGGTTACGGTGTTTTAACTAAGAGATACAATAATGACCTTTTGATAATAGAAAAAGCGCAGATTTGCATCGAATTTGTTTATTTTATTGTATGTATTTGCCCAGAGAAAATAAAAAAGGCTCTCAGTTAAGTCGATATAGCAGTTTGAAAAGCCAGCACTAGTTTATTTAAGGAAGAAAAAAGAACTTAGGGGCTTGATACGCGTACAAAGTAATGTCAGGAGCATCTCACTCTTCCCTTTAATTTTTATAATCACCTCGTCTCAATTTTTTTGGAAATATTCAAAGAGCACAAGTGTTACGTTCATCTATTTCCTGTCAGTAAGATTTTAATGAAGTTGTCTGAATTGAAATCAATACTTCGCAGTCTCCTGTTTCGAAATCTCTTCTCCCAGATGGTAATTTATAGTTGTTCATAGATACTTCTATATGCTTTATCTAATTAATTCTCTGATATAATCAAACTTCCTTTTATGTCTCAGTTTCTCCATGAAGAGCTTCATTTGTAATTAAGGTATAAATTACTAGTCAATTTTTAGTTCGTATTCTGCGTACTTTAATATACTTTTTATAAAGCTACTGGTTAATTAATTTTGAACTTGGAAGGTAATGAAATCTGGTAAATGAAATTTCTCGCTAAAACTAATCTTTGGCTCGAATGTTTATATTATGATTCAGTGCTCATCATTTCTAAATTGGATACCGAAACGTATGCGCTACTTAATTAAGTGATGAAACCTAACTATATTAAATCAGGAAAAATAAGGGTTGAATCTAAGTACGAAACCCAATTTTAACTCGCAATATGCTAGTAAAAAGTTTACCTGTGTTCCTATATCATATTCTCAGGATGAAAGAGTTTTATCGTGAAGGATTATTACTGTTTTCGCAAAGCAGTCGTATTTTACTGAGATTCTTTTCTAAACTATTATCTTTACCTGATAATTAATTTATCACTCTCACATAAATAAATATTTGGTATAACTTATTCAATGATTTTTCTGAATGCTTCTTCTATTTAAATATTTTCAAGTCTTAAATTTTATTTAATCTCAATCGTTGTTATCGCGAAAACTGAGGGTGATGATTCAACTTGCCATCCTACTATTGGTAACGCTGATCATAATTTCCCAGATCGTTTTTTCTTACAGAGATTTAGAAGTTGAGAACTAAATATGAAATGTTTCTTGATGTAAATTATGTAATAATAATGAATAGAATCCAGTCCTATCAACATTTCCTGATTTTTTTTCCGCTAGATATTATCGTTGTACTGAGGAGATCATTCTGATTAGTTATATATTTTTTCCGATATTTATTGGGCGGATGACACTAAATTACCCTTAATTGTAGCCAAATTACTTTTGTTGAAAAATATCTGCATATAATATTAATGTACTGTTATCCTTTGATGTTACGGCATTGTATGTTACTGAAAATAATTTATCTTTGTTGAAAAAATTTAACGTTTAGTTATTATTTGTTTTCATCAACATTCACGTTATATTCCTCAGGGTTCTAAGACGACTTTATTTGCTTATTAAAAAAAAGAAGCATATTATTCTGAGGTCCATAGATACTTTACTTTTGTAATGTCGTACGAAATTGTTCGTCTAAAATATAGCATAATAATTTTTTACATTAATGAATTACTATCTGCTATCTATTCAGATAATTCTGTTTTCCTTGTTCCGTGTAAGTAATGTCTCCATTGCATGGGCAGACAGATCGGTTGCGCCAGAAAAATGCTGGTTATTAATCGCTCATCATAGGTTTTTATTTCAAAGTTTGGAAGCTCCTTTTTGAAAAACCGCACCTTCGACGAAATGAAATCTCAGCGATCGTAAATTGATTTTGATCGCTCAAGCCCGTTCCCGCGCGGAAACATTGTCGTCGTCGGAAATTGTATTCGCGGTGAAAAATGGTTCTTTCGTCCTGAGAGGTTGCTGACCCGCGCTGCAAGAAGTGCAACGCATTTATCTGCTCTTTCTGCGCCGCAAGATGTTTTCCGCACGCGTCACTTCCGCATCATTTTAATCCCCCATCATTTTCGCGTCCAATTCGCCTTTTACGCCATTTTTACCGCTTATCTGCCGACGACTCTGAGCACCCCCACTCCAGTTACGTCTCGGAGAGGCAATATAGCGCACGGCCGATAAACCTTCGCCGGTCACACGTTCTAACTCCCGATCAGACGGTGCCTACCCTAATAAAATCGGAGTGGAAATTATATGACTACCTCACTCCTCATCGTGTATAGTAAGCCTCATTCCCCTACTATTTATCTATGGTAGCTACTGTTAGAGTGGGTACCATTCGGTCTTCGGAATGCAAAAATAAAAAATATACATATATAAATCGAAATGTAACGATTGTGATGCTACTTACGTCTGCCAAAGTGGCATAAATTTTAATATCCTTGTAAAATAACGTATGAAACCTTTCCTAACCGATTCTCTAACTTCCCTCTCTGCCCAACATCTCCTTCGATTTTATCTCTGATATTCTCCACTTAAATTATAAAGGGTCAAGAATGAACCAAGATGGAAAAATAAATGAAATATAAATTGAAATGTAGCGATTGTGTATATGTTTACTTCGACCAAAGTGGCCGAATTTAATATCCTTGTAAAAGAACTTGTAAAATCTTTTCTAACAAATTCTCCCAACTCCCTCTTCGTCCAACATCTTCTTTATCCCTGAAATTCTTCGCATACGTTATAAGGAGCAAAGATAGAAATCGGAAAAAAGAGAAATGTCTAAAATTGGTTCTGAGAATGTTGTAGGTGAAATAATTACAATTCCATACTCTCCTATACCTTTTTATACCTTTCCAATGGACTTCTTCCATGATAAGCCCCACCCTTTCCCCCAGGGAAGCCTCCAATTCTTAAGCATTACCAGCTAACCTTGATACGAACATCGATTATTCAAAATTTTACAATTCGAATATTTCCTTGTTCTGCAGCATTTTTTATCCAAGGAAATTTTAAAAGATGTGGTTAATTAGAACTTTGTTGTTGAATCGAGCTTTTTACGACCATAATGAAGTACTTTATCTACATAAAGTTCCCATAAACACGAGGTTAAATGCTATTGATAGTTTTAATTATGTGAGTGAAACCATTTTCCAGTTAAATCAACTTGAATCATATTTTACTACCGAGAGACTTATTTCAGGAAAGCAAGTAAATATCTCCGACATTTTATAATTCTGTTAGTTAGTTTTTGACTCAATTCCAATACTTCATGATGCTATTAGTAGAATATTTTTTTAAATACAAATTTATTTTTAGTTTCATTTTTATAATTTACTATTGTTCGAATAAAATACAATAATTAAACAAAACAAGATATGTACTCATACTTTTAAAAATAAATAAGTTTGCGTATATTTACTTTGACGAAACCGTTTTTCTACCCTTGATAATAAATTTCCTTATTTCGAAATTTTATAAGTAATCTCTTCATGTTAGAATTATCTGAGCTCCGCTGTATCTTCCTCTCCAGAAGGTATGTCTGAGCCGTAACCGGTCGTTTGTGTGAGTGATTTTTATCATCACTTTTCCTATGCAAGTACCCCGTCAAAAAGCCCGCGCATAGAAAAAGAGCCCTTTGTGAATCCCCGACGCGGAATGGATGCATCGCTTTCACGTCTCCTCTCGCGTTTATGTCATCCACCGCGGGATCGTTATGCATTTCTCCGGACCTCCCAAGAGGCCCCTACCCGGAAGTGCGGCCCTCACGTCAATCCCCACATCATCTAGAGAAAGATACCCGTCTTAATAATAAAAATAGATTTATTGCTCTAGGACAATGTCCTTTGGAACATGTAAGTAATAAACACAATTAACAAATGCTCCGTGGCAGAAGAAAGTAAAGAAAAGGATTATGAATACATATGGTATTTCAAATAAGACAGTTTAAATTTGAATCTATACATACAATGCAAGTAGATAAAATAAATAACACAAGAAATTAATTATATTATTATACTTTTCATACAAAAATGAAAACAATTTAATTTTTATGTTTTTCTTCTATTTTATTTTTACTTTCTTTATTTAAACCTAAGTTAGTGGTAGGTAAATGACATACATTAGTTTGGCATTTAGGATTTTTAAATTTTCTTCTGGATCTGACAAGTCTAGCCGATTCATTAAGATTCTTAATTAAGGATAAAATCATAACAGATAATCAAGAGGTTTCAAAGACAATATTTTAAAAATGAACACTGATAATTTAGAAAATGTTCAGTCTTCATCCACCTTAACTTCACATGAAAAAGATATGATTATATAAACTTACATTAAATATATACCTTACTCTCGAATTTAGAAGAGTTGGTAATTTTCTTTGTGATTCTTTAGTAATATCAACAAATACCAAAGAACAGTAATCAATACTGGGAATTAATAGGTTATTCACAAGTTTTTTACGCAGTTCCAGAGGGATGAGTTGTTTAAATCGCTTTATCGGCGCCAACGTCTTATAAAATTTGTTAGAAATAGGAGTAATATGGTCTGCCCAGGTAAGAGTGTTACTGATATGGCGTATATTGCTTTTACGCGGTCCTTACGTTTCGACTATTCCTCCCCCTCCCTGCGGTGCCCACCGCTATCTCCGTGATCAGACAAGCACTAACCTTCCTTCACTATTTCCACCGTGAGGCTCACGGGGTTTGGTCTGGGGGTGGGTTGCCGTCGCGCAATACGTTCACGTACCGAGCTTCTCTGCGGCCACTCCCCCCAGCGCTGGTGCCTGCGCAAAGCATCACCACCCTCTTTCACCCCCACCCTCGGACCCACCCCGGTCGTTGAGCCCTGCACTTACCTTTCTCCCCTCTCCCATTCATGAATACACCTCCACTCCCTCCCCCCTCTGTCTTAATCCTCGCCCCTTAATCTGCTATACCCCGCGTAATTTTTCCGCAGCTCCCGACATTTTTTACGCCCCCCCTCTTTCCGTACCCTGAAAGTGCATTCCCGCACGATTTTCCCTCCCCGTGTTTATTATTTTTTGTCCGCCTTGTTTCATTTGCGCTCGTATATACGCTCGCGAATCGATTCATGCCGTAGTAGGCGTACACTCCCGTTTCTTTTTTCCCGTACGATTTTTTCCGCGCTAGGGAGAGCGTATTTTTACGTTATTCCCCGTGTCTCCCCACGCGGGGAGAATGTTTTCGCGTTCAATTCCGACTCGATGTCGCTCGCCCGATTTTTCCCCCCGCGAGTGTTTTATTCGTTACGTAATTTGCCGCGATGGGGAGGGATGCCCGCGTTCCGCCGAAATTTTTCTCCGTGGGAAGTCCGTAATTAGGTTTTTTCCCCGGCGGATTCCCTGGAAGAAGTCGCTAAGGAGTTGGAGATTTGTCAAAAGTGACGGCGGCATAGCGCCGTGGTTTTGAGCGCTGCGCAGTTTTTCGACCTTGCAGTCCTCTATCTGTCCCAAGTATTGATCGACAGCCGAGTGTGTCATTGAGCACTTTGTGCTCCTAGAGAGCATTGCATTATCTGCTTCGGCCTAGAAATTTCCACGGGTTTCTTCGGAGTCGCACCAAGGAGCCGCTCGTCCACAATCCCGCCCGTTACTTACTACGGCGATTCCACGAAACTCGTAAACGTAAGCTGCGATGCGATCGGTAATGCCAGGATCTACTGGGAGCACCCGTTTCCCCGTGGAAATGTTCTTCAATGTCTCAAATTTTTACCACGAATTTATTTTATTCGTAATTAACTGCCAGAAAAGAGTAGTAATCTAGATAGATTTGGACATTTGATTAGAAAAGGTAAAGGAAAGCTTGAAAATTAAAGATTCAAATAACTTACATTTTTACAATTTTTAACAATTGCTAGAATAAGAAAGGATTATCATCTACTCACAATTATTCTATCTGGGGATAAATTCCCGGTAACAGTTCTTAAAACAGTAATAAAATGTTCATACCTAAAAAGCGTATCTTAGCAATTATAGAAGTGAAATTTCCATTCAACAATTTTTTATATTTTAAACTTATAGAATGAAAACTGGTAAGGATATTTTACTCACAATTTACAATTGGGCAAAAATTCCCTTCTTTTAGTACTTATAACAATTATAAAATGAGCTTGTACGTCAACATCACGTTAGGTAAAGTTCTTGAATAAGTCGTGATAGAACTCAGATAAAACTGAATTGTAATAATAAGTGTGTTGATAAATTATTAACACTATAATATTTTAAAATTGAAAAATAATATAAATTGACAGGTTTGAATTCACCTTTCAAAAATGTTTTTAAAAGTTTTGATTCATATTAATTACAAAGTCAAAGGAATTAGACAGTTATCTCGCGGATGAGAAGGCTACTTCATTAAAAAACGATTGAAATAATATTACCATTTGATTAATATTTTAAATATAGGATTCAGAAATAAAAGTACTTTTACTTTTTACTGCTAAAAGTTTTACTATGTACAACATCGGATGACATTTACTGTGCAACCACATTCCACTTTTGTCCCAATAGGTAGTTAAACTCAAATTTAATCATCATTACCTGCTTGTTTTGCTTTCAGTAGTAAATAATGGGAAATTCGTTCGCAATTATTGATCGGCCTATATTTAATTAGGGATCCATTTAGGCACGGATACAGCTAGCCCTTCCCGTTCGACGTAATTTCAACCATGACCTAGCTCAAGGAAGGAAATCGAGGACAGGTATTTTCAGCCTATCGACCAGCTTACATCTAATTCTACCACGAGACTTTGTGTCTTTTAAATTGCCCTGAATATTTGTGACATCAACCAGTAAATAATCGATTTCATACAAATTTGATATAGTATCGATATCTGGGATGAATACAACCCTACACATGAGGTACATACATAATTTATTATCTCACTGTTCATTGAAAATATTCTCTTGTGATTATACTCGACCGATGTAAAATATTTCTGCCTCCTTTGACATCTTATTTTCTTTTTTTATTTCCCTCCTTTTAATTTGAAATTTGTATGCTATTGTTGCAATACGCATTTTAAATTAATTGATACTTTGTCATTAGGACCTTTTAATTAAATCTCAATCAAATCAGTGTAAAAATAAATCCGTTGAAATTGCAGCCAGGTTTGGCATTCTCTGTTTATTCAAGAGTTCACGCTGACTTTTTGTTACTCCATCTATTTCAGATTTCATTTAGAACGCTTATTCATTGATATAATCTTAGTTATTTATATTTTCAATAGATATTATTCCTTACATCCGTAATCTTGCAAGTTTCGAGTGTTAGGTGTAGAGAGTAGAGGTGTCGTTGTTTTCCTATTGCATATTGAATTTCTTTATTACTATTGATTCATATATTACCGACGGACTGATTTTCCGATGGCAACATTATTGCAGTTCTATTTAAATAAAAAAATTCATATCTATTCAGTGATACAATACTATATGCAGTTTTAATTAAAATTTTCCAACGTTATTGACTATTTCCAAACATATAGGCTGGCTACAGCAATGCTATATTACAATACATTTATCTTCTTGCTAAAAAAATACAATACTGTTATCTCCCAACATTAAAAATGCATTATTACTATAGAGGTTTCACCTTGGTACAACAGTTTATATAGGTATGATATCAGTGGTAGTTTTTATTTTTAAGTATGTTAAATTAAGTTTGAAGTTTAGACAAGTATTCTTGCACATTTATTCACTCAGTTTTTTTATATTTTCAAACAGGAGATTATAAGTTAATATTTGTTTGTTTAGGAATGACCGCCTTTCTTGCAAGCTCTATATTACCATTATTTCACTTCCACTTCTTCAGGATGCCGATCTGAGATTCGCCATCTCAAATAGAGACGCCTAATCCTATTCGCTCCTTGTAAAGCTGCGCCGTGTTAGCAGTATGACGTAGTGATCGTTATCATACGCTGTAAATACTGCAGTATGACTAACCTAATTTCATATCCATATCACGCTGTTCAGCATCCACTTTTGGTCGAAATCTCCCTCACAAATAGAAGACCATCTTCGGTTTGCATTCCTATGTTTGCTATCAGTTGAGCATTTGGGAGTCGCTCCACTTGGATGTCTTAATTTTCTCCGCTCGTCGTAAATCTTTTACACTCCACTCCAATCTTCCACTACCGAATCCTTTCTCGCATTTACTTACCGGCCTCTTAACTGCATTCGGTAATTCCGCAGTGGCGGCCACAGAATGTTAAGTTCTCTCGAATTTCCCCAACGTTTCGTTCCTAAGTTCCGTTACGTAAGTCTGGAAGAGGACACATATGCCTCGTGGCCCACAAATTAAATTGCCCGAAAATAACACACGTCCCTCGGCTTTTTACATTTTATGTCAGAGTAATAAAAGAAAGAATTACTACCGAGGATTAATGCGCAGAGGTAATTGATTATTATTAAATTAAGAAGGTTTTGTTTACGAAACTCTTATCTAGTTGTGTATTAAACTAGGCATAAGCATTGTAATTAGAAGATTATAAATAATTTATTTTTGGGATTTTGCTAAATGCTCCATTTCAGTTTTGTTGACTAATATCGTTAAGAAATATAGTATAAATATGTTAGGCATTCTCTTATAATAGACTTAAAATTCAATTTTTTTTAAAGTTCTGTCATCATTGATAGGATAAGTTTTCAAAAGTGATATTTATACTCAAGCTAATTGTATAATCATGTACGCATACGAGGGGAAGTTATGCTCAAGTAGAATTAATGCCGAAAAAATGATTCTTTTTATTTCTTAGCTACCAATTTAATGGCGGAAATTGAAAATTGTAAAATTTTGAATGTTGATTTCATAATTATAATTAGTAAGATACATCTTCACATATTTTATGCAACAGTAATTTTAATGGAAATTTACTCATTAAAACATTCAGCGAATATTAATTTATTGACATCATAAATGATAAATATAATACTATTTGAGATTCACAATTGATATGCTTTGGTTTAGAATGTTCGGATGTGTACGATTTATTTTTAATAAGTTAATTGAATTCCCGTCACTCTTGACGAGGATATATCGACTAGTGCGATAGGTTTAAACAATTTAGGTTAACTAGTCCAGCGAGGTCCTCTGCAATGAAGATTCTTGGCTCCTTCCCCTCCATCCCCGCTGGCATACACTGCGGTATTACATCTCCAGTACTGCGTATTTGTCCAAAACTCGGTTTACAGCCTCTCTAGCGATGGTTTATCAGAGTAGCCAGTATCAGTATTCATGTCCGCTCTCATATCTGTTGCTAACGATGAAAAAATTCTACTTATTGCGTCAAAACTGCATGAGATTTTACGATTACTTTCTCTTTCCTTGCTTTATTTTCCTAATAAAATGGGAAAAATCGCTTTTCATTTTCCACATAGATGATTGCCAAGTGTAACATACCTGCCGTAAATATTAAGAATTAAATTTTATTCTGTGAAAACCTTATTTTTTTTCTTTACCGGTCTTTTTACGCATCGTTTTACCGATTTATGGAATTTGTAGTAGTGGTAGTCACAAAATTTAGTCATGTCGTTATTAAGTGACATGTACTCAGTAAAATTCATAAAATGTCATTACGTATATTCAAAATTGCGATTAAAGTGGATCACTGCTCACGATTCTACGCATTATAATTGTCTCCAAAATGAGCGAGAAATAACCTTAATTGCCAAAATCTAGGTTATTTATCAAAATATTTAGTCATTATATGTGGTCCTCGAGGAAAGTAGAAATTAATCTATCATATTTGCTTTCATTTTGTGGATCTACATCTTCAAAAATACTAGTTTAATTTCACATATAATTATGTGTGGAATAAATACGAAGGTAGTTTTCAATATTGTATTTTTGAAAAGGGGTAATTCTTCAATTTTAACAATTCAATATCTTCATTACCTTCAATTCTTCATAGTTTTCTATTTGATGCTACATTTCTTAATGTTGTTTAATAGCTTTTAATTCAAAGCGTGTGAGCCGTTTAGTTTATCTTTGAACCCATCCATGGTTTCTTATCATGTTACATGGATACATGATCTTGAATTGGTGGAGATTTTTCGGTCTTCATTTATTAGCAAAAGTCTTGAATTCATTGTTTTGTGAACCAAAAAATTCGCGCGTTTAAATGTTGAATTGGTTGAACTTGCTTGTCAGCAATCGAATCACGGACTCACATTTTCGCAAATTTACGGATACAAATTCTGGAAAATTTACAGGTGCTCTCATGTCTATGTAAGGTCCCTGCAAGTCGTATTTCGGTGTGTGGCAGGTGGCGCAAGCACTTTATTTCTTTTTTCCTAATCAATTATTATCGTATCGTTCGCGGAAAAAAAGAATTATTGAAGGATTCGTTCCATTAGCATCTATTTCATTGATCTTCTTCGTAGTATCAGAACGGCTTATATAACATGGAGGTCAAGATATCAGTTACATCTTCTGACAACGAAATTAAACATTAAAAACGTAACGAAATTAAAAATTATTAATGTGGAATGGAATTCCCTGTACTACTATTTGTATCTCGGAGTAATATTCTGGTAAGACAGAACAGTGCCTCGAATTGCACTCGGATTTTAAATAAATATGTTTTGCTTGTTAGCAGAAGAATGTACTCTCTCTACTACGTCAACAAAGCTAGAGGAAGAAATATTATCAAAATTCTCAGAAGTAAAATCAATGTTAATAATCGTACGTCATACAGGGCTTCTATTCACATGAACCCAGATGCTCCGTCATTGTCATTGGGCATCGAGAGTCTAATTATAGCCTCACGTCGACGTTAATTTGCGGTGAAGCGGATCACGAATCTATCGTGACATCGAACTGGAGCTATCCGTCACGAAAGCCTCCAGAGAGGCAATTCTTTCGATGAATTTTTCAAGTTTTTTTATTCTATTGTTTTGAATCCGTAGTTATTTTCTCAAAATAATGTATACTCAATGTGTCTACTATATGTATACTCTATGTATTTTATTATATTATATATTATATCTAATTATCACTCTTTGAGGTCACTTCTAATTTGAATAGCCAAAGAAAGAGACACGCAGCATTAACCGAAGTCCTTGACGATGAAAGTGAAAAATATCCCAGCTGTATCTGGAATAATTTCTCTTGAAATTGTGAGGATGCATGTGTGTACTGCGCGTTCAGTTTCATTGAGTTATCGAGCTTGCCTTTAACCTCTGACCTCGATATTGGGAATCCATCTCTATTACTTATTTTCATCTTGAGGGATCTCGTTCTCATTCGGATCCTTTCTCCTTTTCCGTGTGTGCAGCTTGTGGTTTAATAAAAGAACTCAGGAACTAAACCTGCAACGTGTTGGCGCAGAGGGTCTACGCCATTGCAGCTACAATTTTCGTATCTTGCGTCAACGGATGGGAAAGAGAACTAATTATTTGATACCTCTGAATAATCGACTCAAATTTATGCGCTGATTATCCTCTTTATGAACTACGCAGGATTTAATATTGTTTTAGTTGTCGAGTCGGTTTTTTTGTCATGGTTGAGTTGAATGAAGTATTATTCAGAAATACGTGTTAAGCAAATGCGTAATTGTAAGTCATTCTAGGTCAGCAACTCCGGAGATGTTTTGTTACTTTTTTATCCTATTCTCGCTACAAAGCATTATTAAAATGCTTTATATTTCCTCCGTGTGGTTGATAGTATTGGGAGAATTGTTTACGTCCTTACCTATCCTAATTATGTTTAACATTTGAGTCTTTTATAAAATACCTTAATATGGGTATTTTTCGTGGATTACTAAAGAAAATAGCTCGCTAGCTCATTTAATGACAGATAAACAACATTAATAATATAAGATTAAATGTCAGAATTTATTACTGTTGTCGGCAAACTACCTCAAAATGCAAAGCCAAAGTTTAGTAAGGATTGAACAAAATTTGCATTTTATAATACTGCTCGCTGCTGAAGATTTTCTCTGATTTATGATAAGGTTATAAATTTAGCTAATCTTTTATATCTGCGGGATATTCGGCAAATCATATATGTAGCTTGAAAACAACAGCTTTAATTTTCATCATTTTAAACTTTTGTAGGACATATTTATCCTCTTTTGGGTGGAGAATTGGTTGATTGCCATGAATGATAACTTTTATTGAAACATTTTATCTTATAAAATCAAGATGTTCAGGCCGAACTTTGTGGAACGCCGTAGCAAATAAATTTTAAAATTTTACTTTATTTATTTTATCTTATGCTGATGATAATGATCAGTGAAATTCCGAATCCATAGCGTAAGTAAGTCGAATCGACGTGATAATTTTTGTGGATGTGTGAATTTATCAGTACTCAGTATTTGTCATATATCAACCCTTAAAGCTTTTCGAATTTGATCGATTATAGAAAATTTCCTTTATTTTTTTTTTTAGACATAAAAAAGTGCCCGACCTTGAAATAGGTCGGGTATGGCTGATTTTTTTATATGTTGTGAGGACCTGCACCAATAGTACTTGTCTGATTTTGCAACTTAAATAAACCTTTGCGGGCTAAGCGATGTATAAAAAACTAGTGAAATCTGTCTGCTTTTTTTAGTGCTTGTTCAATATCTTCTTAAGTATGCCTTCTACAGAAAATATCGTTTTAACATTGTTTAAAGAAGATAACATTTCCTACAATGTAAGTGTAAATTCAACTCCGTACGTTAATGACTTTTTGAGATAGCTCTTTGAAAATTGGCAATTATTTCCAAAAAGTGAAGAACTTTCATTTTGGTCCTGTCTGAGTCATGGTCATGTTGTATTTTGACAAATGTCGGGAATAGTACTCGTACAAAGAGGAAAATTGTATTTTCTTAATTAGTACTTTATTTGTTTAGCTTTAATTTGAGCTCAAAAAGATGACTGCATGCCCACAACAATGCTTCATATACCCTTCCCCTACGCTCACATAACAATGTCTTCGGCGGTTAATAAGACTGGCCGCGTCATACCCCTTTCTCGTCGCTAGCGCTTCAATACAGTTGGTGAGTAGACCTTATTTCGCGACTCAATCTTTGTCTTCCCATAAGATCACAACTATTCACAAACAATTTGCTAGTTTGCCATAGTAACTTGCTTTCAACCATAATGTCTGTTCCACCTGGCGTTTGTTTGATATGTCTCGTTGCACTAGAAGATTGTCCAATCATTATTGTTGACATACGAGGTATTACTAAATGGGTGGGAATAATTTAGCAAAATTCCACTGTTTAAAAGTTTTTAATATCGCGACCGGTTTCGGACGTTAGTCCATTATCAAGACCTTATCATTGACTTGGTAATGGACTAACGTCCGAAACCGGTCGCGATATTAAAAACTTTTAAACAGTAGAATTTTGCTAACTTATTCCCACCCATTTACTAGGATGGTGTTCCACAAAGTTGAAGCTTAGCAGATTGATTTCGTACTAGGTATTCTCTAATTCATTAATGTTATTATAAGTACTTTAAATATCAACAAAAGAATTTATCAAAAATGTATCAATAATTCACTCCTGCAGCTATATAATCATTGAGAAGTCCACCATCTGGACTGGACTAATATTGTTATACCAATAAATGACATCACCCTAAACTTGACGGACGTCGCTGCCCGCAACTGAATACTGAATGCACTTCTATAACCACTGTCATCTCCCTTTATGCATTGCAAGAATCTAATCAACTCAATATTAATTTTGCATAATTCGTTACATTTGATGAATCATTTTACATATGTAAATTTTTCTCTCATTACTTCGCTGGAGAATGATATCTTTTATCTAATAAAAGGCTCTCTGAGGTTATAAAGCTCCTCGATATCCTTTACGTTTAATATATTCATAATTTTCTATTCAAAATTATTAATAGCTTAAAAGAGCCTGTGCATTTCGATATAAATCGATTCTGGAAAAATTAATATTTCTCAGGAGAATCATTTTCTTATTTTTAGAAGACTTTGAGGCTAAATATAGCGTTAATTGACCACTTTGTGAGTTAAATAACGCGAAGCAAGTGACCAATTTGGAAAATTCAGCTATTAATTGTCGCCGTTTAAGATTCTACTCATTCAAATTGGAGAAGAGAATATAGCTCGGATAAAACAGATGAGAATCATATTACGATATTACATGGTGGATGTTGCTTTTTTATATCCATAGACTAGCATGTATTATTTGGTTAATCTCCTAATATCTCCTTATGCTATTTTATCTTAGATTTATATTTTTAGAGACTTAATGATTCAGATAAATTGTTGCTACTCTGCATTTACGCAATCTCCTGGTAGCATTTCTCATAAACTCTATACTCTTTTCATCTCATGTTCTAGGAAAAATAAAATTCGGATGAATGAATTTTGGTATAATTGTAGCTATTTCACGAAGAAAGCAAGTAATTTTGTTAACTAAATAGTATGGTATGATTAACAGCTTATGTGAGTAAGCAAGGTAGTGTTCCTGTTATGTAGAAAGTAGGATTTTTGAATCATGTCCTAACGCAAGTGAATCAGTTCTTTTATTTCAGAATTTGAATTCACATCCCCATAATCCTTTTTCGTGTAGATTTCAAGTTATCTTCGTAATATAATTATCGTACTTATTTCAATCTTTAATTTTGTGCAGAATTAATAATTATGATAAAATGTACATTAAAGTATTGAAGGAATTACATAATTATGGAAGATTTGTTCTCATGGTAAAGCAAGAAACCATGGTGGAATGGAAAGCTTTCGTGGTCAACCATTTCACTAAGGAAAGTACTCAAAACCGTGTAGAGAGGAAATTTTCATGTTATCTCGTAGTTTAGATTGAAATCAATTAACTATTTCCATGTTTTCTTCGTTACTTGCCCAATCAATTTTTAGTATCCATTTAGTATTTCTCGCTACGGTTCATAATCTTGTACCTCGTTAGTAACGTGAAGAGTCATGAATATTTATGACGTGATCTGCATGAAACTCAAGGACGTAATTTTTCATGATTATGCTCCGGAAAGGGAAGTAATGATTTCTGGTTTCTCTCTCTTTAGAGAATCGATGCAGCTTTGTCTTGTTTTCCCCCTCACGTGGGCAGCTGTAACAAGACAAGTTGATTTCGTCGATTGAAACACTAAGTCATCTCTCCGGAGAGGAATGTGTAGACTTGCTTCGATCCGTTTTCCACCGAAGGAGCATGAACCCGCAGCTTCCCAGCCCAGAGGTCGCGACCCCGATTGAGGTCGCTACGTTGACGTTCGGGGTCGCCAACTGGTCTAATTCAAACGGGTCTCAGTAATTAAAGGGGTCACAGATCGTCTATAACCTTATTTTTGAGGTCGCCAGTGAAATGTTTGTGTTGAATCCTGTCTCCCATCTTCCTCTCTGTCGTTAGTGCCTTTCATCATTGCTGCATCGTCTCCGAGTAGCTCCTTTGTAGTACTCCATCCCCGCCCATAGGGATATCAATGGAATTCATTGTTGCACGGTTAGAAAACGTGAGCCGAAGTGAGCTCTGATATTGAATGGAATATTTTCTCAGCTAAAGCATTGCAATTTCCGTCGGCGTTGGAAATCAGTTGGCGGCATTATTACTTCCAACCAGGACATCGAACTGTAGTAAATCCGATACCGAACGGATTGATTTTAATTCTTAGTGAAATCTTAAATCCTCATATATTCTTAATAATAATTTATTTAACACATACAGGATAAATGCCCGCATAGATGTGTTGTATTATATAAACAATAAATTAATAATAAGCACAATAAAAAGTGAGTGAATATTAAAAAAAAGATGAGAAGTACATAATGATAAAGAAGATGAAACGGTGGAGAAGTAGGAAACGGGTGAAAGAACAAAATAGAGGGAGGAGAAAATAACGTGTAATTAGGGTAACGATTTGATGAGATTCCTGCGTATCTGCGACATTTAATTGCAGAAAAGTCAGCGTTCGTTCTGGAAACAAATAAGTTTGCTTCCCTCACGATTCGTGGAATCGGGGAAAATTTGAAGGGGTTAACTCTGCACTGATGTTCGTAGAAAGCAGGTGTACTCCTTAACCTGCGTTGTGGCACGGACACCCCACAGAGATTGGTTAGCTGGGGGCAGTCCTTAATCCGTCCAAGCACCTTAATATCAGTTACAAGCAATACCATTTTAGTTAAGAGTAAATGGATTTATTATTGCGGATGGATGGAAGATTTTCACTTCGGAAGGAACGACGACTTTCATAAAGTCACTACTCTTAAACAGAGTACAAATGTTTGTAAAAATTCGTTTCTGAATCGGGGAATAGTAGAATGGAACAATTTAGCTGGAGAAGTTTCAGATCCTTTTCCCTATTCCTAAAATGAATTCATGAATAAAATTATAAGGGTTCCGTGATTTTGTTGTAATTTTTTAAATATTGTAATATTGGAGTAAATTTTGTGGCCATATGTATTACATACTGCCTTCGGGAAGTTTTGGGGGGTTTTCCTCCCGAGTAGAGTGAATACCAGGCAGATTATTTATTTTTTCCCTCCCCCACAGGAATGACTACCACCTGGCCTGGTGCCGAATGGTAGTCCTTAAGAATAAATAAATAATGTTAATATAGAAAATATGTGCAGCAGCGACTTGCAACCAGCTGAAATGAATGAATTTAAATTATATTTATCAGATAATTTATCCAATGATTTTTTTGATGGTCATATCATCGTTGTCGCAAGGAATGTACTTAAATTTAATTTTATCTCATTTTATTAAAAATATCCCCACATAATAAATAACTTTCGGAAGGGTATGATATTCTAATGTTCGGAACGAAAAAAATCGGCTCGACGTTGGCAGACGGAGTGAAACCAGAACTGCATCAAATGTGTATTTTTTCCATGAACCAGAGTTAAAATCGAAACTGGAAATATTAGGGTTCGATACCCTACTTCTAACAAGTTCGATGATGTACTTCATACATTGAGGAAAAGGCGTGGACCCTCTCATGTGAACGGGTCGATATGTACCATGATACTAGCGAAACTGTAACTCTATGATGTATGGCTATAAAATATAGTAATAATAATAATAAAAGGACTTCTTTTAGGGCGAGATCGAGGCTATAAAGCCTCTTCTTACATCTATCCGTTAATATTATGTGTTGAGAAATGACCAGTCGAACGACTTGCCTTTTGTATAAAATGTTCCATTTAAATGTTTCATGTCTTATTTAGGTGTTTGTATTTTCGAAAGTGTTAGTCATAGAGTCATTGTACTTCACTTGCGTGGACTTGTTCTGCTTATAGCACTCTGGCTCAGTGAGGAAAGCAATGGCAAGCTACCTCACTCCTCATCCTGTCTAGTAAACCTCATTTCTCTCTCCAAGCTCTTAGTAGCTTATGCCAAAGGGGGTGAGGTGCCAACCTGCCTTCGGGCTGAATACTTTACAGACAGTATTTTCTAAATGGAACGGAACATATTCTCTCCTTGGGACAAATCCTTCAGCGATGCTTTGAGGCATATTTGAACTATCGTCAAGATGTTAAAGTGTATTTTTGCTGATTTACTGAAAGAAATCCAATTTGTATTTCAAGACTTATTTGGATTGCCTTAATTGGCTTAGCTTATCGGTAGGGTATTATAAGTTGCAAAATCGGATTGCTTTTCGCGTGATTGCTACATTTTTAGCAATTTAAAGTGGTTATGAAAGAGCAAAAATCCAGATGACCTTACGTATTTTTTAACTTTTTCTAATCGAGAAATACTTTCTCGTAGATTACCTAAGTTACTTCTCTTTATAATATTAGTTAAATCTGTTTATTCAGAAACTTTGAATATTTCGTGTAATCTGCAGTGACTTCGCGACGGTGCGAAGTAATAAATTTCTTATATTAAATTGTAAAATCGGCTTCAGAGCCGCTCTTTTTATCCCTTAGTTTGTTTTCTAGCATGTGTTACAGACCCACATTTCAAACCGGCATAATTTTGTCGTAAAACTTCTAAAATTTCACAGTTATCGTTTTAATATAGGTTTTAGTTCTATCCGAAGCTAACGAAAGGATGGCATAATTAAGGCTGTTTAATGAAGGGAAGAAAGATATTCCTGCGAGGTCATTTGGTCATTACGGACTAGGCTAGAACCGCTCTATTGGTTCATATTATCAGGATAGAGGTATGTTTAACTTTTATGGGAAGTAATTGTAGGTCTTCCTATGAAAAATTGATCTAATTATCTCTGCTACAGCCCCCATGCAAGAAATTCAGGGAAGATATGACTATTTTTAAACAGAAGTTCCTTTTATGAAGAAGTTTGAGACATGTCAAAAGAATAAAATCTACGGAATATTTTGAAGTTAGCTAAGTTAAAAATATATAAGTAGGTATAAAATATAAGTATTACTAAGTGTAATATAGAAGCGAAGAAAATATTTCCCGTGTAAAGTTGAATTTTATTACGGTATTTCCCTCACTTACTTCATAGAAGAAAGATGTTAATGGACACTAACAATTATGTTTGATATGATGTAGTAATATTTTTAATAATTCAGATAGTTATAAAATCGTACCATCGTTTAACCATTCACTTTTCAAGAATTAATTAGACACTAGTTTGAATTTTTGGGGATTAAAATATGTTATGTCCTAATGTGTAACCCTCACTTTCTCAGTTATAAGATTAATCAGATACCATCTCCAAATTTTGAGTCCATGTACAGTGGGGGAAACAATTATCGCAACACCAGTTGGCGTCAGAGCGCGGATTACGTGGAAACTAACTGAAATCACTCTAACTTCGACAATTCGGCAACTCTGTATAGATGCAGTAAAACCGGCAATATTCAAATTCCTTTCGAATGGAAAATAGACTTTTAGTTTCGTTTTTATATGCAGACATTTAAGACTCACCTTCGCGAGATTTACAAGTAGTGCCTTTGCCTCATTGTCTTCATTTTTTGCCATTTATTATTCAAAGTTAGTCGTGATAAAAATAGTTGTGTAGAATGTCAATATAATACACTGGGAGATAGTTGCAAACAAGATTGTTTGATAGCGGAATATCAGACGTTAAAATGAACATTTTAGGTATTATTTCGCGAATTAAAGGTCTAAATACTAGAATTGTGATGGAATTGAATTCTTTCAAAGAGAATTCAACACTTAAAAATTCGAATTCAGAAACCACTAAGATGCCTCCTATTCTTACCTTTCTATTTTCTCTCGAGCAGTGTAGTTTTCCACTGCATAAGATATTTAAATATACCTTCGATGAATCCAATCTAATCCGTGTGTTGAAGGAGTTCAACTTTTCCAAGAGCTTTTTAGCGATTAACGTTTTGACAGGAATTGCCATCACTATTATTAGCTTTTAAATAGTGGAATCGGTAATCAACAATTTTCAGCTCTATCAGGCTACATGTAATAGGGAGTAATATTTGAGTAATAACAAATGGTGTTTCTCATGAGACATCAATGCACTTTTACCGTACTGACTGAGAAAAATATAATAAATTGTAACGGTACCACATCTCTATTGATGTTACAGTCATTCATCACACCACTAATACGATTTTCCTCTTCAGTCATCTTCAGTGAGTGTATTACTCTACAACAGTTAATTTCAATTTAATTTATCCAGAGCTACAATTTATTTGATTAATGAGCTAGAATGCAATCGAAATTATACCAACAATTGGAATCTTAAATGCAAATATAAAATGATGATTCGAATGTCCGATAATCAATCATTAGATAATCCGTACTCGCCTCCTAATGTAAACATAATCACACACTTTCGACGAATTACAGATGCCCCACAGATTTTACACTGTAGAACGGGCCACACTTAAGGAAATATTTGTTGCAGCATAATCTAAACTTGTAATAAGTTTCCAAGAGGCCGGTATTCACTTCTCTACTTTCTCCGTAGCGATGAATACAATTTTCCGCTTCCAATTTGATCATCTTGATTTCCGTATGTTAAAATACTTTTCAAGGCTACTTAGATCCATATATTATACGCCATACTCAGCAATTGTTCGCTGATTTTACTAAACTTTGTGTGCACATTTTCGGACTCTTCCGAAACACTCCCAACCCCTCTCCCTCCATGAAGACCGTAGTTTAAATGTCGTTTACTACGTAGTTTTGCGGTTTAGATGCGAATAGATTAGAGAATAGAGCGAATATACGCAGACAAAGTTATTCTTTAATTTAGCAGTAGAAATAGTTACTAACGCCCACTTGAATACGCAAAAGGGTGGGCATGAGATTAGCCCCAAAACATAGAAAAATTGCAATGGTGAAAAAGAAAAATTCACTTAAAAAAAAGATAAAGGTTATTCGAAAAAGGAAACCATGTTTTAATGAGCGAACTGAGAGATCTAAAAATAATAATAGTAAATTGCAAGAGCTTACGTAATAAACAGGTGGAATTCTTTAGCATTACGATGAGAACTTGCGCGGATATCATACTAGAAAGATTTGGTTAAGCGAGGATATTACTCAAAGCGAGATATTTCCCCCGATTATATGATATACCGAAAATATGATTATGTAGATCTAGCGGTAGAGGTTTTATAGCAGTATGGACTCATTTAATTAGTAAGCGCGATGAATTCGTAGAAAATAGCAGGAGCGAAATCATTTTGTGCTCGATTCTAAGACAAAACGGAAGTAATATTAATGTTTGTTCTTTGTGTCGTCCTCCCGATGAAAAAATAGGTTGTATTGTTGATTTATCCGAGGCCTTACAGAAAAATGGCGAGAAAATAAAAGATCCAATCATCGCCGTAGGAAGAGATTTTTACCTACCGCATATTAATTGGGATAATCTAAAATTCTCCAGCACTAGCAGTGGGAAAAAAATTCATGAAATACATCTTACTTTTTCGTTGCATGATTTAGATCAGGTAAATACGACTAAAACTTGAACGAATTGTGCGAGGCAAGGTATCAATTTAGATTTAATAGCCACTTCCCACCCACAAATAATAACTAGCCTCGCTGTAGTTGACGGTACAGTCAGACCATGATGTCATAATGGCAGGGATGAAAGTAGTAGCGGTTAGATCTCTTAAGCCGGTGAGGCAAGTGTATGTAATTCGCAAAGCAATTATTTCTGAGTTTAAGGTTTTATTTGAACGAAGGCTTAGATAATTTTTTAGGCTTTTCGGGTGAAAATACAGTAAATGATAGTTGGGTAGAGTTTCTACGTATAATCAAAGTAGATTTAGTTAAATATGTTCCGTCTAAACAGTGGGTGAGACGAGGAAGAAGTTTGAATCGTTGCATAGGAGTCATTCACTCGCGATTGAGAAAACTTAAACCGTGCGGTGAGATCCATGAGCATGGTGATCAAAACTATAGAGAAGTGCAAAAGATATTTGAGGAAGGATCACGAAAAGAATACCAGGAATATAGATCTCGAACCCTGTTAAAATCACTAGTTGGCGATTAGAAAGAATTTTGGTCATAAGTGTGAGGGACTCGTGGTGGTCGGTTTTCTATGCCTAGCTTTATCAGCGAAGAGGGAATTGCCTTAAATAAATCGGCAGAAATAGCTAACTTACTTAACCCGTACTTCCAGAAATGTTTCTCATAAGATGATGGTCGAGTTAACGATTTTACTTCGCGCATTGATTCGGATATGATTTCCATAGAGATATAAGTTGATGCTAGTGGAAATTCACTGCAACAGATTGATAGGAAATTCTATCAGAAATCAATTAATGAGGGTACTGTCCCAATGTCGTGGAAGAAATTAAACGTCACTCCGGGGCCTAAGAATGATCAGATTATTATGGGTAATTTTCGTTAACTTCGAATTTCTGCAAAATAATGGAGCATATTATAGCAAGCTCTATTATTCAGTTTCTTACCATAAACATAGGAATCATTCGGATCCAAGACGGATTCCATAAAGATAAATCTTGTAAGACGCACCTAGAGTTTTTTGTGAATGATGTATATAAACCGTAAGGATGATAGATATCATCCAAAAACGTTATTTCCACGCAGCAACAAATTTCGCGACAACCTTTAGTGTTAGTGCGCCACACAAAATATCTAATTGTCACGTTTAGCTGTAGTTTATCTTTGAAAGAACATATTAGAGATGCGATAGGAAAGGTGAATAGAATGCAAAGATTATCTAGTAGATCGTTGAGGGGATGCTCATCGTGTTTCAAAGAAAAAAAACTCATATTCCTCTTATTCAACCTAGCCAAACGAGAAAATACTGTTTCGCGATTACACTGATTATAACTTTTATATTACAGTTCGTGTACGGCATTTGTTTGATTGATTGTATACGATACGATTTGTACAGAATTACCATGATAAAACGGTGAGTGTTACTCAGATGATGCAGTACGCGGGATGGTCATCATTAAGAGATAGAAGACTAATTCAAAGGATAAATTTACTAAGTAAGTTCAGAGAAATTAGGTTCTCAAATGATGCAATCGGTATAATGCGATCTCCCTGTTGATGTGGGCCGCTCTGATACTGCGAGGAAGATTAGAGAAATAAATGCTAGAAGGAATCGTATCAAGAATTCATTTTTTCCGCGCATGATACGCGAAAGAAATTGATAAGGAAAATAGAGGTAAGGTGCCTGTACCCCCTGCCACACGCCGAAAGGCGGATTGAAGGGTTCTTACATAGACATATTTTTATGGTGTTTTTGTGCTGTCGACATTTTAACTCAATAATCAGAATATATCTTATTTATAAAACAACATATAATTAAGGGGAAAAATTCATCCGTCTCCGCTACGATTGGTCTTCGGTTTCCTTCAAAGTAACTGGGTTGTCCAAATTGTAGTGCTACCTCCAAAATACTTACGTTTCAATATCATCTCCTAAATCACTACTACCAATTTATTTCTTCTCACATTCAATAACAGTTAAAGGAAAGTTTAATTAACCTTCCTTTGATTTCAAAAAACTCTCAAAGGCACTCGAAATTAATATTTACAATGATAAAAACTTTACACCTTGAGAAATAATGACAATGTAAGAGAAATTGGCCCTATCAAAACTGGAAATCCAAATATCTTTGAGGATTATTATTCATCATTATTATTCAATTATTCATTTTACAAACTAAAATCTCAAAAAGGTTTTAATTTTGCCACATAACCGTGAACATATCCTAGTTTTCTATGCATTTTAGTTTTTTTAAGAATTTATCATATCTTCTATCATGTAGCGTGCATGAATATACCGGCCCTGAAATGTAGAATTTTTTTCGCTCTTTCTACTGTCTATGACCCTCTCCCCCATAGACAAATCCTGGCTGCGCCCCTTGCGACAAAGCAATAATTAATTCTCATCTGTATGTTCATGTCCACATTCGATAGAATCCCTAGATTCTCACACATAGATGATTATGAAGAAATGTCAGCTCCACCATAGAGCTCCATCCCCATAATGTTACTCAATTTTCATGTTTTTAAGAGAAGGAGACTATTTAACATAATTTAGAGCAAGTGGAAAATATTTATATGTATTCGTATTTCTCTCAGACTCGGTAACAGTGTGCACATATGCACTATGATTAATAATCGAGAATTTCATTGGAATCAAGAAAAATATAGGATGATTAATAATATATCCATTCTCCTTCTTTCTCCTCTATATGTCTCAGCTTCATAGACATAGAGTTAACCACTTCTTTATTGGAATTCGCTCCAGGTGAGAATATCTAATAACTGACGGAAGCTCTTCGAAAGCTTTATCGGTTCAGAACCTAAAGATGAAGTAAATGAAATTAAGATGCAACTAAAGACCTAATCGCGATCTCCAAGAAGCATCGACAAGAAGTTACAAGGAGGTAATCACAAAACATTATTACTTTTGGTCGTTTATTTCCCCGGGCAATTAGAGAGGTTGATAGGGTAGATTACGTGATGATGGTGTTATTACAACCCCTACCATACCCATCTGGCAGCTCGCGGGGTATATATCTAAATCTAAATATATATATAATTGGTTTAGAACTACCGCCGAGAAAACTGGAAAGTGTGAACCCGCTAATTGTCCTGGTTGTAGACGAACAATAAATAATAATATGCATAAGAATGTCAATAGTTCTCAAGGCTTTTGTTTACAGCCTAAAAATGAAAAAGATTCGCTTACGCGGTCCGCCGGTTGTCTGTCTATCGACGTGAATACCTAAATGAAGAAATAGTCACCAATAAGCCTGAATAAGTAAGGCTGAGCTCCTTGCCTTACGACCGGTTTGTTGTTGCGAGTGACGCATAGGCTTTCGAAAATCCGCTGCACTGAAAGCGAAAGGTTCATCGTGCTTCCAGAAATCAGGAGGCCTTGTCAAATACCTCTAATTTTGGAAAATGAGTCAAAGGACATTGTCTTTCAGCGAACGACCTCGAATCCTTGGTAGAAGAGGAATTTTCACTGACACACGAACATTTTCTTGACCGACAATTGGTGATGAATCGGTTCCGTATCTTTCATGTCCAATGGTTATTTTTCCATAATGAATTGCATCTCCCTGGTAAATATGTATATTCATCACAGGGTCGTATAAATCATGTGAAAATCATATCTTACATTCGTTCATTTCCCGAACAAGAGAAATTTAAGCTAAAAAAACTCATTTAACTTAAGCGGAATTCGAGCTCGTGCCCTTCCTATGCCAATAACATGTGTCAGTCAGCTGCAAAATCACCTCTTAATTAGCAACTAATAATATTTGTGACACTTCCCAACAAGCTGAGATGTCCATTTTAGCAGCTTATCAATAAGTTTATTATGGCAGCTTAATCCTGGTTAATTAACTTTATAAAGTCAGACGTTCATAAAATACGTATCAGTACTAAAAACTTGGGTTGTTGATTAGGAAGTCTTTGTTTACTAAAATACGCTAATATAATAATATTATTTGGGAATATTTTTACGAGTGCAATAACATCTAATTTCCTTAGCACCATGGTGAGGAAGGAGCTTTGAATTAGCCAGAGGATAGTTTCTACTGGGCGACTGTAAAATGAGGGTCCTGAGTCTAGCTGATATAGGCACGAAAAGGAAAAATATACCTGGCACCTGCAATACTTGCTTTGAAAGTGCTCGACATATGGTAAAGCGTTTCCACGCGAGGTAATGCATTTCAACGTTTGTTTTGCATTAGCGCCTGCAATACTTTGAAGGGATCAACTTGTAGTTAAAGACTTTCCTCGCGAATTATAAAAGCCTTAATGCATTTCTACGTGAATTTCTCCGCGCGAAGGCAACACGATTGACTAATGACCAAGGTCACCGAGCTCTCTGTTACAAAATGTAAGACAAGTCCGATATATGCGCAGAAATTGTTCGGTTTTTATGAAATCATGTTTGTTTTAACTTTGGAATTGGTATTTTTCCTTTTAACTCCTGACGGACAATGATTTCATGTATTCTAGGTGACAAATGGTGTATATAACTTTATATTACGAATTTCCTTCGTCTGCATGATTAAGTTGGGGAAAAATTATGTTCCGTAGACAAAATACAAATTTTACATTGTTTCATAGTTAGTAACTCAGTAATCGTTCTAACGATTTCTCGAATTCTAATTGCTGAATTGAAAACATAAGCCTTGTAATCAAAAATCCTCCTCGGAATGTTTATCACAAATAATGAATATCCTATGTTTGAACTGGACGTTTGAAGAATTACATTTACATTAATATCCAGCAGGCAGCCGAAATACGTATGTTCGAGTGAGAAACCAAACTACCGAAATAACGCCTTACTAGCGCACAAATTATCCAGAAAAAGAGACCATTATAGGCCATCCGTTCTCGCTATAATCTCGCAAAACATCATTTTCCTCTAGACTCCAAAATTCTCGTTCTGTAAAGGTGAGAATCACCACATCGCGTATTCTTACTCCAATCCCACTTATTTCTTATTGCTACGCATTATTAAAACCGAATAGCATTCTTCACATTATTAAGAATTAAATTTCAATTATTGTCCATGTATTTTATTGCATTTAAGATTGAAATTGGAATAAATATATATTTATCCTATCGTTCTATAAATACGATAACTATCGGTGAAAGAGAAACGCCGAAATAAACATGACGAACTCGGGGAGAGATCGCGCGAAGGCTCTAAGAAGAGTTCCAAAGAGAGGAAATTTGAGTAAGTTCTAGGCTCCGACTCAAATATTACCGCTTTTCGAGGCTTTCTTCGGTGTTGCCAGTCAGTCACAGAAAGCAGAATTCCAAATAGTTTCTGCGAAAGCCACTGGTGCGCGCGCAAAGTGTTGCGATAATTTTTTCCGCCACTGTACATATACCACTGTAGCTACTTCTCTACGAGCTTGCTGTTGTATGCGCTAAATGCGCTCAAGCGGACCGATTGCTGCCAAAATATTCACTGTGATTATTTCCTAAACCCATAACCCCCCACGCTGCATGGTCCTGATTCTCTAAGTAAATTCCCTACCATTCTTCCATTTATTTTGTTTCAAAATGTATTAATCTGTTGAAAAGAGTGTATATATTCGGAGGATTATGCTTTACGAAAGAGTATCATTCTTCAGCTATGGGATTTTTGTCTATGTAAAGAAGACTCCTCTTCTATCTGACTTATTTTCTGTGTTTATAAGTTAGAAAAATAAGTTGGTGAGTTAATTAATGTGTAGGGAGCAAACAATGTAGTTTTGAAAAATAATTGGTATCCTCTTCTTACTAGGTTTATTTTCTATTCATATGTATGAAGTTAACTTTACTTAAATTAATAAAATACTTTTTTCTTCTTCTTTCAGGTAAGAGACCACCTTTTTATAGTGACACTTTTAACTCCGAAGATTGCCGTATCACGTAATAGGTAAGACAATACATTTTTGATGTTTGTATTTTGCTGGCACTCCGTTATAGTTTTTTCAATATCCATTTCGTAAGTGTGCCTGAGGGAATTCTCTTAATTAAATAGAATACTTTTTGTCCACTGAAACGTTTCTTGTATCGTCGTTAGTATTTAAACTGTCATCAACGAATTACTTTAAAGAAAATTGCTTCTAACATATTTGAGGAATTTTTGATCTTCAACACCTTGTTTTCTTGAGTTTCCAAAGTCAATTTTGTTTTCATACTGCGGCAAGCGTAGTATCGACACCTTATTCAATTTAGCGATATGATCGCGTGTTTTCGTTTAATGCAGTTATTCCTAAACTTTTTCATGCTACCGCCCTCAACCCATATCTATAAAAAATATTTTCTCTAAAAACAAATCCAAAGAATGAGTAAAAGGAAAAATTAAATCTACAATGTTTAAAACGTCCAACAAATCATTACTTCCGTTTTTTAATAACTTCCTAGGACCAAATAAAATTTGAGTAGAAATAGTAATATGATCAAATGGGAATAAATTACTTTAGCATCAAACGCCCACTTGGATTACTACAGTGCCTCTGAGGGGACGTTATTGCCCACTTAGGGAATCACTGGTTTAATGTGTATAGGTGTTATTCGAATGACCTTTTGTATCTCTGTTTCATATATTGACAGAAATGCATCCTTAGAAAAAACCTAGTAAATTTTCCTTCAGGCACTATTTCCCAGAAACCTCTCATCATCATCATGGGTAATCTGCTGGCGCGGGTCCTCGGTGTTGTTTCTCCAATTTTCCCTATCCTCCGCTCTTCTCTTCATCCCACTGTACCGTTCCTCATCCTTTAAGCAATCTATGAATTTCACTCTTCTCCTTCCTCTCTTCACTTGTCCCTCCACTGTGCCTTTCAGAATATCCCTAAGTAAGCAGTTCCTTTTTATTACATGCCCTATCCAATTCTTCTTCCTTTGGATTATCAAATCGATCGATCTTCTTTTTTCATTTACCCTCCTCAGTACCTCTTCATTCCTAGCTTCGTCTGAAAGAAACCTCTGCGTCATAGTTAATAAGCGTTGAGAACATTTCTTCGTAATACAGGCTTTTAAAGCAAAAAACGTAAATCTTTTAAGCCCTAATCATACAGTTCATTTTTAAGTCGAACCCTAGGATAATTTCGCCACCTCTCGCGCCAATAATTTATTTGCCTACCTCATCGAAAATGTTAAACATTTGTTAAACACGCCGGGTTAATGAATCGGCAATCATCCTCGGCGTGGATAATTAATTGGAAAATCGATGTTAAGTTGTACAACATGTGGGCTGCTTTTTTCCCTTTCGCCTCCGGCCATTTATGGTGCGACGTATTCCCAGCTATTCGAGGAATGTAAAATCCTTCATCGTCTCCATTTTATAAAGAATGTCACCTTACCGGTTCTTCTGATTGAACTGTGAATCACGTTTTTATACCCGACAATCATTTCGCCTTTTATCATCTCGATGAGTGCATAATATCATCTTGAAAGATTACTTCTAAAAAATTGAATATCCGACGCGAGTTTTCCCTTGACGTGTTCATCCAGGAGTTTCTTCCGCGAAATTTGACGGTTGAAGTCTATGCTTGAGTTTTCTTAAGAATTTCCGTTCTCTTAATGTTTTCTCTCTTTTATTCTTGTAATTCCTTAAAACGTGACGGCATATTCAGTCAGTTTTGAACGGATGACAGCTGGTGATGTTGGTCGACCAGAATTTGTTTTTTAATTTTTCTATCAAAAACGTTGAGTTTGTTTTTGGTTACTTTGAAATCCATGTGTGTCATTTTTTGTTATGATTTCTTCACCATCTGCTAATTTGGAACGAGACATTAATCTTGTTTTGTTTCTCAAGATCTTCAAATTCAATATACGAAAATTATTCACGCTTAACCTGAATATTTTTTGCTTACATTTTTCATTTGCAATGGAATCACTCTCCTGATACAATACTGAAATTAAGAAAAAGGAATAAAATTTTGTTTCTGGGCTAAGATCCTCTATAAATGATTCAAAAATATATTTCCCTTATCTGTTGAGAACTATTCCTTGACCGGTTAAAGGCTCATTTAAAGATTACAAATATTCAAATATTATTTGATTATTAGTCTATTATCTTGTTTATGACTACGAACTACTTAAAAGCTTAACTTTTACCTTCTTTGGTTCCCCTATTTCCTACTTTGTGTTGCCAGGGGATGAGATACGTTTAAAAAACAAAAAAAGGTTCAATCTTTTCAAGAGCTTTTCTTATTTTGGAAGTCTACCTGTGTTATTTTATCAGTTGAAGTCGTTTATGATAAATATATCTCATTGCAATTAATCAAAAGTATAAAACAATCGGAATCTACAATAGCTAAATTTTCCTAAAAAGGTTTTATCCCTGTCCTTGCATTCTCGTATGAAGGTTATCTCCAGAATTTCCACGAACGAATACGTTATATTTGTTGTAAACAACGTTGTGGTTTTATCACACGTAAGGTTGTTGCCCTATGTGAATCTGCATAAAGGAAGAGCTTTAACCTGTTTTCCCGCCAACTTCGGAAGATAAGTCAGTACTGTCCTGTCATTTGATACTAATGAATTTTCATGGTGATTCGATCCGTACGAGAAAAGCTGGTGGATTTTTAAAGATGTTTTATTCGCCACTGATCATTAGAAAGTTAAGTGTTCTCATATCATTTTCTAGTAAAATTTATCGATAAAAATCGATAAATTTGCCTATTATTAAAACGTTCTAAAATAGCTTTCTTCTAAGCTGTATTCAGATAGCCAAACAGTAAATCAGTGCTTTTGAAACTGGATTTTCCATTCGGATTAAGATACGTTACAAATAATGGAATAAAATACTTGATGACGAAATAATAGTGTGATATTATTTATATTATTAGTATTGGTATTGTATTCATATTTCTCGTAAGCACTTTTTTTCCTATATTTTGCACGTCTTCTGCGTAATTTTTTTTTCTTCTTGTATGAAATATTTCTGCCGAAGCAGTTGATTGATGAGATGTTTCCCGAAGCAGTTTCATTCCTTAAATTCTGTTTTAAAAATTAACTTTTATTGCATGTGCATTGTTTGGCTTGGCAAAATTTGAATAGCAAGCTACTCCTCCTCCAATACTTTCACGCTACGTTGGCTAGGTGTAATATTTCTCAAATATGAATATAAATAACCTGCCGTGATGAAAATCGTTTCTTTTACGTCATAAGGAAAAAGAGGAAGTGTCTTTATGACTGCTTTTATCCTTCCATTATTACACTTCGGTGATTTTAAATTAATCGTATATACGTTAGATGGCACTGGTTAAGAATTCGTTCTCTTTTCGTTAAATTGCTTTATTCAAAGTTTTTGCGTATACCTTTTCTTATTCCTAAGACACCACGGTGGGAATATCCAACTAGAATTCCATAAGTTTGAACACCCTTTTAAAGAACAGATGAACGAGAAGTTTAATCAACTTGTAAGGTGACCATATTCATCAAGTAATCGTAAGCATCATAGTCATTCAGAAGGCTCTAAATGCCCTTTACCGGTTCTTTATACTTCATAGCGGTGTTTCCCCAACTTTTTTACCACATCGGTGATCCATTGGCCATATAGTAGGTATCCTAACATTATCTAAATCAGTTGTTATCCCCACATATTGTTCCATTCATCGGCAATTTTCTGATGTTTTTAGGGCTGTCCATAACCTATTATCATCTAATTAAGAAGGAAAGTTGATCAGCAACGGTATAAAATACTCAAGCTACGACCTTTAGTTGTCAAATTTCTCAAGAGGGTACCGTATTAAAATCATTGGAAATCATAGCTTTATGAGATATGATTTCAACGTGTATGCAGAGTCTATGGCTTACTTTCGATTTTTTTTCCGGCAATCGTATTTTCTAATCCCCTGTCATAGTGAAATTACAGATATATCCAAGGAATCAGCAGTAAAACCCTGTCACGACTACATCGCATTTACGCGCATCAAACGCGAGGAAGCATTCTAAGAATAGCAAACTTCCTTTCAGGTGGAACGAATTTCTCCAGTGTGACTCGAGTTGAGTGTAGGCGGCCCTTATTTGGCCAACGGGCCGTAGGTAGGGCACCTCCAACTCGAGATAGGATTTCTCGACCAAAAACAAGATCCTCTTGCTTTGTACCGACATCTGCCGGAAGGCGCCCGGTGAATTAGTTCGCGGGGAATTCGTACGCGGGGAATCGATCCCCCGCGCTGATGTTGTACTACCAACCCAACCCTACCCCACCCAACCCAACCCAACCCTCCGGTTAATTTATTTATAACATTAACCAATAATCAGGGCTTGTAGATTAACATAAGACTGAATAACAGTAGTACAATATTCCCCGCGTACCAATCTGTCGGGAGATCAATTCCCCGCGTACGAATTCTCCGCGTACGAATTCCCCCCGGATCAATTCGCCGGCCACGCTGCCGGAAGGTTCAAGTGCTGCAGTCTTCGTCCACTTTTTACCGAATTTCGGTTCTTGCTGGAATCTGGAAGTTTTCCTACCGATTCGTCGCGCCTTTCCCCGATTGTCAAACCGGATGCTCCTCTTTCCGTCCCCACCACACGATTCGTTATCGCTCGCAGCCCTTCATCAGTTCGCTCTTCCCCCTGACCCATCAATGGGGGAATGTGTGTTTTACTACCGTCTCCTCCTTACGTACGACTTTTACGACGAATGAATGGACGTCAGAATACGATCCATGACCTGATTTTTCGTGTTGCGCCTGAAAATAAGTCGCTCGATCTCGCGGCGCAAGGGATCTAGGAAATTTCGACTTCTCCGTGTATTTTCATTGATGAGGAAATGCGAATTTATTCTTCAAGAAAAGTTTCACGAATACAAAGAATCCGAAGCGACGTTTATTTTATTTTTGCAAACGTGTGCACGTGTTGCTTAACAAGTACTATTTGTTTTTTGGCATAATTTTAACTTTTATTAAATTGAATTAAGTTTAAACGGTAGAATATCTCTCATTAAAGTTCCGGTAGTTGAATCTATTTACGGTACTGATAAAATCCTCGATCAGTGTCTGAAAAGGTGAAGTATTACTGCTATTAGATTGCGGATGACAATAAATACGCATTTTTGCGAATATTAATATTCCAATACGAAAGTGCCACACCGAAACCATATCCGGTTCGGTCGCTCTAGGTGGTGATGGTCCAGCATAGCTAAGGTCCATGGTTCGAATTTGATTAGGGCATGAATATTTGTGCTCGTTGGTATTCATACGTCATTATTGTTTACATCGTAATATGTCAAAGATGATTCTTGTCAGGGCACCAGTAAATAAGTTAATCTAAGTAGTAACTTGACTTACTAACGTGAAAAGGAGCAACTACAGCATTCATACTAATACAATTACGCTTAATGTAAATTTCTCGTTCAATATACTGGTGACGAAGTATATAACGCTTACTCCAATATGGTGTGACATTTAGCTCTACTGTTATAGGTAACGTTGCTACGTTGGAAGCAAAAGAGAGAGCAAGAGACGTCGAAATACATTGATTTCAGTGTGATGGAATATACGAACCTTAATTATCTCCGCTGGATGTGGAATGTGGTCCCGCATATTGGTTGCGCTAGTATGTGCGTTTATTCTCAGTTTTTTGAATTTGTTCTCCTTGTAATTCAATGTCATTGGCAACCATTTGAATTGTATTATTCTCTATGAATTTCCTCACAACGTCGATAGTCAATTTTCATCTCTATGTTAAGGCTCATTCCGCAGTACAAGATTGTAGGCTTGTGTTAACGTTTCCTCTTTTCAAAATCGGTGCCTATTTTTTTCGGTTTCATCACATCGAAATTGGGCCTTCCTGTCCGTCAGGAAGTCATTTTTCTTCTCGCATTCATCCTTTTCAGAACGTAAACCGGGGATATGCAACAGTGACCGCGGTTGGACATTGACAGACTTATTCTTCATTCTGCCGTATGCGTTAAGGTTTCCATTTTTGAGTATTACATTTTACCTCAGTCTATTTTCGTTGCAAGGTCCAATCGAGTAAATTCGAAATGAGTTGCTATGCCCACGCAGAGAAAGGAATATTTTTGGTATAATGGGATTATTAAAAGACCTTACTTTAGTATCTGTGCCATCTCTTGCTTCCGTTTCAGATTAAGTCATAATATTCTATCAAGGTTTATGTTATTAAAACATTTCCATTTTCTCCGTTACTCATTCAGACTATTAATATTTGATAAGCTTTTATCGAAATATTCCTAGGAGAATACACTCTACAAGTTTCCCTTAAGATATTTAATTTTACTATATTTTTTGTGACATGATCATTGGGTCGAGGAGAAGTATTCCAGAGCCCGATACTTTTTTCCTACTCTTTTTCCCTAAACGTTGAATTAGTTTTAGCGCTGGCCCCCAATACAGCTAGGACCCCGGATATTTCGATTGGCTTCCCTACTTCGACCGGACCCTTCCTAATGGGGAGAGAGGTCTCTAAAAATGCAGACGTTTACTCGATTTTGCTAATGATGGAAAAAGTTCAAACATTTAATGCTTAATTTCCTTTAAAATTTTCAATTACGCTTAAAAATCTCAAATTTCTATTTAGCTTCCAGCGTTTATACCTGTCATTGCTATTCATTGTGTATCGTAAACCCCCTGCTTTCGATTTATTTAAATTTTTATATCATTAAGAATTCGAGCTGTGGAAGTTTCATTAAAATACATAAATTATCAGAATACAGACAACCGCATAATGAATATAATTTATGGAATAAATGAACTCTAGGAGCGAGTCTTTTTAGAATATATTTCTCTGATATCCCTCACTGCCTGAACTACCTATGTAATAGGGTGGACGCACAGCATAGGCCACATCCTCTGAGAAAGGACAAATATGACAAAGATTTATTTACTTGGATTAATTGATGAAAGTTGAAGCTGGAAGTTATTGTTTTATTGAGGACCTCCGCGGTTGATCCTTTGCTAAAATATGTACGAATTCTTGAAGGTGGCACTGCTGTAGGGAGTCGCCCAGTTTGGCTACATAATTGGGTGGTCGCGTAACATGGGCTGCATCCTCTAAGAACTTTAGCCCGTGTATATAAAACAGCGGAAGGAAAATTTATTTTATTCTGAATTAATTGACGGCTGGAAGTTGTAACCTTATTGAGGACTTCCGGGTTCGATCATTCACTGACATACGCACAAATTGTCGAAGCGTGCCTCGAAGGTTTAGGTGGTACTGCTGAAGTCGGTCGCCCAGTTTGGCCACTGCCGCCTTCGAGGATGAGTAAAGGAGACGGACAATCAATCCCAGAGGCTCAGTCAATGACAAACTCATTGACTGCGCACGAGATCACTTTCGTCGTCTTTCATTTCCATTCCGGGCAAAATGAATCCTTTATGGGGAGACTTGCCCACCGTCCCCAGGTCTGCACGACTCCTCCCCGCGCTCTGCCGAGGAAGACTTATAAGGGACGAGGGCTGCTGGCAAATGTTCTTTTCTGTGAACTGCGGAGGAGGAAGGAAGCATCCAAGGAAAAGAATGCGGCGGGCCTCTCGTCTGTCTTTCTATTCCATCACCTCCAAACCGCCTCCCTCCCCCATCCTGTGTATATGGAAGATGGCGCGGTAAAAGGAATTGGATGGAAGCTGTCTGCCGGAGTCGCTCTGTCGAGCCGCGTGCAGCCGGAAGTGACGTAACCAAGCCTTCTTCCCTTCTCGACACTCCCCATCGTTTCTTCCTCCGAATCCTCCCTTTCATTTTTTACAGTTTCCACCGTTTTTTACGCCCGCTTCCGGTATTATCTTTGATTAAAAGTTCTTTAGGTTCCACTGTTGGATATTCGGAGGAGTGATTGCTTCCGTGGATTCTCAGGACGTCCGAGTCCATTAAGGGAAAAGGGCAACGGCGTTACTTTTACGATCGGAATTTCGTTTCTTTTTTCCGCGCGGAGTTGTAATCAGCTGAACGGTTTTTTCGCTCGGTTTCCATTCGCCTTTCGGAGGTTTAATTAAGGATAGAAGAGTGCCGAGCTGTTTATTTTTCGGCCTCTAAAAGTCGTTTCATTCATCACCCATCGGATCGTATTTATCCGCTCGAGATGGCGGAAGAGTGCTCTTAGTCGGTCATTTTCGCTAATGGCCGAGTATCAGTTGGGCTTTCCGGGAGTGACTGGGAGCGATTTGGCTGGAAATATTTTATATGGTGGATTCGAATGAACTTTTATTCTTCCTCTATCACTAATATGCTGTTAGCAGTGATTGTTGGCCAATCTTAATTTAGGATCCACAGCTTAAGTACCCAAATTCGACGTAACGGGGAGCAATATCCCAACCACCGCTCCTGATCTGCTCATAGCGCTTACTCAGATGATCTTCAAATGGAAAGTATGCCCTACCTATGAATATCACAGACACAGAGGTTCAAATTTCCTTAGCAGAATTAAATATTTCTCATTTTTTTATATTTTCTTATTGAATTACCTTCACCCATTAACGTAGAATGGGTTTACCTTTACTGTTTACCTGACTCTATAAAATATTCCAGCTCGGTGAGAATTTTTAAGTTAAAATTATTCTACTATCTCTTAACTGCTGATGCTTAAATGTGTGTTTTGTGTAAGACGAGTTGCATCTATACCCAATTATGTACAAAAGTTATAGATAATGTGTTTTACTACAACTTTTGTATGAAACATTTTTTCGTAACACTGTTTGTTTAGGAGTTATTCTTCAATAATGGTTAACCGGAAGTAGTTGTTTATCCAGAAATGGAAGTTTTTCATACATATCTCTGTCAGAATGCAATATAGGTAGTATATACAATTATGTACCAAAGTTATAGATAATGTATTTTACTTCAGATGTTGTATGAAACATTTTTCTGTACCAGTCATTGTTTTGGAGTTATTTATATATTACCGGCATAGGGTTCTGTTTTCAATAAATATGGAGAAAGTCCTGTGTTGGCCGCATCAGATTTTTGTATTTATCAGCGCATTCTTTTCATTTTCCATATGTTTTTGTGTTTCTGTCTAGATTTTTTTGAACATTTTTTGAACTCTTGTGCATTTTTGTATAGTTCTATGGGATTCTACCCAGAACGTATTAAATTAACTTATTGTTATTAGAATGTAACGTAAATATAAAATTAAAATAATGTTTTTCTTGGCAAGTAAGTCCCCGGCGCTGCTCATCTCAGGTTTATTCGACCGAAAAACATGCCCCGCCCATGAACTTGATAGAGTCATACGTACAAATTTCTATAACAGAATGAAATATTAACCTGTTTTTTATATTTGTACATTCCTTCACCCTGAACCTTTAACGTGGGATCTTTTTCTATTTTCAGCGGGATTGTAAGATATTAAGTACTGTTTTCCTAGTTACTATATCGTCATGCTTTGCAGCTAAATAACTGTCCTAAAATGCTCTCATTCCAGCCTATACATAAATATTGGCCAAAATTAAGTGTGAAATTTTTAATGTTGGCACTTCCGGCACATTTCCCATGGTCATAATGGCGTTAATGGATGTGCTGGTGTCTGTTTGGTAACAATCTGTGTGTTCAGCAGGAGTCACTCCGAGCCTCATCTGTATCTTATGGTAGCTATTTACTTCCCATGCTGTAACATTCCAAGTATCGCTGTTGTTTTAGGTTTTTTTAAACGATTCTGAAATACTTCATTGAAAATAGGTGAACCGCATTCTGTAGTTGGGCTATAGTACTTATAGTACTCATTTAGTGAGAACTAATATTTATACTTAAGTTCATCCTCTTAGTAAATAGTGCTTATTTAATGTTCTCTCGTTCACATAAGATCTCGGTTGTTTCAAACTAGAACCATGATTCTATCACCCCTGAGACTTATTTGCATTATCACTCAACATCTGATCTAATGTTGTATTAACTTTTTTTTATTTGTATATATTTATTAATTTTCTTCCGCAATTAGAGACTAACACTGGTCGAGCGGTTACTTATATTATTTTTGGATAAAATGAATCAGAAGTCTTGGGAGTAAGAATAAGATTTATTCTTCATGTAGTTAAATAGAATACATTTTCTGCAAGGTAGAATAAATACAATAGCCAATAATATTCTATATATTTTAATTAAAGGATAAAATTACGTACAAGGTTTTCGTTAAATAATTATAAAACATTTGCTAATTAGTGAAAGAATTGTCAGAAGCCCTGCTGTCCACGATTGTAACTGAGTAACCCAGGGAACACGTGATATTCACACTTAGTTAATTACATGTTTGGATTATGTAAGTGTTCACATTTCGTCATTGCAATTATATATAGCTGCATATTTATGGTATTTTTTTCCACTTTGTAATTTGATTTTAATGGCTGTTTTTTGTCGTTAGGATAAGCCTTTGGATGGGAATGACCACGTTATTATTTATTTATTTAATGGAATTTCCGCCGCAGTTAGACGCAGAGTTATTATGAAATTATTAAATTTTTTCTTAAAAGATATCGGTTTTTTGGAAAGGGCTTAAAGTGCGATCCAGGTAACTTATTACACTCGGCTATGCCTTTGTTCAAAAATTAATATTTTTCTATATCGATTCTTTGTAGCCTAAGCTTTATTTTGTAATTGTGACTTCTTTCTAAAAAAAATGGCGTTTCGATGAAATTTTTAAATCCTTCCCATCCCTTGCTGCCTGTTATTAGCTCATACTTCCTCTTTCTCGCCATTATCTACTGTACTTCACAAAAACTTCCTCCGCTCATTAGTCACTCGACTGAGTATCCGTGTTTATAATAGAGTATGAGTGGATCCGTTGGATTCACTCAGCATTCCAATAACTCTTCTCCGAGCCATAAAGAGTGTTATTGATGTCGACCATCTGTTTCTCCGTGTGGGAAGTCTCGAAAAGATTTCTTTCGGTCGTAATCGAAGAAATCTAGATCAAACGTCCCATTCAACAGTTCGGACGCTCCTTAGAAAAGCTGATACGAGGAAAGTGCGTGGGGAGACGGAGTTCTCCTTTTTACCATTTGATAAACACTTTCGATTTTTTGCTGATTTTGGCACATTTCGAAGGGTTACGTAATGGAGGAAAAATTCTCGCTCTGAACGGTATATGTGGAAGCATTGACGATGACTGATTGTGTTGACGGAGTTTTTCTTTTTCTGCTGTTTATTCCCTTGAGGAATAGTTATGGTTTCTAAAGTCCACAACCCAACTCTTTCTATATTTAATTTCTATATTGTATCTGGATGCAGTTCGCAACATTATGCTTGCTTTTATTTATCTATTACTTACGTATGATAATGAAGGTTAGATTTTACTAATTGATTTCTTATATGTACTTATCGTTTATTTGTATTGATTTATTTTTTCTAGACGGAAGTTAATTATAGATTATCTTTTTGCTTTAATTGTGCATATTTTATTACAATAACCAACTGAATATGTTTGGTGAAAGAGAGGTTATTTGTTCTAGATTCGCCTAAAATAGTAGAATGATGATATTAATGGAAATGTCGGCTTTTCAGTTTCGAAAAACAAAAAAGGTGTCGACTCAAGTAATCTGTATTTTCAATATCATAAGTTTTTAAAAGTTATTCATCGTACTGGATGACTAATGCTACCTTTACTGTAATGAAATAGTCGTATAGTTTATTTTTCATCATTTCATAATTTAAGTATGTTGAGAGCATATCATTTGCCCTCAAGAGTTGAAATATAGGTTAAGAGAGGCAATGTCCATATTACCATTTAGTGGTATAATTAAGCCTGAAAGCCGTACTTACTTCCTAAGTTAGACATATTTTGTAAGTACAGTAAACTCCCATTTATCCGAATCGCGTTTATCCGAAATCCGCTTTATCCGAACAAACTTTTCTGAATGCACTTACCCCACCCACCGAATACCATCGCGACCCATTATTTATTTGCTTGTGACACCTCTTCATATATGTACATACTCTATCATCCACGTAAATTACGCGGCTCACATTGGCGCTGTCTGACGCATTGTTTTTTACTTTAAAGTTCCTCTTGTCAAACTTTTCGTTCCTTTGAGTAATCTCTAGTTTTTTTTCATAATTTTGTAGTTTATTTTTTATTCAAAAGAGTAGGTAATAAAATTAAAACTCCTGTTTTTTCACGCGGCCAAATAAGGCGGAATTTTTCTGTAAGAACGCAATATAAACGAGCTTTGTTATTCAGCATTTAAAAACTTTTCAATCGAGTTTTCAATCATACTTTGGCGCCTTTTTAACGCGTCAACACAAATTTTTCAGTCAAAAACATGCATGCTTATTCACAACCATATCAATAGCATTCTACGTACGCACGTTTTACGATAATATTTCGCGGTATTGACGCAATTCGGGGTGTTTCACAGACTTCGGTTTATCCGCAATTTTCGTTATCCGAACCGGCCACCGTCCCGTTCATTTCGGATAAACGGGAGTTTACTGTATTCTTTTTATTTAGTTGTTGTTGATGTGTTTGAGGTCATACCTTCGTGCATAGCTGCTGTAAATTCGTTTTATGTGGTTGTTCACCTTAAAATCACCTTAAAATATTGGCGTCACAATTCGAATCATTTAAATAAAGTAATGAATATAGAAGCAGTCGTACTTGAAGAATATCAAACATTAAGTATCAAATTTGTCAATGGACAATGAAAGGTAGAACAGGTAATGTCTCACGGAATGAATCTCTGATCTTATGGTGATGATATTTGTTCAGTTCTACCTTCGTGATTAACCTCCTAGTCCTTCTCCGTGATTACCTTTGCGACCTCATATGGAAGTTGGGAGAGTTGCACGTGACTAGATTAAGAATTAGAGGAGTTTTGTCTGTTCGAGGTAGTAGAGTAATCAAAGTCGTTTCTACCTTATTAAGGTGATGTGTGACCCCAATTACTCGTGCGCTACTTCTCATCCACGTTCACGCTCTGTATCCTTGCCGCCGTTGGGATTATGATATTTTGCGAAAGTAATTCTATTCCTAAATACTTTCAAGTCTTCTCATGTCTGCCATTGAGAGTACGAAATGTATCCATTATGTTTTTACGTCATCATCGAAGAGAAAAGATTCATTTATTTGTCACATCTCTTGGTGGGTACTCATTTTATCTTGTAATTTGTGGATCTGGAGATTTGGAAAGCTCATTTTCATTTGTATAGTATTTCGAGTACTCCTCAATGTTCTGCACGGTACGATTTCTGAAACATCGCTAAGTTCTATCCAGCAGCCTAGTCCTTTAGATATTTCTCCTAATAGAAAACGAGTATTGATTGTCCCTGACCCTATCCATTTAAGGTACTGGAAACCTCGATGTTCATTTCAGAATTCAAATGCACTAACGGCTGGACCGTAGTAGTGTTTAGAAGAATCCATTCATGGTCATCTCATAGGTATGCGTAAGCACTCAGGATTTTTTTCTTTCTTGTGGTAAAACATGCCAAGGTTCACGTTGGCTACTATTGTCTCCGATACCTATGCCATAAAATAATCAACTCCAGTAGCTTCATTCCTTTCATAAGTCTTAAGTTTACTTTAAACTTTGGGAATTCCTCCTGGAATCATACTTGTGACCAGTGGCGCGTTGTACTTTCGTGATGCCCTGGGCAAATTCAATTTTGGAGCCCCACGTAAAGTGTAAACAAAGAAATTTTTCTCTTAGAAGAGTAGGGATGCCCCCAATTGATGGAGGCCACAGGCTAATCTTGCCCAATAAATAACGCGCCACTGCCTATGGTTCATAAAATATTTAACTGAAGCTCTAGTGATTGGTCAGTCTTTGTTCGTTGATCAGTAAGCAGTTCAGTGATTATTACGAAATCTGAGGTTCAAATCTCAGTAACGTTAAAATAATGATAATAAAACGACTTTATTCGGGCGAGATTGAGACTAAAAGTCTCCTCTTCCATCCAACCCATCGTCATATAATATATAAATAATCAATTTAAAGAGATTGTTTGAAAAAATATTAGAATAATTGTGGATGTAAAAAACGTAATAAATTCTTAGGAAAAAAATTAGAAGAACATATTTTTATTACTATGATAAAGAAGAGAGAATTTTATTTATAACAGCAATACGTATATGAAAAATGAAGACAAAATTTTACAATTTTACAGTTAATTGATTTCCAACATGAGTGTCGGTGCTAAATTACTTTGCGACCCTTTTCAAATTAAACTAAGACCCACCCCCCTGAACATAATACTCTTTCTACGTAAGAAAAAAATCAAGGTGGAAGCGCGAGGATTTAAAAATTAACTTTTGAACTTTACTTCTGCTAAGTTAACAACTGCCGAATCTACATGCATATAAGATCACGTGCAAATTTTATTCCAGTGATCGAAGTATGTCGCCCTCGAAGTTTAGAAACACCGCTTTATTGCCATAATATACATTCTTGTTATTCATGTTATCGTTGAATATTTTCGAAATATTCGAACAAGTGATAGCTGATGTTTTTTTACTCAGTTTTGCTCGTTATCTTTCTTAATGAAAATGAAATAAAACATACCGTCTCTTGACGTTTCTACCCTCTTTCGATCCTAGTAATCGACAGGATTCATTCTCTTGCTTCAATCTCTTGCGATTTTTTTCATTCGTTCTACTTTTTAATGCTTCTTAATAAAAGAAACGCTGTAATATAGATTACTCTACCAAAGCCATCAGACCATTGTTAGATGCTTAAAATTCCTAGTAATTTTGGTTTTTGACAATAATGATTCGGATTAGGCTCTTGTTGAATAAAGTGTTTCCCTCGGAATGATGTTGAGAATCTCTTAGGAATTTTCTAATGAGGAGACGCTTTCAGGTGTGGTATCTCTTTCAAGAACACGATACCAGCGTTTATCGTACCGTGAAGGACTATTATCGATGTTTGAATAATTTGTGGAATTCAGGTGGAATGGTCGGAAGTATTCAAAGGACTGTGTACCCTTGCATTCTCCGAAGTGCGAGAGGAAATTGCTCGATCGGAAGGAAATTCATCGTTTCGGGAGTTAGCGTTAGCTAAATGTGTTTGGGCATAGTTACTGTATCATTTCCATTCCCTCGGGGGACGATAATATCTTCCACAGTTGGAGTTTCCTTGCTGCGAAGTACAGAAACACCTGTTGGCGTTTACAAGCTGTCTTCTGAGCACTACGACATCCATGCTGTCGATAAGTTTCCCTGTCCTTCCGCTAGTGTGACTCCTATAAATATAGGATCTGTTTTTGGAAACCGTGATACAAAAAGAATGGAATTCGTGTATTTTTATCGCTAACACGCCGGTAAAATATTTTAGTATTTTAAAATTTTTGTTTGTTTCTTACAAGTTGGAAATACTTTAATTTTCTCTTCTTAACACGTGATGAAGACTAAACGCTTGGTTTTATGGATGTTTCAATTCATTTTATTTTAATCCGAATTTTGCTGTTTTATTTGTTTAGCTCTAGATTTATTTTATTTTATGATACGAGTCGCTAAAATTATTAAAATTTCCTCTTTCGTATTATTATGTAAGGCATCATTTTATTATTTCTTATAACTAACATTTCATTTTCAATGTATAAGTAAGCATGTTCTTTAAAATTATAAATGTAATAATTGCAAGTAATTTCAATGTTCTAAAAACTGCAAAGAAATAATAACAATTATATCGTAATATTATTAAACGCGAGCTCATGTGAATTCGTTATCCTTAGCAATTACTCCAGGATATTGGTGGTGGTATGATATTCACAGAGTAAGGCGAAATCGTGTGGAAATCCTTCATGTAAAATGAAGGAAAGAGAGTTGGTACTTTTTCCACAATTTTTCTAGTATAAGTTGATGATTACTCGTCGCAACCGGTCGTGCTTCTTATAAAAATTTTGGAAGTAGTACCACCGCTCTTTCCTTCGTTTTAAATAGTGGCGGTAGTTTTTAAATCTATTTATAGTAAGTTTGGCATTGTATGAACAAGATGATTTTGAATTTGACACAAATTTGTAAGTTTCCCCAGAAATGAAATTTCAATTTGCAGTGCACCCCTTTCCCCTCCCTATTAATTTTTCCACCTTCTTCATACATATTCTTATGACATTCTTATTCTGTTTACGGATGTGCAAATACGCATGCTAAAACAGTCGTGTGTTAAATTTATGCGGAATTTATAAAGTTGTTCCTACTAGCTGATGTCTTTCCCAGAAGCCAGACCTTAGATATAGATTTTGTTTAAGTATTTTAGCGCAGAATGAAAAAAAATTGTAGTTGTATTCTCTTGTATACAGTCGATGAACTTATTCTCGGAAGTCATTCCGTTGCAAATATCGCTGCTGAGTTACAGGTTCTTGTATTAAATTAGGTTTTATAGTAAATTCCAAAGCGAAGCCTCCTATTTTCATTCTGTAAAAGGCACATTTGCACTCCGTATCCTTACGGCAAGTTTGCAGTTCTGCCTTATCTCAGCCTTCCCTTTTCTATCTAATTGTCGCAGTTGGGAAACGGGTTTTGTTCGGCACGTCCCTCGTGTAATTCAGATACAATGTAAAAGGTAATTACATCCCATAAAACTTTTTACGGCAGTCGCGTACACTTTGTTTCAAACAGTGCACTCCCTCGCCGCGCGTACAGCCATGTTGGTGTTTTCATAAAGGAGGGATTGACCAGTGATTGCGTTCATAGCACTTGTACCATTAAGTGTTTTTTCTGTTGTTTTTGAATTCCGACTGCATCCTTTTCGTCATTCAGGATACGGCTGGAGACATACTTGCGAATTTCGTGAGCTGACTTCTATAGTAATGATTTTTTTATCCGCTCTTGGCATCGCAACAAAGTAATTCAACTTAATAACTTTTCCCTCGATATATTTTCATAGCTACTTCGTAGCGATGTTGTTACTGCTGAATTATACTGTTATTTACGATGTAGTCGGAACGAGTTTTAATGTAAAATCCTTTGGGGAAGAGTATTTCAACTCGAAGACACCGTATTATTTTTTTATCTACCGTTCTGTTGCAGTCTACTGATTCCTTGGAATTTGGATTATTTATCAGTGTTATGAATATTATGAATTTTTGAAAAACACATTGTTGCTTCTATTTTGAATTTCACAGTTGAAATTCTTACTCCTCTCTCCGATTCATAAAAACATTTTAATGACAAAATAAGAAACAAAATAGCATCTAGAACTCCTGCTAATCATACAACTAAAACAAAAAACGTCAACAAGTTTTAAATTAAGAGTTTTTTTTCAATTCAATATTTTTAATCACTAATTTTCTGTGTACTCTCTTAATTGCTCCCAACTGAACCTTTATTTTTTTTCATTACTTCTTTCTCGATAATATTCTTTTCTGTCCATGTTAACCTTCTATTTTTGGTGTATGGTGGAAATACAATTCTCCGTTATATCTTATTAATAACAAATACATTCCACTAAATAAGTGCGAATTGTAATACTGTAATACTGTAATACTGTAATAACAATGAAGGAAGCAATGCCACACACATCTATTCCATTCATGAAATAAACAAAAGGCCAACGATCGGATTTTCTTTTACTCATGTTTTCATGAATTAGTTGGTCTAATGAATCCACCACCCCTTTTGTGTAATTATAATACAGTATTAGATCATGTTTACCATTCTCAGATATAACTCTAGAGCGGTGCACTTGTTGAAAGAAGAATTACACTTTTTCCCTTTTTGGGCATATATGATACAAGTGTGGCACCTTTAGTGAACCCAAAAACAGAGGAATTCTCTTCTCTTGTTCGGCTGGGGAGAAATTGAGCAGGAATAAATCTTTTATTCTTTCTCACGGTACCTACCATCGTTAGGCCATTAGACAAAGTTTTAGTTAAGTCCAGGTCAGTGAAGTAATCATCGCAAGTAATATTGCGATTTTTTCCATTGAACATTTCTGTCAGCTATAATACAACTGATGATGCTAAATTGTGTGCCCTTCTGTCAACTTTGCCTAAATATGGTATACCGCACAAAGGATAGAATGTTTTTGAGTAACAAAGCTACTATATTTTCATTCCGTATTGGTCAGGTTTCGAGGGCATATATTGCCTAAAAGGACACCGACCAGGGAAGGGCACTAGTTGCTCATCAACGGTCAAATTTTCTCCCGGAATATAGTATTTCCTCAGTTTAGAATTTAATTCTTCCCATAAGTCTCGAATAGGAGCGAGTTTATCTTTTTTTCTACGCTCATTTCCATTAGTATTTTTGTCATCAAACCGCAAAAATCTTAGGAAAAATTTTAATCTATTTAGAATCATTGTGGCCCTAAAAATTGGTGGTCCATATATTTTATCCCATGGTGATTCATAATTGCAATAATTTGATTTTAGATGACCAGCAGTTAATAAGAGCGCATATATTTCCTTCCTATCGCATAGCTGCCAATTTCTTTGCGTTGAAGATTGCTCACGAACGCGCATCATTTCAATGTTTGTATAGTTTACGATTGAATCTATCATAGATGGAGTCATGTAAAGCATGAATGAATCCCGGGGTTCCTCTAGTACCATGCCATAACCTCACCCACGGGGCCTTTTATAATGTTGCACTGCCGACTTCGTCCTGTTAGAAGTGCAGCAGATGACCTGGTAGTGCCGCCTTTTCTTACATACTCCACTGTGCTCAGAACTTCATCATCCTCAGAATCTTCGGATACCTATAGTATGTCATTCTCTTCCGAGGCCTCACTTACATCATCGTCACCGGAACAGGATGAACTCGAAGTATCATCAGGAATATCATCATCTTCATCAACGTCTGTATCCTCCAAAATGTTTAGAATATCTCGCTTACTAATTGATGTCATTCTAAAAAACATATGATCCGTGAAAATTTGATTTGGAAAAATGAAAACGATTTATGAAAGAATTCTCAATAATGTATCCTCTTACTTTCCAACGGAGCTAGTTTCGCGGAAGGCGATGGAAAATAGGTAGGGTTCCCTTCTATTCGTCGTTTGATGAATTTTTACTGAAAGTAATTTAAATAAATTAATTTTTCAAATTGACTAATTATTTATACAATTCCATTAATTTTCCATTTATACTTACCTCTGAGAAAAATTCCTCTGAATAGCAAAACAGGCTTGAGGAGGTCCGGTAGAGTTCAATTTCTGGATGCGCTAGGTCTCACACTCACGAGTAACACTGTCCTGCTACGGAGCTGTCTGACGCTTATATAATGGATATGTATTGGATAGTTATGGAAAATATAAAGTAGCAAAGACAGGGAAATGGATCGGTGTCGGTCATTTTACAGAAATCATTACTTCAAATGCGTTAGGTGACCTAGTTGGAACATAGTTGAAAATGACAATGTGTGTGAAGCGAATACTGTAGACACAAACATTCAAAGAAAAAAATGTTTCGTCATGACCTCAGATACCTAGTGTTCACCAAAAAACATAAATACTATGTTGGAAAGAGCATAGGGGCCATATGATACATATCATCTATTGTGTAAATGAAAACCTTTTTCCGAGCCTTGCAAGCTCACCTTACCCGGTTGAGTGCTGAAACGGAAAACCATTTTTTTCAAAGTGATGCAAGCTAGGAGAATAAAAATCCCATGTTGGATGAGGTATATAATTACATAAACGTAGAAGTCATAAAATTTCAGCAACTGGATAATTACCAATGTCGTGTAAATTGTTAAAACGTATGGTGGTGAGCCTCAAAGGCTCACCTTGCCCGGACTAGGGTTAAATATCTCAACGGGGGTTGGGTCGGGTTGGGCTCAGGATTTCTAGAATATTTATAGAAATCCCTCCACCCTACCCCAACCCAACGGCAACGTTGCTGTGTGTAAACGGGTAATGTCTTGCGAAATCACGAAAAATCTTCATTTTCATCGTAGAACGTCGATTCAAATACGCTTGTATATCTCTTAGGACGAGTGATACGACGAAGATAATAAATTGTTGTTCATTTGAAATGTTTATAATGTTTTAAATCGTATTCCACGCGGTCAGTTTTTTTTATGGTCCCCCTGCTATGGCGGCCGGGCGCTCCCGAGCTGGGAAGCCGAGGCAAGGGTCCGGATTAGGACAGCGACCCTCGAAATTTCCACCTGAAAAAAAGTAATGATATAACCTCCGCATAACTACCATTAACCGTTCATAGATTCTAGTGGCGTTCAAATGATTTCTTCATGGTTGCCGGGTTCTCAGTCACTTTGTTTGTTTTAAGTGGATGACGTTTCGAATGCATTCCAGCTGTCCAAACCTCTCTACATTTTGTTTTGATCATGAGATGTTATTGTTACCAAGGTAAACGATTTACCCCTAAAGCTCGTTGAAAAAATATAGTCATTCATCATATGCATCGAATTCCCCGAGCATAGGTATGCTGAACGACTTCAAGGAAGCATTTTAATTAGATGATCACTTTGTGAATGCTGCGTCACGTAATGTATGGGCATTCCGACGCCTCTGTGTTGTGCGGGACTTATATAACACCCACTTAGGCAATTCTAAAAAAATATCGCCTTAATATCTTGATTTCTTGTTTTGGCATATTTCTTACGGATTTGTTGGAAAGTATGTTTTGGAGAGTTTTCCTTGCGGTCAGGCTATCTGTCGCCGGCGTCTTGGTGCGCGACCTTTCAATGATGGATTCATATTACAACGTTTCTCAGGAAAGGTTAGCTTATTGATAGAGTTACCCAAGGAATTAGCCGTAAAAAATAGAACGTAGTGTCGCAATAGCGCTGTAAGTAGGGCAAAGTCCATGAGCTCGTATTCTCTTGGGCCCATAATCGATAAAACCTTGTCTTTACTTTATCAAGCGAATTAAGATTGATTCAGGGTATTCAAAACGGTTTGAAGATCCAGTAAAGAAGGAAATAAAAGAAAAAATGACTTAATATCTTATTCTAGCCTGTTCTATTGATGTATTATAATTCTGGCTGTCATAGTTTCCCCGTGACCTCCATTGTGATGTCTTCCTGGGCATTAGTGAATTGCTTAATTCTTAGGCACCCGGATAGCTTAGCGGATGTCGCATTCGCCTTTGGTGAAAGCGGTCCCGGGTTCGGTTACCGGTGAGTACCAACTTGAACAAAATGACACAGCATTCTCAGAGCCTTCACAGAAATATTAAAAACATTAACTAAATTCATAGTTTAGTGATTTTCTTTCATATCATTTAATTACTATCTGTCAATGTCTGTTAATTTATAACAGCTGGAGAGAGAACAAAAGAATTGTGAACAATTCTTGTTAAATTTCCTTAATTTGGTAGCAAATGGTGTGTATTTTCTTTTTGGTACTAAAAATACCTAGTTACAATCCAAATTTTATTACATATTTGCTAGAAAATATATGGAAATCAGTTGAAATTGGCTATTATTTGGAGGATGTGCCTACTGGGCAGTGTGAGTAAAATATGATCTAAGATAATCGTAGAAGAAATGGGATATGAATATATCTTTAATCCCAGTAGCCCACACTATCTTAGACGTTATGCAGAATTGTACGGAAATGAACTGTCAGTATTATTTAGACGTTGAAGGTAGTATCATCTCCTTACTTTCCTTCATAGTTGGCAGTTTGTGAAGGTTTTAATCAACTGCATACACATTTCAAAATGTTGTCCATCCTTACGAAGCCAAAAATAAATTTTCATTGAAGGAAACTAACTATTCTTTTATTTATGGGGTCCTTTTTGAATTATTTGAAACAATCAATTTTCCTTTTCCGCGAAGGTCTAAAACATGCTTTATTTGTGAGGCAGCTATGTTTGATCATGTTGCCCGTCTGTGCAGGGCTTCAATGTCGCCGATAAAACAACGTTCGTATACCAAATGTAAGTTTCTGCGACTTGGTTGAATTGGGATTTTTGCTTGAAGCTTACCCTACTTGGAAATCCACATGCAAAAATCTATCTTGTGAACGCTTAAACTGGAATCGCTCCTATATTGTTCAAGGCCGAGCGTACTTGTTTCTGGTTATCCAATTTGTACGAAAACTGAGGACGATGAGTTTTAAATTATTCTGCGATTTTCAAATTTCCTCGGCTTCATCTAAATGCCCTGCACGCTAATGCTACAAGCCTTAGGATCTGAATCCTGGAACCGAATTTGACTAGCAGTCATGATTGTGAACTTGTGAATGCATTTAGTTTCTTCTACGATCATTTCTGTATTACTCTACGATTTTCACATTTCCTCGGCTTCATCTATGTGCCCTGTACGCTAATGCTACACCTCTAGAAGTCACAGTATCCAAATACTGCAGCCGTATTTGACTGGAATTCGTGGTTGTAAGCTTGTGAATGCATTTAGTTTCTTCGCCTGGAGAAGGAACGAAAGTTTTTCTCCGTGGAAAGTGATGGAACGCCGTTTGGAATTGGCAGTCTCCCTCGCGTTCGGCTGCTTTCGAGGACGACTCGTCCGGTCTTATTGTCTGTCTGGCCTCGCTTGGGAAGGAGGTGACGGACGGCTGATTGCGTCAACGTGGGAAGTATCTGGGTCAGGCTCTCGCCGTCTCCTAGATGGTCGACCGCGGAAGGGACCGCCGCTGGCCGGAAGGTGAGCCCGCGTGGGGGAGTGAAGGAGACACTTTATGAAGTCTTCATTCTTTTGCCCCTTTCCCATGAGGGTTTCCCGGAAGTGTGTTCTTGACACTTCTTGTTTAACGCTCCGCAGCGAGACGCCCTCGCCTATTTGTAGATGTTCCAATGCATGCGATTCTCATCGCTCGCCCTCGTTAAATGCATCCGCACTTCTCGGTCGAATGGCGAAGTTGACCTCCTCTGCGAAGATTATGGTTGCTGAATGCCTCGAAGATGAAATTTTGGATTGGAATGTTCTCTGAAGACTCCGCGAAGAAGTATAGCTAAGGTGTATTTTCGAATGGGTCTGATTGTGAGAAACCCTTCCAGGGATTCTTATTTGAAGAAAATTTTTCAGTGCGGATAAATATATAAATTTTGGCTTGGAGGAATTTGAATGAAGAGGTAATCAGACCCATGCATAAAAAACGTTGTATTTAATTCCACATCGTTATTCTAAATGCTCGTTTTTGTTGTATTGGTTAAAAGTGCTTAGGTCATTTCGCACATGGGCTCCCACCTGGAATCGAACCCGGACCGCTTTCACCGAAGCTGAACGCGTTACCCAATTGGCTTTACGAGAGCCCATAAACGTTCGTTGTAATTCGAGGAAAATGCCTTTGTTTCAGCTAGGTATAGAACTTGGTATTCTTAAGCTCTGGAGTTATCAATCATTCAGGAATTCTTTCCTGTAAATGGAAATTATTATTCCGTCGTGAATTGTTTTCTCGTTCCACTACCATCTGCTTGTTAATAAAATGAATGTGAGTATGAAATCATACTGAGTTTTCGTCTGGTAATCTATAAATTCTATTCTAAATTCGTCGAGTTTCCCTTTATGAAAAGACCAGGAGTTAATGTCGCTATTTAGCTTCCCACTCAATGTTAATAATCTTTCGACGGAGTAGTCATGAGTTTTGGTATTACCACACTAAATCTGATTTTAAAATCGTATAGAGTTTTGATCTCCGATTTATGAGTTTAAATTTCTTGAATCTGCGTCTAGCATTCGATTTAACGATCGTATCCAGTGCAGTAAACTAAGAAACACGTGTTGAGTTATGAGTCGTATGGAAACATATTTATGCAGAAATGCCTCAGAAAAGTTGAGGCTATGGGAGAACCGGATTCGAGCAGCAGCTGTTTTCGTGTTTATCTGTTCTAATGGAGGCGTCCGATCCTTTTCCCCTATTCTTTTACTTTTCAGTAGACTTTTCAAAGCGTTCGTTACCGAGTTTAGGGAAGTTACGAGCGTATGATATCAGATAATTATGTAGAATTCTCGGTTTTGGTGGGGTGTCTTTGATTTTCCTATGAGTCGGAATGGTTCTTCCCTAACTTGTGAAACTTTTCTCATCTGCCGTCTGCATTTCCAGTTAAGGTTGAGCATCAAGTGGAATGAAACTTGTTTAAATATTTTAACCGGTTGTGTACCTGTAGGATTAGATTGCATTTCTCGTTTTCTTATCGTCGTGGGAGTTTATCATTAGCTCAGATAGGTAATCGACCGCTTTATTTTTCGAAAGGTCGTTATCTCCAGACGCCTTCCGTTTAGAAAGCGAAAGAACAAGGGCGAGCCTTTGGTGTAATTTTTACTCCTGCTGGTTGTGTTGGAATGCACTTCAATCCTGTAATTTTCGTTTCGCCGTTTTATTTTACAAAAGTCTGACTAATTTTCTGAATCATAGGAGTAACTCAAAGGCACATCATCCTAATCTCTTTTCTATTAAAACGACCCAGACTTCATCCAACATTTCATGCGTATATAATATTATCAACAAAAAGATGATTCCCCATTCTTACTCTTTCTTTTAAATTTTCTGTTTCCGTCAAGAACATCACGGCTCTTTGAATACTCCTCGTCTATCAATAGTAAAACGGTCATCCTTTTTTCAGAATACCTTCAAATTTCAACTCCTTTTCTTCCTATAACTTTGATCTTTTTTACCTTCCTCTTAAATCAGTCTTGAATATGCATTCGAGTCTGAAGTCTGATTAATCCATATTATTTTTTCCCTATTTTGTTTTACCACCTTATATTTTATATCATTGTTTAATTTTTTGATCTTATAAAGAATAACGATAGAATAGGATACTTATACCCTATTGATAGCTATTAGTAAGTAGGTGCTAGTAGTGTAATAGTAGGTACTACCTATCAATAGATTCTTTTCGTTGATCTGATATTTTTCACTCTAGTTTATCGTCAGCTATAATTGGCCTCGTGGTATACAGCAATGCAATTTTTCATAAATTGAGTATGTGTACATCAAAATGTGTATTTATTTACTTATTAAAAAGTGTGTGTACAGGGTTAAATTAAGAAGACAGTATTCTTGCGGTATACTGGTTATTATGAATTTTTATGAGGTTTTTGCAGTCGTTCAATATATTTCATTTCTATCATGTATAATAGTACCATTCACAAAAATTATAAAATAAACATATCACAGTATATATAATGCTTGAGATTACATAATATAATCTTGTCCCACTATCTATAATTAAAATTTACATTCATTAATTGTATAAAAAAGGCATTACATAAACTAAATATCATAAAACAATTTGTTAAGTAAATTCCCTCAAGTTGTCAAATAATATGACAAATGAAAAAACATATAAAATCATTCTTAAAAATAAAATAAATTGTAATATGTTTCTCTGTCTACTTATTACAAATATATATGTTTACAAATGTTAATAGTATAAAAATATGAGAAGAGGGTGAAAAGACTACATAATTTTAGTGCTAAGAATTAAGAACAGTCCTTCAATCACACTGGGTTATACTTTTGCATTGTTAACTTTTGATTTACCTATAGTTTAATATGAAAATACACGAGTGTATATAAGAACTTTAGCAATGAGGTTTAACATTCATTCTATAAAAAGTTTTTTAGATTTTCAATATAGAAATGTTATTTTACACACCTTTAAATATTAACCTTATTCTCTCTAGTTAATTACTTCTTTTATGCAGTAAGTCTTTTATTAAAATTCATTCTCATTCCCTTCTGCACGTGTGGAATACATCTAAAATTATCGTAAAGTCTTTATATTTCTGCGATGATTTAAGCGATATTGGGGTCAGGGCCGGTTGCTCTCACTTCTCAACATCGTAAAACAATCTGACTCAGACAGCATTCGAATTCCCCCGCATTTCGGTTAAAGATACGTCTGCAGTAAAACCCTGTATTTCTTACCTGTTTTCATATTTAATTCTCAATTCGAAACCAGGTAAGAATTGATTCGCCCCGAGTTATTTCTAGCTGCGAATGTACTGTATGGCTGGCCATGACATTCTTTCCACTTTCTGCTTGTCTTAAAGTGCAATGGAATAAAGGGTATGGTATCCACGAAAGAAGATTTCAAGGATAATTCAAACGTATTTTCTTTTTTTATCAGCCCGTCTGGTTTTTTTCCTAAAGTTTAATATCGTGCTTCTTTCCAGATGCACTGTTTGTAACGTTGATTCAGTTCCTCGAAAAGAACTGTATGATTATTGATATGAATATTCTCCTAGTAGAGCTAATGCAACCTCGGAAAATGATAGGAAAATAAGAAAATTTGATTTCTATAATTTACTGCAGTTCTGTTTTTCGGCTTGAGCACCCTTTCATGCAATTTCTAGTAGTTGACTCTCCAATTTTCATTCGCAGTCTATGTAGAAACGCATTTATTATTGCGCATAGTTTCAGTGGTAGTTATATTTAAACATATATATTTCTTGTGTTCATCTAAATTTGATATTTGCATATTTTTCAGGAAATTCATCAAAATCTATGAAACCGTCGATGATTGCCTTGATGTTATAGAAAAGAATTTTCATTATTTTTTTGTATATTTTGAATTTAAATATTCGTATAATTTCGGGAGATAATTTCACTATACTACGTGGGTTAATTAAGAAGCTAAATTGGCAGCCAACTGGCTTGGCTGACGAATTGTTACTCTTTGAAGATCTTGTTTCTAGAATCGTTATACCTTTTATGTTTGATCAAAATAATTAATTCAATATTACAGTGGACTTAGATATTTTGTTGTCCCTCTCTTATGAACAATTATCACACTCAGAGAATTTTTCTTTGGTCGCATCTAGCTGGCCAAGTTGTTTACGGAGATTTCACATTGTCATGGTCAGATAAGAACAGCGTGTATCGAAAGTGGCTCGTCCCATGTTAAATAGCTGTCATGTGTCGATGAGGACGACGCTTATACCAATTGTCTCTCTTCATAATAACCATCATCTGTGGCGTTTTACCCTCCTTTCCCGAATGGAAAATTAGCTTTTGGTGTTGTCATGGCGGCGTTGATCTGTCTGTCTTTCAGTCTGCGTTACCATCCAACACATCCTTCGAACGCCACTTCCCAAGCATCTCTCGTACTCATTCCTGATATCCGTACCGAATGAAAATCCATTTTCTGTGTCAATTACCTTCAATAGTCCTTTAAATTTGTAATCACAAATTGATACTTTATAGTAATTACGTGGTCTTTTGGTGTTTAAGTTTGTTGTTCCAATATTTATGTAATATATTTATTTGTCCCTGTCAAATAGTTCCTTCTTTATTGATAATTATGTTCCTCGAATAGAAAATTTAAATAAGAGTAATAATAATATTTCCCCGGTATCGACTTATCACTTTTCTCCCTGACTTTATGGCTTGATTTAATTCTATCTTTCTAAAAGTACGCCTGGATATTTCCGTAAATCTTTCGCGAATGTCCAATGCATTGCCAATCATTCACATAAACGGTCGAGCGCATGACTGCAATGAAGTGATGACCTACCTTGGTACTTTTCGATATAATATATTATAGTATATGCTATCAGTATTAGAACCAAATCGGGCTATTCTATCTACTGGTATTGCAAGGGTCTCAACGTTTCGATCTCTTTATACATGTTCTATATTTTCAATTACTTTGGTAAAGTCAACCTTTCTGTTTTCTGATGATTTTGAAATCTGTCTTTCTCATGATTAGGTATGTAAGAGTTTTATAATTATTATTCTGATGACAGTGAATTCTGAGTTCTCATCCTTATAATATATTCTACTTTCTGTCCTTTTTCTATGGGGAATGGCTCGTAATTTGACCGAAAAATTTGAAACTCAAAGGTATAGTTGTTTTTCGAAGTGCGAATGTTCTTACATTTCAGTTTAAAATGAATTGATTTCATTTACGAAAAAAAAGCATCTCGTTGCCAATAGTTAGTTGGGCCCTTTATTGGCGAAGTTAGGCCCAGGTGGGCCTCTCTTCCACCTAACCTCGTATGTCGATTACATTTATAGTTAATTTATTTAAAAAAATACAAAAAGAAAGAGTAGGGTGTGGGAAAAAATCTTTGCAACTGAAGGTTAACAAAGAAAAAACACACGTTGCGGGAAAACACCCACAGAGAAGGGGGGTGAAAAAAACCGCGAAAACACAGTAATAAAAATAAATATAATAATATACAAACATAGATGTATAACAAGTGAAAAAGATTAGATATGAAAAATTATTTTACAAAGTAAATTTAACAAAAGGTATAGAAGACCTAATTGATGTAGGTCGTTATTAGTAATTTCCTTTTCAATATATGCAACCATCCCTATTCTTCATTGGTTTGGCTTGGACCTTTAGTTCTAGTCTGCTCGTCGGTGAGTTTGTTTCGTTCAGATTCGTGAATTACACTCCGTATCTACCCGTGAATAAATGCAGTAGCAAACATGAACTTGAAAAAGGACTTCTATTTTATTATTTATTAACTTATTGGACATAAATATCTTATATCAGATGATATTATTTCATTTCCTAGTATTATCAAGCACAATGTGCGATAAAACCACTGCTAAGCTACGATAATCAAAATTATCAAGTATTTTATTTAATTGTAATTTGTACCTTTTGCTTCTCAAGTTAACATTGCCTCGCTTCATCCTCTCTTTTGGCCAATAATTGAAACCTTTTGCATGAAGACGTAAGCGGTTTTTACGATATGAAAGTACGGGGAAGTGAGAGTGGCCTCATTAATGGATTTAAACTGGTTGTCCTTCTCCTTAGCAACCGCTTCTCCTTTTGGACGAAGCTTGTTTACTCCGAGTGATACCGTTTCGACCCCTCAAGTTATGCCCTCTTTCTCACAGGTTGACCCAACAATCGATTATCTTCTTTGTTCTCTCTATCCGATGTCATTCCTTTGCTCTCTTGTCGGCCAGAAATGGAAATTATAAATATTTTCTGACATTTGCCTTTAAATAAGCTAGAATGGTAAAGCACAAGTAAAATGAACTACTTACGTTATTTTTTCAAAAAGGATATTCTGGTGTATGTCCTCTTTCTTACAGGTTAACCCAACAATGATTATCTTCTTTGTTTTCTCTATCCGATGTCATTCCTTTGCTCTCTTGTCGGCCAGAAATGGAAATTGTAAATATTTTCTGACTTTTGCCTTTAAATAAGCTGGAATGGTGAAGCATAAGTAAAATGAACTACTTACATTATGTTTTTCAAAAAGGGTATTCTGGTATTCTGGTGTTTCTCATTCCCAAAAGCAGTTGAAACATGGAAATAGGAATAAAACAACGAATCTTATGTATAATATTTCATATACGTATTTGATGCATATATTTTCTTTTATACTAATTGAGGTTCTATCTTTAAACGGCGAATAAATTATGAGGTGGGGTTTTTCAGACTGGGATACCAAAAGCATACATAAGGGTACTGAGAGCTTTTCTAGGGGGTATGGTGAATTATTGTAGGATATTGAGATATTCCAAAAGTTGTTTCAGGTACATTTCTGAACTACTCCTTGCAGGTATTTAGCAAAATTCACTATGCTATTTATACTCGTATTGCTACTGAATTTATTTTAAATGACTAATTCGTCGTCAGTGGCTTTAGTTATGATGTTTCTTTCATATATAATTCGATATTTTTAATCTCTCTTAGTTAAGGAATTATGGTAGGCTATTGAAATATTCCCAAAGTTGTTTCAGGTAAATTTCCAAAATACTCCATGTCGGTGTTTAGTGAGGTTTACCGTGCTATTTTATGCTAATTATTGCGACTAAATTTAATTAAAATTACGATGTGGTCGTATTATTAATCTCATTTATTATTGAATCTCACTGTTTTCCTTTCCAAAGCGTTATGTTGTAGATAAGCCTAGGAGTGAACAACGTTTATTATCTAATTTCTTTGTGTATGTGTATGTTGTGTGTCTTGTTTTTATTAATAAACAAAAAATGCAAAAAAATTGATAAAATATAAAGGGGGTTAATTGGTAGAGGAGCCTTCAAAGACTAAAAATCGCCCACGAAAAAATACATTATTATTATTCTTTCTTTTGTTCAAGTGAGAGCCGGAGGCCATTTTTTTGTAGTGTCACCGCATCTAGAAACGATAGAACTCAGTCGCAGTTTATCTTTTCCCGTTGAAAATATACGGCAAACTAAAATACCAGGTGTATCTTTTGTTCGCATCGAGAATCTTCCTCCTTACTCCTCGTAATGGTGAAAACGCTCTCTCGTCTCTAGAACGGTGAGTTTTTTCTATTTAAATCGGTGTGAAGCGACCACTGGGTTTCCTTGCTTTTCCTATTCTCCTTGGCAACGCTAATTAGTTCGCGCCCGAAGGACTAGTCTTTTCTCTCTTTGCTCACCAACTTAGATGCGACTGCCCCCGGAGAAAGAACTCTTACAGATGTGGCTGTCACGTGCCCGTTTTATGTGGGCTCGTTCGCACCTGCGATGCGGATTTAGTTCTATTTTTTTCAAGTCATAGGCGTCAAGTTTAGAAGGGTTCAGAAAATTCGTTATCGAGATGCTGCGAGGTCCTCGTCTCACGACTCCATGCTTTTCAGATCCGACCTCATACGCATCCATTCGAGGGATAAAATCTCCAATAACCGTCTTTGTCGGCGTTCCTGGTCTTGTTCACCGGTATTCTCCCCCTTCTTGAGGGTGTTTTCTTGCTGTGGACATTTTTTCCTGAGCTCTTCCCTTGGGTTTTTGAAAACCACTAAGTAAATTTATTCTTTGTACTTTTTTCAAGCTATCTCTTTGTTACATCTATTTGACGAAGGGTTAGTTGTAAGAAGATGCTTTATAATCTCAATCTCGCCCTAAATAAAGTCATTTTATTATTATTATTTCGAATGCGATGCATTTATCTTCAGGAATGAATAGGTACTTATATCGTACCTATTCACTCCTGAATATGAATAAATAAATAAAAAGTACGGTGTCTCTTCTTTTTTTCTCAGACTAACAGTGAGTGAGACGAGGAACGCCGACAAAGACCGCTATTGGAGATTTTAAACCTCTGATTCCTTAACAGCCGTGTTCCAAATTTTCTTTCTTTACATACGCATCCATGCTTGAGAGAGTGGATTCGAATTAAATGAAGTGTCATCTCGCGTCATTGACCGATAACGGAAGGTGGTATAGCAGATGATAAGGTTCTTCCTCATCGTCATTTCTCAATAAAATATCCTTCTTCTCGACTCGTTATGTATTATGTAACCTAGGTTCTTTTCTTTCTACAATTTAACGCATCCTCACAAACTGCGAGCAATATCAGGTCTTAAGGAACCCATTGAATATCTGTGGTGAGCTTAGTGAAATTGTGAGTAATGACACAGAAAATATCAAAAAAGTTTTAAAGTTTTTAATTTATGCTGGTCTACTAAACAAAGTCCGGAACCCTTCTTGGGTAAGACATTTTGTTTTACACGAAGAACGAAAATTTTGTATTTTAACTATCTATTGTTTCTAAAACATTTATTTATTCGTATTTTCATCAAGCTGTTGTAGGATCTCTGGCAAACTAACACAGGAATATAATTAATCCAACAGCGCACTGATCATAGTTTTATAGAGCATTGGCGCAAATAACCTAGCAGTTGATGTGCCTTAACTCACTACTACTTATAGCCATATCTTATTCTATGGAATAATTATCATTTTACTTCTGTTGCAGAATCTACAAAATGTATTTTGTATTACAGTTGAAGCAGGATTCTAATATATTTAGTGTATGCTACCCGTGTGACAAATCTTCAGGCGTCTTCAGTAATATTCTAGTGTAAAAATAGGTCCTGGGACGAAGATGTTTGAGAAACTCAGGCTTACAGTTTAGATCAACGATCTTAGGCCATAGGTTCCATAGATCAAAGGCAGCTGTTACGTATACAAGTTCCCCTTGTTGTTTGAAGTCTTGACTAACTCCTGCCAAGTGAATTTGGTGTCCCCTGCGCTACTTATGTAATTTATTAGGACCGGAACTCAAACTTTATTTTGTTTGATGGCCTAGATAAGATTTTTCTGTCTGAAAAAACCGTAAATTTGATAGAAGAGCTTAACATCTTTCTGATACCTTATCCACTAAGTAATCGTGGATGAATTTGGAAAGCAGAGTTCAATATGTTTGGCGATATAAAAGAGTCTTACGTAGGCGGAAATTCCCTTCGATTCTGAGGCATTTGACGAGAGAAAGGATTATTTAAATCTCTGCTTTGTCTCTCTTTTCTCGAGCATCAAATATGTGTGCCATGTGTACTCATTGCTCAATCTGTAGAGTCAGTTTTGATGGAGTGGAGTTAATCTATTTCTCGGCGATGCTCTCAGATCAGAATTTCATTGCACACATTTACTCGGTTCGAGGAATTTAATCTGTATGGAGTCAGTTGAAGATATGCACCGTGAATCAGTTGGCGAACGGTACCTTCATGATGCTATTTTACGTAAGGAGAGCCATTTATGGAATACAAGTGTTACGCAAGTAGTACAACTCATGAAATTACCCAAGATTTCTATTCATAATTCTTAGAAGTTCGAGGAAATTATTTGCGCTGTATAAATTTACGATGTAATAGATACCCGTGGAATTACTCAAGATTTCTATTCATAGTTCTTTGAGGTACGAGGAAATTACGCATGCCGTATAAATAATAATCATAATGTTATTGATATTAATGTGCAATCTGCCTCGTCGTTTCTCTCTGCTATGTTCAATTGGTCAGTTTGACTCTTAATTGGTCGCGTCGGATCATATTGACCTGACCGGTTTTTCTTAATAATAATATTTTTCTAGCAGATCCGAGATTATTTTCAGTTGTTCTTCTCTCTAGTTTCCTATTTTTATCTTTTTATCACTTAGTAACGTTTGATTTGCAAAATGATGATTTTTTCCTAGAAAACAGACGTTTTGACTCGACGCGACCATAAATACACCTTTTTTCTCTCCTTTGACCCTTTATTTATTAATTTTTTTTCATGGCAATTGTTGTAAAGCTCTCTAATTTCATTGAACATTAATAAAAGAAATTCATGGTGGCGTTAGTTTAGGTTTCTAGCACAGCAAAAAACTTAATGTAAAATTGCTGTAATGCAGTTGGATACTTATGATTTTTGTGGTTGAAACTAAATAGTTTTTAATAAAAATGTATAAATCTGATATATGGAAGTTCACTATTTAAGACAAGTAGAATTAATGCAATATTATCGTGAAAACAATTTGTTAATTGCAATTTATGCATCCGGGTCATAATGACTCGAGTAAGTTTGTGTAAGCTTTTGGGTGCAATCAATTAATAATAATAATAATAATATATGTATTACAGGTGTTATCCCATCAACAGTAAAATACTATTGCAATACGAAAAATAATAAAAAAACAATCACTAAAATTAAATCAAGAAAATACTATCAATAAAGGTAGAAATACTATCAATAAAAGTAGAACATACTATCAGTTCAAGGTTAATTGTATAGTCCTTATTTCGTTCCATCATGAATGAGAGTTTTCAGTCTTAACCTTAAGCCAGTTTCAGCCGTCTCTTTTTAACTCGAGACTTGAGTTGCAGCTCCAGCTTTTTTCACAGGGAAGATCTATCATATCGCGAAATCGCCTCAGTCTGGCGGAACCGCGCATATTTCATGTCCGCTATGCGAGATGGAATTCGCGAACAGTAGCCGAATGTCCCAAATATCTCGTATCATTTCTATCTCTCCGCTAAGACACTTCGCCTTGAAGGATTTTACTCGCATTCCAGCGCAATGTTATTTGAGCCGGCGACCTCATTACCTAAAGGATATACTCGACGCGGTACGAAGGTCGATGTACACAGGCATCGAAGGAAACTATTTCCTCTTCGATAATTCAATTCCGAATCCCGTCGCTTAATCGCCCTCGTTCTCTTGCCGCCGTTGAGCTCCTTTCAGAGTTAATCAAGGAGAAAGATTTTCATTTTTAACCCAATGCTATCGATTTCATGTTTCTGTATCGACGTGATTGCAATTCCACGCATGAACGTAGTGCAGTCGAGGAATTGTGTACTCACAGTGTACTTACCTTCCCTAAGGCAGTTTCATGTTGGCTTTCAAGCCCGTTTTCAATGAAAGATATTTAGGATTTGACTGGCTTTCTTGTTTATTTTTTATCTAATGTGATGTTATTGTTGCTGCTACCATTTCTTGATGAACTGAATAGGTTTCATTCGTCTTCTGGTACTGGATAGAAAATTGTTCTTTTTTCTGCTTCACGGTCTTACTCGTGGCTGGGATGACATGAAAGCTACTGAATTGTGAGTATGCTGAATAGATACATTAATTAATATCTCACTTTATGAGATGCTAAGGAAAGTGTCACTCGTAGAGTCATTGTGCTTCATTTACATGAAAATTTCCGCTTATAGCATTCTGGCTGAGGAAAGCATAGGCAAACTACCTCACTCCTCATCCTGCTTAGTAATCCTCATTTACCCTTACTAGCTCTTGATAACTAATATTTGAGGGGATGAGGCTTCAACCGGCTTTCAGTTTGAATACTAGTCAAGCAGGCATCATGTTATTATGAGATATTTAAATCATCTCGGCATTATGTTAATCAATCAAATAGAGCAGTCCTACGGGAAAAACTGTATTTATTACACAGTTTTTACAACTTTACGTGGAAATGAAATATCACACTGTTGCTGCTAATACATTTCATCCTCGTCAAGTTAGATAATGATACATTCTAATGATGAAAGCTGTCTAATTCTCCTCCAGATAAGAAGGAAAAAGGATGACTTTCACAAAAGGAGAGGCGTGCAATGAAATCATACTTAACGACTTCTTTTCTTGTTTATTTTAACAGCAATAAAATACCTAACAATTTAGCTATTTTAAACCAGCGTAAGATGACATTTGAAATTGGTACTAATTCATTGATTCAATGATTCAGAATTTCAAGGTTTTGCTTTGGAAATGTCAAAAGTATTTTTGCTAACGTCCACAAAGTTTGATGATTAAAAGTATATATTTCACTATTGAATGTTTTATTTTAGAAATAAAAAGAATACATCTATGTATGACAAAAATATCTCTAACTTTTTTTATAAAGTTGGACTAAAATTAACCTATTTTCAAAAGTTATTGCTCTTGTAGCTTTTAGGGAAGATTTTATCGCCAAAATATCACTCATAAGAGATTCTTTAAGTCAAGGAATTTCTTCTTAGATCTTTGATTTTTCATTCTACAAAATAATATATGGAGGGCAGTGAAAATAGATGCTGTTTGCGGAACTTGGGCTAGATGGCGACTTTCTATGTTGTTTGTAGAACAGAGACTTGGGCGTACTTCTTATTTCGTCCTCGTAAATCACTTCGTCTAGTCACACCACTGTTTAGACTAAGAATTAAGCAAAGACAAATCCGCCGAAGAAAGGAATGCTTTTAAGGAAAATTTCGGGACGTTCTCAGTCGTCTAATAGAATTTTAAATACATTCCAACTGTATCCGTAGGAACAAGAGAAGCATTCAGGAGAAGATATCCACGAATAGTTTTCCTTATGAGAAGTTAAATGAACGTTAATTTGGGATCCTTAATTATGCAGTTTCAGAGGAAAGAATCCAAGAAAGTTAAAGCATTTGTTTTGTGGATTTGGAGAAAATTATTGCAATCTTGGAGAAAGAAATAAAGGCTTAACAAAACTTTTGTTTTTAGTTCGTAGATATACATGTATTTGATGACGGGAACCTCTTCAGGAGTACGTTTATTCAATTAATATAATATTTTATCAATTGTTTTCTGAAAATCAATCAATAATATATTCATCCATACATTATGTATACCAATACTAAGAAGTAATCCCCATCAGTTAGCTACATCGCAAAAATACATTTAGCATTGCATGTCTAGATTATTATCAAGTTACATTTTGTACCTCTTATCTATAGTCTTATGGTCGCTTTCCATGTTAAACCAGGATAAGATAGTTACTAAAGCAGCTGCATTTTCGTTACCGCATGTAGGAATCGTTTTAAGGAGATTGACGTACCAGTACGGCTGCATGCGAAGTTTATACGACGAATAGTTTGTCAATGAATCACTATCCGAGGTTCTTATAAGCCAGAAGAATTCTTATCTTTGAATTCTTTGAGATCGTTTTGTATACTATGGGAAGATTTCTCGTCTGTCATCATAACTTACTTACTCCATTGTTGATTGAGGAATTATTCCTAGAAATGCCTCTTTCTTGTGAGCCTTTGTAGCTATAATCAGAGATACTGCATGCTTTTCTTCTTGCGTGATCTTTGCCCCGCTTGAATTTGCAAAATTAACCTAATTCCTTCTGACATTTCTCACTCTTCCCAACTTTATCCTATCGGAAATCTACATTTGTGTCACAGCCATCCGGAAATGCTGATTTTATAGAACATAGGAAACAAATCATTTTAGAGGAGTATATCTCGATGATAGCTCAACGCTGTAAGTAGAATATGAAGTTATTATTCATGAAGTTTCGGAGATTTTTTGTACAATATTTGTTTCAATAGAAGTTTGAGGTTTATTTTATGGCCTATTGATGGAATGAAATACAAATCGTTTGTAATTCACTTAGCGTGCAAGGTGGAAGATGGATTACTGCATCTTCCACTTTTTAGATAAGTAGACGGATTGTGGATTGATAGAATATACATTATATAGGTTTTTTATTTTGATAGTGAACCATACTTAATTGCCCACATAGTATATATTGTCCTATTGCTAACTTTTAATTCTTTCTTACTTACCTACTGATCTTGTTTCTTCCCAAGAAATTTTCTATGAGCTAAATTGGTGTTTAACGATGTTAAAAATATTAGCGGGAAATTTTGGTTTTTGAAATCATCACGTAAAATCATTAACTGAAATTTTATTTGGTCATCGTAATTTTTAATTAATATTTTGGAACAGTGAAAATTACTAAGTTGAATTTACTGGAAGATTGTCTGTTCTTCATATTCTACTATCTGATCTAAAATTATGCATCCTCTCTTGTTTTCCACGTGCTTTGATCATATTGGGAATTTCAGACAGGGCAGGTGTTTTTGTAAGCATTAGTCACTGTTTTGGGAAACTCCTTTATGCTTGAGCCTTCAGGTGAAAGGAGTCGGCAGTGATGAGAGCCTTCATGGAGACTCTCTTACCAAGTCCTCAGTACTTAGTGGTGGATTCAAAAGAATAAACATCTCACACACTATGTACTTGTACATTATCTCGGTAATTCAATTTGAGGTGTCCATTTTTTTGTTCTCTCTTCGCTTGTTCTCGTTGTTTAGGAAGAGGCGATTTTACGAGTCATAAAGCAGCTCATGGATCATTGTAACTGCCGTTAATGACCTTCCGAAGTATTCCATCGTTAATTAGAAAATTTTGTGTTCGTAAAGACTTGAGCAAGAGATCAGTTTTGTTAGAATACTTTCTAGCCGGGTTTAAATGATTTTCATGTATATAAACTGAAGCTTTCTTGAGCTAATGATGTAAGCATTTGCACAGGTTTCTTTTAAAGTGTAGTTTTTCTCTTTATTAGTTTCAACTACTCAATGGTTCTTCTCTTTTTCTAAAATTTTTGTCCGTCGAGATGATATTGAGTTGAATATTTTTTTAACAGTCTTTCCTTGATTTGAGTACATTTTAAGATGGCCTTTTTCTTTTATTAGTAGCATGTCACCTACACAATGCATAGTCAGCATGTGTAGATCTGATTTCCTGAAACGCCATTTTACAAATAGAAACTGGTCGTCGTATTTTCCTAATTTTTTTAAGCAAAGACCAATTTCGTCCTTGCAGCAATCATCAAGAAGTAAACTTAAAATACTTCGGATAGTAATTACTATTGGAAGTATTTCCTGTGCTTTATCTGATGATGGCTGCCGAAATGCCAAAGCCGATCCTTGATTACAATATCCTAAGGAAAATACGAAGTTCAGTTTTTATTTGTTTAATGGCATTCCAGGAAGTCAGGTCAACACAAGCTGATTATGTATTGTGTACGTACATGTATTGAAATTAATAGAATAGAATTCGTTATTAATACAAAACACTTGCAACATTAACAGAACGAAGAAAGGTAAAGGTGTTTGCAGGTTGGTATCTAGTCAGTACTGTGTAATTATTACAAATTTTGTTTTACAAATATAAACTTTTTACATTACATGACAATCATAGTCCATTACCTTATACATTAACAGAACAATTATTATTTAAGTAATAATTTACATCATATTACATATTTACAATAACATCTTCAAAAAACTTTTTCAGAATAATAACATTTATTTATCAAGAACTTTTTAAATGTTTTTAAGAATTTTACCTGATCTGTAGTCAGTTTTTGTTTCGTATCAATTGTTAATTTGTATTATTTACTTATTATTATTATCCATATTCTGTGGACTATTTTCAAGTAATTTTAACTTGTGTTTTTGATATTGCAACATTTTTTCCCCTTGTTTCCTACCTGTGGTCCGATTGATCAGTTTTCAGAGTTCATACAAGTGAGTGCATGGAAAAGTTAGTATTCCATTGCTTTTGAAAGCTTGTTTGCAAGACTATATACCCCAAATTATTAGTAATGCGCATAACCCTCTTCTGTACTTTGAGTACTGTCTCCCGGCCTGGGGTGTTTCCCTAATGAATGATGCCATATTTTAAAACAGAATGTATTTTAATTAAGTTCCGTGTAATTTGTAAGAATGCGGCTTTAGAATGTAATAGTTTGACTCCAGGAAACGTTTGCGTGTCCTTAAATATAATATCGATGAATTTACGATCATTTGAAAACAGGAGAGGAGTCATGATTGAGCAATGAAGAATTACTACCCTTTTTACGGGTTCTTTCCAAACGGAGACATAATTATAGCTCATTCTGATATCTACGTCATGCCAATTAGCTTTTACAACACGTGAGAGAATAGCATGATTAGTCTTTCCGCAACGAATAATTAAATAATTAGTTGCCTCAGGTTTAAGTAAAGTCACGATATTACGTCGGCCGATACGCGTATCATTTTCGCGTCAAATAAATTTATTTCCCAATCATTTCATCCCAAGTCTAACATCAACTTCATATGTATGTCATTGCCTCTCTAACCCGCACCTTATTTGAAATCGTTTTGTTACACCCCCTCTCTTTAAGTCGGTGCTCATCCAGCAAAAATGATCTCCTTAAGGATAATTTAATACGAATCGGTATCGAATTCCCTTTTCTCAAGCCCTGTCATTCTAGAACGGAGTATAGTTGGGTCCAGCCCTTGTTCTCCATCCCTCACATGTCCACGCAAGTAAGGTGGGCTCCTCCCCCTTCGCTCGCTCCGCTGCCCATCGCTTCGTATTCTTTTTGCATTCGTGCGGTTCTGTTCAAACATTGTTCCCTTATACTACATTGTTGTATCCGCTCTTTCTAGAATCACGTCCCTCTGGAGCTTGAATCTATGCTCTATGGTTTAGTTCCGCTAGTTTTCCGGAAGGAATTGTGAATTGGACATTACTCCTACGATTTCTTGCGGATTATCAGTGATTTATTTGGCGATTTTTATCTCCCATCAACGTCATTTTTGATGATTTACTAGGATTTTGGTAATACTTTTTATTTGGAGTTTTATCTGGTAAGGGCTTAAGGGGAATAGTTTTTTTATATTTTGTCTTTCGGTATTTATTAAAGTAAGACATCTTTCTTAGAATTTTCGATGTTCGAATTTGTATATATTTTATTCTAAAATGTTTGCAATTCTGGTAGAATATTTTTGTCATTTCGTATTAGACTCAAGCCATTCAATCCCAAGGGCTAATATAGTAATTTTCTTCGTTTAGCATTGATTCAATTTTTACCAAATTTTAAGTGAGTTGTTTTTCAATAAAATGTTACCTCAAAATTGTGAATTTCAGCTTTAGCAATATCCCCAATACAGGAAAAAACAATCTATTATGTTCGATTATCTATGATTTAATACACCGAAGGAAATCAAAATTATTATATAGGCATTAGATTTGCTAGTTTTATTGCAAGCTGTGTGGCAGACGTGGAACAGGATCAAGAATTGACGACGTAAATGATTGCTCATGTAGTACACTTAATTCGTAACTAATTTCATGCTCGTCATAATAATATAATCGGTCATATATTACATTCATAAGATTGTTGAATACTCCTACAGAAATAAATTAGAAAAGGCGTCAAATTACTTTTAAATTAAAATCGTGCGGATGTAATTCCATTATATTATATTCATATTGTTAAATATCATTATCCGTACATAATACAGCTATAGTGACAAAAGCTAACTAAGTGCAATTAAATAACTTTGTGCAATTCCTCCATTTTAATAAAAATAACAACACCAGTTGTAAATCTCACCTCGAGATATCGTTTAATCACCCCTATTAAGGCGATTAAACTATATTTTAATTTGCCATTTACTACTGGTATTAGTATTCATATTATCATAGTGAGTAATATTATGCATACGTCAATTGAAACGACATCTTGTTTGTTGTCGATCATTCAGTGTGAATCCCCATAACGTACGTCAATCTTTGCATCAGTTTTTCCTTCGCAGAGAGTAAATAGTTATCATCAATAGTAGAGCGTAATAGTTGCTTGACAATTATGATGATTTAATTATCATTATTGAATCATGATTATAGATATGAATGCATTTAATTAGTATATGCTCTATCGCGATCCTTGCATGTGCATTCCTGTTAAGTTCGCCAATTTTTGCATCAGGTTTTCCTTCGCCGAGCGTAAATAGTGATCATCATTACTGCTTGAAAATTATGGTAATGAAATTATCATCATTGAATCATGATTATCGATATTAATTTATTGACTTATTATATGCTGTATCGATTCTACCTTGCAAATCCCTGTTCCGTCAATCATTGCGTCAGCTTTACCTTATCAGAGCGTAAATTATGATTATTTTTATCGCTTGACAACTATGATGATTTAATTATTATCATTTTATTATGATTATCTATATTAATTCATTGAATTAGTTTATGCTGTATAGATACTTGCGTATGCATTGCTGTTACGTTCGCCAATCTTTGCATCAGTTTTACCTTATCAGAGCCATCATAATGATCATTCTTATCTCTTGACAATTATGGTGATGTAATTATCATCATTCCATTATGATTATCGATATTAATTCAGTGAATTAGTATATGCTTTATTGATCCTACCTTGTCACCCCATCACTTTTTCCTTCTCAAGCGTAAATAATCATCCTCATTAAATCATTATTATCGATATTAATTCACACGAATTCTCGTATGTTTTATCGACCCTTCCGTGTGCATCCTCTTTCACGAGTCCGTCATCGTCCTCCGCCCACATCTACTGCTGGCGAAAATGATTGAGCGTCGACGTAGACAATAGGGGACGACACGTGAAGATAATCGAAGGGGGATTGCGCCACTCCATGTGTCTTGGGAAGGGTTTTTTCCCCAACGTCATCGGTGCCGCACCCCGAGCACCCTTCATGTCCACCTCAGCGGCGGAAATTCGGTCACGCACTCCCCCTCTCTAATTTCCCAGAAGGCAGCGCGTCGATGATGCATTTTTGAATAGCCGTTCGAGATGTATTCAAACCTCGCGATATTCCCTTTAACGTCGGAAGTGTGTCCATTAACCCTTCGGAAGGATCACGGGAGATGCGCGCTCATCTAGTTTCCTTCGCCGTTATTGCATTGCGTCAGCGATCCCTGCGTTTTAACGAGATATCCGTTTTGCATTTCTGCGTCCACGTGTTGTGGATTTTCGCGTGAAGAGAGGGCGTAGGAGTTGGGGGCGTTAGATTGTAAAGCGGTAGCATATAATTGTTATGTTATTTTAAATAGTGAAATCTCGGCTCATTTGATAACGTCATAAATTAACATATCAATTCGACTGGATTCGTTGGAGGTTGCCAAACTCAATGAATTAGAGAGGATCGAAATATGAATCAGTAAACGTAAATTATGATTTAGAAAAAAACTCGTATTAGGAAGGCTTTACGTCTTAAGAGGCCATAAGAATGGGTAGCGTACGAATCGTTCTTTTCCCATTATGTTTTAAAAAGATATATTCTCTTTGGAACTATCCATCGCATCTTTCAAAAAGTGACGAATCATCGAAGATGTTAGAGAGTTTACTATAACTCTTTCGGAGATATTTCCAGTTTTCTCCGTTCGGTCCTATAAAATTATTGGGCTCAGTAGTGAATATGTACTGTTTCTGTGTATGATGACTTTTTTGGAATGGGATTAAAATAAAAATCAAGCGAAATCGCTCTGTATAGTAATCTACTCCTTATTAGTAACATCATGGTCTCTGACATGCAGAGGCATGGAACTTACGGATAATTCAAGGTAAAGAAATATTATATTTAGAAATTAATGACAATTGAAAATAAAATTTACAACGAAAAAAGAAAGTAAAAAATTAGATAGTGCCAGTAGTATGCCTGATATGTATATACCCGATATGTATGCCCGACATGCATGCACATTCACGCAGTAAATACTAGTAAGAACAGATGTTGAATTTAAACCGCAAAATATTAGAAAAAGAATTGAAATAACCGTAAAAGTAATGAAAAACTCTCTCAGTCTCTCAATCAGACTGTATAAAATACTTAAGAAAAATTTTACGGTTTGCATAAGAATTCTAGGTGCATTGAAATGGAATCCCTGCAACGTGTCTTTGTCCTTTAAAAATTGGATCAGCGTTCCTAAAAAAGTAGGATTTGAAAATAAGGCCCACTGCCGGATACGGCTGAGATATTTCGTCGGGTTGTAAAGAGTTCATCTTCTTTTTTTAAATTTTTAAGATGTTTTCCTTCTGAGTAGGATATTCAAAACAATAGGTATAAATGAGAATAATTTATTTTCTCTAAAATAATGGTTCTTGGCGATTTCTGTGGGATTCTTTGCTTGAAAGACATTTATTTAAAAGGAGGATATCTCCCTGCTTCTCAGTAAGGCTTTATGTCTAATGGTGCATCGACCTTGCAGCTTTGTCCTAAATATTTCTATTACTATATTAATATACTTATTATAACTACAGTCTATTAAATCTATCGTGACGGCTGAGAAGGTAGAGAAAGAAAAATTACGTCCTCTATGGCGTGAGGAGGGAAACCAATTGGGAAGATTAAAGTGACATCTGTTAAATCTCCAATAGGAATCAACCTCTCAAATTTGCGTTTCCACAAGTAATAACACTGCTTTTCTCTCTTTCTTATATATCGTAATAGTAAATTTGAATTCAATTTTTTCCGTTAACCTCTAATCTGCTGCTAATCTCAAACCAGTCTCTAATAATTACATTTAGTCCCTAGGAGTGGATACCGATGTAGCAAAAAAGCAAGATTTTACATATTGCTCCACAGTTATTTTATAGAGATGATTTCTCGTGGAATTCTTGGGAGATAATGAGCGTGTCCATTTGATTCTCCGTACATTTGATTGGTCTTCGTATGCTGTGAAAGACCACGTTTTTCTTGTACCACCTTCTCAGCCGTGATGGTAAATTCAATAGACTATAGTTATTTTGAGCAAATCAAATCTGCAATCAGTATAATATACGAGAGGATTTTAGATTTTAACGTATTTGTTATCACATAGCGAATCCCGACGCGTATGCACGAACTATGCTTAGATCGGGCGTGTGAGGTTTTTTCAGCATTTGGGAGGCCATTCCCCCATGGCGGGCTTCTCGGAAGAGACGTCGGGCATTGATTTCGACTCCAACGGCGGAAATTTCCACCACCTTTCTCAGTCTTATTTGCTTAAAATGTCTACGGAAAAAATTTCCCATCACGTCCAGCCATCGTAGGTTTTTTGATTCAAGCGGAGGCCATGAAGCAGCGAATCTTATGCGTGGAAATCCCTTCTCTTCCCCCACCCCTTTCCGACCACGCCCCCCGAATCTTTCTCCGCCGGTCCATGGAAACATGCATTATTGAGTGGACCCACGGCATAAGGAAGCACTCTCCTTCCCATGCTTATTGAACCATTTCGCCAATCGGGCTGCAAAGCACAAATAATTCTTTTATCCCGTAAATGTTTCCGGCATTCCGTTTTCTCCCGCAGTATCCCGAGCTGTTGACCCGTCCTTTCTTCTCCTTTAGGTTCCCTTCGTGGAGTCGTTGTGTGACCTCCGCCGGAGTGGAATTCTCATAATCACACGGATCCGAGTCCCCTGTCCAAGTCGTATCCTCCCTGCCTAATTGCTCGTGCATTTCCCTCTGTTTTCCGAGCTGAGTAAACTCTCCTTGTTCAACCGGAGTGTACTTGATTAGTAACAATGATGTAAGGTGAAAGCACTACATATTTTTTACCCCTTCCTTTATCTACTTACCAACTTACTTCTTTACCCTATGTTTCATCGCAAATAGAGATTAAAGTCATTCCTTCAAATATTAATAGTATAGCATAGTTTTTATCGTCCATAAGCTAAGTACAGTCCTGGCAAAAATTAACACACCACCGGTCGTTAGGATCGCTAGGGAGGTGGTGCGTTAATTTTGGCCAGGTGTGTACATTGCAAGTATTCGTCAGAAAAAAATATTTAAACTTAAATTACCAACATTATTATTAGACATACAGTAAATTTTATATTATATATTACAGTATTTTTGAATGCGTTACAAGAATAATATAGCAATTGTAATACAAAATACATAACAAAAACAATACAGTCTTTGTAATAAAAATATTTTTTTTATTTGCATGCGTATATTCTAAGTATTCATTTATGGAGTAAAAGGAACTTTCAATATAAAACTTTTTAGTTTTCGTTTAAGTAATGAATACCCGCAATATCTTTTATAAACTGTGGTAGTTTATTAGATAATTTAATACCTGCATGAAGAGGACATTTGTTATTCAATTCAGTTCTTTCTGTTCTTATATGAATATCATTTTCTCATCTACTTTGATGGCTATGAAAAGTTGAATTCAGAGAGTCCATGTTAGTCCATGTAATTTTTAATGTTAAGAATTGTTTCAATCATAATTTGAAGGATGTGGAAAGATTTTCAACTCTTTACTGCCACGATTAATTGCACGCGTTATCAAGATGGTTTTTGAAATAGGAAGAGATTCGTTGATAGAATTAGAATCAAACTTCGGTCTCTCATACCATTTAGTTATAATACGATCTTGGATGACATAGTAGATATCACATGCCGTACTTACATAGGCTAATCAGAAACTGGTATAAAATAGATGTTGCGCCAAGTGGCTTCAAAAGCCACTTTTTTACTCTAACGATACGCGTTAGTGACCGGTTTGGAAAATAATCCGTACGGTATATGCCAAGAGTTAAAATACAACTTAAAAGCAATTATGTATTTGTGGAAATTTTATTAAATTTTATAATTTTTCGTGATTTTAAGGAAGTTAAATCATATTATATTTAAACATTCACAAGTTAATAACTAGTTATTTTATAAATATTTTATTTTACAAGTTTCTCAACTTTGCGCAAGTGCAATTGAAAATAGTGCTAAACATGTACATATTACACTGCAAAGTTGCCCAAGGATGCTTTCAAGACAAGCGAAAATGAAGACTATGATAGAACTGAGTTAGTCTTTCAATCCCTTCGAAAACGTAAGAACTGAGTCTTCCTCAATACTTCAAGAAGGGTTACTTCAAAGGTGATTGCCCGGGCGGTCGCCCAATATTTTTTCAACTGCTACCCGAGAGATTTTCCGAACGGCCTGTATTAACTGAGAAAACTGAAAGGCTTCCGCTTAAGTTTTCCCAATTGTCTGGAAGAACTTGCTCATTTTGAATTGTATAGTTGAATATCTTATTTTTTTGCCTTTCGATCGATTTTATTCATACCTTTGCATATTTTTTCCTTCTGTGGAAGATGAAGCTAGGTTGACTAAATGCCAAGAGATTGTCGTTAGGCTAGATTAAAATATTAAATTAGAAGGAACACTGACTCGGAGGGTTGAAAGCGTATAATATTATTTTACTTTTGAGCACACATTTTGTCTACATCGATTATCTAAATTGAATGGGAATTGGCCGTAGATTTATCAACAATTTGTTGACTTATAATGTCTCATGTAGGCATCCGTCATTTCATTTTCTCCTACTCCTATACTTGCCTTCCTTGTCAAATTATCTGACGTAAGCGGTTTTACAAAAAAATTAATAAATCGCGATTAAAAGCACACATCCACTGTCTTAAGAATCAATACAAATTAATATTTGTAATTTTTGTCTCGACAATGGGATGGAAGTATATAACTTGAGACGACCTAACTATTAACTGATTCTTTTTACAGTTTAGTACCTCCAGCCTTTTTTACTGATTTTATTTGCTCTAAATAATCTTTATGGTTCAAAGATTCAGTATTACCCGTTTAAATTTAAGGCAATGCAGTCTAGTCATCAAAGAAAACAGAGACGTTTCATAAAATTTAATTTGTGCGTAGAGCGTCACGATGCATTCACGAGCAGCATTCACGAGCAGTTTTATTAGCAAAATGTCGTTTGTAACTTTGAACGTGCTCTTTTCCAGAATGCAACCTTGATCCGATTCGCTGCATTTACTGCAACTTTTTCCATCCACTCCTCTTGAATATCCGCGGACATAAAGATGCACTGATAAATTTACCACTTGAAAACTGCAAGGCCATTTACCTTTATCCTCTCTTGCCTTGGCGATATCCTTGCCCTCGGTACCTCTCATCGGTGTCAGCATATGGCGAATAGCAGTTGGCGTGGATCAATTTACCTTTTTGAAGGCCGCATGCGATTATTAAGTGAGGAAACGAGGAATTGTAATTTCATGCATGATTGCTCTATAACGCCGTATCGGGATTTGTGTGCCGAAGGTTTGCATTTCAAAATGTATGCTCTTCGGATTCTCATTTCTTTATCTGGCTTTAATTTTTGTAGATATAAGATGGGTTATTTTATCATTCTAATCTGTATTTTTATAGGAAAGCGTCTAATTTTACTCCGATCGGTAACACTTCTAAAAAAAATAAGTGCAAGTTACCAAAAGAGAGAAAATTCGGAATAAGTGTCTTCAATAAAAATATACAATTTTTTGCTCGTATATTCGATATATTTTGTGAGATACATTAACAAAACTTATGGTTTCACAAACCGTTAAAGTGCACAACTTAGAAATCCACCTGAGAAATATCTCTATCAACTAATGGAAGGGATAGTAATCAGGCACGTATCTGTGATGCGTTTAATATGCTGGTAGCGAATGATAAATCGATCTTGTATTACCAATTGTGTATCAGTAAATAACTGGAGTGGAATTCTATAAAGATTATATCATTTACTTAAGAATTACTCCTGTAGCATTCCTATAATATTTTCTCGATGTTTAATTTTCTTTGGCTGTCGACATATATGTTCTTACATATAATAAACTGATATCAAATCTCCGGTTAGTTGTATTGATATAAGCCTGAAGTCGATTATCCTGTTGGTAATTTTGATTTTGGATCATATGTATGATTGTTTATTTGTATGAGAAATAATATACTAGAAATGCTTGTAAATAGCATTTTCCGTTAAATATTCCAATAATGTTCGAAATTAAAAGATTCCCTAGTCAATGACTAACGTAAGATAATCCTTTGTTTTACTTGAGTTGCTCATAGTTTTATGCTAATTTGGTGAAAAAAATTTGCTTTTCATTTATCTTTATGTGGTTTGTGTATCAAAGATCTTTACATTTTCGTAATATTATAGTATAATTAATTAGTAGTATACAAATATAAGGATCTCTGCTCCACAACCCGCATAAAGCGTAATTAACCCCTGCCATTCGAACCGTGTGAATATCAAATCTTCTGGATAAAAAAATGTAGTTACATCTTATATCCTTAAGATGTATGATGATTAATGGACTGTAAAGTAAGTAATAGAAGTATTAGGAGGTGCAATTTCTTATTTCTTTTGATCTCGCTGATCTGCGTCTTGGTAAAGGTTTGGTAGCCTTGATGTAAAGAAGGGATTATGTCCCCCGCCAATGATAATAAACAGGAAGTGATGTGCTTCTCTCCCCACCGTATTGGGGGACAGTGATCCCGTACATCACACCGCCTTGTGATCTAATAATATTTTGAGGCCGCAATTCCGCGAGAGACATCTTTGTGCCTCTGTTGACTTCACCTCGGCGACAGCTTCGGAAACCTCGTTAGCCCACCTTTCTCCCAACTCTTTCCGGCGAGAGCATCCCGGTGACGTATGGATTCATATCGGGCGAATCGCGAAATCAAACGGCCCTCAAAAGAAGGGATTATCGATCAAGAGCCGCAATTTCTCGGGCTCCCGTCCCTCATCCGCGCATCCGTTAATTCTCCCTCAAAAGGGCGGTCTTTCTTACGGATTGGCCCTTTCAACCGACGTCCGCGGTTCGAAGCCCTTTGTGCGATCGAGAGAAAGAGCACCCTTCTTCCGCGGGCTCCTCACCATCATCAACGGCAGCCAGCCTGCCGTCTTTTGTGGTCGAGGGAGGCCTTGCTGGGAACACGAAGGCGGCGCGGTGGTGGGGGCGGCGAGGTCGTTTGCCAGACGGGGTCGCCTGCTCCAGACGAGAGGCGGTTGCCTGCTGGAGGGCACGGAGAAGGACGGGGGGCGGTAGACTCTAGTGGGGGGGAGGTGAGTCTGGTATCGATCGAGGGCCCTTTGGGAGACCATGGGAGAGCCCGGCTAGGGATGCTGCCAAGGAGTTGGGGGCGAGGGCCCGTAGCGGGGGAATCCGGGGCAGCTTATTCTTTCCGAATCTTCCTCCCCACTCTCCCGGACGTTTTATAACCTTCCATCTTGTGCCATCGTTTCTCGGGGTGTGTATCAGTCCCTTAACCCTGGCGGGTTCGAAGAGGGGTGGCGGTAAAAGTTGGGATTTGAAATCAATCCGGAAACTTAGGCGGAAAGATCGTTTTTAGCGATTAAACAGGTTCGGAATCGCTCGCATAGGGTAGCGTTCGCTAATTAATTATGTGCTCGGCCGTAGGATAACGTGGGAGTTAAATCGGCAGACCGGAAAATCCCGCTTGCGATTTATATTCAGGGTAATTGAACTCGTGCGGCTTTAGGGTGAGATTTTCTTAAATATTGGCGGGTTTAGGAGGTAGTTGAGTTTTATTGATACCTTCCGTTAATACGTAATAACAATCTAAGTTAATTTGCATTCAGCGTTACGTAGATATGGTAATTTCTTCGACCAATGAAGCTGGGAAGTAGTTACTATCGTCAATTTCCATGAAAATGGCTTATCTAATATATTCCTCTTTCTGTAAAGTCATCCTCTCTAACTTTAGCTACTAAGAGCTTGTAGGGAGGAATGAGGCTTCTTAGGTAAGATGAGGAGTGAGGAAATTTGCCATTGCTTTCCTCACTAAGCCTGAATGTTGCTAGCGGAACATTTTTAAAATTGAAGAACAATTACTTAATGAGTAACGCTTTACTTGTCATTCCATAAGGAGAGTCCTAAATTAGTGTCATTATTCAACATCATCATACCTTAGTATAATTCATGACATGATAGCCATGAACAAGACTAATAAAAGTAGATGAAATATACTCTATCCAGTACCTAAAGGTAAACGAAAAAAATTCCATTGATTAGGATATGGCTGCTGGTACAAAATTCCTCTACCTACTGCTAATACATTATAGTAATATAAGTTAACTTCCATCCGGCGTTACATATCTACGGTAATTGTCATTATCAATGACGCTGGGATGCAATTTTTGTTTGGTAGCATCTTATAAAACAATTACTATCGTTACTTTCCTCAATAATGTCTTATCTTATACATTCCTCCCAAGTGTTACACATCCTCGTTAGGAATCGATTCGGAAGAGAATTTCCAGTTGTTGAACCCTCTTAACCTTTCGTAGTTGCCCTTTTCTCGTCTTTGATGAGATTGAATCTCGTAAGTAACGACATCGGCCCACGGAAGTGGAGTTGATTAATTTTCGCGCGTTTCCAAATGATCGCGCCCGCGGAAAATTCGTGGAAGTTTTATTGTCCGTCGATGTAAGAGGATAGTCATTCCGGTTCTAACGTCTTATTACATTTTCCTCTCCTCCACGATGCTTGCACTCTGCGGCCAACGAGTTGCTCGAATGTAATTAGGCGTGGCTTTATGGATGAGAAAATTCCAATGAATACCACTTCATTAATTCTGACTCGTTCTTAAGAACACCTTTTCTTACTTTAATGGAAATATTTTTCCCTATGAATATTTGATACACATTTCTCCATATTATTGGATAATGAAAGGCACAATTTTCTGTTTGGGTCGTGATATTTTCTCCCATTCATAAGAATCGTGCCTTTTGAAGTCTCTTGGCAAATATTGACTTTAGCAGATTTTTTTGCGTATCACTTCAACTCATTGAGAAATCCCTGGAAATATAATCCCAGTAATAAGTATTAGAGGAGTAAATTAGGTGGTTATTCTTATTATCTAGATATTCTTCTTCGTTTACGTAAGAGGAGCACAACCTTTGTCCATAAAGGGGCCGCATCTGAGATAATTTTGAAGTTTGCGGACGGTGCTAGTAAAAGTTTTCTTAAATACAGGAATTATCTTGTGCGTGATAAAGATACGCGTGTCTCTGTGTACATGACTAAGTGACTAGCATACTAGCAAAGTCACTATGAAACAGAAATATATTTCTAATGAAATTGCTTTAAAAAATGAGTTCTCATCATTTTCTTTGATAATAAATTTTAAATAATTTGCGGAATGAAAACACTTCGTACTTTTCCACAGAAAATTTATTTTGCGACCGGTTTCATAAGCGAGCTTACATCTTCAGGCCGCAATAGACCGGTCGCAAAATAAATTTTCTGTGGAAAAGTACGAAGTGTTTTCATTCTGCAAATGGCTTTCCACGAAGTCACGCCTTCTCATATCGATTATATTTAAATAATTTATTTTATATCATCGACTAATTCGACATCGACATTGTACCTCTCTTTACTCTGTTTCTTATAAACCGAATATAATTGCAAATGGATATCGATATTATCAAGAAATGCCAGTATTGATGATATAATCAGAGTGGTATCTATATTCTATGAAATTGTCTACTCAAAGCTCTGAAACAAGTTCTTCTTTCCTGGCGTATCGTAGCATGGATAAAAAAAAAGCCTCATGATTGATACGTCAATTTTCTATCTTAATGGTGGTCATATGAATGTATTATATAAATTTGCCTCCCTTGGAGAAAAATACCATGAGATTCAGCGAAAATCAAAATGCGCTTTTCCCACCTCCAAAATAAGCAGCCAAGAGAATCATTATGGAAAATCGAGTTCACCCAAAACCTTGCATCGCAGCATATTCTGGCGAACTCGAAAACGAATTCAAACCCATAAAAGCTCATTTCCGTAGTCTCCAGCATCGCCCACATCCGTCCCGTACATCGGCGTCATTACGAAGTTTCACGAGGAGACGGTGACCCGACGGGCCACTCCTCCCTTTGTGTTTCAATGACCTCCGAAACGACTTCGCTAATCTCGGGGTTAAGTGGTCTCGGATTGGGCGCGGACTCTTCCCTCTCCCGCATCCTCCCCCGTCTCTTTCCGCCGAATTTTACTTCGGCGGCGGCGTTCGATCGGCCGGCCGCCTATCGAATCTTCCATGCACGCCTTCCGGAGGCACCGCCCAGTGCGTCCGCCGCACTCCGGAGGTGGGATGACCGGGGAACGTCTAATCTCCGTGATACGGTCGCTGATCTGGAGATGTACTGGGAGCAGGTCAAGGAACTCCGGCGGGGGAGGGATCCGTGTCATGTGGGTAATCCCCGCTCCCATTTCCTCTCTTTCGGGCCTCCAGACGGGCGGAAGGGGGGTCTTGGAGGCCCGTGAAAAAAAGATGCCGGTTTGGGATTCCCTGGGAGAGACCCGTGTTTTGTGGTGGAAATGTACTCGTTTGATAAGTGTGTGAGACTTGGGAAGATTATAGGCTTTTAAGGAGGTTAATTATGTATGGGTTGGTTTTTAGTAGCCGTTGTTTCCGCTGGACGGGCCTTGGGGTTGGTGTAGTAGCCCGGTCACTTTGATGTCCCGGGTTCGAATCGTGTTTGGGTAATGGCTGTTGTGTTAAAGAGTTGTCTTAAAAGGGTATCGTATTAATTAAAAAATTGTATAATTGGCTCTATAAAGTCGGAATTTATCATTAGTATAGTGTTATTAATATCATTAGTATAGTCTTATTAATACTATATATAATTAATAAGGATAATTTTGTCTCAATAAATTAGTAACAACTATTTTTGTTATTATTAACTTCGATATTATTAATATTATCTGGCATTAATAATAATTAACTACGCGAGACGCATTTCTGTTGTGATTCCACGACATCCTGAAATATTATTTTATTTCAATACTAAGGGTTTGAAGATCACTTATTATCTTTAAAGTACTGAGCGTTTAGGAGTTGATACTAGTGATGAGGATCGGCAAGGTTAAAATTTGAAGAGAAGAATTATTATGTGTGACAATTTTGATTTGTTTGTCTTTTGTCTAGTTTCATCACATTTCTATAAGTTTGCCGCACTAAGAATTTTACTATAAAAGAACTGAAGATGTAATTTTCGACTATCGTAATTTTAGCCTTTTCTCAGTGCGGTATCAATACAGAATTATTTATTTTTTCGGTCATCGAAAGAATTTGAGAGGTTTCACCCTTTCGCCGAGTAATTTTCTCAACGCAGTAATATTCCGCCTATTTTAATTTATTCGTAGCAATTAATTCAGAAATTTCTCAGATCCATTAGGGAAAGTTTCTTAGAATCGAAAAGTTTTTTCGTCTGAGATAGTGGCCAGTAGCGGAACTGAAGTATCGATCGAATCGCATCCAATATCTTGAGAAATTCCCCAAGGGAAGTGCTCTACATGCGCGAAATGTGCCTCTTTGAGTACTAGCGAACATGCGAAAGCAATGTATTCGAAGTGGTATCGGTGAGAATTTTTCGACGAACCAGTTATGGCAGCTTTCGAGTTTCTTTGTGAAACAAATTTCATTTTATTCGGAGGTAGACTTGAGCGAACTTTGTAGATCAAATAGTTGTACACCACCTTTCCCGTATGGATGAATATGACCGTTTAACATATAGCGTATGTGTAACGTAAGCCTATTCGTGATTTGTTGTTAGATATTCGGTTTGTGCTGCTGTTTTGATTATCTTACCCTCTACATCCTCGATTTCTTTCCTTTAGTTACCTTTTCGCCCAAGGGCTGCTTTTGGATTTACTGCCTACAGACCAGACTTGCAAACACGGAGCAACAGGTGTAGGACTTATGTTCTTACTTTTCAGTAATAAAAACACGTTCGCAGATGGGTATAAAAGGATAGGAACAAATACCATTCTCGTCACGGTGCAGCAGTTTCCGAACGGGTAGAATTGCATCGGAACTTCTTTTCTGGAATTGTTCAACGAATTATGCGCAAGGTGTTGCTCCGTCCCCTTCATTATAACCTTTCAATTGGAGGTAAGATATCATTTCGATTAATTAGCGGCCATGATTGGTCAAATGCGCAACGTATCATTGTGGTTTTTAAGATGGAATAGATTGGGATCTTAATGGGGGAAAATTGGTTGGTTGAGTAGAAATACATACTCAGTCCAAACATCTGGTTAGCCCTAACCAGAGTAATTATCTCCCTCGCTCCCTTAACTCCCATCCCCCAAAGGTTTTCTTTGTTATACGAAGGTGTTATTTTTGTGAGAACCAAATATTATTTGCAATAACCCAGGTTAATGGTCCGGCGGAAAATGTGCATCCGTATCTTTGGAAAAAATCTGGAAGAATACTGAAAATGACCCGACCAGTCTCTGGCGGACTGGAGGTAACCGACACGAACGTCACATGCTAATTGAATTCCATGTTAACCATTTGGCGTTAAGCTATACGGTGTTGTGTAGCCATCAGAACAGTTCGCTCGTGCATTTCACGTTAACCATTTCCGTGCTAGGCTCCATCATGTCTATTCATTAAGAACACAAAATTACAAAAGACCTTTTGCCTTGTTTCTCTCGATTTTCCTTCTGTCATATGCCATTCCGATTCTGCTCATTCGTTAGTTGTCACTTCTCGATTTGATCGCATTCATTTTTTCTAAGATTTGAATTCCGTGGTATCTTTCTTTGTACGATGGAACCTTTTCACGGAGCAATAATAATAATAATAATTCGTCTTTATTTGGGCGAGATTGAGACTTAAAAGTCTCTTCTTCCATCTTCCATCAACCCAATTATACTACTAATTACTATTTCGATTCATAACAGATCGTTTGGGTATAAAACTCTTAACATTAAGTTTATGTTAAATTTGATATTTTTCGTTACCAATGGGTATGCTAGCAGCAAAAGAATCCTTCACAAATAATTGAGTTGAAATATTGATCCCCTGTGTTGTGAAAACGTTTTATGGAAAATCAAATCTACCGTATAATTTATTTAGAATGAGTTTCCCCAACTTAGTGGATATGATATCTTTTAAGTTAACCCTCCCCAGACTGAATTAGAGATACTTTTCATCACTCAGTTATTAATTATTCTTGATTTTTTGCTTAAGAGGAAAGGTTTTATTTTTAATCTTTCAAACTTTAAGATATCGATGGTGCAGATTTATACACTAATCTGCCAATTGAGATATAGTTATTTACTGCATTTATTTAGAATTGTAACTCTACATTCCAAACCAGACTCTTGATTGTAACAAATGATTTGCCATATTGAGATATCTTTCTGATCATACTTAAAGACGAACGGAAGGAATTTTTGCATTCTACAATAACCAATGTACACGTTACATTCATATCTAGTATTTTAATATTGCGGTTGAATTGAAATGCAGTAAACTTGCATGGAGGTGATAACAATTGCTCGAGTAGTATAGATTCGTATGAGCAACCATGCTGTCGATGAGAAACAAAGTGATATCCTATTATATGAACCCTAATATTTTACTGTTCTATACACTACGTAAGATCATTTAAGTGACGGGAAAGATCAGATTTCAGGAGATTCTTCATAAATTTGAAGCATGCAGAATGTTAAAAGGAAAGAGATAGTATGTTCGGTCCTCATTTAATAAGAAAATGGTTGATGCAGTCCTGGTGTGCAAGTACACCTGAGAGGTACAGGAAACTTGTCCACGGAGTTCGGTGAACATTAGGTTAATGAGCGCATTAGGCTTTTGAGGAATACCCAAGTTTGTTTTGTGAGGAACATAACCGGACTAATCTATGGCATTGCGCTTCTGCCACGCCCTTTTGTGAATATGTGTGGTAAACTGTGGAAGTTTTTAGTAAACTGAATTTGGGGAGTGAGGTAAGGATACTCAGGGACAAGGGGTACGGATACCGAAAAGGTTGGGCCCCTGATGTAATCGGTAGATAGCAAGAGAATGAGAGGGCCGTGGAAGGAAACATCCTCTGTCGATCGATTGCCTAAAGAGTCCATCGGAATCCTGAAGCGGAAAACATGGCCCTTCCCGAATTTAATCACAAAGAAGTCGCGATTTTACAACGCTTTGGATAGGATGAAAATTTCAAACAACACCTTGCCGATGTGCAGAGATATTGCCTGCGGTAGTGAAGTCGTGGATATCGCGAACTTGTTTTAAAATCCGTGTTCAAGGGGAGGAAATCTTGTCAGTGCATCAGAGGCCTCGGCTGCGTCTGTATCGATCTTGTGGAAGCTCCTTAGAGGCGGCGTCACGAAGGGGCCTCTAGGGTTGGACCGAGGTGTGGAAAAGAGAGCATCATTCAAAAGCCGCGACCCTCGTGTAGATGGGGCGTTGATTGTTCCCCTTCCTAGAACTTCCTTTTCACGCCCTTTTAAACTCAGCCACAAGCTAACGCCGGATCAGTGCGTCCCTTCCAAGGTTTTCACTCCACTTTTCGCCTGATTAAGGCCAAACGGAACGGTTCTATTCGCTGCCGTTTGGGATCTGTTTAATCTGTTGCGCGGTGAAAGGATGATCGAAGAGATGGACTTTGAGGGTGTCCGTATGAGAACAATGGAGATGTTAGAGGATTGTCGCTCGGGAGAGAAAAAGGGAGGCTACTTTTCCGCGACGGACGAGCAGATCGAGAAAGTGGGTTTTCTGTTATTCGAACTGTTTTTCTTCTTTCGTTTTCTAATCAGATTGTTCCGATGCCTTTGGTATCAAGAGCTAAGTGACAGCACTTAAAATTTCTCGAATATTACAGTATAAAATAATAATAATAATAACATCTTTATTAGGCGAAATTGGGACTAAAAGGTCCCATCTTCCATTTAACCCTTGACATAATAGTAAAGGAAAATAGGAAAAGAATGACTGATTTTGTGGAGGAAAAAAGAGCGAGGTTTAAACACAGAAAAAAAAGTCTCCACTGCAGGATAACGCCCGATATTTCCCGTATATTACTGTATTTCACGGACTATAATATATATCATATACATTTATAGATATGTAAGACGCTATGGACTATAAGACGCTCCTTAATTATTAAGCAATTCAAAAAGTAACATTTTCACCATTTTTATTATTAGATTGCAAAGCCAAACTAAAAACAATTCTTTGTTTATAAAACCGAGCTGAACTTAAAGATCCCTGAAAATCGTCATCTGAAATTTCTTCGTCTTCTTTTATTTTGTCTCCATTGCGAAACTAGCTAATAACAAAAATTTGTACTGTTACCGATAACATAAATTACTTATAATTCTAGTTCGTCACATCGGTGCACTGCTGCTGCCAGTTGAATCCAGTGTTGCCAGATGGAGATAGGTTTCCCACGGTATCGAATATATGGCAAATTTTAAGACTGGCGGGAATTTTAAATCAAACACTGGACATTTTTATATTAATTTCGAGTATGAGACACACCTGAATATTGGAGGCAATTTTTTGAAGAAAAAAGTGCTTCTTATAGTTCGTAAAATACCGTATATACTTTCAGAGCCCTGGTTACGAGTTTCGTCGTCCTGGGCAGATTAGATTCTGCCGTCTGACATGATTTAAAAGAACGGAAGCTTGCGAATTCGAAAAAAAAAAATAATTCAAATGGTCGAAAAACGGAAATTTCCAGAATATCCTGCAAAAGTTCTAAGATTTATCTCAGTTTAAAGTGTCTTTTAATCTGATAACTTTATGGAAAGAATCTCAGAGGGATTTATCCTTTTACCACAATCATTATTTTTAACAAAACTGTTACACGACCAGTTTCGAACGATTAATCGTATCTTCTGGTGAAAATGCTCTAAAAACCAAACCTAGCTAAAGGGAAAAAAGAGGGAAGTAGTGAAGCAGTTCTGGGGAAGGTGAAAAAAGGGGGACCTCCTATCCCTCAGATACTTTCCATGACGAATTACCACTACACCTCGCCTGATTCTCTGAAAACAAACGATAACTTAATGTTTATAGGAAACAATTTCCCCCCTAATTTATTCAGTCATTCAATTTATTTGTATGAGTCTGATCATCCTTCCGTTGCTATATTAATGGCATAACCTATACTTTCCTTCTCTTTCATATTAAATATAGCAAAACTTCGAAATTGATAAAAAATTTGCGAAAATTCCAAGGGTCATCAATCTACTCTCATTATTATTTTTTAATTCTGCTTAAACTCAGATTACGATTGACCACAGATTTAACATAATCTTGCGGTTTTGAAAAATTAGTTTAAAATTTCTAAAAACTGAAATTTGTAGACTTATTCCTGCAGAAAATCTAAAATTTCTCTCCATTTTCGTTATCTTTTAACCAGAGACCGGAGTTGTTAAAAAATTTTGGTTTCCTCCTTTTGTTCATTCATCCATTGTATTTATTTATACACGTAATTTGCACCATGAATAGCATAACCAATAATTTTCTCCTCTTTTTTTATCAAATACATCTTATGCTAAGACTTTTACATTAATGAAAACATTTCCGAGAACACGAAGGAAGATAAAATTGTTCCGATTATTGTTATTTTTTATTCAGTTTTACTTCCGACAAATTGTAATTTCCATTTTCCACTCCCTTTAGAATTTTCGCCTTGGGCAAAGTCTCCCTCGACATATGAGGATCCTTTCCTAATAATTTCAGATCTTTTTCCTTGTAATATTCTATCTGAAATTATATTCTACTGCATCTTTTTATCTCAAATTTTGGTTACGATGGATAAAATATGGACAAAGAAATAGAACGTACACTATGTATTTTATATTGTGTGTTAATAAGTATACTGAAATTGGGTGGTTTAGTCTTAGGCTTAGGATTGGCTAGGATTTTCAAACTCTTAAGAGGCAACATTCGTCGTGTATGAATTCAGTTTTATGCTGATTGTGAGTAGATTTTCTTAGCTTAAGTGAGTTGCTAATTGTACGTTTTTATCATTATATCAGAAGAAAAGATAAAGGGACCTTCTTGCGTTTGAATTTGCCCTCCTCTGGACCGCATCGAGGCCATCTTTGTCTGAGAATTTAACGAGGACGACCATCTGGAAAACTTTCTCCCCTTGGGATTCGAACCCGCTACCTCTGCCTGTGGAAGCTTGACATATTAATAAAGCTTCTGAACGGTGGAAAACCTATCGATTTTTGCGGATAATTTCCCTCCAAAGAAGTATTGACGCGTTTAAAATGGTATTATTCGCCATTTTATGTTTCAAAGTATGTATTATTTAAACGCTGCAGGTTGGTATTAATACCAGGTGGCAACGGTTGAGTGTTCCATTTTACTCGTGAGATAATTTGAACAAATTATTTTGTCACCTGTCTACCACCCTCAAATCAGCAAGAGAAAGTAGGAAAATTAATTCGTAGTATTTTTATTTCCTTATATCATTCTTTGCATCGCCTTATGGATATAATATATTCACCATAAGGAGAGGGAGAGAAGCCTATTCGGCAATATAAGGAGTGAAGTAGTTTGACTTTGGTCTCCTCACATAATCAGAATGCTACTATTCAGAAACTTTAACGTATAAGCAGGCAATAACCATAAGTATGAGTTATACTTTCCATAGCATCCAATGATGAGTTAACTAGTAGAATACCATTAGTTAATATAATTCGTACTTCACTAGCTTTTTTAAACAGAGTCATAAACAATACTGGCAATGAGACAAAAGTTAACGGAAGATAATTTATGCTGTATGCTGTATCGAAGTACAATTGAAAACCATTTCGTCAACCAAAATAGGGTGGCAGGAAAATTTTATATTCTGTCTTTAGTTTCTAAGTTTACCAAAATTATATATGAATGCATTACTCGAGTTATTTCGTTGATATAAACTGATTCATTCATAAGTGTAATTCACTGTTAAATACTTAACAGCTGAATACTAGCGTTCAATTTTTTGTTGCCTTCATTTAGAGAAATAAACCAAATTACATTTTTTGCCCTGGTTAGGAGTTCCTTACCATAACGTTTTCCCGCCTTTTGAATTATGTGGTGTTTATGCGTTCCCATTAAGTCCGGAGTGATTAATGGATCTTTGTCAGTTCGCAAGTATCCTTCCTAGTACTCGCTCAATTCGTTTTGCAGCCTATAATTTCCGTTGGAATTGAGTCCACCCCCATTTTAACCCTCTCCTTCTTGGAAGAGCACTTCTGTCGGAAGGGATGTCCGTTCTTAGGAATGCCAGCAATTTCCGATGCCTGTCTCCAGAGGAAGTCACCTGGACGCTCTTGGTCCGGGAAACTTTCTGTATAAGCGGCTTATCCAATTATTTCGCCCCAAGAACATCATCCCCGATGCGTGGGACCCCAGAGTTGGGATGCCACGTCATCTCGGAGTTCACAAAAGACATTACTGGGCAGCAGGTTGATTCCACCGCGAAGTTGTTACATATGCCCGGATTTGTTATCGTTTATCATAACTGATTTTATGTACGTTTCCTCTTACGGCACTAATTTTGAAGCCGATGTTCCCGTAACGGATTTCGGACCAGATTTAACCACGTTGATTGGTCGACCTTTATGAATTTAATGTAGAATATGTCGAAATATGACCCCAAATGAAGCTCTAATTTAATTTGGTGAGAGGGAAGGGAAAAATTCGAAACATATGTTTGCTTCGTATCAGTGATGGATGTTTTTTGAGTGTTCACGTTTGATTAATCCTCGGAAGCCCTGGAATTTCGCTTTTGCCGTTTTCAGTGGCATTAGCTCATACCAGGTTAAAATATTGACCTTTTTGTGATTATCAAATTGCAGCGACCTCATTTGCGTAATGCATTGTGATTATTTCTGGGCAAAAAGTATCGCAAACGGAATTTCTTCTCGTTCTTTTATCCTCTTCAGTCATATTTGACGAATTATTGAATATATTTCCAAAACGTATACCGTAGAATTGGAGTTAATTTTTCCGTAAGACATTTTCTTGCCACGCACTAGGGATTTTTCTTAATTAAACTATTCATGGGTAATAATCGTATTTTTTTGCGCACAGTATAAATAGGAATCCCAGATGTGGTCCAGATATTTTTGTTTCAATTCAGTTTTTTACAAAAAAAAATTTCAAGTTTCGAATAAAATCCATCGTTCTGGTTGGATCTTTAACTAAAAATATTTAAAAATCAAATCAGAGAGAAGCATTTTTCCGTTGTTTAGTTAACTTTCCCATATAGTAGAAATTTGGAAACAAGTTCAATGTTATATAAAATTAAAATTTTTCTTTGTTTTCCTTTGGAAAATAAGGTTTAGTATGACCTTAAGCAGAGGTCGCCAGCCAATGGAATCTTATGGAGCTCTAAACTAACAATTTTTATTCCCGCAGAACACAAATGTAATGTTTTTAGAAGGTGCATGCAAATAACCATAAACGTTCCATAGATTGTTGTGAAATCCATGCTGCAGCTCGTCTAACCTGAATTGGTGACTGGAAGATGATTCATAATATAATTGTAAGCATAAATATTGTAAATCATCTCCAAATTTCTGCACGTACTACCAAAAGCTCCTCAAAGACCATTAGTGTCGCAGACCACCTATTGGCGAACACTGTATATAGAGAACCGTCTTTCCTCGTACATAGAAACTTGCCTTAACTCTCGCTATTATAGGTATTTATTCGTGTGAGGACTTATGTGTTCCGAACGTTTTCGTCCCGTTGCGTTTATTATTCTTTTGAGCTTGGTTGTTCATTTCTCAACAGTCATTAGATTTACGGTCACTTGCGTAGTTACTCTGTGTTCACCTGCTTAGGAAAAGCAAAATTTATGAGTCTGGTTCATTTAATGATTCAACCCAGAGCGATAGACGAACGTACTGTAAATTTGGCTAATGAAGCTGTTAAAGTTAGTGGTTCATCTATATATTCCACAGTTTAACTAGCAATTTAGCGAATGGGTCCAGTCATAAACCTCGTTCATCTCCCACGTAGCCTTCCTTCGTAAATTACGTCAGAAAGTTGTTTCCTCCCTTACATAAATCCATTCCGCCATTCCTATTTATCCCCGAGAATAAATACATCTTATTTTACCTCACGTCTGACAATCAACTTGAGAGGCTTCCCCACTTATCTAGACGCTTTTAACGAAATTTAGATCCTCTACGCGAGAGAATAGCAGTCACGCCGTCCACGTCAACCGACATAACAGGATCTGTCCCTATTACGTAAAGTGGAGAAACTCCATTTCGCGAAGGAAACCAAATACATATCGTTGTTTTCCATTTTTCCCTCCGGAGGAATAATTCGCAATTAAGTCCCGCGCTCGGTACGCATGCAAAAGGCGGCACTTTTTGAGCGCGCCGCTTCGTTATTAACGCGAGCGGCTTAATGGGCGTCTCAAAAGAAGAGCGCAATTTCTTTTCAGCGCACGTTAGGATCTCTTATCATCGGAGTCAAATCCCGTGGCGGAAAATCGTCCAAAGGATGCGAGACACGCAGGGGGCGGCTCCGTTCCAAAAGTTCCCTCTTCCTCGCAAAAAATAACGCCGTGTAATAACCCTTCACATCCGCAGTTTTCCGTCGCCATCGAATACCTCACTTCACCGCAGATGCGTCTGGCTCTGTTAATTCCTCCTTCTCCCGTCCTCCGGTATCTCCTTCCTTATCTCCCTCTACCTTTGTGTTCCCCTCTCTCCTCGCTTCATATCCCCGTGTCTGCGGCCGTTCTTTATTCCCTCACTTTCGCCGGGAAAAGCGCCGATCTGGCTTTCTGTTCCGCCCCCTTCGCCGGCTCTTTTATCTCGTCTTTCCCTTTCACCGGTAAGAGTCGTCTATTCTCTCGTCCCGTGCCAAGGAAGAAAGGCAATTATCCGAAGAATCGTTATTATGTTATGAGTGATTTTGCTCGATAAATTTCGAAAGATATTCGCGCTCCTTTTTACAGGTCATAACGCATTAATTGCTTGCTGGTTTACGCCGTCGATGAACTGGTTTTCGGTCCAATATCCGTAAATTATTTAAAGAGAATATCTGTGTGGCGTGAATACTTTTCCATTCGTAGTTATGTCTATTCCACGTTATCCACTGCCCCCCACGTTAAGTTTATTCTTCTTCGTAGCCTTTTTTTGGTTTTCATCCTAGTAGAAGAAGTTATTGTGGGTGTTTTCTTGCTGCGGTGTATATATTTTTCCTTAGATAAATTTCCTTAAGATGAAGGTTTGCGGCATTTAGATAATAAGTTTGTTAGCCTCAGTTACAATCCAGTTTAACGATGGAGAAAAAAATACATTGAAGATACATACATGGATACCTATATGGAGATCGTATTAAGCTTAAAAATATCCTGTAAAATAAATACTGAATAATATGTACTAATTGCATAAATAATGAAGAATATTATGTAAAACTGAAAGCAAATGGTGAGGATGCTACGCTGCACCGTAAGAGTACCGTGACCGGTAGCAAAGCAATAGTGTATATTCTATTTTGCTTTGAATATTCTTAGATAAAGTGCAGCTATGTTTCTCAGACCTAAGTAAATCTTAGGTTTTTAATCCTAAGTTAGTTTGCTGTTTGAACTTTTTTAATAATATGTATCTCTTTCATTCAAATTTATATGACGAAGGGTTAGATGTAAGAAGAGACTTAATAGTCCCCTCTTCCTAATAAAAGACGTTTAATTATTTTAATTATACGACATTCCGATTCACCAAAGTTTCATTAGTCTTCCTATTGTTCTAGGTCCTCTTGGTTTCTAATTAGGAATATTTTTATCCTTTTTTCATCTCGTTTACATCTTTTTTTTCCAGCTCTCCCTGTATCCATTGAATTTATTTCTACGAACAACATCTCCGATTGTCTCAGAGTTATGATTAAGATACGATAATGATGTATATAAATGAATATTAGAACGCAAATGATAATTACTTTAGATCTGAAGTTTGCTGCTGGACCAAGAGAATTCGACTTGAAACATATGGTATGTAGAAGTGAAGACGACAAAGTGTTAACGCATTTCTGCCGCAAAGTTCTGCGTAAGATATGAGAAGTGTTAAGAAAGTACAATACCAGCATTACTGCAGATACGTTCAAACGATACGTTCCCTCCAGAACTATAATACTACGCTATTTTATTTCGACAGCGACTGTAAACTAATTCCTCAGAATCCACTCATGCATCTTTTCGTTCATAAATTATTCTCTCTTCCCTTTTATCCCCTTCTTCTCGTATTCTCCCAGTGCACCCTTTCGCCTCGCTTTTTTTCTCCCATCCGCCCATAATAAAGTTATGGACATCAAAGATCAGGTGCGAGAGAAGTCGGACCTTCCGAACGCGGGGTTCAGCATTAATAAAAACATCCATTTATCTCCCCTTTCTTCGTCTCCTTTCACCTCAACTTTCATCTCCCGCCCGCTTTCACATCCCACGAGACCACGGGGCGTGATATCAGGTGGTGTGAGACGGCAGACGGGGAGGGAAAGGGTCTGCAAAAATGGCAGGAGCTCGTCCTTGGCTACTCCTCCTCCATTTGTCCCTTGGCCTTCGCTTCCTTCGCTTGCATTTTGCCGCAGACGCGTGAAAACCGGTCGTCTCCGGCGTGACTTGCTGAATTTCCCACCGTCGTCGTCTTCATCCCCGGGTGACCCTCCCACCGTTTGGCGCGGAAAGGGTTGGCGACGGCGGATCCAGAAGCTCAATCGCCTTTTCTCTCTCCGCGTTTTTATATCGCCCCTTCTTCGCCGCTCCTCGCCATCCGCCTCGGTAAATTGAGGATTGACCTCTATGCGGACGGAACAGGTCTACCACCTCTGCAATGTTGCCTGCATGCCGGTTTTTTTTTAGACCTTCCTTGGCCGGTGCACGGCGACGTTTTGGAACGTGGAATGCAGTTCGGGATGTAAATGGATGGTCGCTTACTGTCTGGGGGGCTTTATCTAAAGATGCTTTGTATGAATGCTATTACTTGGTTCATTAAAAGTGGTTGTTCGTTAAGGTGAGGAAGTAATGACTACGTATGTAAAGGCTATTCTTCTCCAGAATCAATATGTTCGCCCCCGCGTTGTTTTTTTTCGACGACGACGAAATATATCTAAACTTATTTATGTCAGCGTATTTCCTCTTAAAAGTTTCACGAATCCTGCAGTATACAATTTTACATGAAGGTTGGGTGTATGAAATCCGTTCTTTCAGAAACATAGTTTGTTTCTGCTTTATTATCGGTGAAATAGCTGATCGGTATTAGAGGAAAATAGTAATCCAAAGGAAATGAAAGTATTTCTTCTATTTTATTCATAATTTTAATGCTGCTTCATGGATAAAAGCTTTACTATGTTCCTCGTTTTCTGAAATTTATTTTGCATATTTTTAACTTTCGGAAGACCAGTTCTTTCATGTTCGTTGAATTGATTCTTAGATGATTCTTGAAATTTAACTATGGTAATTTTAAATGGAGAGTTGAACCTGAAACCGTAAGAAAAGGTTTTACCCTGCAAACGTTAGGGAGAAGGAATGAGACTTGTTAAAAAATAAGAGGGGTCAGGTAGTTTGCATTCCTTTCCGAGCCATAATGCTATGAGTGGAAAACGTCCGTATAAAAGTAGCTCAATGGACCCATGAATAACTTCACAGATTCCTTAAGGAGTGGCCAAAATATTTCATATATCAAGCTGTATTAGTCGATGTTGATTTTCCTCAATGTTGTGAAGGTGAGAAAGTGGAAGTTATTCGAACGATTGGATAAGATCTCAAGTACGTCACATAATCAAGAACACACTTTAAGGATGTTTTTACTGAAATGATTACTGACGAATAATGAAATCCAATCTATATCCTAAAGTGCAAATGTGTAAAACGAAATATTATTTGATTTCGGTAGAGATTGGAAAATTAGGAAACCACCCGATGTTAAGTAAATTAAAACAAAGAAATAGGTACATAATGCAATCATAAGAAAAAACTAGGAGACGGTCTTATTACCTGATGTTAGGTAAATTAAAATGCATAGAGAAATAGATACATCAGAGAAAAATGTGACTGAATTTTTGACTTAGGTGTGTGTGAGCACCTACTGAAATATGTAAAGATCATTTATTTATCAAGCTACATGTTAATATTTGAGGAAGTGTATCGTTATTCCAATGTAGATAAGTTTCTTGAGTTTGGATGAAAGAGTAATGGGTTAAATACTTGAATACCCCTACTAAGGAATCTGATTGTATGTTATTCTTATATTCAGTTGATCTATAAAATATACTTTCCAAAAATCTATCTTTATTTTATCTTTCTTTATGTTTCCTTCATCTCCATGCAAAGTGAATGATTATAACTTTATGCAACTGAATCGATTTACATAATCTCAAATTCTGTAATAAATAGACTAAATAGATTTGATCCATTTATTTCGTATTCTTGGAGTTTTTTTTTTCAATGGTGGCTAACTGAATAAATATAAATTTAAGTGGCTAAATGTGTCGCCTTGACCAAATTTTATCTCTTATCTTTTCAGGAAAAGAATTCTTTCCTCAACTACAACGTTTCCTGCATCCTGACGTTGCCTCCGTACCAAAGACAGGGTTATGGACGTCTCCTCATCGACTTCAGTAAGTTATCCTCTATGTTTTCGCTCTTTATACTTTTGTTTCAAAGTAGTTCCATCAGAAATCGTGTTATGGAACTTTCCTGATGTTACCATTCTTTCTTAGGCAATTTTACAATTTTGTGGGAGTGAATACAATGTCGGGGTGAATTTGGCTCAATTTCTTTATTCTAGAGGGATTAGAAATGTAATTATTTTTTTTCCGGATACATAGTTATCAAATTATTCTATTCTTTGGTAGATTATCTTGTGGTTTGGTCGCCATACTAATAACAAGTTCATATTTTATGTACAGTAGCTTAGTATCACGGAAAATTAATTTTCATTGCGTACTTTAGAAGGGTGTACATTGTGTGTGTAGAGTAGATATTCGAGAAAAGGAACATTCTGTGTTGTATGATTATCGTACATACAGTTTAGTTGTTGGAATTATTGAGTAATAGAAAATATATTATGTAAAATATATATCTCATAAACGTTTTTTATGCAAGAGGACTTGTTATTATTATGTGTTGAGGAGGATAAATCTTACCTCGATCAACGTAATTTGAAGATAAGAATGATAAGAATTAATTACTTATCAAGTTTAAATCGAAGGGGATAAATTGGTGATAACGCTATAATATTTTACCTTCATCATGCAAGGCTCTGAGAAAGGCCAATTATTAGGAAGATAAAAATGTTTTCTTTGTTAAATATAAATTTCTTAATAGAAAAAAATATTCATGATGAAGCTCTTTAACATGTAGCTTGTCCCTACTGGAATGATAGGAATTAAAAATGCAAGTAAGATGCATCATTTTCGTGTATATGTTATCCAAAATTACTTTTACTCTTTTCTTACTAAACTACAATGGAACTGTGTTATTTTATATGTATATGGAGAAAGTAGTGTATCCGTTAAATATAATATGATGTCTTATTTGCTAATATTCAAGGAATCCTTGTCAGTGTATACAATACCCCTAATTTCGTAATTGCGATGATTAGCATTGTCTCTCAGTTTTACTTCATTTCTTTTGTCGATGATATCGCAGTATCTCAGCCTCTGCTCATTTTTCAATTGCGGATGATAAACGTTCTTGTTCTCGGGACCTCCCGTGTGTGCATTGTGAGGCTGATCGCCACCACTGAGCTTGTTTCTTTTAATCGTCGCGTTTTAAAACGCCAGCACTTCCATTCATTGTATTCCCTTAACGACTCCCTCTCTCACCCATAATTCTTAAATACTTGACGCGAGCATCTCGATAGCGGTGTTGATGCGAGGGTAGAGCATAGGAAAGACAAGGGATATCCCATGTTTAAGGCATAATTGCGAAAATTTTCCGCGCTTCACGCTGAATTAAATAGGCGCGTTTCCTTGGGAACCGAGTCTTTGTTTATGATCCTCTGTAGTTCCTTCTGTAATTATCTGCAGCGATCCTCTTTCCGCCGTGAATCATGGAACCATCTTCCCGATGGACAGTTGACAAACCGTGAATCAGTGGAGGTGAAGCAATTGTCTTGTGGAAGCACGTTGTTTCCGATGCAGCTCGTCTTTTTTACGGGGAAGGGTTGTCTCGATGGGCAAGGAGGCCATCTGGCCGTCTACTTGAACTTTGATTAGGAGTGGGGTCATTCTAAAGTCTGCTCCTCGGAAGTGGCTCGCGAAGTGGCCGGTTAAACATGTCGTTAGTCAGACGGAAGTCAGACAGATTATTCACTTTGTTTTTGCGAAATATGCCCTTCGTCCTCGTTTCCGAAGAGGTCTATATCGTGAGCAATTGTATTGGGATATCCTTAGCACGAAACTATAGGGCAAGTCTGCTTGATTTCGGCATTGCTTTTCGTTGTCTTCTGTCATGGTGTGGCTTTTTCTGTATTTACTGCCAAAAACTGATTAGCTTATATGAAACATGTGGATTCTCCTTATGATAGTTTTTTCTTCTGTGATTACCAAGAAATTATGACTAGAAGTAAGATACTTAATTTAATTTAAAAATCTGTGTAATGCCCAATTGTGAATGGAAATTGAATGGTGGTACTTGTAGGAATTTTTTGCACTAATAATGTACTTAATATTCATCAACCTAAATTATAGTTAATGGCTATTTCGTTTATCTAGTACAGTGCTTCCTAAACTTTTCCATATTATCGCCCCCTTAGTTCCATACCACCACCACAATATATTTTCTGTAAGACTAAATCCAGGGAATAAATAATAAGTGAAATAAAAGCTATTGTGTTAAAACATATACCAAAATCACTAACTGGTAAGATATCTTATGTTTAATAGCTGCTTAGAGCCCAGTGTATTGAGTGAAAATATGATCAAATGAGAATAAAATTCCTTAGCGTGATGCGCCCATTAGATTAGTATGGCATCTCTTAGGCTCATTTTCAAAATCACTAATCTAGTGCATATATATTGATAAATTCATCATTTTCTGTAATCATCATCACTCTCACCCCCAAAAAATCCTCTCGCTATGTAGTCGCGTCTGGTCAATATTGCCCTAACGAATTTTTGTTGGTAAAAATTCTATATTCGGAGGTTTTGTCCGAGTCCTAATTAATATATTTATTTATTTTTATCTATCATTCTGTAATATCAAAATTTATGTCAATGTATGCATCTTATGTAACGCTTACGTACGTCACGTACGTTTTCACAAGATGGGAGTTTTGGCGTCGTTGGTAATATGCGAGTATTTGAGGTATTAGAGTAGATTATTCCAATGAAAATAACTTCTCGATTTACCATAAGTTCCATTTACCATGTTTGACCATTATCGCAATTCATTTCACTGTTAAGTCTGATTCGCAACGGATTCTAATCTTGAACTAGTTACGTTAAGCAAAAATGTTCGGTAAAACTCGTCATTTTTATTTTGTGAATCATTTGAGTAGATCATAGCATTTTCGCGGTGTCTAATAAAATAATTATTTCTAAAAAGTGATTTTAGTTAGCAATATGCCCCGATGCGATTCGTAACGTAACCACATATTACTTGACTACTTACGATTAAGAAAAGATGTTCTTAATAGGCAGAAATACAAATTTTCGGATATAAATAATAAATAACGCATGAATTGAAGAAGGCTGCACTGAAAGTTTTATATATTTACTGTATCAAACGTTTATATTCATTTGCAAGTCCTTAATCCATTAACATAAAGTGTTTAATACAGAGGTAATAACACTGATAACCAACTCATATTTTACAACACACACGACGTAAATAGATAACTACTGCTACATGATTATACCCACATTCAGAACTGTTATCGCAGTAACAGTAATGATGTCTAAGTCATTATCATCTCCCATGACGAATGTGTTCGGAGTTTGGCTGGTGACCACCAGGAATTCGTCGTGAGCACCGCTATATCCAACAGCGGGTAGTCGATGTCTTCATTTAGCTAAAAGCAGGAGAAATTTGTATTCAGCTGCACCAGCAGTTCTAAAAATAAACGAAATATGTTATCTGCTCCACTTTCGATGCACCTTCGGCCCGTTATCGCAGAACGTCGCGCGATTGCCCAAACAAGTTCACGGCGATTGCACTCATTCCGGCCCTTCATTCCTGTCATTCCAGCCAAAGCGTTGTGGGAAAGCTATCGTTCCTCTTTATGCGCTATTTACAGCGCATAAACTCGCTCGCTTTTTAGCTCGTGGTTCGCCTAAATTATCACAACTCGTTCGGATGAGTGAACCCATAAAAAGGCTCCGTCAATCAAGACTACCAGCATGAGAACATGGTGCGGTTGAGGCAGGAATTGGCTTAAATGTTCGTCCCTTGGAGTAGTTGCGCACCGACTCCAGACGACTGGTGCCTTTTGATTGAGCTCTCAGTGGTCCGGGCGCAAGGTCGGCTGATTGAGTCACTCCTAAGATCAGCCCCGGAAATCGAACTGGTCAAAAATGTCCCCAGCTAATTTCTCCTTGGTATAAAATTATCAAATATGCAATATATTAAAAATTTTGTAGTACTTAATGTAATTTTGTGCTGTAAAATATTTGAATATTAATATTATGTAAATATATATGATAAAGTTGTCATTCAAAGATCTATAAATATAGTCTTTTTAATTAATGTTTAATTGTGTTGATATGTATGATTTTAATATTTTTGTTAATTATTACATCTTTGTTTAAAGGCACCTGCTGGCAAGCCATTTAAGCTTAGCTGGACTTATAATGTTTATTTCTTTTAAATTGTATTTAACCATTGTGTGATTTTCAAATTCTATATGCAATCCGTTTATCATATAACTTGTCGATTGTAAAGTGACAGATATATTTTTCAGAAGGTTAATCATAAATTTATTCACTTAATAAATAAATGTATTTTTCCTTTATTTTTACAATTACTTACCTCGTTTTCAAACGATGCTTCTTAGGCTTTCTTCCTCGTTAAAAACTTGTGTATTAATTTAAACTCACCAATCCACGTGCAAATATGATGTCACTCTTGCTTTTTAGACGACTGGCGAAAAGTCGGCCGTCCACTCTGCGTTACATATTTTATTTGAGATATTTCAGAAAACTTCAAAAAATATTGTGACATAAGTTAGATGGGCCGATCATTTTTCACAGTTTTTCCCGCTTTCGGCTAAAATTTCATCTTAAATTAGGGTCCGACATTTTGTTGCGAAAACCATGCATGTATTAAATTGTGATCATTAAATGAAATATGTACTATGAAAGACACTTCCGATCAATTTCCTCAAAAGTTTTCGACATCGGTTGAACTAATTACGAGAAGACGGCGTTTTTCGTCAAATTTGATCCCCTGCAAAATTGAATGCGCAAAAATTAACGTAAATGACCTTCTTCGTCGAAACCATTGATTGTGCAAGTGTAACCATGACAGTTCCTAGCTCTAACTACCTTTTTTATATTTTTGTCGACATTTTTCGATTTCAGCCCCTCAATGTTATTTTCTGCTGCTAGTGAATCCGTAAATGAATATGATAGGTAGGAGCACTAATTTTGAGAAGTCACAGAATGTCAGCTGTCGAAAAATAAGTCGTTTTTGAAATAATTTTACTTCGTGATATAAATAGCTCACGTAATATAAATAATAAAAATCCTAAATTTTGCTGGAAAATTGTGAGTCCGACTAAGAACAGTACATTTGTTCTTAGGCTCTCTTATAGAATCCCAATCAAAATTAATTTCTAAATAGTTCCATCTCATCTCCTTTTTCTTCATTACATTCTTGCATTCACTAATGCTATCAGATGCATGTAGTAATTGATCGGCCATCAAATTCCGAGACTTATATTCGAGAAATAAATTTTCCTCGACATGGTGAAAGAAGGGATGAAAGGAGATTTTCCGTTTGAATTCGTGTCCCACAAACGGCAAAGAGAAACCTTCGCATTTTGTAAACATAACGGAGATTTTTGCTGCCACCTTTCTATATATCATATGGAGAATGTAGTCCACTAAGTGACCGTAACATAAATAGTTTCTTCGCTGTGTATAAATAGAAGATTCCTTTGCGTTTCGTATCGGAGCATTTTTCCTCTAAGTATTACCAGGAATAGCAGACATATGATCGATTGAAAATTCCTGAATATATTATTAAAGCAACATCATCGCTCCATCTTTCATATTCTACGATCACAACATGTTTCAATAAGGAAATTTCATTCTCCAGTATTTATCATTCTGGCATTTTAAAATTATTTTTTAGTGTTACTTCGATCAAAGTGTGAAAAAGAATCTTCCTATATTGTAGTGCAGATTTAGGTTTATTTTTCGTTTTCGTAAATAATCCAAGAAGAGTTGAAAGCATTCCTTCTTCCTCTCTAACTTTATCTCTGTTTTATCTTTCTTCTCTGCCATAGCTTCTGAGAGAAATCTTCTGGGGAAGATTTTTATCCACAGATATTTGAAAGTTTCAAAGTTTATTACTTTTAATTTATTTTTGTTGTGCTGTAATTTTCTTCCTCGTTTGCTGTTTTCGGCAATCTCTGCAATGGCTTAGCAGCATTGGCTGTATCGTGTAATGGGAAGTATTGAAATTTTAGTCCTTTGAGTATTTTATTGCCGATCATTCTCTTATCTAAATTCTTATACCGTATTTAGTATTTATGGATTATGTAGAATTTAATACAGTATCGTTTACATTAATTTTAACCTTTTGGAGATGTGAAAAATGCAATTTCTTCGTTGAATTTAGCAAACATTAGCATCTAGTAATGCTAGCTATATTAAAATCACAATTCTCTTTAAAATCCTGGATAAACAACGACATTGTAGGAGCGACCATCAATCTTATAGCAGATATTATTTACTAAGCAATAACTCTGCTAAATCTTCCAAAAAAGTTTTGTGTAACTACAAAAAATCATTTTCACAAGTTGATACCATATTACTGCGAATATTTGCGTCCTGAGGTATATTATTTACTTCGAATAAGTATTCTACTGTTAAAACGCATCAGGTCCTATGCTATGAATGTAATAGCATGCTTTAAAACTACCTAAAATATCTGTTTCAACTCCCAGTCCATAATATTAAGGGAAAGATGATGATTATCCAAGGGAGTTCATGGGAGCGAGACCCGCATAATTCCACTTCACGCTAAACTGTGTTTGCTTAGGTTATCGTCCCATGGTGGAAGTACACAAGTGAAACAGAAAACGATACACGTAATCGCGTTTAAGATATGGGTAATAATTCAAATTAAGTTATTCGTAAATCTAAAAATACATAGCATCCGAAAATGATTCTTAGTTTCACAGGCAAGCTATATTTTTCCTTCATGTTTTAATGGCTTGTATACATGATTGCCAGAGGACGTGCAATTCTGTCCTCAAAATTTCTTTCCTTACTTTCGGTCCTCGTATTTGATTTGTAATTATTTGATTCTACATTTTCCTTGCTATCACCTACGCTATATGTTTCTGATTGGGACGATTCTCAGCTACCTAATTTTTGTTGTGTATTTGTCCGCTATTATTCACTTGCTTAGAATTGCTTCATATACTTTGTTAATAGTGATGTCTCAGTTCAATTTCTCTGTTGGGTGTATATGTAAATTCCTCTACTATTTTCAGTTTCTATTTTGTGATTCGCTTTGAAATTTTTAGGCAGTATTTGAGAAAGGAAATTCAGTATGAGGAAGGTATATATTTTCTTGCTATTGGTTGTATGCTATCGATTATTAGACCAATTTTTTCTCTCAATTGTTGTCTTTATCTGAGTTTTACTTCTGGAGTATGTGGCGTATGTTGGACCATGAATACAAGCGTTTTATTCATTTTATAAAAGTCACAAAACATTCAGTGCTGCATTGAAGAAGTATTTTTACGATAATTTGTTGAGCCCTCCAAAGATGCCTGCTAGCGCAGTGTTAGAATCGTTTATTTATTAATAAAATATTTAGTAAGAAAGATATTTGAAATTAAATTTACTTTGCAAAAATATTTCATTCCTAATCCATCGCAAACACATTTTCTTGACAATTGCAGTCAGAAACCTAAACAGTAACAATTGAGGAGCACATTCAAAATTTTCCTAACCATAAAAATCCTGACAGCCGGGACTCGAACCCATGGCATTCCGACATCAAGATTTGCTGCATGGAAATATGCCTTTAAAACTTGGGATTTTTTTTTTCTCATAAATCAAGAGGAATGTGATATTGAAAGTGGTGATAACTCGCCCTCTCTGCTACTCTTGAAGTACAGATATCGCATGAAATACTACTGTGTATATCTCATGACCCTTCATTCCAAAAAGCAACCTTACCTTACTTTTTACTGTGACAACTGGATGTCTATGTAAGAACCCTGCAAGCCGCCTTTCGGCGTGTGACAGGGGGTGCAGGCACCTTGACTGTATTTTCCTAATAGATTGCTTTAGCGTATCGTTGGCGGAAAAAATGAATTCTTGAAATGTTTCGTTCTAGCATCTATTTCCCTGATCTTTCTCGCAGTATCGGAACGGCCCATTTAACAGGGGCGTCGCATTATATCGGTTACATCATCTGAGAACGTAATTTCTCTGAACTTATTTAGTAAATTTATCCTTTGAATTAGTCTTCTAGTCTAGATTCTTGATAGTAATAAACGAGAACGAAAATTAGGTTCGACTAAGCATGCAGCCCATGCCAAACGACGAAAGGCGTTTCGGAGGGTATATTTATTGCGTAATATTCATAGTACGAATTCTAGAAAGAAGTAAGAAATTCTTCATTATACAGATATTATCGCTATGGTTTTTATTAAGTTCTAATCAATTATCTTGCAATACTTATTAGCCTCGGACAATCAAATGTAGCTTATTATTGTTTGAGAAAAATCCATCGAAATCAGTTTCTTCAGTGATGTTGATTAAGGTTCTCTCTACTCTCTTAACCACAATTTTCACCTTTTCACTCCACGTATTTGTACTCTAAATCCAATGCTTCGACTCCAATCCTCTTTATACAGTAAGTAGTAGCTCCCGGACTATTACGTCGACGGCCTTTGAGGAAATGAGTCAGCTCGTGGTATGTGAATGAGACTATTCGCAGCGTCCATGGAATTCTTTGCCACGGATGTGCCTCGCATTCGTTCACACAAAAACTTAGTTTTATTTTGAAGCTGAAGCGGAAAGGCTCGCATTCGAACTGGAATATGCCTTATCTAGGGCTATGAATCGACTCGAAGTCTTTTCAATGTATTAGCTCATCTCAAAAGACTCCTACAGCGTTTCCTTTTTCTATAGCTGCACCATTACCATGGTCTCCAAGTATGTATTTGAATATAGTTTGAAAATTAATTTTTTTATGTCTCTTATTCGTTAGTTTTTCAAAAATGCCGATAAATCGGTTGTCAAAACAAGCTGAATTTTCATATACCAAACTTTGATTATATTTATGAAGTGATGAAGTAATTTACGTTACTCCATTGTTTGTATTTTGCAAGTTCCCTTCCCAAAGTTCTGAGCTGTTTCTATTTCTTCTTCGAGCATAAAAAATTATAAAATGCGCATAAGGTGGGAATTTAAAGTCTTTTAATCTTATTAAATCGAGTTTATCTTAAAGGTAAATTCCCTGGCTTAGCCAGGATTTCTGGAAAACCATTCAACCAACGTAGATATTTTTCTATTTAAGTAAATAAAAATTAATTGATAAAGATCATCTACACCAGATGTGATGGTTCAATAGTGTAAATTATTTAACCGAAGGTCACCTGAAGTCGTTGATGCGAAACTGGGATATTTTTTACTTTGGAGAACATTTTGGGTCATCACCAGGAAAAACGCAAAATTCATTCGTTGTTGCTGTGACTTAAAAATGTTTACACCAAAATACCTACCTCGATGATATCCTCGATGACCGAGACTTTCTATTCAACGAACATAATGTCCTGGGGTCATATTACGTTATGGACCGATAAACACAATTCAGTAATAAGAAAGTATCTCCATCTGTTTATGGATTGATAACATAAAGTTGTTTGAGTAAAATGCTTTATCATCCGAAACATTTGGGCATAAAGGTGCCCCGATAACACTCATTCACAAATATTTTGCATTTCGTAATTTTCAGTTGTTTCCCTTAGTAAAGAAATTACTATGATATTCTCACCATTAATTCTGTATGGACCTACATTTCCAATTTATTTTTATAGAAAATTGTTTGAGCTCATCTTCAACAATCCCCAAAGGTCGTCGAAAATGAATTACTTCAGTGAACTAGTGTATTTTTCGAAAATTCTTGTAATTTTCAATCCAAAAACAATATTCCATGACCCGGCATTTGTTCAATTAGTTAAAATGCCTCTTCTGGTACTCAGCCGGTTTCTATAGGACTATTATTACTAATTTAGTTCTTTAAAAGAAATAAAGCCTCAAAGATTTTCGAAAATAGTTTTACGGATAATTTGTGTATTTTTCCTAAATTCTTGTAATTTCGACACGAGAACGGTATTCCATGACCCGGCTCCTAGTTCAATTAACTAAATACTTCTTTTGGTTCTCATTCCCATTTTATACGGATATCATTCCTAATTTAATTTTGTAAAAGAAATAGGTTTCGAACTTTTACATGTGTTCTTTATGAACACTATTCCAACTACCTGTGGTCGAGCTCCTCCACTAGGTATTGAAACCTGCTCTGCTTTTCTTTCCGGTTTGTAAACGTCAGCTATGCGAACTTTTGTTGAAATCTATGCGGTTGTCGTATCTCTATGTAAACCTACGGCAAAACTAAGAAATTTGTTAAATTAATAAAATTCTACTGTTCTATATTTTCCCTAAATTCTCTAAAGATATTGCATGGCTACCTTTGTTCAGTTACCAAAAGTACTTCTTTTGGTACTCATCCTGATATAATAGGAGTAATTTAATTTGATGAAATAATTAAATAGTTAAATGCGTTCTTTATGAATTCAATTCCAACGACCAGTTTAACCCTTACTCTACTATATTGCTAGGTGAATGTAACCTTCTCATAGCCTTATTCCATCTTGTAAACGGCAAGTGTGCGAAATGTAGTTGAAATTTATGGAATGGTCTTTACATGTTACTGTGTAAATGGACAGGCAAACTAAGAAATCCATTGATACTATCTTAAATATTTCTGCTTATCTACGATAGTTTTCCATCTCTTTTACTTGTTGCTGATGGTATTACGAACTCTTATGCACACATTCTCAGTAAAGCGCAAGAATTGTTTATTTCGCCCCTTCATCGTTTCTCCCTCAAGGCCCGTTTATCGACTCCGCGTCGCTATTCGAGCAATCAGTCAGAGCAGACGCCCCATTTGACGCATTTTAATTGGCCTAGATCACGCCACGCCCGCCGTTATTTTTACACAGCCGCGAATGCACGAATGCATGCACGGGCCACGCGCACTGCAATCCATTCAGAAGGAAGGAAGGAAAAAACGGAAGCAGGAGTCACGCCACTCGAAGGAAACCTACTCACACCGGCTGAAAATATCAGCTCTCCCTTCCCTGGCGTTCAGCATTCGCTATGAATGAATGACTGCGGAGGTGAAATTTCTCCCTCTGGGAGACGTTGTCTCCAGCAGAATACCTCAATTTTTGCGCAACACGTTGACAAGGATCCTTGTTCCCAGAGTAGAGCTTTAAGATATATTGTGGCAGTGTCGGAATCCCGGTTTTTCAATGGAGTATCGACTGGGAATGGCGCGCGCAGTTATTCTGCCGGAACGGAAAGAAGAGGAATTTTTCGCTGACATCGACCGGATTCATTCTTCTCCCACTTATTTCCACTCTCTGCGTTTGAATTTGCCATCCCCTCGCTGTTTCCGAGTAGACGCTAGTCCGCATTGAACGGGGGACCAGAGAAGTATCTGGTTCAAGTCCAAGGGCTTCCGTAATTAGCCGGAGTCGAAATTCTCGCTAAGAGTACGGTTTTACGCGAGTCATTCTTCCCTTAACGTCAGTTCGCCTTGAAAAGTGCGGTTCTCGGCGCTGGATTTTCGGAGATGCCGGTTGATCAATAAGCCCAAGGATCTATCGCTGTCTGTTGGTAGATCGTGCGAGATGGGCTACGAAGGCTCGACTTGGTGAATTTATGCCTGGTATTTGTTATTTGCGAGGTTTAGAATGTTTCAACAGCACAGGCGCCATTTTGTTATTAGGGAAATTAGTAACAATAGAGGGTCACTTGTACACACAGTACACCTTACAGTATTTTTCTTCCCAGTAATCATTATGGTAACTAGAGGTAGTTTAAGCGTATTATTTAAGATCCACCGTAAACTATTAATAAAACTTGGCATAAATTCCTGTTTACCAAGTAAAATAACGTTTGAGTGAAAAAATGTCGGCTAGGTAGTCTGTGTGAACCACAACCATTGCGCAAGTAGCTTTAATTGCGCAAGTTTTTGACGGGAAATAAAGTTTTCTAGGCAAAATTTGAAGTTTGGCCATCCCTTCCTTTCTTTGATTAGCCAAAAACTGTGAATGAAATTTCTCGTAAGTGAAACATAACCGTATGAATGACACGTTTCATTGAATTGTTTAAGGACTATCCTAACTGAATACAAATATTCAGTTTCATTCATACCTCAGTATCTTTCTCATGATCATAATTTCAAGCATGATTGATGAAACGAAAATGAATTAAAGATTCATCTTTTTCCTTCCTGTGCCAAAAGACAAATGATAAATATTTCATTCTTCAAGGCATGATAGCCTTACATGAATGAAGAACACTTATCTTTCTGCAGTGTTAGAAGTATACCACGCGAACAGCCAATGGCGCATGGTTGGGGTTCCAATAACACCAATATCCTTACCATTACTGGCCTGTTAGGTTCTCTTTGTCTGTGAAAATAGTAAACAGAACTATCTGTTATAGCGATAACTTAATGTGTAGGAATTACATACGAATAAATATTAATTCCCGACTCCGTACCTTTTAGATTTGTATAGTATATGAGTAACATTTTGTTTTTCAAATTTATCTGTTTGCTACACCCAATAAAATAGTGTATTTGCATAGTTGATACACCAAGCGTATGTAGACTGCTTTCTCGTCAATATGTCATCGGTAGGGCCGTATCCCATGTAATAGGATTCGGAAAATTCGTTAATCTTCATTCCATGAACCTTTAAATTCCCCGCCCGTCGCGGTGTCACTGAATAAAAATCCCATCCAGCCTCTATTTAAAGAAGACCCGATATTCAAATCTCATTACAAATCCGCGCACGCGTTCGTAAATCATTTCGATGATTTTGAGTTTTTGGCGGAATCGGACTGCTCCGGTTCCCCGTCATTAAAGTCGTAATTCTCATCATTAACATTTTTCGCATCGGAATTTTCATTTTATCGCGCGTGGTTTAAACATATCCCAAAGGACGTTGCTTTAATTCCGGTCGTTCAATTAATATCCGAATGCAGTGCAAACACTCGCTCTAATGGAGCGTTTTTGTCTCCGCTTTTCCTCCCATGCACTCTGTGATAGGTTGTGTCAATACGGCTCGTGCGTTGACCCCTCTGTGGGGAGCTCTTCGACCTACCGCACCACCATCGGAGGGTGGGTTCACTCCTTCCATCATTTCAACCAAGACTTATTGACTTCGCATATGAAGAACGCTGCGGACACCGCTCCTTGTCTTTCATAAAGCATGCATGCGCCATTTCGAATGATTCCATTCATTTATAACATACCTCTTATTTAAATTCTAATCATTCTCATTTATATCATATTATTTAATCTGATTTCAACACTTAATTTAGTTTTCCTATCTGTAGTTTTCGCAGGTTTTTCACACCCCCTTTTTTAGGGTGTTTTCCTGCTGTGGGATTTTTTTCCTAAACTCTTAGATTTGGTATTATAAATTCACGTAGTCGCCTTTTTTGTTTTTCTGTCTTCTTGTTTTCAATCTATCTCTTTTTTAATTCATATGACGCAGGGTTGGATGTAAGAAGAGACTTTATAGTCTAAATCTCTCCCTGAATGAAGTCCTTTATTGTTAATTCTAGAAAAATCAGCATCTTTGTCGAATTTTGCTTAAATCATTAAGAAAATTTTATATAAATCAACCGGAGCGGTTATTATTAGGATTCTTAAAATAAATTTCTAATTTCAATTTCAATTTGTTTCCTGACTCTTTGTTTGCTCGTTAAAACTTTCAAACGACAATTATATCAATTTAAGAATATTTATATCGCTTAGCTAAAAAGTAAATCAGTTATACGATGGACAATTGGTTATTTAAAATTACTAAATATTTAAATTATTGAGGTCCGTCTTTCTTTTTAACAAAGTATTGGAAAACTTAAAGAAGGATTGTCCAACACGAGGGTCAGAATGTAGCTAAAAAATGTATGCTGCAACCTACCAAAGATTTATATTTACAAACTTAGATGTTAGATTAGACTTTAAACACGCGTGTTGCTTGCTACCGTATCCGTATGTATGTATATCTATAGGTTGATTTTCTGTATCAATATATTTCCATCCAATTTAAAAAAAAATAAGGTGGTTATCAAAAACAATATGAACATTAAAATAGTCATTCTGTGGCTTGTAATCAAATTGTCTTAGGGGCCCTAGTAGGCCTTATTAATGTTCCTCATACGACCCTCAGGCCTAAAAGGTTGAAAAACTACTCCTCAAATTAATCTGAAATCCCATTATATGTTTCCGAGTATTTCCCGCGTTTAATACCTTTTCGGTTTAGATGCTATCCACGGGGGATGGATACGGAAATCATGGCGACTTATTTTCCCAGAATTTATGTTTGCGCCGCTCTCGAGGCCGGAAAACATCTTTTTTCCCGCACGTCGATCTGAGAATTCCTCCGGCTTAAGTAGAGGAAGAGAATGCCCACCTTCCACGAAGAGCACACCCGATCGATCACTTTAACCACCTCGACTCCCGAATAAATAAAAACCGTTATTCAAAAAGCCACGTTTTAAAAAAGGAAGTAAAATTCACTTAGTAGAGTTTAATTTTATAACATACAGAAAATTTTAATAGGAACAACATAGGTTTCGTTACCGTGTAACATCATCAAGTGAAATACATAGAAACACAAGCCTACCGTGTAACATCAGATGATATGCATAAAAGAAAACAGCCTACTCGTCCTTTGTCCTTGTTCCTTTTCTTTCGCTAACTAACCTTTGTAAACTACATTGTAAGATGAGTTTTGTAAACTACTTCGTGTTTTTCAATTAAGTTATTGTGGCACTTGATGTGATGCTTCCTTTTATTACTAGTTTGCGTCTAAACAAGAAAAGATCAAAACAAAAAAAAAAAAACAAGAAAAGTCACCGCACTTTTTAAGAACACACAAATCGTATTAAGAAAGCGATGCTTTCATTTTCAGGAGTGATTGGATAAAAAGCAAAAACGGTAGGGTGTTGGTTGTCCGAGTGGCGGTGTCTGGTTTTCTCGGAATACCGGTGAATGAGACGAGGAACGCCGACAAAGACGGCTACTGGACATTTTAAATCTATAATTATTTTTCAGCCGCGTTCCAAATTTTCTTTCCTTATAACTGTACCAAATAACAAATGAAAATATTCTACTCCTCAGAATATGGTATCAGGATTTATAGGTTTAAAAACTCCAAAAGCCGTAATTCACTCCTGACGATGAACACATCGGATTCGAAATACGTATTGGGTGATCTTAAAAAGTCTTTTCTTATTTTCTCGGGATACCGGTGAATGAGACGAGTAACGCGGACAAAGACGGCTTTTGCAGATTTTAAACCTCTACTTCCTCAATAGCCGTGTTCCAATTTTTTTTCTTTACGTGGTATCAGGAATACCGGTGAATGAAACGAAGAAGGCCGACAAAGACGGCTTTTGCAGATTTTAAACCTTCCTTAACAGTCATGTTCCATTTATTTTCTTTACGTGGTATCAGCAACCGTGACTCTTTCCCAGGGTTTATTAATCGCGGGTCGTCTCAGGGCCTCCGAGTAGAGCGGGGCGTGGCCGCTACGGTTAATCGTAGGGTAGACGGACGGTGACGTCATTCTCATTGACGTCGACTCCATCTACCCCTTCCTCAGCCTCTACTCGGGTCTAGCCGTATCGATCGACGTCGCGGGGCGTCCCTCCCCACGACGTCTGCGCCGCCCTCCCCAAAACCCTTTCCCCCTTTTTTAAAATCCTTTATACTCCTTCGCCGTCTCCTCTGCCTTTTTTAGGCGCGATCCTCACCTTGCTCTTCCCCACCGCCTTTCCTCGCCGTCTCCATTGAGGGACGCCGGCGGAAAGTTTTCGGGAGTATTGTTTGGCCGATTAATGAGTCGGAATCCAATGGATGCGCGTGTTTTATGGCGGCGTAATTGCGGCCTCTCTCGACGCGATCCCGCGGCGCGGGTTTTTTTTCGTCCCCCGGCGATGCGTCGCCCCCGTAAATCTTCCTACCCCCCTCCGGTTGCGGTTTCGGTGTTTTACGTCGCCTCGTTACGGATTTTTGCTGATCGTTCGTAAGGCGGCGGGTTTTAAATCGGATTGGGGTGGCTCTGGGATCGGTGATTGTGTGGTGAGATTCGCGGAAGGTGTCGCGTCGTTGAGGGAAATTATGATTAAATGTGGAATGAAGAAGAGTGGTATTTGTGCTTAGTTTTATACATCTCCGGCTATAGGAAATGATTGCTAGAACATTTTGTCCTTTGCGTATTCAATTGCAACTAATATTTATTAGGCAATTATCAACAATTAAAATTGTACAGTTTGAGAAATTTTAAAGTGAAGAAATTACACGTAAATATGCATACATTGTGATAATTAATTGCTCTGTCTGTTTGATTTACATTATTACTCTTTTCCACGTTCTTACTACCATATCTGCATTATTTTTCAGTTAGGATTTGGTACAGGATTGAGCAAATGTATCATGATTGAATTGTATCTCTATCTTCTTTTTGGCTCTGATGGCATGAAAGATACTGTGGTATTTGTAATGATGAACATGTCAGTGATTTTTGTAAATCCTTATTGAATGCTCTTTTAATAGCATTTTTTTGTAATGGTGGAGGGCTGAAGCTCAAACTAGCCTTTGCTGGTATACTTCGTAGACCGAATATCATGCACCGTCGTTTTTTAGCTTTTTTTGATTGCTTCAATCTGATATTTTTTCATAACTCGAGTCTCTGAAAAGCTGAAAAGACATTGAATCTCTCATACGTATGATAAAGTGGAATCAACAAGTATTAAATATTAATATCAAAGAGCACCACCTAATCTCGAGTGGAAGTCCTGTGTCAATGTACGAAAGGCAGGAATAAATAAATAGGATAGCGAAGGAAAATAATACTCATTGAATATGAAGCGATTTGGGGGAACGTAGGCAGAGAGTATTTTAATCCCCTATGAAATTTAAAGTCTTAAAAAATATATAAAGGGAATCCGTATAATTTTCAAAGACTTTCTCTTTCCTCAAGATTCTATCGTTTTAATTATCATTACATTAACTTTCAAGTTTAAACTTTTAAGGCATTCGAAGTAGTGCTGAGTTTTTAATGACTCAGATTGTCTTCTCAGGATTATATAATTACATTAGTGAGCCGTTCTTTAATTTTTCACCTCCGTTCCTTCATTTTTTTATATACCATGTGGATGAATGTTGAATTTTCTAAACTAATATCTAAGTCTTGTTGAATACAATACATGTTTAAAGTGTCAGCAGATACCTCCTTATAGAAGTACACAATTCGTATCCATACATCTTTATCTTGCTCGTATATTTCTTTAGATACAAAAGTCACATTTTATACCTCATTTACTAATTGCCGTTATATTTCGCGTCTAAGGTTGTGCTGAAAATATGTAGCATGGTGCCCTTTCTCTTCTAATAATAGTGTATGCTTGTCTAACTCCTGTAGGTAGAAATTTACGCAGAGGCATACGCGATTGTTCCGATACTATATTTGTCCTTTAAACGCCCATCATGAGTACTGTTAAAAATATATTCAAATGAGTAATGGCAGCTGTTTAAAAAAAAAAACTTAGAAATAAGAAGGGAAGTAAAGAAATAGCATAATCTAAAAACATGAATTACAGTGAATTTTAAATTATACTTAAGACTTATTGTATAGATGTATTGCCATCCTCTGTTTTCCATTTCTTGGTTTCGGAAGCTAAGTTTATTAGATTATAATTTTTAATTGTTATGTAATTGTCTGCACCGACTCCTTTTAATTTAAATTGACCTTGATTGAATTTTTCCTCTTACTCTCTCAAAAAATGTTACACTGCTATTTATCCTCCAACGCGATAACTATTGCAGCATATAGCTTTAGTAACTTTTCTTCTTGATTTTACTATTTTCGTGTATCATTTAGTTTCATAAAAATAATATTATAATTCAATGATATTACAATTTGTTATTCGCAGCTTATGTGTGTATATTTAACTCTTCCTTTTCCCAGTACACACATACCACATAGAATGTTTTTATTTACCATTCCATTTCCTTTTCCAAAGGTTATCTGCTGACTCGAGTCGAGGGCAAAATTGGATCTCCAGAGAAGCCTCTGTCAGATCTTGGGCTCATCTCATATCGCAGTTACTGGAAGGATGTGCTGTTGGAGTACCTGTGCAACTTCGGAGGAAAGGAACTTTCTGTTAAAGGTATTCGATTTTATATTCTTTTTCTAATAATTAAAATTCCTTTCGATTGACTCCCATATCGACGTCTCCTTCTACCATATAGGTTACGCGATTTTATTTTCAGCGAAGCGTCTCTTTCCTTACTCACTAGGATACGTATTTTTAACGTCTATGTTTTAAAAAGTATGTCTCTTCATACTTTTCTCCATAGCTTTCTTATTAATAAGATAATAAGAAGAAAAATTCAAAGGATAAATTTATTAAATAAGTTCAGAGAAATTACGTTTTCAGATGATGTAACCGATATAATGCGACCCCCCTGTTATATGGGCCGTGCTGATACTGCCCGAAAGATTAGGGAAATAGATGCAAAAACGAATCGTTTCAAAAATTCATTTTTTCCGCGAAGTATACGCGAAAGCAACCGTTTAGGAAAATAGAGTCAAGGTGCTTGCACCCCCTGCCACACGCCGAAAGGTGGTTTGCAGGGTTCTTACATAGACATAGACAATTGCGAATCAGCGATAGCTTGTTACGTAGCTTTTATACTGCCCATAATTCTTAACTGTACTCGTTCATGTAATGCGTACAAAAACTGAGGCCCTATTCTTCATAGCTCGAAAATTCCATTTAAACTCGTTTATTACTATTTTCCTTACTGTTTGTGCGGGTTTAAGGATTTAGTTCCGAGTACCGTCGATAATTCTAAATTGTTCTCATTCATGTAATACATACGAAAAGGAAGTCAATCTTTTTTCTTAGTTCGAAATTACGCAGGGAGTTTTAATACTTAATATTATATGTCTCTTCAGACTTTTCTCTATAGCTTTCTCATTGCAAATCAGCGGTAACTTGTTAAGCACCTATTATACTGCCTTTAATTCGAAAATATATACGCTTATGTAACGCATTTGCAAAGTTAGTCTTTTTTTCTTAAATCGAAATTACCATTTGAAGAGCGTACTATTTTATCTAATCGTTCTTGTGGGTTTAATAATTATCTTTTGTAATTTCAGCAATTCCTTTTCCCTTTCAGAAAATTGCACTGCTGGGAACGGTGAAAATTATTTTAAAATACAGACAATCCGCTCATAATTAAATGCAATTGTGAGTGGGTTGTCTGGATTTTAATTTTTTTTCTTAGCTAGTGCCCAGCAGTGCATTTTTTTGAAAGCGGTAAAGTTAAATTATCCGAAATTGAAATATTTTGAGCCAAAAAAATAATTCGAGAAAAATGATAGAAATAAATGATTGGAAGCGGGTTCGAGGGCTGACGCGGGTCTGAGGCTCCCGCAACACTAAATGTACGGGCTCAAATCCAGTTCAGACGAAAAACGAAATATTAGGTTGGCGAAAAACCTTCGGTGGGTTTGGCGGCCCTCTAACCCCGGAGGTAGCTCCCGACCGGATTTGAACCCGAGACAGTCAGCGTCGCACCTAGGTGCCTCGCTCGACCACTGCGCCAGCCTGTCGAACGGTTAAAGTCGAGCAAAATTGTGGGCTCTTTCGTCGAAGGCCGGCTCTTTAAGGGGAGGGAAGAGGGGAAAGCGCGTGGTTCGAAACCCGAAACAGCCATCGGACAGTTTGAAGCGATAATCTTTTCCTAGAATATCTAAATTTTGGGAGTTCCCGTAAAAAAGTAAAGAAACTATTTCATCTTATATGTTATTATACATATTATATTTATAATTATCTTTTAAATTTAAAGCATTGAAAGAACAATTGTTGCCTCCAAAAGAGCGCACTTTGTTGATGAAGTATTATCAAATCCGTGATCACCACGTCATAATTTAAAAAAATAAGTAATTTCCCTTTTACTCTGTACTGAATACCAAAAGTAGGTTTTATGCTATTTTTTGTTTCATTACATCTCTGTAAATTAATAGCTAATGTAACTGTGGTTTTTTTTAGGTTGAAAAATCTTTTTCTTATTTTGGTGGCATCACTTAGTAAGATTAAGTAAACTAATTTCAATATATTTTTGCTTTTTTGCGTATATTTCCTTGTAAATGCTATTAAATTATCTTCTCTGTCATTTTAATATTTGGAAAAGTCACTGAAGAGAATCTTTGCTGAGTGCGACCTGTCGATAAATATATATAGCACTAATTCCTTAGATATTCAGGGTAATTCACGGCAGCCTCCTAACAAGTCGACAAAAAGTATTTTAAAATTTACATTGACAGGAAACATAAATCAAGATGGAACCTACCTCTCTTTGACCCTAGACTTGGGTTGGCCAACCCATGACGCATCCGCCAAAAGGAACGATTATGACTGTCTCATAGCTTAGAAAGAAATTAAAAGTAAATTAAAAACTCATTTGTATCAATAGAATCACTTATATCCGCAGGCAAAGTTTGTATAAAATAACCCCATAATTCTGGAGAGGGCATTTTTAACAGTTTAGTATTTACTTAGAGGTGCATTATTGTTGTTTGTTTGGTACATCTCAAGTAAAACTGAAGTGATTTACTCATGAGCTATAAAAGTAACACCACCCCTTGTCTAGACAGTCCATTTCCGTTCACCCCGTGTAGCTTTCACTTCGTATTTGAAATAATTTCTCCCGAAGCTTTAAACGGACCTTTCAAATACATTGTAACATTTTAATAAACATTTAAGTTTTTTGTTAACATTAAAATGCATCACATGGAACTTTTAAACCCTCTTGCTTTTACTTTTGGAAGAATGATTTTATAAAGATAATTTTTATCGTAATTTACTGTAGATTAGAAGTTAAACAGATTAAGTACAACTCGTTCTCCCGTTTAATTATTAAAAATATTAATTCACTTCTTGATCTATATTAAGTTGTTCTGATTGCAATTTATTGTTAATTTTCCTTCGACAAAATAAAAACGACCAAAAGTTATTCTCTTCCGCCAAATTAAAAGATTAAAAACATACAACCGATTTTTTTGCGTTCGTTCGTCGGGTTTCCCACTCATGAGTTTCCGATATTCTCATTTCATACACATTCTTGGCTGATATTTTGGACTGAAAGAGTCTCACAGAAACACACAAACTCCCTAAAGTTTCCATCCTCGAATATGTCATGTTTTCTGAGCTCTTATTTAGTCTTGAACTTATTAGCTATTCAGATCAAGTACAGCAGTATCTCGCACTGTGCGGATTCAAACAGAACTTACTGCATTATATACTGTGATGAAACCAGTGCTGTTTATAAAGCATTGGAATATTTCAGGGACAAATTTCAACGATGTATTTATGCGTAAAATAAGAGTTTATGAATATTATTCTGTGATATGAACCTAAAAGAAGAGTTGAAGTTGCTGTAGACGTCTAAACTTCATAAATAACCTAGCAAGATAAAAATTAAATGTGAAACATCGAAACAATTCCATATATCTTGTATTTCTACCATAAGAATGAAAAATATCGCGGCTAAAAAGTATATTTCACCCAAAAACGCTTAGAAGGAAAATATCAAGTATTGTAGTACTCAAGTTTTAAGTATTTCGATATCTCGCGTCTAGGAAGGCAACTTTTAATCTAGTGTGAAATATCTCCTCCCTTTAATTTCCATAATTAATACCGAGCATTTGAATATTTAAATCAAATATCAGAGTATACAAAAATGAAATTCTTGTTTCATCTTTGTGTCGTTACTAAAACATTTTGTCCTTTGCACAGCACTAAGCTCTGTCTGAAACAGATCATAGAACAAACTGCGATCCATAATATTAATTCGGCTCGTTTTCAAAGATTTCATCCCCAAGTAAAAGTTGCTACGTGTGACATTACGGTATCAAAGTGAAAAGAGATAATATAGTATCATAATGATATGATTATTGCTAAAATTTTATTTATAACTCATCTCTGGTTTATTCGTCAACACGCAGGTTTTCCTGCGAATGTTTTTATCATAATTTTTCCTATATTATTTTTACGACTTATTTGTATACTTTACATTTATATTATCATTTTTCTTTATATTATAGTTTGTCACTTTACTTAATGCAAAGGTATGCAGCATAGAAGAAGAAAAAATTATCTTTTCGTTCAATTCTATCTTACATAATATTTGTTTGTAAAATGTAAGAGCGTATGCCCGTTATAAAGTTTATTATTGTTACTATTATTATTTGACTTTATCATTGCATTAATGCAAAAGCAGGTGCATCATTGGTTATTTTTTTATTTATTATTTTTTTTTTGGGATTCAAAAACAGCCAAGATTTTGGTATTCTTATGTGTGACTCACCATATTTCGTGTTTTCTCCGTTGCAGATATAAGTCAAGAGATGGCCATCAACTCGTACGACATCGTGAGCACGCTGCAGGCGCTGGGCATGATGAAATATTGGAAGGGAAAGCACATCATATTGAAGAAGCAGGTCCGAGGCCATGGATCGGTACGATGTCACCATTTCCCACTCATGCACGGCATTTTCATCTTGTTATTTATATACTTTCATCCGAAAGATCTCTTACAGCTTGATCGCGAGGATCGATCCCTTTCCAGTCTTGCTTTCATAATTATCATTGCTCCTTAGAACTTCATCATTTGGGCTTTAGTATCCATCTTTTGGGAGTTTGTGTCTGTTAAGTCTTGAGGAAACTGTGCCTCGTGGGGATGTTTGGTCAGAGACGTTTTCTGTTAAGCGAAGGGCGTTTTTAGCCGTGTATCGGTGGTTAATGGTGAGTATTTTAGCTCTTAAGTGTCTTGGTGTCGTTTTGAAGTCTGGATTTTCGTGCTGATTGATGTATTTGTGGCAGTTTTCCTCGTTTCGTAATGTTGGTGTTTTCCTCGATGTTTTCTCTTTTCACTGGATCTGTTGTTGTTTCCTCTCGCCCCGGGCGTATGTAAGCGTTTTCCGTAAGCCCGGGGCAGAAATGTCGAAAATGAGTTAGTTTTCTCTCTTGGCAGGTTCTGTCCCTTAATTTCTTTAATTTATGTAGACAATGGAATATTATCATTATCACTTCATGTAGAGTACTTTGCTGTTGTTTATTACTGGATTTCGTTTCTTATCTTGCTTCGAGATAGTAATGTCCACAACCATGAGGAATTTTCGGTAATAATATTTCGGTAATCTATTAAATTATTTTTAGTTGCTTTTATCTGTAAGATTTCCAATTTTCACTGTTTAAAAATAGAATCAACCCCTGTCGCTTTTAAACTTCTTTGGCTTTTTGCATGACTTTCTCTCGCAAAATGTGGCTTAAGCATTTGAAGTAGCTGTTTGCTTTTTGCTCTTTCAGTAGCTTCTTCCTTCAAAGGCAACCTTTTGATTGCTCTTCATACCTTACCTTTGATTAAGATGTTTGTAATGTAGTGTGGTGGTAATTTTTAAATGAGCAAACAAAAATGATGGGTAAATCGTATTTATTTACAATTTTCGCTTATATATTTGATGCTAACCGTTACATAATCTTATTGTCCCTTTTATCCTTACATTTTTTATGTTTTTTAGATTTAATTCTTTAGCTTATAGATAACTTATAAAATCTTCGAAATACTGCTTACTTCTTTAACAACAGCTAATATTGGGTTTAAATAATATTTCTCTGAAACCTGTAAAAATAAATCAGCAATAAGTATAATTAATAGCATTATAATTGTATATTTATGATTGTACAGTTAATATTTGAATACTGTTTTTTCAATTGAATAGAAGGAATTCCTCTTGGTTGTAACTTTGATTCTAAATTAAAAATTACATTTCGGTATCAGACAATCGCCTAAACAGTTTCCATTAGCTTGAAATCGGGCTGTCAGGGATATTCTAAGGAACGTTGACCACTGGTCCCGTTTTTTTTGGATCACCCTCGTTTTCAAAGTTCTCTTTCCGTCCCTTTTGTGAAACATTTGCTTTTGTTACGTCTCATACCCTACGTCTGTAAAATTCGAATTTTCAAGTTTTAGAAAAATGATTGTTTGCAGCGAAACAAATTGTGGGATAAGGCCATAACTTTTAGGAAGTTCATCATTGAAATCAGTTAAGAATTAAAACAAGTTTAGGCGTTACTTTGCTCGTATCATAATTTTCGGATTTTAATTTCTCCGTGTTTATTAACTGAAAGGATGATTCTGTGAATTTGTGGATTTTTTCTTTCATGGAAAGGAATCGTATAGAAGGCGACTTCAACAGAATGAATAATTCATTTCTTCGTAGTACTTCCAGACTAAATTTCTTCGTACTTTTCTCCGTTTTTTTACTTTCTTCATATCTCCTCCCACCGTTCCTCTTTGCATTCTCATCGGCACGAAAACACCTAAAATTGCTCGATTCTTGCCGCATTTGTGTATTTATTCTGTGGAAATATTAAGTAAAATTTTCTTTTTTCTTCTCACCTACGTGAGTTTAGTATCATTTTCAGGGAGCATTCTTAGTTGCAGGTAGAATACGACAAATCTTAACAGGGGGCCAAATGTAACGAGTTCTTCGAACAATTATTGATGGAGGTCGTTCACTCAATCCCGTGTTATTGATTTCCTTTTTTATCAAACTGTGATGGCCAATTTTTTTCTGTTGATTGATAATGGAGAGGATTAAGGCAGAACTCATAATCTATTTCAGGTTAGATTCCAACTCTCTTACTTCGTAAGAATAAAAGTTTACTAATTAAGTAAACATGTAACTTTGGATTGAAATTAATATCAGGGAAATAGATGCTAGAAGGAGTTGCTTCCAAAATTCCTTCCGTTTACGATACGCAAAAGTAATCGGTTTGGGAAGTACAGTCAAGGTGCGTGCATCCCTTGCCACATGCCTAATGGTGGCTCCACAATTCCACCTCCACAAACACCACAATTTGGTTTTCAAATAAACAAATTTCAGAAAAAATAAAAACATTTTCAAACACCTCTAGTAATGGTAATGGTTCGCAGAACTCGTTACATTTGGTCCTGTGAAAGAGGTCCCGTATTCAACTTGCAACTTTATATGGTCATCCTACGTTTAGTCTCTCGTGACAAACAGCGGCGTCGTACGCCAGGAAAGAACTTAATACTCCTTGTCGGAATTTCATTGTTTGTCCAATCTTCCCCTCTCGGATGAGAATGCATTTCGCTTCTTTTCGCGTTTCGCAGTCTTATGCTGCATCTGTTACATGTTTGAGCATTCATGAAATTTACGTGCGCTGAAGATTTGCATTGTGCCTCGACTCGAAATCGAGGTAAAGGACGCATCATTCGGATCGCTGTAAGATAAGCTCCAAGTCTCCAGAAGCAATGTACGTACGTTGGTGATACGCCTTTTACATCTTGCATACGTATTCTCGTAGCGCCATCTGGGTGCAATCTTTCGTTTGTGCTTTTCTAAATTGTGGGAACATTTCTCTTCGATTTCTTTTCTTGATGCACGGTTTTAGCTGTTTAAATTGGTTTCGCATGGCTTTCTTGTCGTTGATGCATGTTTAACGCCTTAAATTGTATAGTTGTAGATTGGAGTAATTTTATTATGTGTTATATATGAAATCTAGATCGTCAGGCGTTACTTAGTGGAAAGTCATTGAAATAATGAAGAAAAGACTCTGTAATATTCCATACGATCATCGTATGGAAAATTACTAAGTTTTTTCTTCATTCCTTGTGTTTTACATGTTTTATGTATATTCTGTGAAATTCATCTCATTGTTCACCCCAAGGTAAAGGTTAAATGGGACTGGTTTTCCATTGTAATCACGTCAACCTGTTTGGAAAGTGATTAAATATGGTACTAATTAGGTTAGAGGTAAAATAAGTTACATAGGTACTCGTATTGCATGTTTCCTTTACCGCTGTTGTTTCACTTTGAAAACGGGCGCGCAACTTAATTTATTTTCCCGATGATAAACCCTTTTTATGCCTAGGTATTCAACCCCGTTGTATTTCCTTCCGTTTTTACTTTAAAAAGAATATAACTAGCCAGAAAATTTAGCAAAGCAGAAAATCATTCGTTTTTGAAGGCTTTATAGTTTCAAAAACGAAACCCGAACGAATAGTTTATTTAACTGAAGGAAATTAAACTAAAATTTGCTCTTACAAGGGGAGGACACAGTAGCTGCATTTCAGATCTGGTTGGTAGGAGATACTTCTCAATGCGACTTTCAGACATCATCTCCCTTAAGGGCTAGCAAACACGGTTTATCCGGTAAACCCCCTTTTATTCCGTGTACATGGATTAAATCCTACAATGAAAGATTGACAGTTATTTTACTGATACCCTACTTGGTAGGGCATTCGACTCCGGCGGAAAGGCCCCCCCCACGTTCGGTCCCTGCTCGTCGACCTTTTTTCTGTCTTTAATTTACATTTTTTCTTCTAGAAATCTTCTCGCAAAGCAAAAACACACGTTTTATCCATTCTTTTGCACATTAAAAGTATTTTTATGATTTACTTTTTACATCCGGTATCTGACTACGATTCCTCTGCGGTAGAGTGTATAGTCTGTATTTGTTTTTAAATGCCTATTGAGTTCAACGCATTTAAAATCAAATTTAGACAATACAAACCTTCCGCGACGTGATCATGATCATGGTCAGATACCATGGATATAAAATTTAAGTAATAATAATTATTGTTAATGTGCAAAAAATAGAAGAAAAATATGAAATTGCTTTGCATGAAAATTTCTAGAAGGTAAAAATGTAAATTTAAGACAGAAAAAAAGTCGGCCAGCAGGAATCGAACATGGATGCCCCTCCGCCGGAGTCGAGTACCTTACCAAGTAGGCTATCCGTAGGATGTCAATTGACCTTTCATTGTAATATTTATCGCGGGCACACCAGGAATTAAAAGTTGTTTTCCGAATAAACTGTAGGCTTGCTAACCCCGAAAGGGTGTGATTCGTGAATGTTGCATTGAGAAGTATCCCCTACCAAATTTCAACCAGATCTAAGGTATAGCTACCGTGTCCTCCCCTTGTAAAGGCAAATAATCAATCTAGCATCCAAACTCAACCTTTATAGATTAACCTTAAAAGCCCCTCACTTCTGATAAATGGTATCCGATATGTATCCAAGAACCATCTCCTTATAATTGATACTTTGAGTTCCAAACGAACATATATAATAATGTTAATGATAAAATAATCAATACGATCTAGCTTAACTTAGTGGGACACCATAATGAAATAAATATGAAAAAAAAATGAAATTACTTAGTAATTTCCACAAAAGATTTTACTTCGCGACCGGTTTCGAAAGGTATATGGTACCGGAAATGTTCCCATTTATACAGAATATAACAGAATTTTGTATGAATGGAAAAATCCCAAGGAAAAACGGACTTGAAAAAAGTCTGACTGGGCCGGGAATCGAACCCGGGATCTTCCTCTATCTGGGAGGCTGCCTTAAGCTTCGAAATGAATGGAAACATTTCCGGTACCATTTACCTTTCGAAACCGGTCGTGAAGTAAAATCTCTTGCGGAAACAACTAAGTAATTTCATATTTATTTCTTAATGATAAAGTTTTACTGATCCTACTGCATCGGAATAACGCGCCGTATTTTCTAACTCGGGGAATATTGAAGTACGCGGGTAACTACACGCTTTCGCTGGTCCTCCGCGGTAACATTTCCTCTCGCAATCGTTACCCCTCGAAGTTATTTTTCGGGAAATCGAATTAAGCTCTTCAGCAGACGGTGGGACCACGCGCTATAGTTCTCCCCCCCATTACCTCCTACACGCCCCTCCCGGATGACCGTCTGCAAACCACGCCGGGCAAATACCGAAAAAAGGGCATCGGGTTCTTAAGAATTTCTCGCTTTGCGTGACTCGGGGCGGAATGCACAGACTGCCTTTTCCGCATGCATTTTATGTGCCTCTGGAACAATCCACGGACTGACGCAGCTTTTCTCTCCTCCCGCCTCTGTCGACGCCACCACCAGGACGTGATTGAGGAGTACGTGGAGAGGATGAAAAGACGTGGCTCGGTGTACAAAGAAATCGACCCGCTCTGCCTCAAGTGGACCCCTTTCGCCAATCCGGCACCTACGCCAAGCTGAAAGCATCCCTTGCGACGTGGACAGCCGCCCGACGAAGACCTCCTCCTCGGGTTCAATTTGTATTTGAGGTTGCCACACGAACCCATTCCCCATCAGGCCTCCGAGGGTTTCCGGCCACAAGGCTGGAAGCGCTTTTTAACCATTAGTTTCGTACTCTTATTTTTTTTATTGTTCTTTGTAGCCGTCGCGAATGTGTTAGTCGGGTTTGTGTCGTGCGAAAGGTAAAGGCTGTGAAAATGACTGTTTTCTGACTTTTAAAAGTTTAATCGTAAGTTTAGATTTCGCGGCGCCTGTTCTGGTGGATGGAATGTAAAATTCCGATTATAAAAGTTGACTGCCGAACGGATTTTAACTTTTAATTCGCCTTTCCCGGCGATATTCCGCTCCTCCCGGTAGCTTTGTTTTATGACGTTTGATTTCTTCTCGGCTATCCACTTTTAAAATTCGGCCAAGAATAAAAGTTGTCGATTTGCTAATATCCTCCATCAGTCTTTCATTTTACTTGGTATTTTATGTAACGTTTCCGGACCTATAAAGAGATAGCGGTCTATCATATGTCTTACTGGTTTTTACCCCGACAGCAACCGAACTAAATGCAGCCGTTTTCAGACGTTTCTTGCCTACATTTTCATATTTATCCCCCAACTGCTACTTTTTCCGGAAATGTATGTTTTTGTATTCTTCCATTTCGTATTTGAGCACGTTGTAATCGGTATTAAAATATACTGCCCATCTTCTGCCTTGCTCGGCATTGTACATTTTCGTTTTATCTGTGTCCCGTCGTCACGTATTTATCTAGCTTAACTGAACAATAAAGACGCGATCGCCGATTCTTGTTTGTGCACACACCTCTTTCAACGTGTTTTGTCCTCTCGTTCATTTCCATTCCGTTTACAAGGAAAGGAATAGTGTATTCTAAAAACGTCCACGTAAAACTGTGAAATGCAAAGGTAATCGTACGAGTGTTTTCTAATTATTTTTGTAACGGATTTCAAGAATGGGTTACCCCGTTTCGTAGTTTACGATTAATGCCGCGTTTCAACGCGTTTGCGCTAGTCGAGTTTCGTTTAATGTACATTCGATGTCCATTGATTTAGATCCGGTTTGATTCCTCAAAATCGGTTTTAGTTTTAGAAACGTTAATCTTCATTAAAAGTACTATTTGATGCTGTAGAGAATAGGTTTTCTTCCCGAAAATGATCTTGTTAATACATACTGTAATTTTTACTTAAAATGAACGATTGTGCACGTCGTCATGTCTTTTTGTCGTTAAATGGATTATAAAAATAAATATTAGCTTCATTTCTTTTAAACAGGTGTGTTTTTTTCATTTTCTATCCCATGAATTTTATCACTTTTTATATTTACAGGTTTTTGGAAATTCGCTTGAATAACAATGAAGGTTGATTGTTTGGAATGAAAATTAAATAAGATCTATTAAATGGTGGAAAGAATTGACTTTGCACATGAAAGTGTGTTGCTTAACCCAAAGGATACCTGCCCGGGAAGTGGAAGACCTGGGTTCTAGTCCCAGCCAAGTCACTATTTTTCACCTCTGAATAACTTCAACTTAAGATCTATTAAGTTAAGATAAATTGCTATCTCCGCATATGCTTTACTGGGGAATTCCCCCTTAAATAATGTTGGTACTAGATTTACATGTTAAAAGTGTATAACTACTATTGCATGCATCTGATACTTCTGAAAAATCAAAAACAAAAATTCTTCTCTCCTATTTTAAATCCATCATGATTGAAACAGAAACAGGAAATATATCGAGTTATTTTTTAGGCGTTCCGTTTATAAGTTTAGTGAGCCTAATGCAATACATGAGAATCTGAAATTTCTACTATTATATCCCTTATAAACTTGGTTTATAGCTTCACAATCAAGTAACTATTGTCATCGGGAGTATTTCTTTACTTGATTGCCAAAACAAAATCGCGTTTGCTTACATTTTTAACCTTAGTTTAACCATTCAAACAATTTGGACGGCAAAATTTCCCATGCTTATTATGGGAATGAAAATATTCATTATTTGAAATCATATTCTCAGAAAACAATTTCAAACCCAGAGAGTTATATGATTTATAAAATATAACTGACATGAAAATCAAGCTCAACAGTCACCTTAGTCGTCAGTGGGACTTGTTGTTTATAACCACAAAATTGTCAAATTTTCTACGACCAATAGAGTAATCTTTAATTAATCTCTCGTATTTTGGAATTGGTCTCGAAGTCTAAAATTGTATTTTCTATGAATTCAATTGCTGAGTTATAAAAGTGCACTCGCCGAAAATCGCAGGTCAGTTAATTTAGTCTAACTTTTATAAATACTTTCTAAATCATTGGCAAAAATAGTCATCGTAAAGCCGTTTTATTATTATTATATATAAAAATATATATATATATTAATATAGACATGTTTATATAGTAAGGTATAGTGGGAAGGATGAATTAAACTATCTCCTAGTTCTACTGTCATCTTAAAGGCGATGATCTAACTTTCTTTACGCTCTTTTTAACCAAGTTTTTATTCCTCATCTAGAAAGGCTAAATCTTAGCTCTTATCCATCTTTTCTACAGCCTTGCACGATCGGTAAGTTTTATCGCTTCCACACCTTGACAAGTTCAGGTTCAGGATAGCGTTCACAACTCTGTCAAATAGTTATCCCAGAGACTAAGATAGTGCTATGGGGGGCCATGCATAACTGACTTGTAATACCAGTTCTTTATACCATGTTCTACCAGTTTCGATTTATTTTGAGTTTGGCTTTAATAATAATAAAAGGACTTTATTTAGGACGAGATTGAGACTCTTCTCACATCTTCCCACTCTAACCCTTCGTTGTATAAATGTAAAAAAAAGAGATAGCTTGAAAAAGTACAAAGAAAAATTTACTTTGGGATTTTAAAAAACTTTCCACTGCAGGAAAACACCCTTAAGGGGGTGAAAAACCTACGAAACATACAGATAGGAAATCTATATTTAGCGATGAAATCGGATTAAATGAGATTTAAAAGACAAGAAGACATACCAATAGTATCGTACAAAAACAAAAAAAGAGCAAACAGTAATACATTTACATGTAATTATGTACAAAGTAAACTAAATCAACGGATTTATGCTCTGGATTCTAATTTTCTGTACTATTCTGGGAATTCTGATTACTGTTTCTATGTCTATGTAATATTGTACATTAATTAAAATATTATTCGTTTAAACAATTCTGCTGAAAATTTTTAGATTGGTAGATATATTTTTTCTTGCTATTCTTTGGATTAAATGCAAAATATTTCTTTAAAAAATCTCCAAATAATTCGTATCTATTAGTGAACTATATTGTTGTTAATAAAAACTCAAATATTATTCCAAAATAGATTCATAATAGTCATCCTTGTACAAAGGTTTGCGTAATCGTGAGAACATAACATCAACCCGATGGTTTTTTTTCCTCCTTCCCGGGGAGAGAATGAAGGTAATTCGCCTCTTCCTAAACGAGGCAAGACTCTTTCAGACTCTTCCTCTTATCCGTGGCAAAGGAAACCCGTGACCAAAATAGGCCAATCGCCTCCCTCTCGTCTGGAGGCCACGCCCCCTCCCCTTCCTCCCACGCCACCCGGATGTGACGGAAGACTCGGCCTCGAGAGCAGGACATGCCGGTAGGTGAGGCGGTGGGGGCCACCGGGGGACCACTCCCCGGACACCTCACTTTTTACGGATCTCCATTACTCTTAAATCATCAGAACTGGAATGAAGGGATCTCATTGAACTGTTGCGATCAAGATTTCAGCGCGAAATGCTCGTCTCTTTTCGTAAGGGAAATTTTTCGGATTGTCAAATTTAGGCGCGTTAAACCAACCTTTTCTAGTCGGGTGGATGGATACCTGTTCTGCTACCGGTGGAAAATTTGCGCGGGTGTTAACGGCCTGCCAGTTTAGAAGTTTTGATTGTCGGATACTATTGGCGCTAAATACGAACTGTGAGGGACTCCCTCAAATACTCTAGATGGAGCTTGTTATAGAGAGTAGGAATGAAAGGATTTGTCATTTTTCTAGCCTGGTAAGATACCTGGTCTTCTAATTTTGGTGTTAACGGCCTGCCGGGTTAGAAATTGTGATGGTCGAATACTAGTGGCACTAAATACGTACGGTGAGGGACTTCCTCAAATGCTCTAGGCGATGCTTGGTGTAGAAGGTAAACCTGAACGGATTTGCTATTAGGAGCAACAGACTGAGGGTCTTGCCGTTAAGGGGTCCTAAAAACATCATCGTTTTTAACATGAATTATCTCTTGATGAGTCTTCAAAGTGGCTAATTGCTTAAATTCGCTTTGAATGCTCTTGGCCAACACAATTGCTCAAATTTACCCCGGGATCTAAGTGCTTGCTTCAAAGTAAAAGAGCAAGGAATAGAAGCAATTGACAGAGAAGTTATTCGGCAGAACATAGCCGTGCTCCTATTCGAAAGAGAACCTTGTCTGGCGCTTCTTCCCACCTGCCGGGCTCACCTGAGGCTTCGCTCTGCTCCCACCATTGGCGGACATCCTAACTGAAATTTGAATTTTTCACTCTTCAGTGCTCATTTCAGATATAACATCTTGTTTTCCGCTTTGATGATCAAATTCGACCCAAGCGTGTTTGGCATTCTCTTTCGCTGTGGTTGAGTCACCGAACTTTTCCCTAAACCTATCAGCGACGGTTTCTGAAATGTCGTTATAGTGTTACCAATGGTGAGTCATCTCCTGAAGAGCTACATATTGATTCAAGCGTATGTGAATCGGAAATGGAGTATTTATGACATTTATTAATCGGTTTATTTTGACTCAGGAATGCCGTTTAAAATAATAATTATTCTGTGAACCATTCCTCTTTGCAGGGGACCACTTTTGAAATATTGTTATCTTTTTTTATTCTACTATTAGTTTTTAATGATTTATAGTTTCCAATTTAATGATTGATTTCGGCATTCGGAATGTTGATTCGTTATAAGGATTAAAGAGTTAATATTTGTAGCATATATCATAGGATGTGGAAGTTTTTATTTTATAAGAAATGAAAAATGGTTTTACGAACGAAATTCTTTTAATGGGTAACTTTACCACGATAAACACCTCTCAAAATGAAATGCTTCTTTCGCAATACAGATAACCGGAAGATCACTACGTACCTAATTCAGCTTCGTTCGCTGTTAACATAAATTCATTAATTATAAATAATAACGTATCTGATTTACTATATAAGCAAGATACCTTTCATTTTTCATTATATGCTTTTCCCTTCTTGTCTATCTAGCAATTAACATTTCCCCTCAAATAAACTTCCATCATTGTGTTCACCCTAAGAGCGGCTCGGTCCATTATGCAGTATCCAATCATTGCGTAATGAACTATTGAAAAGGCATCATATCGAAACACATGAGAAATGTATGCCGATATGCGCGGGGATGGTCGAACAATCGCTAGCACAGTGGAGGCTGTAAAAAACTCCATTCATACAGGTTTATCCAGGTTAATTAAAGTAATTTCACTAAGCTGAGATCGAATTTTAGATGTGAACATTTGTTCCTTTTCCGATTGATCGATGCATTCCGTAGCTTCTGATAGCTTTATTTGAGAGTTCTGCAAACGTTCATTAAAGTCTCTGCCTCTTTACATGAAACGTATTTTTGCTTTCCGTAAGATAGTACCTGAAATGGTGTTATTGACTTAAGAATGCTACGAACACGAAAAAGACATGGACTGTTTGTATTGTAAGATGGTGACACTACATCTCTATCCCATCAATGTGAATTCGTGGAGCTCCATGTTGAAGTAAGTGGGTAAATTATTTGTAATTTCCATGCATAGAGTGGAGATAGTAATGTTGCATACACATCGATTTCATGCAAATATGTTGTTTTCATTTGCAATACACAAATTTATGGATGGATTACCGAAAGATGGTCTCTCTGAGAGACAGTCATAACCGGTTGTTCGTTGACCGCTGATGGCCGATCGGTTAGAAATTTAGGCATTACTTACAAACTTTGTTTTTACTCCCTTTCATTATAATTTGAATCGTATTAATGTTGCTAACAAAGGTTATACACGCGAAAATGATCGCCTCTCAACGAGGATAGAAGAATTTTTGGCATATATATTTGAAGTATGAATGACTTCCCTAAGCATGATTTCTCTTAGTTTACGCTCATTACCGTATCGGCCAAATCGTACCGTAAGCTGAATCGAGATCATGGTCTCAGTTATAGGTTTCTCTTTGTTATGACTCTTCTATTAGATCTATACTTTAAAGGTTGTAGAATATTTGCTTCGGGACCGAGTCTTCCAATCTTCAAATGATGGATTTCCGTATATTGCATGGTTAGCGAACTTTTTGCTGCAAGAGTACCATATTTTATGAATGTGAAGGACTTGCGTGCCAATGCGGTGCGAAACCATACATGGAGATGTTGATATACATGTACTGTTTATAATGTCAACGATAGGATTAAGATATTGTAATCGGCTTAAAAATTCGTTAATTACCATCACTGATGAACAGAATTCACATATATTTACCGCGGAGTTTCTTCTTTAAGTGAAGTACACATAATAAAGATAATGTTGCGAGAGTTCTGCGTGCGAAAAAAATTCTCTCGCGTGCCACTTAGTACACGCAAGCCATAGGTTCACCACCACTGGCATATGGCGTAGAAAGTCACCGAAAGACGATGAACGTTTCTCAGACAGACCTCTCCGTGATACCGAATTTGCCTTATCGCAAATGCCTATAAACATTTAATTTAAATTCGAAAAGAGAATAAGCGTGAAAGTAATCATTTTATAAGGTAGGCTTTGGTATGATAACAGATGAGGTAAAATGTGATACAATGTCCGGTGTTGCGGTAATGGTTACAAAACGGAGGACTCGTAAAATAAAGTTAACGCCGCACTTCCGCATTTCTGTTGTTTCATCGACAAAAGAAGACCATAAACGCGAAGGAATGAATGGAACGCGGCCTCGTGCGAAGGGTTTCCGTTGCTCTCGGGGGTGGCGAGCCACCTCTTTGCCCACGCACGCCGCTATTCTACGCTCAATAACTTAAGCTTGTAAATAACGATAAATTCCTTCACTCAGGTTTTCGTCATTAACAACATTATAAGCTCATTATTGGGGTAATAACGTAGAAAATGTCGACACATCACGCTTTGCTTTGGCCCCACGTTGTTTCAAAGTCCTTTATTTCCTCAGATGTGGCACTCTTCCAACAAAGGGTTCGCCATCCCTGGATCTTACTTTGCATGTAAACCCTTCTACCTATACTGTGAGTTACTTTGAGCTTCGTTCTGTATAAGTACAATATTTAGCATTTTAATACTTCATAGAATTAGTTGACCACAATTCATCGCTGCCTAATGATGTAAAATGAATATTAATTCAGAAGATAATTCACCGCTAATAATTAGCCGCAGTTATCATCGTTCATCGTTATATTTCATTCATAATGTAGTATAATAATCATTCCTCTTGGTTTCTCAGTGAGCATTTTCGCGAATACGAGTGCGCTAACAACATTCCTAATGAAAATTTTAAAAGGAAAAGCAGAGAAGGTTATGGGAAAAACAAATTACCGAAACAAAGTCCATTAAGTTTCCATCATTACTCAGATATTATGAGTATGTAGTCGTAACACCAAAAAAGGCTGTGAATTTAAAAATAATCTTATCTATGAGACGAAGTATACTGAGGAATGATAAAATTAACTTTGAAATATACTACCAATAAATTCATTAACTGTGGTAATTTAAGCATTTATGTTTAACTAATTGTAACACGTTACTGAGTAAAGCTCCTGTTAGATTAAGACCAACACGTACGGAAATTCACCATTAATATATTACATTATTTCATAGAAACTGAGCAGGTTCTAGCTAGGATAGGTTACTACTAGCTTCGCCTCAAGTGTTACCCTAATTACAAAGTTAAAGAGGTCTATTTTTAACGCGTTATAAAAACTATATAACTGTTACTTCGATTAGTATTATTGTTAGAATAGTCACTCGCAAAATTATCATTGAATAGTTTCAACAACTAAATACCTTGTGACATGAGTGTAGAAAAGCAATTTTTTTCCAAGTATACATTTTAATGGGTTTCGTAGAATGTTTCGCTTGGGCCGATTGAGTTGTTACGGGTACCATTAACATTGAAATGGTTGGCGTATGGCCTTGCAAGAGACAATAAGAAAACCCACATCTCAGCGTACAAATATTTCCCTAGCAACTTCGTCTGGGTTCGCCCATGGGATAGGCCTGCGAACTTAAACGTTTCATGGTCATTGCCAGTAACGTATTACTCAATTCTTACCTGAACTTTCGCCTTCCCATGGTTAAATATAGCTTTCCTTAAAACTGGAATTTTAACCCGAACATATTCTTACCGAAAATTTCCGTCGAGGACGTTTCTTTCGGTTTGTTTTCCCTCCTTTGTCTAATAGACGGATGTTGCAGCAGAGAAAGACGAAAAGCTTCGCGATAAATTTTATGTTTACGTAATAGAAGACCTCTCTGTTTTGTGTTCTTTGAGCTTATGCCGAACGTAAATTAGTTGGTATTCGAGGCGGAGGACCCTCTCCTACGCTTTCAAAAGAATCTCAAAGTATTCTGCTTTTCCGTCTTCTATCCCGTATTCGATTTGTTTTGATTTACTGGGAAGAATTCATCAACAATCATGCAAGTCATTTATATGTAAGTTCAAGAAATATAATATTTGGCCAGAATAAACGATTTAGTGTCTATATGGCATACTATACTTATATATAATAATCATCAATGTGTATACTTGTATCCGATATCAGTAGCTCTCCGCAAGGAAAGCATTGAAACAATTGAAAAATGTTATTTCACGAACTACACGATGAAATGGAAATTTAGAATCTTTTTAGAGGGTCAATAAGCTATTAAGTATCGATATTTTTTGTTAAAATAACCACTTGACTCTGAATCTCTCCAAAACTTCCTCGTAAGAAAGGCTCGTAAGTTATTTTTTGCCGTTTTCAGGCTTCATTTAATTTACAAAATTAAACAAGAAATCCGAAGAGTACCAAAATACGGGAATTTGATTTTAGAATTTTATTTTGGTTACAAAATGATAATAATCGTCTTTAATTGGGCGAGATTGAAACACTTCTTCCATCTTACGTATGTAGTATCGTTTTGAATTTTAAATTGTGAGAATTTGGGCAAAAGGGACTAAACATTTGCGTTTTAGCGTGGTTTCAAACACTAGCGACTAAGGCTATCAGTGAACTCGATTCTCTTAAGAATATATTACTATATATAAAGCTGCAAATCCGACTCATTCATACAAAATCCTGGGCATTTCTAACCGAGCTAGAAGGCTGAAATTTTCAAGAGTGATTCATAACTGTCAGTCGAGTTGGGAAAAAATCGAAAATTCCCAGATTTTGACCTAGGTTTGAGCCCAGAGACGATTATATTTTTCAATGTATTTAAACGGGAATAACGAAAAATGGCCATGCAGAGCAAATTTCTTTCGTTCATTAAAATATGAAAAATTAATCGTAAAGCAGTTGGACTTGGTTTATATTACGTCTAAAAGATTAAAGTTTTCTATTCTTGCGACCGATTTTAACATTCCGACACGAAATTTGCAAAATTTTAGTTTGAACGCCAATTTATTGCGTTATTTTTCTCCTCGTTTTGAAAATTAAATCTATGGCAACAACCATAGTTTGAATCGAAAACAAGTTTGTTTACGAACCTATTTTCATACGCCATGATAAAGGTTTGATGCATTTTTAATTATTTTAAATCTTTCTTTCGATACATGTTATTACTGAACGCTGAAAAATGTAAATTTCGTCAAAATAGACAGTGGATATCTGCACGGTCAATGAATCAATCGTGAATGCATGCTGTGATAACATAAGTTTATGTAGAGAATACGAGACCATTAACAACGAAGATAATTGTAAAAGTCATGTAAGTAGTGAGATTATTCTAGAATGAAGTACATAGATACGAATATAAATTAATAAATAGGGATATTAATGTAAATTAAAAGGTTTAACGACAATCTTTAGAAATAACATAACTGTAAGCATTACGAATCATTAGTTTCGCGAACACTATAATTTATTAATATATTATATTTCATAGCTCACTTAACCAAATACATTTATCATATACTGAACTCTCATCTAAATGAACAACAAATATCTAATCAGGGAATACATGGTATTATTGAACTATGTTAGGATATCGTTGGTTTACGCATATGGTGGATTGCTTTTCGTGTGTGTGAGTTTCTGTTCTTTTAATTTTATGCCTATTATGTTTATTCTTTTCTATTTTCATTACATATAATTATTCTGTCATCCTTTCCAAAGAAAATTTAAAATTAAGTCTTTTTCTACGTTTCTTTAATTAATACGTAGTACACAATTAGTTCGTAATATATTACGTAATTCAACATTCATCAAAATAAAAAAACAGAAATCTACTCATAAAATACACTGATTTCCTTCAACGACCTTCTGATTTCGTTGTTCTACGCTGGATAATTCTTGGTTAGTAAAAACAATTTTTGCATGTATTATTGTATGAATATTATTTTCCCATCTTCTTCAAACGGACTTTAGAATAAAGTTCTTTTTCTACGTTCTTTAAAACTATTTACATAATTACGTTGCCTATTGTCTATTTGTTTATTTAATTAGAAACGGAGCTCATTGTCGTAGTAGACACTATTTAATGAATATAGGATTATTTTGCAGTATGTCTTACACTGAACCGAATACTACACAGGTAATCGTCTATTTATTTTCCGCATTTTTATCTTATGCAGATTTTTATTCTGACTTTACTTTGTATGGCGTATTTCTTTAATGTAATTTTACGAATGCGTATTCATTAAAGACTCCCGTATCACATAAACGCGAAAGGCTTTAGAAATAATTATTTTACTATCATATTATTTGACGAATCTCGATCTCACTTATTTGAAAATTATGCATACAATAGACAGTGGTATAATTAACAAAAATTTTCTTTCCATATATGTTATGACTGAAGGTTGAAAAATGTAACTTTCATCAAAACGAACAGCGAATATCTTCACGGTCAATGAATTATTCGGGAATACATACTGTGATAACATAAGTTTATGTAGAGGATAGGAGACCATTTATAAACGAAGATAATCGGAAAAGTCATGTAAGTAGTGAGATTATTCGAGGATTAAATTGAAAAGTCTACACTGAATCTATATAAGGGGGATAAGAAAGCAATTTCGATGAAATATACTCATTAATTACTGATGAAGTACGTATTATACCGGACCAAGTCTACCTATGCCTGAGTAAAAGTAAGTACAACTGAAATTTACATCATCCTAAAATATTACTATCAGAATATTAATGTAAACTAATAGTTTTAACGATATTATTTAGAAATAATATAAATGCAAACAATACGAATCATTAGCATCAAAATCGCTATAGTTTAGTATAGTAGTATATCAATTTATTCTCACTTAACCCAATGCATTTATCGTATACTAAATTATGTCTAAAAATTTCCTTTGCAATGGCCGTTTCCGATTCCTACTTTATGGCGTTATAATTAATAACAATATTCATAACTTCTCTGATGAAAGCAGGAAGATCCCAATTACCACCATTTCAATAAATAATACTATTAACAAAGACACTCAACCATTCTATAGCCAGAAAAATATTGCTAGCCGGAATTCGTACCTTGGTGTTGTAGTCCTAGCACAGTGACCACTTTCTCACCGGACCCGGTGTGTTTGGTATTTTGCCCTTAGTTTCTCTTAAGATCGACAGATAAGCTCCTGCGTCCTGTCTCGCGTGCTACCTCATAGTATGGCTTCTTTAGATGATGTTCCTTTTAGGAGGGGAAGCTTTAAGTAACGTATGCCTCACTTTCATACTACATACATTGTGATACATTGTAACCGAAAAGCTCATACGGGCAGCCAAACTCATTGCTGCCCGCCTTTCTTGAAGGACCATATTATAATTGAATATCAAGAAAGTGTAACTTTCATTTGAATGAACAACAAATATCTACACAGGAAATAAAATTATATCCTTGAACGATGTTAGGATCATACGTATATGTTGGATTGCCTTTCGTGTGTGAAAATTGTGCTTTTTATTGTATGCCTATTATGTATCGTCTTTTCTATTTTAATAACATATATTTATTCTGTCATCTTATCCATACAGAATTTAAAATTAAGTTAAATTTTCGTTTTTTTTTAATTAATGCGTAGTACCTTACGTAATGATATGGGATACTGCTTGGGAAACGATAAATGTCCATGAAGAACCAAATGTTTTCATTCACATAAGCATGAAAAATGTACGTACAGTGGAGAGTATTTAACTAAATTATACCTCAAAGAGGAATTTTTATTTTTCCTGCACCCAATTTCGCCATGTCGGCAACATCTTAAATTAAATACAAATTAATATTGTTTTTATTTGCACCCTTCCCAAGATCAAAACTTTGGCTGCGACCATTATTTACGTGGAATACTAATTTGTTTGCAGTTCAAGTAACATACGCCGTGATGAAAGTATGAAGTTTTTGAAATATTTTTCAATATTATTTTGTTTGTAATATTAATATACATCAAGAACATTTAACTTTCATCAAAATAAACAACAAAAACCTACTCATAAAATACGCTGATTTCCTTGAACGACCTTTGGATTACGTTTTTCTACGTATTAGCTGGATGATTCTTCGTAAGTAAAACAATTTCTGCGAATCAATTTCATTATGTCTTGCACTGAACCGAATACTTCACAGGTAATCGTCTATTTATTTTCCGCATTTTTATCTTATGCAGATTTTTATTCTAACTTTGCTTAGATTGGCGTATTTTCTTAAATTAATTTTACGAATGCACATTCATTAGGAATCAACTCCAAATCTCCCGTATCAAATAAGCGTAGAAGGCCTTTGAAATCCAAAGGGGGACGTCCTAAAACCTTGAACGACCTTCGGATTATGTTGTTCTACGTGTTCGCTGGATAATTTTTGTAAGTAAAAACAAGTTCTGCGTTTATCATCGTATGCAAAATATTTTCCCAACATCTCCATACGGGCTTTAAATTCAACTTCTTTTTCTACATTCTTCAAAATTATTCAACTAAGTTGCCTAATTTCTATTTGTTTATTTAATTAGAAACGGAGCTCATTGTGCCGCTTTAGACGCCATTTAATGTACATAGGATTCAATTGAAGTATGCCTTGCACTGAACCGAGTACTACAGGTAACGAATCATCTATCGATTTCTCGCCTTTTATCTTACGAAGATTTTTATTATTACTTAAATTTGTTTGGCGCATTTCTTTAATTTAATTTTACGTATGCGTATTCTTTAAGGTCTCAACTGCAAAACTCCCGTCTCAATTAAACGTGAAAGGCTTTCGAAATAATTATTATATTATTAGATGAAACTCGATCTCATATTTGAAAATTAGGTGTACGATAGATAGTAGTATAATTAAAAAGACACATATCCCTTCATAATTTTCTTTGCTTGCAGTTTGCAAGCACCCATTTACTAGTTACTATATATAAAGCTGCAAATCCGACTCATTCATACAAATTCCTGGGCATTTCTAATCGAGCTGGAAGGCTGAAAGTTTCAAGAGAGATTTATAATTGACAGTTGAGTTGGGAAAAAATCGAAAATCAACAGATTTTGTCCTAGGTTAGAGCCCAGAGACGATTATATTTTTCAATGTAATTAAACGGGGAAAACGAAAAATGGCCATGCAGAGAAAATTTCTTTCGTTAATTAAAATATGAAAAAGTAATCGTAAAGCAGTAGGACTTGGTCTGTATTATGTCTGAAAGATTAAAGTTTACTTTTCTTGCGACCGATTTTAACATTCCTGCACGAAATTTGCAAAATTTTAGTTTGAACGCCAATTTTTTACGTTTTTTTCTCCTCATTTTGAAAATTAAATCTATGGCAACAACCATTGTTTGAATCGAAAACAAGTTTGTTTACGATCCTATTTTCATACGCCATGATAAAGGTTTGATGCATTTTAAATTATTTTAAATGTTTCTTTCGATATATGTTATAAATGAATGCTGAAAAATGTAAATTTCATCAAAATTGACAGTGGATATCTGCACGGTCATTGAATCAATCGTGAATGCATGATGTGATAACATAAGTTTATGTAGAGAATACGAGACCATTAACAACGAAGATAATCGTAAAAGTCATGTAAGTAGTGAGATTATTCTAGAATGAAGTACATAGATACGAATATAAATTAATAAATAGGGATATTAATGTAAATTAAAAGGTTTAACGACAATCTTTAGAAATAACATAACTGTAAGCATTACGAATCATTAGTTTCGCGAACACTATAATTTATTAATATATTATAATTCATAGCTCACTTAACCAAATACATTTATCATATACTGAACTCTCATCTAAATGACTAACAAATATCTAATCAGGAAATACATGGTATTATTGAACTATGTTAGGATATCGTTGGTTTACGCATATGGTGGATTGCTTTTCGTGTGTGTGAGTTTCTGTTCTTTTAATTTTATGCCTATTATGTTTATTCTTTTCTATTTTAATTACATATAATTATTCTGTCATCCTTTCCAAAGAGAATTTAAAATTAAGTTCTTTTTCTACGTTTCTTTAATTAATACGTAGTACACAATTAGTTCGTAATATATTACGTAATTCAACATTCATCAAAATAAAAAAAAACAGAAATCTACTCATAAAATACACTGATTTCCTTCATCGACCTTCTGATTTCGTTGTTCTACGCTGGATAATTCTTGGTTAGTAAAAACAATTTTTGCATGTATCATTGTATGAATATTATTTTCCCATCTTCTCCAAACGGACTTCAGAATAAAGTTCTTTTTCTACGTACTTTAAAACTATTTACATAATTACGTTGCCTATTGTCTATTTGTTTATTTAATTAGAAATGGAGCTCATTGTCGTAGTAGACACCATTTAATGAATATAGGATTATTATGCAGAATGTCTTGCACTTAACCACATACTACACAGGTAATCGTCTATTTATTCCGCATTTTTATCTTATGCAGATTTTTATTCTGACTTTACTTTGTTTGGCGTATTTCTTTAATATAATTTTACGAATGCGTATTCATTACAGACTCCCGTATCTCATAAACGCGAAAGGCTTTAGAAATGATTATTTTACTATCATATTATTTGGCGAATCTCGATCTCACTTATTTGAAAATTATGCATACAATAGACAGTGGTATAATTAAAAAAAAATTTCTTTCCATATATGTTATGACTGAAGGTTGAAAAATGTAACTTTCATCAAAATGGACAGCGAATATCTGCACGGTCAATGAATTATTCGGGAATACATACTGTGATAACATAAGTTTATGTAGAGAATACGAGACCATTTATAAACGAAGATATTCGGAAAAGTCATGTAAGTAGTCAGATTATTCGAGGATTAAATTGAAAAGTCTACACTGAATCTATATAAGGGGGATAAGAAAGCAATTTCGATGAAAAATACTCATTAATTACTGATGAAGAACGTATTATACCGGATCAAGCCTACCTATGCCTGAGTAAAAGTGAGTACAACTGAAATTTACATCATCCTAAAAAATATTACTATCAGAATATTAATGTAAATTAATAGTTTTAACGATATTATTTAAAAATAATATAAATGCAAACAATACGAATCATTAGCATCAAAATCGCTATAATTTAGTATAGTAGTATTTCACTTCATTCTCACTTAACCCAATGCATTTATCGTATATTAAATTATGCCTAAAAACTTCCTTTGCAATGGCCATTTCCGATTCCTACTTTATGGCGTTATAATTAATAACAATATTCATAACTTCTCTGATGAAAGCAGGAAGATCCCAATTACCAACATTTCAATAACTAATACTATTAACAAAGACACTCAACCATTCTATAGCCAGAAAAATCTTGATAGCCGGAATTCGTACCTGGGTGTTGGAATCCTAGCACAGTGACCACTTTCTCACCGCACCCGGTGTGTTTGGTATTTTGCCCTTAGTTTCTCTTAAGATCGACAGATAAGCTCCTGCGTCCTGTCTCGCGTGCCACCTCATAGTGTGGCTTCTTTAGATGATGTTCCTTTTAGGAGGGGAAGCTTTAAGTAACGTATGCCTCAATTTCATACTACATACATTGTGATACATTGTAACCGAAACTTCATACGGGCAGCCAAACCCGTTGCTGCCCGCCTTTCTTGATGGACCATATTATAATTGAATATCAAGAAAGTGTAACTTTCATTTAAATGAACAACAAATATCTACACAGGAAATAAAATTATATCCTTGAACGATGTTAGGATTATACGTATATGTTGGATTGCCTTTCGTGTGTGAAAATTGTGCTTATTATTGTATGCCTATTATGTATCGTCTTTTCTATTTTAATAACATATATTTATTCTGTCATCTTATCCATACAGAATTTAAAATTAAGTTAAATTTTCGTTTTTTTAATTAATACGTAGTACCTTACGTAATGATATGGGATACTGCTGGGGAAACGATAAATGTCCATGAAGTACCAAATGTTTTCATTCACATAAGCATGAAAAATGTACGTACAGTGGAGAGTATTTAACTAAATTATACCTCAAAGAGGAATTTTTATTTTTCCTGCATCCAATTTCACCATGTCGGCAACATCTTAAATTAAATACAAATTAATACTGTTTTTATTGGCACCCTTCCCAAGATAAAAACTTTGGCTACGACCATTATTTACGTGGAATACAAATTTGTTTGCAGTTCAAATAACATACGCCGTGATGAAAGTATGAAGTTTTTGAAATTTTTTTCAATATTCTTTTGTTTGTAATATTAATATACATCAAGAACATTTAACTTTCATCAAAATAAACAACAAAAACCTACTCATAAAATACGCTGATTTCCTTGAACGAACTTTGGATTACGTTTTTCTACGTATCAGCTTGATGATTCTTCGTAAGTAAAACAATTTCTGCGATTAAAAATGTATGCTTACTATGTTTACTCTTTTCTATTGTATTCACCTCAAATTATTTTTTCATATTCTGCAAATGGGCTTTAGAATTAAGTTCTTTTTCTACGCTTTTCAAAATTATTTACATAGATACGTTACCTGTAGGATATTTGTTTGTTTATATAATTAGAAACGGAGCTCATTGTCGTGGTAGACGCCATTTAATGAACATAGGATTCAATTTCATTATGTCTGGCACTGAACCGAATACTTCACAGGTAATCGTCTATTTATTTTCCGCATTTTTATCTTATGCAGATTTTTATTCTAACTTTGCTTTGATTGGCGTATTTTCTTAAATTAATTTTACAAATGCACATTCATTAGGAATCAACTCCAAATTTTCCGTATCAAATAAGCGTAGAAGGCCTTTGAAATCCAAAGGGGGACGTCCTAAAACCTTGAACGACCTTCGGATTATGTAGTTCTACGTGTTCGCTGGATAATTTTTGTAAGTAAAAACAATTTCTGCGTTTATCATCGTATGCAAAATATTTTCCCAACATCTCCATACGGGCTTTAAATTCAACTTTTTTTTCTACATTCTTCAAAATTATTCAACTACGTTGCCTAATTTCTATTTGTTTATTTAATTAGAAACGGAGCTCATTGTCCCGCTTTAGACGCTATTTAATGTGCATAGGATTCAATTGAAGTATGCCTTGCACTGAACCGAGTACTACAGGTGACGAATCATCTATCGATTTCTCGCCTTTTTATCTTACGAAGACTTTTATTATTACTTAAATTTGTTTGGCGCATTTCTTTAATTTAATTTTACGTATGCGTATTCTTTAAGGTCTCAACTGCAAAACTCCCGTCTCAATTAAACGTGAAAGGCTTTCGAAATAATTATTATATTATTAGATGAAACTCGATCTCATTTTTGAAAATTAGGTATACGATAGACAGTAGTATAATTAAAAAGACACACATCCCTTCATAATTTTCTTTGCTTGCAGTTTGCAAGTACCCATTTACTAGTATTAATATAAATCGTGAGAGATCTGGTTAAATAATTTGTAAAACTTAAGATTACAGTAACACGTATTGAACAACCTTTCCCCGTGACAACAAGTACGATTGTTGTATGCAAGCTCTTATATTTCCCCGTAAGAAAATGAGAGAAATTCAGGCCCGAATAGAATGAATGGTAAGAAGATGGTCGTCACGTTTAAGGAAAGGCAATTCTTTATGATTTAACCATAATCAATTATGGGAAAAAACGCAGGGACGAACTTTAAGACCAAGAAGAAGCGTTTCTTAATTAATAAGATATTTAATATGAGCCCTGTATTACATTGACGCTATATTAGTGAGGATACAGCAAGATATTTAACTATGCAGAGATGGAATACTTTTCTGGTTTTCACTAAAAATTATGTCTACAAACGATAGATAAGGACTGCTTTCGTTGTTGTATAGTGATCAGTAAAATTCCATTAAATTATTTCTAAGTTAGCCTTATTCTGCTCGAACTAACTTTATTTCTATTTTTACTATTTCTCCTATTAGATTTAATTAAACTGATTTGCTATAAAATTTAATATATTTAAGAGGTCGTGTATTATATCATTATAGTCTTAAAATTCAATTCAAACCCATCATAATTGATAGGAGAAATTTTCCAAAAGCCCTTTTGTTACTCATGTCTATCGTATATTCTCTAGTACACACGGAGAATGTCGGTCCATTTATATCTAAGGGGGACAAATTATAGTCTTTTCGTTTTACCAATCATGTAGATCATTTATCCATTACAAATAAAATCCTACAAACGAATAATATCTCATTATATCCATATATAAGGAAAATTAATAAAGGAAATATTTAATTTAAACACGCAAGCCATTCACGCATTATGGCTTAGAAGGAACAGATGTATACATTCATTTATTAAAAAAGATGAAATAGCTTCCGTATTCATTTACCGGGAGCTCCCAGAAAAAAATATCGCTTCAAACTGTCCGATGGCTGTTTCGTGTTTCAAACTACGCGCCTTTTCCTCTTACCTTTTCCCCCAAAGAACCGGCCGCCTTCGATGAAAGAACCCACAATTTTGCTCGACTTTAACCGTTCGACAGGCTGGCGCAGTGGTCGAGGCACCTAGGTGCGACGCTGACTGTCTCGGGTTCAAATCCGGTCGGGAGATACCTCCGGGATTAGAGGGCCGCCAAACCCACCGGAGGTTTTTCACCAACCTAATTTCGATTTTTCGTCTGAACTGGATTTGAGCCCGTACATTTAGCGTCGCGGGAGCCTCAGACCCGCGTCAGCCCTCGAACCCGCTTGGCGGGCGGTCCAATCATTTAATTCTATCATTTTTCTCGAATTATTTTTTTGGCTCAAAACATTTTAATTTCGGATAAATTAACTTTACCGCTTTCAAAAAATTGCACTGCTGGGCACTAGCTAAGAAAAAAAATTAAAATCCAGACAACCCACTCACAATTGCATTTAATTGTGAGCGGATTGTATGTATTTTAAAATTATTTTCACAGCTTTTACCCAACAGTGCGATTTTCTGAAAGGGAAAAGGAATTGCTGAAATTACAAAACAAAATTATTAAACTCGCGAAAAAGATTAGATATTACTCTCTGCAAATGCTAGTTTTTAATTAAGAAATAAATATACGAACGAAAAATATAAATATACTTACGAAAAAAATACACTAAGGAAAAGACAAATATGCTGACGAAAAAAAAATAAAATACTGAAAAAAATATAATCTAAATTAAATAGGAAAAAAATAAAAGAATGAAAAAAAGAAAAATATTAAATCCGCGAAAATGGTGAGGAAATGGTAAAATGTTAGAACGGCCTATACAACAGGGAGAACGCATAAAATCGGCTACTTCCTCTAATAAAGTACTTTCTCTGAATTTATTAAGTAAATTAAGTCTTTTTTCACACCCTTTACCTACTACAGATTCCCATCTTAAACGGCTCTAATTTAAAACTGTCGGCGGGGTAATGGCTATTTTTCAATTTTCCATTTTCTCGCAATGATTAAGACCGCAACGGATTAAAGTCGGAATACGCATTACTTTTACTTAAGAAAATTTGACTATCGATGTTCGTATCCTAGCGAGTTAGAAAAAGGATTTTTCGCAAAAAATGTGATTGCAAAACCTAAGTGGTAGAATAGGACGTCGACGGCGAGAGTAAATACAACCGAATATCAATTTCTCGAAAAAATAATGCAAAATGAAATACCTTTAACAGAAAGTGCCTTTCCTCTGAAGTAGCACAGGTAAGACAGAAGTACATCCTTCCAGTAACTGCCGTATGTGATGAGTCCAAGATCCCTCTTGATCCCAAGTCTTCTCCGAAGATTCCGTTTTGCCCTCAACTCGAATCAGCAGATAACCTTTGGAAAAGGAAATGGAATGGTAAGTAAAAATATGCTATACCATATGTTGATGCTGAAGAGGAAAGGACTCTAAATGCTAAAGTGGAGATAATTCACACTAATTAAAAATCATAACTTACGAATAACATTTTTCATGATAATTGCGTCACATGCATAGTAGTGTCTAATGACACTTGTAGAAGTAAAATGCAGCTGGAAAGTTACTGAAGCTAAACGTTGCAATAATCATGAGAATGGATGCTGTCTAATTAGGGATGTGACATTTTTCGAGATTACAAGAGGAAAAAATATATTGCTGTGAATCTGAAAGAGTCAGTACAAAAAGGAAAATATTAAATTCATAAAGTGAAAGACGTTCGGAAACTAAGGAATTGCCAGGAGAAAACTATGGCTGGTCTGCTCTGAGAAATTAAGATGATTTTCTCTACAAGACAGAAAGAACTGATTCGTAGTTTTACTAGGAATACCCAATGAGTTATGAAAAGAAGATGGCAGTACAAAAAAACTCAATTATTATATTTGGTTTTCTCTCCAAATTACGTCTAGGAAGACTGCTCCAGGGTTCTGTGAATAATGCAGCATGTCCCAGCATTCATCTATGTATATAGTTCTGTACATCGTATATTTCTTGCATTCATAATAATTCCAGGCTAAAGATTTTGGGCAATCAAGTCTTTCATGAAACAGTCGGTGCTCAAGTAAAGAAAGGAACTCCCCGTACTCAACCCAACTATTAACGAGGAGCGGAGCTAGGTTTTTGAAAAGCTGCTACAAGTAGCTATTCTGCCTGTAATCAAGATAAAATCGCGAAGATCTAATAACGTATTATGGATCTGTAAGAATACCTTTGGAAAGATGAAAAACTGGTGAAAACTGAAAAAAAAAAACAATTTCCAAAATAATTTTCCTCTGTATTTGTTTACTCCTGCAGTCGTACTGTTATTTGGTGATATTTCTTTTTAAGCGTCCCTAAATTAGAGGTAATTATCATTAAGTTAAGGTTCTGTTAAGTTCTTTGTATTCATAAAGTTGGTTACGTGGAATATTACATAAACGAATTCCTATAGTTTTAAGAACTACCATAGGTACTATCATGTAATGAACTTGGAGGCCTTTCGAGATTAGAGTAGTAATTATTATAAAAATTGAAGATTTATATCCTTCAATTTAGTTTTAAAGGATATTACGTCGCTAGATTTGCCGTAGTTCCGTAGTTGGTGTTGGCAGATCAGTTTCTAAGGCCCAGAGGATCGCAGTCGTGAAACTACTGAATTTATCATATCCATTATGAAAGCTTCAACATGGCTCTCGGAAAATTAGGATGAATAGAAGATCATCCAAAACTACACGTTCCCAAAAATCCATCATCTTGAACTCCTAAAGTACCATTTATTCCGCTAAACCCGAGGACAGAAGGCTCTCCAAAGTTAGGCAGAAGGTAGCACAAAAGAGCGATACGATAGCTTTCTTATGACAATACGCATCTGTTCAGCCCTAGGAAGCCTACAAAATTCTAAGTCACACAGTGAAATCCCTACTTTCTTCCTTCGGTATATTATGGGTTGGAGGACGAGTTGACCTGAAATAAATTGATGGGCACGAGAGGTTGACAACAAAGCAGAAATTTCGGGAGATTACAGCTGTAATTTCATTTAAATCTCTATAAAAACCTCTGATTCACAGCGTAAATGACATTTAATTGTAGTTATTTGTTAATACATGGGATAAAATAACTGCTTGAATATTAGTAAGGATGAACAACATCGATGCTTTTCGGAGAAATTCGTGAAATTTGTTGTATTATATGCTCGTAACATTTTAAATATTTAAATAAATCACTGAAATCGCTTTGAAATTATTGACTGATATTCGTATTTATATCTTATTACTCTCCCTCCAAATATTTCACGCCTAGAAAAGACTAAAATTTACACGACCGACACCATCGAAGAGCTTCGTATCAGCCATGCATTTCACCTGCGCAAACTTTCTTTTATTTCTAAAACTAATCTTAGACTTTCAACTTTGAATGCGAATTCATAGATATTCTATCCGTTAAACTGAATAAAAGTAATCGAAAATCGTACAATTTACAATTGATAAATCAGCCAAGCAGAGCAGGCTTGAATTTAGGGATCATTTTCCAAGTACCTCTTTCAACATTCAATTAAATTCATACCACCTCATTTTCAGTGAACTATGGCAATAGGCTTCCAGTTCTAAAAGATTTGCCAATTTCAGTTTTAGGGAATGTTTCAAATGAAGTAAACAAGTAAAGAGATATTTTTAAAGAAACTTTTATTTTCAGCGAATAGAGTTAAACATTTCATTAAAGAATTCCATGAAAACTGCCCATTAGGAATCGTTCATTCGGTCTCAAATATAGTTCGGTCTTCACAACGAAGCATGGGTATCTCTCGCTTGGCTGCCACAAAAAGAAGAACCCTTTGACTCGTTGCTGCATCTTTCTGTTTGCAGATTCACCGCGATCAGCGTCGGCCTGAGCTCCCACGCTTCTGTGACATGAGTCCGCTGTTTAATTTAATAAGGATATTTCGTTAATGCAAATAATGTCAAATTTTGAAATAACTTCGTTTGAAACATGTTACTTCCCATGTTTAAAGATTTGTAACATTACCATGCTAAGATATTACCAAAACCATCCGAAATCATAAAATGACTGCATCGTAAAAACTGTAATTAAACGTGAAAGTGAAACGTTTATGGCAGTACTTGAAGCATTTATCATAAAAATATAAGACAATATGTTTGATAAACATAAGGGTTAAAATTTTCGTTTCTGTTCTATATGTATCCTAAATACGTTTTCTGTAGATTATGTTCTAGTATATTCGAATCAAAGGAATTAACGTGGGAAATCTAGTCAATATCTTTATTCTTCACCAACTTCAGATCTGATCTCTAAAACTATTATGGAAAAATTTTATACCAGTATATACCAAGTCTATCAACTCGAGTAGACGATTATTCAAATATTCGAAGTTCACAGTAGTTACAGTTACATTAATTTGGCTGTTGAAAAAATCCCCCGAGCGATATTGCTGATACACAACCCTAGAGCAACGAATTATGCTATATGTATATCCCTGAGAATTTCGCTCAGAACAGACCATCATACTTTAAATTTCTATAGCAGCATAGACTTATTTAAGAATGAGAAAATGTATACAAATATTCGGATATCCAGCTCAAAAGTATACCCAGGAAATTTATTGCGGCTGGCAATATCACCTCTTTTGATATGCAGTTGCAAAAGAACTCTTTCCTGCTTATCAGACCTGACTCAACATCATCGCAATCTTATACCACCGTTACGTTGGCTTCTCGTAATTTTTCCGAAAACGTTTTGCAAAAAATATTCCTTCGCGATTTGACAATATTTATATTTACCTCTGCAGTGACCAGCGTCAACAGCAAACTTCTTACGCATAAGAAACTGTCCACACATCCCGTTTTTGTTTGATATTTTTCTTAATTATTATGCTGGAAAATGAGCAAAGTTCTCAAAAGCAACGCTTTCCTTTGGAATTGCCTCAAAGCTAACGAAATGAGCCTTCGTCGCCTTTATAGTTGCCCCAAGCAGCGGAGAGCTTCAAGAAGCACAGCTGTAATAGCCACACTAAAAAATGAAACCGCCAAAGCTTTCTCTGCTGGTTTATCACAGGCTTTCTTCGCCTATTTCTCGATGGTAAAAGACCCTAGAGTAGTCACTTCAATATTCAAACTATGTACGCTATAATGATTACGAATTAGGGAAAGTGAAGCGTAAAGAATTCGCAAATACGAAGATATTTAAACGATCTGAATTCAGAGAACTGAAGAAGATCCACTGTTTGAAAAACTCGCGAAATAGACCTTTTAATCACACATGTAAATATCTCCATTCACGAACACAAACATCATGAAGAACGGTTCATTCACGATCACGTTCGGATCATTTCAATCGGTCAAACTAGCAGCCATAAACACAGAGCTAACTTATCAAATATCTTACCCCTTCCAATGATCAAATCGTACCCAAATACCAAACTGAGAATAATAAAAGAACAATTCTTGCCTATTATTGCCGAATCGCTCCAAAACAGGTATCTGGAATCAAGAAGTTGGCGCCGCGCGGATCAGCACACCCTCCGACTTCCATGTGCCACTCGCGTTTACCCAGAATTCGCTATGGCATGGCGTTCGAGTAACAAAAGAATAGGCATACCCGAAGAATTTGTGCCTTGCAACCTGTTTTAAATTGGCGTATGTAAGAGGCAATTGCGCGAGCATATACTGTACGAGAATGTTGCAAAATTTGAACGAAAATATTGTATAATTGAGATGTTTCATTTAATAATGTTAGACTTTAACAGAGAAATAAATAGTCTTTCTACTCATGTAAGGTTTGACTGCTTTATTACTTTTTATAAAAAGGGTAATTAGTCTGCAGCCAGGGGATGCTTCAGAGAAAGCAGTAATGAAAATTTTAGTGAGTATTATTTTATTGTTTTTGTCTTTTGGTACACTATAGAGAAACATGTATCCTTAATTAACTTTTGTCACAGTCTTGTTCGTGGCTGTGATGACATGAAAGCTACTGTGGTATTAGTAAATAATTGCACTGATTAAAGTCTCTCCTTATGGACTGCGAAGAAAAATGTTACTCATTGAGTCATTGTGCTTCACTTGCGTGAAGTTCCGCTTCTACTATTCTAGTTTGGCGAGAAACAAACTACCTCACTCCCCATCTTGCCTCAGCCTTGTTCCCCCTACTAGATCTTGGAAGCTTATGTCAGAGAGGCGCTGGTATGTCATTCGGTTTGATGTTCAATCTCTAGTTACAGCTGTTCATTTGCGAGGCCGGCTTCAGACAGTGAACAAGTGAGGCTGCAGGCACAGGGAGCAGAGGGGATGGGTCAATGCCATGAGCGGCACATCTCTTTCTCACTTATATAAATTTCACAAAAAATCATCAATTTTCAGGGATGTATATGGGAATAAAGAAGGAATTTTCCTTGTCTTAAAAAGGCACAACATTTATTAGATTTTCCAAGCTTTATGTTTCCGAGCGAAGGGAAAAAGCGATGTTTCCAAGACATTTGGGGTAGATTTCCTGTTCTTATCATCAGCTTCATCCAACAAAATAGAATATTTTCCACGGCTACTTTTCATAAAAAAGTCAAATTTGATAGTTAAATTAGGAAAAATTTCATATTAAATAAGTAAAAATGATAAACCGACAAGTATCTGCTGCTGGTTTCAAATATCATAGAAGTGAACCTCTGATTGTCAAGGAGGATAGTCTGGTTAGAGGCGTCCAGTAATCTCTCGTCTCAGGGTGGCTGAAAGTCTTTGACCGGTCCTGCTCATTTACCGGGAGTATGAGTCGTCGACTAAATCTGCAAAAATGAGCGAAAGAGGAATTTGGCATGCTAACTACCGAAGGAAATGATACTCTATCAGTGGGTGGATATTTTTATTGTATTACGCATCTCTTAGACTGTTTTTAATGATAGTTGATGTTCTAGAGTAGTCAGAAAACAACTCTGAGGGAGTTTTCTTTAATATTAATTGGAAAAGTATTTTTTCTATGAAAGTCACTGCACTTCCAATGTAGCTAATTTAAAAAGCTATAATATATTATACAAATATGGTTAAATATAAAACAATGTCAAACAATATCTAGCTCCATGAAAGTATTTATTGATTTCCATTTCACAGCCTGATATTTAATTTTATTTACTTATTCGTGAGGACTGATTTGAGGAGAATTTCATTGGTAGTGACTCGAATGTCTTCATGAATGAAGGCTTGAGTTAATCCATGGAGTCGCTCCTCATAGGTGGTGCTACTTGTATAACTTCTGAGGAGTTTTAAATACGAAAAAGATATTCCTCATGCTCCCCCCTCTGAGTTAACACCCCTTCCCCAAGACTACGTCATAGGTTAATAAAATATGTGACTAGAGAGATATGACTACCCAGAAACGGACCTTGCGGTTGAATACGGGAATTTTTATTACCTCCATCAGGCATCACTCTGATTAGCAATGACAGGATAATACCATAGGTTCGGAAATATTATATCATTTAAGTATGAATTGTATCAGAGGATAACATCAATGATCCTCAACTTTGGATAGTTCATCCCAATCTACTTGCTATATTTTAATCTATAAGGAGTCTATGTAGACCGAATGAAAGACTCGAGGTAGATCCTGTCAAAACCCTCCCCTATGCCTACTCTCTCACAGCTTTCAGCTACGTGAGGATGCACACGTAGGGAAGTTACGACCGGACCTACAAGCGTGCCCTATGATGAGCGTCGCCTCTCCTCCACTATTCCCTCATTCTTATCAGGGGAAAGGAATCTTTGCTTTGATAGTTCTCTGAACTATACACACATGAGGAGAATTCAAAGATAAAGAAACAACGTCTACTATACTATTGTTATAGTTATGTAATGTTTTTGATGCTTTTAGATATATTCCCTCAAATGACAAAGACGTATTACTGCGTAGCGGAACAATTCCTCTTCTATCATCATTTAGCAGGCAATTATTTTGAAGTAAAGAAAATTAATTCGAGATATAAGCGGACGATTAAGTGTTTCCTATATATATATATATATATATATATTGCTTCAGGCGTTTTTATTCTTCATGAAGGAGAGGGATTCTGTAGATCATCATTATCATCGGATCATTATTACTACATGTTACAAGTAGGCGAAAGCTAGGTGGCAACCTTGTAATATTATTTTCAAACATAAAATATAGTCATATAATTTAACATTACACTTGTCATCTAGTACTCCTGGTACAGTTAATACATTATTAACTATTATAAAAAAGTATAAACTGAAAAATAAGCTCTATTTGCATGATTCAATGTACCAGAAAAGTATAGGCGTCCATATTTGGCCCTTATTCAATTCTCTAATCTCACTAACGTGTTATATCCAATTTTAGGATATTGTCCTTAAAAGTATTTATTATTACTTTAATTATGACAACATACTGCAGTTAGACTCATTTTCAAATAAGGGAACCTCAAACCTTAGGCTTTTAACTTAACAAATTCAACGTATAACTTTTCTTAAAACTGCATTATGAATTTTAGACTTAAATTTTATTACGTGGAAACTTACTAACTCGACACAAAATTAGACGGAAAGAATGAACATTAGAGAAAATTATTCCTGAAGGATATTTTCTGAAGCCGGGATGAAAAATACTCTCCAAGATATCCCGCATGAAATTCATTACTTATATACAAATTTACTTGATCATACCCATCAATCATTACATACGTATTCTTAAATACGATACCTACATCAACTCCTGTCAGAAAAGTCTTTGCACATTAATTTATTTTACAAAGAATAATATATACTACGTATTGAATAGTCCGTGTGACCACGCTTCGTAGATTATCAAATTTTAATTTAAGATTCAAACAGAGCTCAGCAATACAAGGCACCAAGATGTCCTTACGAAATGAATTCATTCTGTGTCTACTTTGATATTAAAAGACAGAACACCTAGGTATTATCTGTAAACTACCTAGGTATTATCATAGACCAACGTCTTAACTGGGGTGACCATATCAGACATCTAGGATCAAAGTTAAGCAAAGCTACCTATTTCATAGGTAACCTGGCTCTGGCTGTCGCAAACTTCTCAATCTTCCACTCCAGAATGACATATGGGATAGCTTAATGGGGAAACTCCTCACATTGGAAAAATATTTTCATATTTCAAAAAAGAGTAATGAGAATCATGGCTAAAGTTCCCAGTAGAGAATCATGCAAACCATTATTCCAGGAATGGGGAATATTGACTATAACTTCAGCATACATTCACGCCTGTGCAGCCTACATACATAATAATGTAGATAAATACATTAAACAAAAAGATCAACATGATCATCTTACAAGAGGAAGAGGCAATTTGAGGACTCCATCTCATAGACTAAGTTTAACTGGGAGAGGTTTTGAGGCGATGGCACTAAAAATATATAACGAACTCCCTTTTTCTATAAAAAATAATGTGAATGTAAAATTTTGTAAAGTTTTAAGGGAATTCATTACCATATATTATAAGGTAAATGGTTTCTTGAGTGAGAAAAATGTATGATTTGTATTTATACATATTAATGTACTTATACATATTAATATTTTTACTTTATATTGTAAATAATATGCCTATGTTACTGTAGATATTTTAATTATGTAATATTTTTGCTGATGATTTTGATACTTGACGTGTCATAAACCTATGTATGTCCTTGGACTAATAATGTTATTATTATTATTAATATTAATTTTCATCGGAAAAATCTCGGGTCGGACTTCAGCGATTTCGATGCGTTTGAAAGTAATGAAGGTTGATGATTTCTCTTTATTTCCGGATAGTGGTTATTTTTAAACTCTTCCTACGGAACCCAAGTTAGGAGGATTACAGAATAATTGGTAACCAAACCGCAAAGTATAGAGCATACGTTTCACAATGCACGTCGCAAGTCATTGGCTTAAATTCATCGCTGGAAGTTTCTCCAGAGGCATATTTCATCATTGACCACTCGCTTTCTGAAATCGCGGTGGAATTCATCTCTAAAATAACCCACTGCCCCAAGTACACAACGCATGGGTGAATGTCCGCCGATTGGTATTGATCCACAGTTTAACTTTGTTCTCTGAGGGCCTTATTAAACATGAGAATGAAACATTTGGGCCCCGTGGGATTGCGAGCTTTCCTTTGTGCGGCGCTGTGGAATAATAAAGGGCCCCAATACGCATACATTCAATTGTGCGTGAAAGTAAATAAGGACGCATTGCGAAAAAGAAACACTCGTTGTCACACTGGTCCATTATTTGATTTCGCATTCATCTGTGGGGAAGGACATTTCACAATATAAACTAGAGAGAAAACGTTATACCATTATGTGATTTTTCTCAGATTATTCCGTTGTATCTCGGGTAAAAAGCAATTCTATTGTGACATACTTATACTCCATACTTTCCTATTAATGTTTGTTTTTTTTCTTCGTTCTCTTTATTTCTTTTTTGTATCTCTTTGTCTCTTTTTTTAATTTTATGTATTATTTTATCACATGTAATGGGGTAATTTCGTTCCTGTTTGTGATAAATGAATATAAATATAAACTCTGATGCTATACAGCATCAGAGTTTTAGATTAATATTCAATCATATCGATCACAGACAGTCCCTTCAAGTTACATTGTAAATGAAGAACTATAGCAACATAATGGATTGACATAAACATGAAGGGTTGAAGGAGAAAATATGATTAAATACATATATATTGAGCATTTACCGGCCCTAACGAAGATCCTGGAATTATTAACCTCCGTTGATTGTGTTTCATTTTTAGGTGGATTTATTTTGTATACCTAAACACTATTATAAATTCAATAATTACGTTAAATACATAGGTGTTCAGCTATGACTGATGCTAAATAAAGATACCAGAATCATTGACCTCTGTTGATTGTAATGCACGTTTCCGTATTTTTATTAGGTCCTCTCAAACTTCATTATAAAATCAATTTTCTTGCTTAAGCCTGTGATCATAAAATCAAATTAAAGAACACTTGCAGATATTACATCCGAGTTTTAAAAACACCGCCTTAATCGCCATTATCGAGGCCTGTATCATGAATGAAAAATAACGAAAAATCTACATCTATGTACGGACCCTGAGAGCCGTCATTAGATGTGTGACGAGGATAGAAATATGAAAGATGCGTGGAACACATATCTGCTCTTTAACCTTATATATATATATATATATATATATATATATATATATCCATGACATTAACTGCCATTCATTTTTTAGTTGGAGTGTAAGTGACTAAAGGTGATACCAGAAGATGTTTACCCACGTTGGATAAATAAGCTGTTCAGATTAGATAATTATATTAGTATAGTGACGATCATCTGTTCCTATAAGTCTTAATTTTCTTCAACAAGATTTAAATAAATAAATCATAAGATTAATACAATGAAATATAAAAAAACTAGAAAATAATATTCAAAACTATAATAATGAACTCATAATATTCAGCATAATGCAACTCTCACCCAGTTTTTAAACAAAAATTCAGCGTCATCTTGTTTGAATAGATATTAAATTAATTGCTTAGTTAATTTAATTTCTGATGTGGCTGTGGTGATATTTTCTAACATGTTCGGTGACGAATTTTTCTTATCTACACAGCGATTATAATACATCCTTAAAACTTTATGAGCTAATAAGTGCAAAATTGTTGACTTATTAAATAGGGGAAAAGAACGCGCAATATGCACTCTTGATATAACACTAATAATTTTCTTCTGTGTGTTTCAAGATCACCCCTTGATCCCTCATCAAAACTTTTCGTATGTTCTTCTGTTAATAATGAAGGTAGTCCATTCAATTCTTTTACCGTTCCGTTAATGTGAGTTACTTACCTATATTTAGTTATTCGCCATACAATTTCTCCAGACGACACCCTCCGGGCGACAGTATTCCCATTGACCGACGAGGATGAGCTAACGGTATAAGATTTTGCTCACACCTGAGACAGTCTTACCTTGAGATGGAAGTTCTATTATTCTGATTGCGAGGGAGATGGTCGAGAACTCAAAGATAGCGTTGATCACTTGGGAAGAGCGGAAATCCTCAGCTCACGTTCTCATGATTCCTACGCCTTTACAGCCTTCTTTTCTTGATCAAAGAACGGAAGTGGAGGAGTCGAGATCGTTTCCTGCCAGACAAGAAGGCCAATATTCTTACAGACTTCCTTTGGTCATTTACTGTTAACGACGAGAAAATTGGCGGTCTCATTCAGATCATCAACTTTTGAATCAAAATACGATGCTATCCAAGCCTAAACTATATAACAAGTCATCTCATTCGGAATTTCTATTTGGAAATTACGTTGGTCGAGGATTTAGTGTTTTGAATCACCGTAGAGGCATATTAAAACGATGCAGAGCTTCTGAATCGGTGAAAATTGAGTATCGCCTTCATCAGATATGCAAATTGGGTCGTTTGAGCATGCTTTCCATTATTCACGGTGCTTGAGCTCCAGTAACAAACGTTATGACCCTCGAGAGTAATATATAATTCATTTTTGCTATCGCGATGAATTTTCTTGGGATTACGCATTCAGATAGCTCAGACTGGAATTCAGTATATTTTAAAAGGAGAATGTTTATTTAAATTAATCTCTAAATAAGACTTCTACCACGCTAATAGTAGTAAAAGCCCGTCTTGTAAGACATAAGATGTTGACAGTTTATACTAGCTGTCGATGATCGAAAATTTGGGTGGATAATCAGGAGAGATATGGAACTAAAACAAGTGAATACATTTAAGAACTGATTTTATTTATTTCGCTATCATTATCATACATTAAACACTACAGATAGGTAAAAATCAGGTGACAATGTTCTGCATAATACAAATGCCAAGGGCTCATTTGGTCAATAATTAAAATGATAAAAAAGAAAATAAAAATAACAACAGTCAAATCTAAACACACGAATACAAATCAATTGTTATATAATTTTACCACATTGTGATTTTTCCGACCATGGGATCACTTCCATAATTACTCATTCAATCACTTATTCCACATTATATCAATTATAGCTTTTATAACAGTTTATATAAAAGCACCTAGTCAATTATTTTTTCTCAAATGTCTTTTCGTGTTAAGGGTAGGGAGTGAATACTTCTTCAAATAATATCTACCAATTCAATATACTATACATCCAATTATTATATTTACGTAAGCTGCAATTATAGGGAAGCTAAGAGTCATCATTATCATCAATACATCATTATTCATCGTTACATATATATATCTTACAACACATCTACCAATTCAAATCACAACAAAAAAAGATTTGTGCAGACAAAACATGAATGCCCCACATAAAAGATAACTATGATAATAATATATTGTAATAATGTATTATAATTATAATAAAATATACTGTCTTAAATATATATTCCCCAATTTATAACTATCTGTTATTGAGGATATGTAAACATAGGCTACTGATGGAAGCTGTAATTTTTCTAATATCTAATTAATTCTTTGATAATGTAACGTAGAAAGTGAGCCGATATTTGTTCAGAGATTAAAAACTCTCGGCTTGGGCAATATCGGCAATTCGTTTATCGACGACTGAAGTTGAAAACTGAACTCTCTAACGCTGTCGACAGCGCGTGAATAATTCGAATGGAAATTCCAAGAAAGGCACAGAGAGAATCGTCAGAGATCAGTGGAATCAGGAGGCATTCGAACGAAAACTTCTCGATCGACCGAGGCGGGAGAAAGTCTGGGTCGAGAGTTCGGAATTTCGCAAAAAGCGTAATTAAGAAATTTCGCGGGACCGAATTAATCACTCGGAGAGAAATCTTCCTCCGCAGACGTCGCCGTCTAACGCTAACTGCAGCCAGACATAATGAGACAGTGGTGCTCCGTCTCGTGACAACTGAAGCGAGGCTCGAAGCCGGTGTCGGTAGTTGCAGCATGCAAGAGGCAACCAAAGCCTACTGCCTTGGGCTCCCCTTACTTGTACGGTTCAGTCTTCCGTGGCCGTCTGGCCGCACCCCGCACAACCAGATCTCGCCCACCGCTCCCCCTCCGTGAAACATTGCAACCTCCTTCGCTTTTTTCCTCTGGCGAAATGCCAAAGAATGCAGCGATGAGTATGAAGACCTACCACAATCCGAAGACGGGATCGCCGGACATTCTGATTCGTAGTCCAAAAAAGGATTAATGCCGATAAGAATACAGAGAGGATGTGACGCCGATCCGACGTAGAGGAAATGAATGGAATTGAATGGGTTTTCCTCCTCACCTTTTGCGTTTTTACCCCTTGCAGAGAGGATTGTATTATACTGATGCTGATATTTCTTCAGGGCTTGCAATTTTTAAAATTTTAATTCTTGTTAAATAAAACACTACCGATTCTTTGGGGTGCTATTTTCATGCGAATTCTAACGGGAAGGAGTGAAATGGAGTGCTATTATAAAAATCAGTTTATATTAATTAGGCCTATCATAGCAGCACATTTTGGATTTACAACTATATAAACACACGCCTAAGATACTTTCAACACAGTGGTTACAGCATGATACACTTATATGCATACAGATATACAATCGACTATTTCTTGCATTAAAAAATTCATCAACACTATAAAATATCTTACAAAGCAAGTATTTATTACACAGAATTACTGTAATATATTACACAAATATATTACAGAGTATTTTTTACACTTTTTTGGAAACGCGTACCCTTAATTTTCTTCAGCTCATTTGGCATCATGCCATACATTTTCAAAGACATAATTACAAAGTTCCTACCAGTAAAACCAAGTCTATGTAATAGGGTCCTCAATATAAATCTCCCTCTTTTGCTAAGATCATGAAAATCTGTTTGCTTTTTAAAATTATCTATGTTTAGATAATATAAATCCACTGCTTAGGAATAATGCTACTGGAGCAAGGGAAAGCTATCGAAGCACTTTTAACAATGATAATAATAATAAATCGTCTTTTATTTGGGCGAGATTGAGACTAAAAAGTCTCTTTTTCCATCTAACCCACAACCCAATATTGCAGAAAGGAAGATCAAGTTTTCATTCAGAGGTAATAATAGTATATTAAACTCTGATTCAATTTAACAATGTAACTGACAGTTGTTACAATTACAAGAAACGAATTTTTATGATTTTTAATGTATCATATCATCTACTCAATTCGGATTCTGAAATAGAATTCTTTGGCAAGGATGAGAATTTATGAATCTTCCCCTTTTATTTGATACCAACCTAGAATCCGCAGGACAGTTTCCTATAACTCAATTTGGCGAAAAGTTTGTCACGCAATGTGGTTACTACATCCGGAAAAAGAATTGGAAAATTTGAATGCCTTTTTGAGTGGATCGTGAGCTGTTTTGAGATTTCTGGTGCTAAGTTTTCTACCTTGCCGACAAACGTATTCAGGTATTGCAGAATGTGCTCAATCATATTAATACGGGAAAATTTGGGGATCTATGATCCGATTACATATGAATTGATTTTAACATTTAGTAATGCAATAGTGTAGTAGTAGTTTTTAGATTATAGACGTACTTTATGAGGTGGGTACACCCTATGCAGTTTAGGCCGGATATTATTGTCTTCAACCACCCTATCTAAGCATAGGTCCATGTGTAGGTATTTACGCACACACGCATTTAAAAGTCGCTCTATGCGCAAAATACTTGTAGCCTAAGATTTAGCATATACTAAGCATACGAGCTGTCTGATTTGGTGAGCAGTTACTTCAAAATGATATTGCTGTAGCAGCATAACCGAGTCCTATCTTAGTCTTGGATTAATAGCTACTACTATTTTTTTCAGCTACTATAATGAAAATTAATCCTCCTAGAAATTCCCTGAAAAGAAGATTGGGTTAACGTATTATTCGCTGAGCCGCATACAGAGATGTTTCCTTCTGGAGGAAATTTCATCCGTCCATGGGAAAGATTGTTAATTTATTGATGTAAAATTGGAAATCTTCGACAAAATTAAACATTGGCTCGCGTAGACTACATTTTCCTGACGGTATCAATCATTTCTGAAGAAAATAATACAGCCATAATAATTATACCCTATCTACTTCTACCCTATCTAGATTAATCATCCTACTGAAATTAAAATCGCAAGGAAGAATTATTCCGCATCACAGGTATTCCAACTTCATGGTAGATTTAATTCTTTAGTAACTTTTCTTCCATAACATTCATTATGTTATGACGCATTTATTATACCTACAAATATTACTTATACCTTTTATTATTCTCTTAAAATATTTTGCATTCTCTTATAACCATGAAGGGAAATGTAAAAGTCACTTTATGTCCACCCTAGCGTTGTTAATGATTTACAAAATTGATTTACATCCATCACTTGTAGTAGTCCTATTTAATAGATTATTATTCATTAGATACTGAAAATTGATAACGCCTTGCATTGAAATGATTTTGGTATTTAGATTTTATTGAAGGTTGAATAATATCTAACGGTTAAGAGCATGAATAACTTATTACGAAGGATAACTGACGTTAGAGCTTAAAGGAAGCTAAAAACGTAAGAAAGTCGACTTAGATCAAAACAAATCGAGCTTCAGAAGATCGTTTTCCAAGTATTTACCAGAAGCTATCGGAGTACTTCAAGTAATGGGGTAATGTATGCTATGATTTCCACATTCGCTCCAAACGAGGTGAGCTGAAAATTGAGTTAAATTGTGTTTCAATTTCGAAGGCCTCGCGGCGGAATTCCTCGGCGGCTTCGCACTCAAATGCCCCAAAGGAATTCGATCAAACGTGTTATAACGAGCGATTCAATTTTCCATTCTCATCGAAGGCATTTCAATAACACAAATTGAGCTGCGTAGTTTCCCTACGGTAGTCGCTGTTGGAAGCCACAGTAACGCCATCTACGGATTTGCGGCTATCAATTGTTTCCGACGCGGGAGTACGTTACCCCACTTGTGAGGCGAATTGCAGGGGTTTTAATGGTAATAATAATAAACGAATTTATTTCAGTGCGAGATTGTTTTGTCTTTTCTTACACCTAATGCTATGCCTTAAAAAAATTTCACGAAAGAGCTCTTAATTAGAAAAAGAAAAGGCAGAGACCGAGGAAAATATTTTGCGGGTTAATAAAATATCTAATTACGCACTTAGGAAAAACTCATAACCCCGCAAGAAAACCAAAAAGAACTGGCAGTACATCTAACTTCAATATCTACAGACATTTACCAAATATTTAAGGGAAGATTGAAAGGAAAAATATGAAAAATGGCTGAAAGAAGTAAACAGCCTAAAAAACAATCTAAATGCTCTTTTATACAAATATTATCGGCGGAAACAGATTTTGCCATTAAATTAGCAGAGATGAGCAGTAAAATAAAACAAAGAACAAGCAGTAATATAAAAACAATAACAGCAATGTTATATTTATCGTTGTTTTGCTTATGTTGTGTAGCTCGAGAGCAAAACATTTTTATAACTCAATAACTTGATTGCAATTTGTGTTCCTTTTTTTTCCCAAAAGAATTTTAAATCATGTATCATTCCATCGCAGTTCATTTCTTTATAGCATCGTTCATTTGTCTAAAGAAACATCCAATTATAATTTAATTAATAATGGTATCTCTCTTTTGTGTAGCGTTAATCCCATATTTATAGACAGACTTAATTGAAATTGGTGCCGATATTTCTTTTTTATATAATTTAACAAGCACTATGTATCATGCAAGTCAAAGTTGAGATAGGTTTCACTTTTTCAAAAATATTGATGTAATTAGAAATCTTAAAATATCAATACACATACTTATTAAAAATCATACCAGTGGTAATGTCGTTATCTCAATTGAAATAGGATAAATTAAGCAGAAGTAGGTTCGCCCAACTGATATTCCCACGTAATGTTCTCCGAAGGGTTGAAATGTTTTGGGACGGTTTCCCGCAGAATGCACCATAAACAATAGCCGACGCCTCCGCAGTATAGCGCACGTTGGAATAGTTTCTCCGCAGTTCGAAGCAATACGATATCGCCATTAATCCGACGCCTAAGTATGCACGACCGTCAGAAATGGCGAGGAAGCCGCTTTCGGGAGACACGTGATGGGATTTTCCAACGGACGGACACGTGTTCGAATATGGAATTAAATTCGATTACCCGAGTTAATCGCGAATAGAAAAATCGTTTCCTTATGCAATTTGTGACTGGTGGAGACGTTGGCAACTTGGGTAAACATGGACAATTGCAATCCTCACCTCCAACGCGATTTTCGGTACGAGAAAGGAAATGTAAACACCAAGAGGTAGGATCTACTTTTTATTACCAATGCGGTTCGCGGGTTAAGGAATTTTCCCAAAATTTTTATCAGCGGTTATCCATCTTATTTCAACCTCGCTGTCGACCAGGGAGGGTAGCACTTTTCAAGAGGATGACGATTTTCCCAAAAAAGGTGTATCTAAAACAATTTTCTCACGATCTTATCTTCAGTTAACCACCTTCCTGACTTAACCGTGTCAGTCACGGGCAGCCACTCCTTATCTAAATTGACTTATAAAATTTATAAACCTATAATTTTTAAACTTATAAAATTTTAAATAAAAATGAAACAAATTTTTGGCAATTGATTATTTTTCTTTATCAGAACAATATGAAAAGAATAAAGTAATAAAAACCTGACATTTTATGAGAGAAAAGAAATTAAAAACCGATCAGGCAGGTATTTAACTTTTAAAATGTAATTTTGTCTTGATAAATGTAGCAGATGTATAAAGTGATCGCGAAAAATCCCATCAGCTTTTAATTTAAGCTAAAATTCTACGCATTTGCTTGAGTAATTAGCCTTCAAGAGGTTGACGACCTCTTCCAACAAAGAGTTGTAGAAATTCCATAATGCGTCATCTTCAAACGCACTTTCATCGCCTTTATCTCCTAATCTAAAAGATAGCCAAAGTGCTCATTGTGCTGTACTAATGTGATTTTTATTCCATTCAAGTATTTTGGCCCAGTAAGAAAAATCAACGAACTACTACTCTCTTCCATTTGTCTAGTCTCTTCATTCCCTCTCCCAAGTTTTACTATGGAAGAGGGTATGTGGTTCAATCTTGTCTTCGAGATTAATTCTGTATAAACTGAGCTGAGCCGAAGCATGTCCGTAACGCTGGCTAATATATAAATTTCCGCTAATAACTGATATGATAGCAAGTGATTGATAATAATTGATATATATTTCCCCTAATAAAATTTAACAAACGCATCTGCGAGCGGTACTGCTCCCAGTGTTCACGAATACAGGTTTCACCCACAGACTCCGATAAAGTTGGGGCACATCCTAGATAAGGCCTAACACATCCATTATCGGCTCAGATCTTGCCGCTGTCATATTGTTGCAATCGATCTACAACGGTAATAAATAACCGAATGAATAACTTGGGATCACACTTAAAACGTTTCCTTTCTTAAAATGTATCTTACAATGAGACAAGGCTAAAAATAAGAGGTATCCATGCATTCGTGATTCAAGTCCAGACTGTTTTTTCTAAGCTAGAAATTCAGTTATTTTAATCCACCGACATTTCTTCAACTGATAATTTTCTCTTTAATATCTGCCACGATGTACGTGAAGAAAAAGGCAGGATGAAAATCCATTTTCTTGGAAAATATAGAAGACGACTTCTACTAAAATAGTTCTTTATACCTTCTCAAAAACAATTGAAACTAATTAATGCAATTGTTCGTTCAAAATCTCCGCATTGCCCTGGATTCTTAGGAAGAATTCTGCGAAACGTATGTATAACTGCTTTATAGCTGAACAAGTTAAGTCATGATGAAAATGAGAAGACCAAGAACTCAGTATTGAAGACTCAGGGGCTTCCACAAGAAGGGCGAGGAAGAAGATAATTAGTAAGTTAGATAAAGAATAGAAAACTTTGGATGGCTTCCTATGAACAAAAGAGAAGTCACTCCGAAGGATTTTTACATTTTTCCCTGCGAAATAGAAAATTGTTTCCTGTAAAAGAGAAGATTGAGGAAACTCGAGAGATCACATTTCTTGAAATTCCTCTAATGAACTACGAATACACAAAATAGATTATTAAACCCATCACAGTTAAGTTAGCAGTTAAAAAACAGTTAAGTTACTAATTAACAGTTAACCTAACCAATCTTATGTATTGCATTGTAAATGTATTAATTTATTTACAAATCAATTAGTTCACCTATCTCAGACTTACAATAAAAACGTGTTTGAGAAATTAATTAACTAAAATCAATGAAACTATTTTGAAGAATTGTATGAAAACCCAGTTAACCAACAGGCTCGTTTAATATATTACGATTGGAGAAAAATATTGAGTATTTCAAAGGGTTACTGTGAAAGGGTTAAAGAGGAGGATAATTTTTCCCTTATCCGGACCCTGTAGTAAATATGTGTACTGATATTGCTTCGTATAATTGGTAGTCTGGAAGTGATAATACCATGGCAGTCTTTAATGGTTGATAGGAGTATAAAGTTAAATTATTTGATTGTTCACAACTACAGTCATGCTCCCAGCAGTACTCACTAGTGTTCGTCCTGCTATACCCATCAAAGTTTTCCGTCCAATTCTTTTTTGCATGCATTCTTATTAAATCTAAGTTTAAATGTTTCCACTTTTGATTCGGGAGTTCTCCAGCAGTGCGACACAGCAGCATCCAAACCCTTCCTTAATTTTTCATTTTCAACCCAAACACCATAAACCACAAAATAGCGGCATACATATATCAGGCTCTTTTCCTAAGGTCGTCTCGCATAATTCTAATTATTTTTTGTTGTTACTGTTGCCATTATCTCGTGTACTCCTCCTAAGCTCTACAGCAGGGATACTCAACCTTTTGTTGGCGCCCGGGCACTAAAGGGCGCTTCCGAAAGCGAAGCGGGCACCTCATAACATTTCCGTCCATGGTGACATTCAGGCCATCCCTTGGCAATATTATCACTTTACCAGTTAAAGCCGTTTGAAAAAAAAAAACGTTCAATGGTAAATTAGATCCAAAATATTACAACGTATATAATTTCATCACAACCTCACATCTCATATGAGAAAGTCTTTATCTCCGAAGAAGATTTGATAACGGGGAATACATCTGTGCACCGCTGCGTTCGGAAAAGCAGCAGTTCTTGATTACGAGGAGTTTGATACATTGATAAGCCGAGCTGAATCTTCGCATTCGTATAATGAACTAAATATGACATAGATACGCGTCTTGTTAATCTGGACATAGGCGATAAGAAGGGTAAAATGTATAAGAAACCCAAGACCAGGACAACCGAGTTTCTGACCCTTTCCCCGCCAAACCTCCACTCTATCCCCGATAGCGCAATCCCAAGAAATAATATTGTTGCAAATAAAAAAACTTTTTACCTATGCTTGGCGGGCACTGTACGAAGTCGCTTCGGGCACCAGGTTGAGTACCCCTGCTCTACAGCATGTCATCTTTTCTATATTCTGTTTATATTATATTTATTTCATATTTACCATATAACAGTGGACATTTTTTCCTAGGCTCTTAGTTTAGGTTTTTTTAAACCCACAAAGTAGTTTTCTTCCGTATTCTGTTTTTCCAAGCTATTTTTTTTATTTATAAGGCAAAGGATTTGACGTAAGAAGAGACGTCATAGCCTCAATCTCGCCGTAAATAAAGTCTATTATCATTATATTCTTATTTATAGCGTGCAATTGTCTCCAATCTATATATAATATCTATTTATACGATAACAGGAGGGAATTTTATAGACTTCATGATCTCCATCAAAAATAGTAACTAAGTATTTAATGAAAGGAGTGAATGTTACAGACTTTAGAAGTATAAACAAAAATTTGGTATTTTCTTAACTGCAGATTTTACGGACCGCTCCATTTAAAACTGGTTTGGTTAGCGATTTATTTACGAGCAGCGTAATATTAACGAAAAAGTTGCGATGGTATATCAGCCGGCTTCCCAACAACCTCTTCCTATTCCGGTCATTTATGATTTCCCCTCGAATCTCTCGAATGCGGCGGATATCCCTGAGCACGGATAATCGAACGCTGACCATATTCGGGTCCCCGAGGGAATAACTCTGGGGTGACCCCTCCTGAACTTAAAAAAGGCCAACATCCGCCCCCGTGCATTTCTCGGATGAAACATTCAAGAAGCGTATTGTGCACAGGAAATGGGACCGAAAGAGAGAAACGGAATCCTTTCCAGTACTTGGGTTTCGCATGGCGAGGATTCCAACAAGCCGAAAAGGACAGACAGGGATTCGAATGCAGTTCTCACGAACGGGAAAGATCAGACTCCCACGGCATTCCGTGCCGTGCGACAACCCCCGGCGGGTGTCGCCACCCCACCAAAGGATATGAAATGGTGCTCGCCACTGCGGACCATCTCTCCCTTCACTCCGTAAACTGGTTCCTTGTCTCGATCCGGCTGTGCTCATCCCTTTAAGAAAAGGAAGTCTGCCCTTATCTACCCAGGTTGTGGGCTGCTTTACGGCGCGGAATTTTTAGACGCTCGTTCGTCAAATCGCACGTTCGCCCCGAATACGGAGATACTGCTCGATTGAAGATAAGGGACGCCGAAGTGAGATTTCGCGGAAATGCTCGCTGTTGGCGTAACAGTCTGGCGCCTCGAAAATTCCGAAGTGCCCGCACTCTGAGACGAGTGCTCTCGGACTTGGCTATGAAGTTGGAGGAGGAAGTTGCCGAGGTTTCTCTGCCTACCTTCTTGCTGTTATCACCTGCTTCATCCAAAATCTGTTCGGTATGACTCGAAGATAGTGCTTCTACATTTCACCACCTGGTAGTATTAAAATGTTTTCTCTCATTACAAATTAATTTGACAAAAAGACAAACTAGCGAAGTGAGTATTGTATTACTGCACCGATAGAACAGAATAAAGTAAACTTAAGTCAAGAAAAAACCTATTTACTAACTTAACAGTGGAACATGATTGCTAATAAAACAAGTAATTACTGGGGGAATCATTTTTAGATTTATATGTATAACCAGCGAACCGCCAGTGGCGTATGGGATAGATTAACACCAACACCCTTATTTAATCCACCCTGTTAGCATCTATATTAGTCTGTGGAAGGAATTACCAGAACTAACTGTCCGTTTTAGAATTTACTTGTAACATTTTTTCGATTTCTCACGGAGAACGCGTTTATTCACTGTAATATTAATGTAATTTCCGTTTGAGTGAAATGATTCCTCATGGGATGGCAATTGGATTCCTCATGGACTATGATATAATAGTCATTATATATGCTTTCAAACACATATTACCGCATTCTTTTTCTGGAAAGAAAGAAAGGGCAGTGCCGGACATGATTAGGTCGGTTTTTCATTTTTCTGAGCGCACGCAAACTGGCGTGTATCCACGGTAATATTTAACCAAGACCGCATTTCGTATAAATGGGAGAAATCTTCGATTGCCAAATATACATAAGCAGGCTTACCCATTAAGCTAATGCCCCGATAGGGATCTAAAACTGCGTAATACTTATTGTTAGTCTCTCAATATCGATCTCACTACTATATTAAAATATCGAATAATTCATGGATATTGGAGTGACTGTACTCTCTCTGTACTCTGTCAAATGAGGCTTTCGGGAAAATTTTCATTACGCAAGGTAATACGATTTCCTCTTCCACTCTCTTTTACCCTGATGGTTTAAAACCACTAGTTTCCCCAAGCGCAAGACTTCAATAAAGGCCTCAATTCAACGAGGTTAAGCACGATTTTCGAATAGCTATACTTCAATTACAGAAAAATTTATCGCGAAAAATATCCACGGATGCATTTCTCGTAGCGCGACAAAATTACTTTTGCACTATCGGAAATCGTGCAATTGAACAAGTCCGAGTATCAATATCTTTCAAATGGAAGAGTATTCTTGAACGGTAAACTTTGAAGAATAGTGATTGCAGATGGAACATTATGATAGGAGTAAAAGACTAGAACTAATAGAAATCGAAATAATGAACATACACACTCAAATATCTCTCTCCACAAAAGAACTCATTCACATGAATAAAAAGAACTCCAAAATAAACAAAGCAATGACAGCCGCTGGAAGATCAATACATGAGAATATATTCTATCAAAGAAAATAGATGCATCGAGAGGAAAGAGCAGTGAAACTATCAAAAGATTAAATTATACGATAAAAACTTAGCCTAGTTTGGACAAAATATTTGCTTTAAATTTAATAACAACAGAAACACCCTCATTTATAAAAACCTAACCATACATCATCAACATTAAAGTAGGAATCATTACACAAGTAACGAATTCCTTAATTCTTTGAATATTACAGTATTTAATGGACGAAGGCAACTTCGACTTAAATAACATAGACAACATACATACATAGGAGTCTGCGAGATATTCCAATGTTAAGTACAAGCAAAGCTTAGGTCCCTCACACCACAACCATACAATTTCAATACATTTACAACTCACACTGGATGAATTTCCCGAAGTCAATGAAATTATCGGAGGCAATGTACACCACGCAATTATCAGCTGCTCCGGATGACATGCACCCACGCGTTGAGACGGCACCCTCGTATCAATTGCACTCCAACAGGTGCCGGGATGCCGAACCTACCAGAGCACCTGATGAAGTACAATGAACATGGGGCACCTCTGCTGCCGGGTTCCTCCGTGGACTCTCTTCGACTGCCTCCGGAGACGCATGTCCGATGACGGATGCACTTTCGCGCGGTCACGTGTGCATCCGCATCACGCTGCGCTCAGCAAAGAAGACGAATTCCTCGTTCCGTAGCACGTGTGAGCGGCGACTGAAGATCTTCCAGAGAGGGCGATGACTGCTCTCAGAGGGAGGGGCTCCTCAATATCGAGGGGATCCTAATTCCGGCCACTTTTTCTATCGGGACTACTACTTCTGACCGCCCCCCGAGAACTATCGGAGATACGTAGCATCTTCCACGGTAGTTACCGAATGAATTCAGGACAAATTTTCCGCGTAATTATACTTTTCAAGAGGGAGCTTTGCTTCAATTCGGAACATACCATTCCATCACCCCTTCAAGTACACGAAATATGAATCGAGAGCAAAATGAATGCACTTAAATCAATAAAATAATGAATAGTAATGTTTAGTGGCTAAAATCGCGGCCCGCAAATAATAAAAATGTTCGAATTGATTCACAGAATTTACCAACCCTTGCATGATTAATCCAACTTTGATAATTTTATGGTTCCACAGAAATACATACATATTTGATCCATAAAGGGTGACAATTATCGTTAGTCTATGCAATCAGAGCGTTGAAACAAGCTGTAGTCCGTATAAATAAAAAAAATCCATGAATTAATTATTGAAATACAATAGATAATGCTTCCGAACTAAAGAAAAAACACCGATATGACTCAACACTACTTTGAAGTTATTAAAACAATTAGATTCTCTTGAAAGACTAAACCCGCCCTCTGAAACACAGAAGTAATGCAAAGTAAGCTATAAAACCGAAGATGATTAACCGAAAACACTGTAGAAAATACAAGATGACTTCCTAGCATCCAGTCTACAATAGCAACAAACCAGGATCCGTATTTATCAGTGTATTAAAATACTACTCAATAAATCTACCCCATCCGCCAGTAAGTTAACTCAGCCACGATGCCATCCCACCCTCTGACAGCTATTTCGACGAGACGAGTGATTCTAACTTTAAAGCAGCCTCCGCATTCATTCGACACCTTGAATAATCAAAAGGGAGATTATTCCACGGATCGATATGACGTCCTTTGTTTTCGCAACGGGAGTTCGCCGGTTGTCAGCTGTCGAGGATCACTGTCGAATTGCCCGGATCTCTCCGCGCGCTACTTCAGGTACCTGACTAGTCAGTAAGCACAGTCACTAGCACCTGATGCAGCACGTGCGAGCGACCGGCAGATGCCTTTAGAAAAAGAAAACGGCTGGAGGAAAGAAAGCGGACTTTTCACGTTCCACAGCCTCCCCCACAAGGGGGCACGGATCTCTCGTGTGGCTGGGCTCTTTTGCCCTCACCCCACGTCCTCTTCCGAATCCGACCAACACCCGGCTTACCTTGATTTTTTCGGCACAATATAATCCAATCGGAATACAAAGATAGACGACCAAGTCTTGCGAGACATGTCTTCCACGAGGCTGGTAAAAACACTAGCACTTCTTCCCCAACACTTTGCCCACTGGTCCATCCATCAAATCGGCACGTCCGTTTGCAGATCTGATCCCGAAGACAGAAAGTGCGATCGCACACTCGAAAAAAGTGGAAGCAATCGGCCTTGAGATGGACCCAAATCGGAAAGTAAGTTGTTGGTTATGCTGTTTCGAACCGGAACAGAAGCTGATGTCATCCGCTGTAGTTGTCCTCCTGGAGCTGCTACTTACGATCAGAGCATTTCGCTACGGTTACTATGCATCCACCTCGAAAGAAACTTTCTCTAGTCGCCATTTCGCGGTTGCGAATCAGCTTCGTGATGGAGACATCGCGAATATTCGAGCAGCTCTCTCTTCCCTCTCCGGGAAGGCTTCTAATCGACCGCGATCTGGCCAAACACCTGGAAAATACAGAACACATAAAATGATTAGTCATAAAGACATGACAGGCGAGAAGATGCATGCTAAACAAAATTTTATCTATTTTCACAAAAGAAATAATTCGAGAACAATAGAGTATCCAAAAGCTTTAAAAAGGCAAAATTTCTCGGATGAAAAAAGAAAAATGGTTCGCTACTCTGCAATCTTTTCCACCCAATAGATCGCGAACCAAACCCCAGACTAACGTTCTGCGACACTTAAATTATTGGACCAGACATTCCCATGAGATATGAAAGTAATCGCTTTCACAAAGTTTTAGCCTTTTTCACAACAATTCACTGAACGAAACTACAATATATTGGCATAAAAGAAAGACACTTAGAGCTTCAAGAAACAGGTCTTAAATGCATCACAAATAAGATACTTCACAATTCACTAGCGATTCAAAATGATGCTTCACCGCCTCTTCTGATGGGAAGATACCGGGAAAATATTCCGAACAGTACTACCACGGTTGACTTCACTGGTAATTTCAGTTAACTACATTATATATCTTGACTGAATGATTACATTCCGTAGTAATCCTGGGTACTTTGGCGCCCGGATGCGAAGTCCTTCGATGGTCCCCTCGTCCATCTATCCTTCCTAATAGCAAAGGAATCATACTTAAGGCACCCCGATGCTTTCCTTACCTCGTTTACCTGCAGGAATCCCAATCTACTTTCTGTTCTCCTATTTCTCACATGATACCGACGCGGAGATGTAGATCATATAGTCTCATGATCCCGCTAGCTAGATCCTTCCTGCTTAAAAGTAATGGAATCGAATGCCTTCGTAAGAACTTGGGATAATCCTCCTCGGCCGGAATTCCAAAGATGAATCACTCAAGGATCGCACACAGTCGTCTCGTGCTTTCTCTCTCGGCGCACCAATCCTCAAGACTAACACAAAACCCTTGAGAGTTAAAACCGCTGGTAATTGCGAGAAAATAATCGAAGTCACAGACCGGAAAATCGAAAAGCTGAGTCCTCTTGTCCATGCACCGGGATTTTCCGTTCCGAGTGGAAAACCGCGCAGAGCACCGCAAATTATCCGCACCATAAATCCGTGTCCGCATAATCGCCCGATAATTCCGCAAACTGCACCCCACGCCGGGAATCCGTTCCATCGAACACCCGTCCGGCGCCGCCAATCGTCCGGTTTTACGACACTAACTCCCGATCCGAACCATTCATCCCACGCATTCCGATCCTAAAATACCCCAAACTTTTCCGGAAGCTTTCCCGAAATCCTCCCCCGAGGGAGGGTCGGTGCCCCCCGGGAACCACATCGGCAGCAGTCGGAGCACAGCGGGGAGCGAAGACGCCGAATCTCGTGGACATCCTTTATGGAAGTGATCTTCGGAAGCAGATGAAGCAACACAGGGCGATGGTCCTCACCCACCACCGTTGAAGTCGCCCCCACCAGACTACACACACCCACTTCCCGTCTTCCACCATCGATCCTTCTGGAAGGGGGGAGGCGGCGCACGAGGCAGACCGAGGGGGCCCCTCCCCCGCCTACGTATGCCGTCAGGGGGCGGAGCACACAGAAGGGGGGCTTAAAGGCGTCCGATTCCACCCCATGGCAACAGCCGCCCCCGACCCTGAGTATCGTGTATACCCGTGCACGAGTCGACCTACTCCTATAAGGTTGACCCTCCCAGCGATTTCTAATAAACCCTTGGCTTTTTCGCGGCGCGTGCATCGATCGATGTGCCTGCCGGCTCACGAATTTCCGGGATTACAATTTCGCTAAGTATTTTAGCCAAGTTGAAGAATACGCCAATCACTTTTAACCAGCTTTTAACGGTACCAGCATAAAAACTTAAAGAGTTGTTGCATTACCTTCAGTGTTTAAGTTACAGTACCAACACTACTATTTATAACTATTGTATTACAAAATAAATAGATGCAAGACTCTAATTATGGTATTTTGGTCGTCACAAAGTTAACCACATAAGTTCAAGAGTAATGAGACAAAAGCGAACTGGAATTGACAGAAGTAAACTACATGAAATAATTATTGATAACTTGAAAATTCAAGAGAATGCGGCATCTGAAGCGGTTATCAATTGTGTGATTTATCTAGACGTCGTTAGTCTGGATCCAAAAATGCGAAGACGCTACAGAAATCGTGATTACTCAATGATAGCAGTCATTAGCTCTAAACATTCGAGAAACAATACCAAATATTAGACTTTAAATAATGCTAGTTTCTTTTCTCTCACGGATCATTTTGTCTCTCTTTATCACAATATTACTCAATCACCCACCTGAAGTTATACGAGGAATCATAATTTTATGCGAGCCTTTATAAATTAGAACCGAATCAAACCGCAATTTTGCCTATCCCATTCTGTCGTCTACTGAATCCAAATTTCAGAAAATTTGATTTGCTTCCGCTTCAGAATGGATCTCAACTCACAAAGACACGAGAAATGTTTCAAAAAAAGAAAGGGAGAAATAATGGAAAAGTGTTAGAAGCAAGGAAAACCTAAAAAATTCGAGAAATTCCGAAAAATTATTTATAGCGCTGGCCCCAAGAACTTCTCAATCTTTTGCTACTCTGATTCTGGAGGAAACCGACTTGTAGGGCAGATAACAGCATTTCGCTATCTTGCGTCAACGCGACAAGGACAATGAGAGATAAGTCTTCCACGAGATGAAAATTCCTGGGCTTCTGAAGGACATATCTCGGTTCAATGGGTCACAGAAAGATGGGAAAACATTACAGCAAACAAATACCACTATCTCGATCCAAATATCGCGAGAAAACATCTAAAACAGCACTCACAAGCATGAATGAAAGGTCTTGAAGGATGCAACTTTCCGCGATGTAGCAATGAATATTATCAATCTAAATAAAGACACTGCATAAATAGTGGAATTTCTCATCGCTGAGCGTTCCTTTCACAGTTTCCTCACTTAAGCTGGATTTAGAAAACAAAAATCCCTATGTTTATCACACACTATATTTCCGTTACAAATGGTTGCTTAAATGAATATCATCATTATTTCCTTAGCTTTAATATTCCTTGATTATTTAATGTAGTGCCTAGGTCAGCTTAATTCTATGTAGGAAAAGAATACTGCATTACACTCGATTTTCCTCTAACCATTGAGATGACAGGCAATAAGAGAAGTATAATAGAGTATTTAAAACATTCAGGGCATTTCGGCATTTTGTTGCGAAAATAAATCTGTGGTCAGCAAGCAAATCCTTGGAATATTTTCGATTATCTTAAATATAATGACGACTTAAAATAGCGCAACCATTCACATGGAACATACTTGAAGGCTCACTGACGATACGAAATGAAAATCCTCGTAAGATAATTCCGAGTAAAGAAGAAATCACGATTTCTTCGAGTTATTCAAGCGTCATACAATAAGGGCACTCGATTTTTCATTTACGTAATCAACCCTTTGATTTTCTCATTAAAAGAATTCAAACTCTTCAAATTAAAAATGCATTTCCATTTGTATACTTCCATTGTTTGCGCAACATAAAGACATTGATCCCAATTTCACCAAATAAAGTCCTTTGAATGCATGTATGTATGTATGTATGTATGAAACGTGATTACATTATGCTTCATCTTCTCAAGATATATCTAAACAGGACATTACCAACGAATTACTATCCATCTTCCACTCAGAAAGATACAGACTCCGTCATTCTTCGATATTTTCTCGGTTGGCTATCAAATGGATAAGGATACTTTTTCGCTCTGTGCTTTGGCACCTTCAATACGGAAGTGGGATGCCACCGTATGATGGCCATGCTGAGATATGCTAATCGTCCACTCGCTCCACGCTACGTCGTTAATACTCGCATTTCGCGTACTTTAGCATTTTAGCGACAACAAACAACTCTAGTCTCGGAAGTGCTGCGTCATTCTCGAATAAATCAATATTTACCAGACCGCTGCGTAGCATTTACGTTGACATTTGCTAAGTTATTACGTACCATAGTACGGATTCTGAGAAAAACTGCGCGGACCGAACTGGGATCATCAGCACGAAAACTCATCAAGCAAATTCGCATCGGGAGATTAAAGGATCGCTGAATGCGATACAAGATTAAAGACAAATACTCCTGAATAAAGATGTAATGTACCAGACCATGAAGAATCTCAATCACGAGCATAATTATACGAGAGGAATTCCAAAGAATTACCCGATTGTAAAATTAGAGAAGAAGGCTGAGAAAGTTGGCAATTAGGTTCTTTTTTCCTATTGAAAATCACTACTTTCCCCGTTCTCTAAATTTCTTTTCCGTATTAGCATCTTCAATGTTTCACAACTTCTTACGCCTTATTCTTTTCCTGGTTCAATGAATGGAAGGTCGAGGTACGTAGTCTAACCACCAAATCCCTTATATTTTCTTTCAGTAGTGAATTGAGGAGTAATACCAGCCAAAAATAATATCTTATTAATATATCTGCGTTGAAAAATTTATTTTTACTCCATTTTCGGTAAGTTACCAGTTTATGCATTGCATCGCTACTTACTGCGAATGATCGGTCGTTGATTTAGCTGTTATCGTGATTTATTCAATTAGCATTCTTGTGGTGAAAATATCTAATATTTCCTGATATTTCAAGCATTTTCCTCAACGTGATTATTAATTCCACCGAGAATAATAATACTGATGCCTGTAGGAGTTTGCCCGTCATGGCTATCAAATGCTTAGTCTAACGGCACGAAAAGAAGGAAGGGTGACCGGAACTACGCTTCCAACTTCTATTATTACACCGATTTTTAAGTTTAGTGCCCATTTTTACGGGCCTAGTCGAGCTCCCGAAAAATATACCGGCAGATAAACTGCAGTGGTTGGAAACTGAATCGAGACCTTTCTATTTAATCTTACTTCCTTAATATTCCATTGCATATTCAAATTCATCAGCAACTGGCAGAGTTTAAGAGAACTGCCGTAAATTTTCGTGACCTTTGCTTTCCAGATACTCTCAGCTCATTCTCATCATTGAGGCATTAACGATACATATCCAAAACTCAACCTCGAATATCAATTACTGCGCGAAGGCTCGAATTATTTTGAATACTACGCCGCAAAAGGCAAATCCTGCCGACAAATGCCCGTAACGTGCCCTCCATGGATAAAATAATGGAATCCTTGCTGCGGCATCACACGTACGATAATACCTGCTCTCTTATGGTAAGAAGGCAGTGATGCGGCTGTTGAGGACTTTTCTCATATCCTCTCCTTATGCAGCTCGGCAACGACGTCAAGGGCTAGGAATGCGAGGAACGCCGCTCCTTCCTCCCACTCGTTCAACTTGTCCTCCACAACCAACTAAGGTTTCCTACGACTAAATGAGAGACTGTCCTGCTTCGTACGACCGCAGCTTCGATCAAAGCGCCTGTCATAATGCAGTCGGACGATAAGAGAGCATTGCCGATTCATCCACGTATAGCCACTCTTATGGAATTCCTATTCCTTTGGAACCTCTCGTCATCCCCTACTCTTGCACTTCCAGCTACACATTAATACCGAATAAAAACATTACGATACCATTCTGCCAAGATCGCGAAATGCGTCCTAAAACTCGTGGATGTCCACGTAGTTACCAGGTTCGAATCCCTGAGCAAGATATTCCCTTCTAAATAGACTCGCATGCATTTTTAATTCCCTACCTCTCACCATAGACCCTTTTAGACTGCCTCTTGACGCTATCTTAAAAAATGCCTGTACATAGATTCTTGTAAATAATTTCCTGCTTGGATCGTCTATTGTGTATATACTCATCTGTGCTATATTTTCGTTTATTTTGATTCTATTATTATTTCGTGAGATGTCTATTTATTTAAATTAGTTATATTCTTTGTTGTTTGTATTCAGTATAAAATGTTGCCAACACTGTATGTGAATCTATGAAAAAATAAATATAGATGGAGTATAGGGAACGCTGTCTAGCCTAGCTGTCGGAAGATATAAATTAAAGCCACCTCGTCATCCCTTCCTTACAGTTTCAGGAACAGACTAGCACCAACATAAGCATTACCGATACTATTCTGCCAATCTCACGACAAAAATTAAGTCTGTTAAGTATTCAGCCCGAAGACCGGATGGTACCTCACCCCCTATAATATTAGTAACCAGGAGCAAGTAGGGGATAATGATACTAATGAGGCTTACCAGACAGGATGAGGAGTGAGGTACCGGCCTTTCCTCGTAAGTTACCCGAGGTGTCGGAGGATGCAAATTAAAACCACCGGCAGAGACCCTCCTTTTCGTATTTGTGCGAAAAGTAGATTAGTGGCGAGACAAAAACATTCTTAACTTTCTAATTTATGCTGTTTCGGCGCTAATGCATGCGCGTGTGACTGAAGTTCTAAACTGGCCGTGCGTGGTCGCGGCGAAGAAAAAACTTGCTGGAACTTTCCTCGAGGTAAATACGCATCCTGAATTAAATACCCTCGGAATCCGCGAGCGCGCGAGAGGACATGGCATTCCGCACTGTTCTAAGCAAAAAGTACTTCGGAGACAATTCAATTCCGACGTCCTTGAAAATAATGCGCCGAAGGTATCGGCGGGGGAAAACCAAACAGACAAAGCAGCAGATCGAGGGGCAAAAGTTTGATTGCGAACGATTATTTACGATGACGGGGGCGGATTCAAGCCTTAGCTAACGACATTAACTGTTCTGCGAAGAGAATGTGTTAAGAATTCGGAGAGACCTTACATCAGCCTTCGGCTTAATAACCTTCTGCATATTAACTGAACGCAATTTCTAGGAAAATGCGTGGTTGAGAATAACAAGATGATTTCAGATTATCAACTAAATCGAAAACAGATTGAACACGCGGAACTATATCAAATGAGGAAAAGATGTTAGATAGAACAAGAGAGATGGTGATTCAAGAAAAAATGAATAAATATCAATATATTTATTGCGGTTCCTGTTGATAAATATCTAACGTCAATTTCCCATGAGGAAAATATTCCAAAATTATTCTTGCGGTATTTACTGATACTGGATTGAACCGAAATTCTATTTCCTTATCTCTCATTTCCTAGATCATGCGCTGAAAAATGCATAGGAAAAACTGCACTGCCAAATAAAAAGGGCAGAATGATTATCTCCCGTCCTTCGAGTTCATTTTCAATCACGGTGATTGGTTAACTAAAATAAATTGTAGTAACTGCACCTAATCTGTTAGCTCAATCCTCGTTAGTCGAAATAAAATTTACTAACAGATCGAAAACCGAAATCTGCTTATAAAAGTCACAAAGATGCTTCTGGGCTCAATTGTTAGTGAGAAAGAATAGTGGTAGTCCAGTAGGCTACAATAAATTTTGAATTTTCGATGAATGGCTCAATTCGCTCAAAAATATAAGTTAACGGAAGGGAATTTAAATTTACATTCTGAAGATCCGTAAAAAAGTGCATATTAAAAGTATCTTCCTTTTAATTGCGGATTGCCGCTACATAAAGGTCTCCATCATTGATCGGAAACATTAGTTAACCAAAAAACGTTTCTCTAGCAGATTTACTCGTAATCTACAGTTCCAAGTTCCACGCACGTAATGAATGAATTCGCCGAAGCCGTTGGCTCTGCAGACGTGTTTGTGTGCGATCGAAAATGCCAAAGCACTACCTCACGCTTCTGTAAAAGACAAGGTCGAAGACCCGGAAATAGCGCGGCAAAATGCAAGTGCGCACTACTCGCCGATGGCGTCGTACGCCAGAGCAGTCCTCAACATTTTCCTAGGATAAAAGTGTAACATTGTTCACCGGAACGGAATGCTTCGGGACCGGTCAAAGACGCGAAGGACCGCATTAAAATTAGACCCTCAAGGCTGAAGAAAACTTCGATGCTATGATAGAACTTTCATCACTCGGCCCATACGAAAATATTTTCCGCATGGCAAAGCATAAACAGACCGTGGATGTATTTTCGGCAGGAATTATGAACAGAATTAAACCTGAGATGGAAGAAGCTATCGCCTTCTGGTACTGGTATAATTAAGTTTTTTTCAATTTCGACGTAAAGGAAGAGGGTGTGCTGTATTTGAACTTTATCGGGTTGCGTAAAAACAAATATGTGCATTTATATGAGGTGGATGGTAAGATATACATTTATAATAGTTGTTCCTAGAGAACTTATTCATTTCTAGGAAAAAGAATTTGACATAAATCATGATATTTTTAAGACGACCGAGTAAAGGAAAATATAAATAAAACTACAAAATCAGAACTGTCTGAAATAAACAAAAATTTCAATACTAATTTTTTCCTTCGTTCCGATACAAATGAATGCCATAATATTAGGGGCACGATTAATGATTAAGGCTTTTATATAATGTAAATACATAATTAAAGTTATCCTTTCTTTTTAATTAGGGGCACGGCTCAACGCATTTTAGCACCGAATATTAGGGTAAGTTTTGACCAAAACAATTGACAGAAAATAATTACGGATAAATTATGAAAAAATCAGCTAGTATACCTACATCCATACACATTTAATGGGCAAAATTAGAACTAGGAAGTAACTGCGATACGTTTTACATGCGAAATTAAAGCAGATCTCTATTTCTTGGCCCCTCATTACCTAGTGATGTAAGGATTGGAATGAGAAAATATAGTTTAAGATGCCGAAAATGAACTCAAAATTATGAAAATGATATTAGGCGAAATGATTTTTAAAAAGTAAATTTCATTCTCCAGTACTTTGAGTGAAAAGCTTTGTCTTATCTTATTCGGAAACTAATGGCAATTTTACAGCACTTTCAGGAAGCTTAAAACCGTTGCGAAGGATAACAACGTCCTAAAATTTCGAAATATGGAGATGGGCGAATCCGCGAAATTCCCACACGTGCAGAGATACTTTCTCCGGGGATAATTCACCGCATTTTTCCCTCCAATCGGCGCAGATCATATCGCATGCGAGCGCACTAACGCGTCCAATTCGGGAGTAATTCCGCGACCAATTTGCGTCCGATCGCCCCCGCGGTTAATTCCCGCGAGATATCAAAAGATACCGCGCTATGATCAACAGGCTGATCGACAGCCTGGGTGCGGATTACCCTGGGGCTTAGCCTCAATTAGGCGCGATGCAGCAGGGCCGGCCTTTTTGTGCCAAACAAACATGGAAGCCGTTCAAGGCCCGCCCTATTCATCTCCTGAATTACGTTTCAATGGCAGTCTCCCCCATCACCGCGGCCTGCGCGACATTTGCCAAAAGAAAAAGCCTCGTGTGAGAGTGACTTCATTTGCTCGTGACATGTCCGCCCTCGCGAGGGCCAAAGGAGCGCGCCGAACAATGATCGGTGCTTTCGGAGTCGACGATAAATTTTCCGTTCAAAATGCCCCGACCGCTTCTGAATGAGGAAAAACACGGTGGGCGTTGGATACTTTGGCGAAAACAGCGTAACGGTGGGGCGGAATTACGAAATTAAATCTGAATGAAAAAATTTCCGAGTCTCGTGTAATACGGAAATTCGTGTATGAAAGTTATACGCACAATTCAGATTTTTGCTTTAGATATATACCCTGCAAGTGGAATATGTAAATCATGCTTTCGAAATCCATTTGCCAAAAATGAAAGTAGATATAGCGAACTATTTCTAGAGACACACACTGATTTAACACTAAGACAAACACTGAGATCTGAATATTCCAGAGACATATGAAAAAAAGTTACAGACAGAGGATATCAAGAATGATAACTCTGAAAATATGTTTCAGTCTTGTTCTCTTCACAATTCCATATGATCTCTTGCTAAAATAATGGTCAATCTCTAGAAGGTAATCTCTACCCTGCAGGATACCAAAGTCAAAGATCGATGTGTTTTCGAGTTCATCAATAAATATTCCGTAGAATAAGCCTTCCTATGTTAAAGAGAGACAACCATTGAAATGGTCATAGGGTCTTGAGAAGTATGCTTCATTGGAAATTACAAATAATGAAATAAGAAATACGGATAAATATTACGACATCCTCGACATTTTAAGCGGCGTGAATTATTTACAAGATGTTATCTCTGTGGAATATATAACTTGAGGATGGGAATTAGATGTGACAACAGCAAGTTCAGTTACTACTAGGAAATAATTTATCACTATATTATTGTTAGTTATACCAGATTTTCTTGAAATCATTCCTGATTAATGCGGTAAATTTGAATAATTATAACATCAGTGAAAGCTGACTGAACACCGAAATTTTCCTCGTCCAGCTAAAAGTCAAACGTTCGAAATCAGTACAAATACGTGCAGAATCTAACGGTGAGACATTTAAACACAGCCGCGTCCCGTTCCCACATTTATCCGAATAAATACGGGGCCACAACATCACCCAGGCGTACGTAAACGCGGAAGTATTCGGACAAAAATATTTCAGTCTTGGAATTCGAGAAATGCGCGTTCCTCGCTGATGGCCCTGCTTAAAACGTCCTAAAAGCACTCGGTATATCGGGGAAGTTGTCACGGAGGCAAATCTATTTAAGAAGTCTCCTCCGTAGTGCGACAAAACGTCTAGGCGTCGGCGACGGACGGGGGAGAGCCGTGGAATGCGCCCACGTGACCCAAATGCCGGTAAAATCGCCACTGACCGAAGTTTCCTCAAATATCTTTGGAGGAAGTTGCCCTCGCTTCTTCTGCTTTCCTAATCCGCGCCGGCCCTAGCGACCCGTCGCCGACCACGTGATCACCTGGAGATGACGTCCGCACCTCTCCGATGACGCACGTGGACGATCCCCACCCCCCAACCCGTCCCCCACTTTTGCCATCATCCGCGAAACCAAAGGGCCTCCGGGAACTCTGCAGCCCCGTGGACCCTTTCAAATCAACCCTGAGTTTCCATTGTCTGCTGGAATTCATGAGCCCTACTCTGTCATTGAGGGTGATTCGGCCATCGACGGGTGGACCTCCGCGGCTTTGGTTCTCAAAGGAGTCGTTCAAGAAATCCATGAATTGTAATTCATTGATGGAAATATCGTTTCACTTTTCGATCAGCTTTTTTCGACCGCCTCATTAAGTTCCGAACTTGGGGATACATTCAACGATTCCAAAATTCCTTCCATTTGATGATAACTCCCCCCCCCCCATTGGTAATTTTTGAAAGAAAGTGTGAGAAAATCTCACGAATGCTAGCATACAAAATAAGCTGAGAAAACTTCAATTCTGGAAAGACGATTATTAATTACAATTATCTGTTTCCTATTTACCCTTAGACGTACACTTTAAAAACTATTTTCTTGGATCTCCACTCAAATTACAAGAGGATCTAAAAATAATCCGCAGAGACCCTGAAATCTATGTATTTTCCCTCCCTATTACTACCACTTAAATTTAAATTGAGCTTTATAAACCGTGCGAAGTATAATAAAATGCTAGTAAATACCGGCTAGAACGATGAGATACCTGATCAGTTGTAAGCATACAGTGGAAGCGATTGAAACTAAGACTCTTATTCATTGGAACGAATTTATTTCTCATGCGTTGTATAAAATTACACGTCAAAGCTACAAAAAGCCTCCTTTTTGGGATATTATATGGTCAGTTATGAAGTTTCTTTGGAAATGTAATTGTTTCTACAGTCAGATGCTATGAGATCTTTCTAACGTTAATTATACGAGTTACTTACGTTTTTACATTTAGTTATTTACTCGAAAACCACCCTCTTTAATTTAGATAGCCATCTCCAGTAAAAATGTCGATCATTGACCGCCTGGATGTACGCAACACACACTATCGAATATCTGGGATTAAATTATTGGTATATTAATCATACAGCCCACCTAAGAGATAAGGTAGCGCTTTCCTTTTCTAAGCCCCCTTCAGCCCCTTTTACATCTACACTGATAATTACACAGCATTTTCTTCGCACCCTTGAGGGGGAGGGTCGCATCGTCCCAACACGCACATCTTGTGACGCCGCAAGAAGACGGCGCCGTGAGACAATGGCGCGTGGAGGAGTCGGCATCTGGCGAAGAAGAGCAGCAGTGGGCGGAGGACTCGTCATTAGCACTCGGCCGACAAACCAGCCATTTAAACGAGACCCTAAAGTAGCACGCTGTAGCAGGACTAAAAAAGAAACGTCTAGAAGAGTCTTGTGAGGAGTGACGCCAGAGGTGGAATTTAAAGGTCTGTACGGCGGTGGCTTTAAAAAAGTTCGGCCTCCGAGAGGGGATTGCGGGAAGTTGGTCAATTGCCTCCATTCCTGCGGAATCGATTGTGGAAACGAGAGGGAAAAATCCTTCGTCGGACGCGTCCTAGAATCGTGGGCCGATCGGTGAAGGGCACCCTCGCCTACTAACTAGGGAGTCCCGGCTTCGTATCTCGGTCACGGCGCACATGCTAATTAAAGGTCGTTGCAAGAGGAATCCGAAGGTGGGTCGTTAGTGTGGGAAGAGTGCTGGAGTGAATTAGAAAGTTCCATTAGAGAAATTAGGTTTAGCCCTTGAAACCCGACGCCTCATTACCTGAGGCATTGCTGGCCAAATGCATCTGAGCGAAATACTGCAATTCTATTCAGGCTGAAAAATCGGGATGACTAATCGAATGAAACTCAAAGGAAAGAACTTGAAGATGACGTATCTCTCTACTAAAATAGGAAGACTGTAGTTCTCAAGATTGGAGAGAAAATTCGAGATGATATTCTCAGCCCCCAACAAATCATTCAGCAACTGTTGAGCTCAACATGGGTTTATCGTTGTGAACTCTTGCGACTAGTGACAATTAGAAGAAAAATGTACGAACTTGAGAGTAGCACAAGATCAACTGAGATCTTTTAAACCACCATCAGAGAAGAAAATACAGCGCAAGGATGATTTCTATAGAAGTGTGTGCGAAAGAAGAATTACACGAGGCATTTCATCACAGAGATACGAGGAATGAGTCAACATATGTTTCCTCATGATTCCTAATCATGGAACCATTTTCCCAGCAGAGAAGCATCTATACAGCATTGGAAAGAAAAAGACAACTTATAAAGTTGTCCGTCATGATCAGTTGCTCATAATTCAATAACCTTTCACAAATCTTGAGAACAGAGTATAAGACAAAGAAACGAAGAAGAATACAACTTTTCATATTTTCGAAACTTATTAATTCAATTTTATACTTCGACACCCGTTCTTCCACTGCTAAACGTAAACAAACTAAGTTTTAACGCCCGCTTATTCCCCTGAAGAGTCAGAGATACAGCAGCAGAAGACACAGCAGCATCGAACTCTTTCGAATGGAAACACTCCATCAGCTTCCGAAGCGAGATGCAAGGGGAAGGAATATATACATATCGCTATGCATAACGAAAGGGGAGCACAACCTTGTAACCTGTGAGGTCCATTCTTACGAAATGTTTATCCGCCTTATTTATAGTAACAGGGCTGTGCAAGGAACGAATGCAGGAATCAACAGGTGTCCGTGGGAAACATTTTTTTACGGCCGAGGGGAATTGAAAGAATTCCTCGCTGCTGCAGACCACATCAATGAAGCGACGGAAGGATCCCCACCGAGATTAAAAGCAGTCATTTTTACAATGAAAACGAGGATTGCTCGTCCCGCAGAGCTGACGTCGTTTCTATCACAAAGCAGTACTGCAAAAAACGGTCTCGCTAAGTAACGATGGTAATACGTACTCTGAAGGATACTTCATTTTTCCTCTCACAACTCCGTTTTGTGCAAATGCTGTTAATAGTATGATCCGGCGTGGAAAGCTTTGAAGAGTTTTCTTTGACACTTGCACAAAACGGTCTATTGAATTGGAGTTAAAAATTCATACAAGATATTTAAAGATGATATACTAGGGGAGGAGGGTTAAAATCATCCTTCTCGTAACACACAGATAAAGGAAGAGTAGGAAATTCATTTTGAAAGGTTACTGTGTGTAAAAATGATGGGGATATTGCGATGGGGAAGAAATGCGTACATGAAACGAAGTAATGATATTTTCTTTACCTACGATGCTAGAAGGTAAAGATTTTACTGATAAATCAATGGTATTATTGCAAAAATAAATCTTTCTATACTGATATTCTAGAATATATTTCACAGTCATTTAAGCGGGTAAATATAAGATATTACAAGGTATATTGACGTAAGTGAATAGTGCTTGGCAAATTGTGGACTGGTAGATGAAGCTGATAAGCTATGGTACGAAAAAGTACAAAGGTTTGTAGAATTTACTAGAGAAAAACTCACAGATTGAAATTTGATGAGAAAGTGACGAAGAAGTGACGTGTTGAAGATCAAGGGCGTAAACTAATATTTTAATAATCATTGGTTAACCACTCTCATTAATAATCAGTTCTAAAAAAATGAAAGAAGTTGAATAAATCCGAATTCTACAGTAAATTGAGTGAATTCGCCCTAATATTTGCACATCCTTCAGAGCAAATTCCTTTTTAAAGAGAGGGAGATAGTCTTGCGTCAGCATCGTCACAGGATCCAGGCGCCAGTGATTCATCGTGCACCGACTCTGAGTCACCAAGGATCAACGAGATGAGGCCAATGCTTATTTCCCCTTCGTTTCTCACACTCGCTTTTTTCTCATTGGCCCAAGAAGGATGGCTCAATGAATGGTTGCCATTAGTAACAATCAATCTCACGCTGAGATATAAGTCAGTAATTGGCGTGCGTACTCAAATATCGATTTTATCACAGAGATGACGGAAACTAAGTACTTGATTGCAGTGCTTTGTCAGCATAGGAGTAAAGTCTATATCAGTTCTTATTCCATCTCAAAAAAGTAATATACACCTAAAACGCAATAATTCATACTCGTTCGATAATTTTTATGGACGAGGTTAATATTTAATAAGGAAAACTGTGCTTTCTAATCACATTTGCAATCAAAGAAATAGCCGGGTAAAAATAGTGATAATAATTACAAATGTAGGTACTGAATAATGAAATAACTGTCAAATTGAACTACATCTATAAAGTTAATTGCTATGAACCAATTGGAAAACGAGCCTAAGAGAAAAAAATCACCTTCGCCAAAAGACAATTTGGGGAATTAACGATGATAAAAAATCTGAGAAATCTTCGAGATTACCCAACCCAATGAGTCTTCGCTAACGCCAAGAATCTTCCAGGAAATATTCAGATGTCAACTGTCATTGCGGGAAAGAATTATTTAAAGCGGCAATTATTTCCTCGAACCGTCCATTTCTAAGAGAGGCGAAAATGCAACGTAAGCATTTCGAGCACTACTCGAGCTTCCTATACTGGGAATTCGATGCGTTTCTGCTAGCATCTTGTTAATCAGTTTCTAAGTGATACATCAGAAATATTATTTTTAGTTACTCCAAAGTGCACTTTTTTCCATTCGAGCTTATTTCAATTACATTTTGCCACAGAAAAGAAATAATAAATAAGCGTTTGCTGAGATTGTGACAGTTTGTGACTTAACTAAATTTCTATGAAATGTCTCTCGCATTGGATAATATTTATAATTGAATTTACAAAAATATAATCAGAAAAGGGTAATTTTATCAGTCAATAGTAAGTTACGAGAAGAGAATTGTTTGGAAAGTTCAAAGAACATAGTTTCGCAGCAAGGAAAACCGTATGGCAATGAAGCCATCTAGTAATGTCAAAAACTTTCTAAATGCGAATGAAAAACATTACAAAATGTACTTAAGAAATAAAAATACAGCGAAATAACTTACAATCTAATGCAATAAATCTCACAGGCTGGTTCAAAACTGAGTGAAATGGAGGCTAGATGAGATCTAGAACTAAAACGGTCTCAATTCTAGAACTAAATCGGTCTCAATTTCTCTCTACGACTATTTCTGATGACTTTTATAGCATAGGAAAACAAAGAAACCTTTCTTGCTAAAGACGTTCCTATCTGCTGATAGCCGAGTAGTTTTCCGCTAATTCGACCCATTTCCACCATGTTCTCTCCCAATTATGAACCATTACGATCGATATAACTTCACGCAAACAATGAACAAAACCTTTCAATTCCGCTCCAACTCGTTACTTCCTGTTCGCAACGATCATCGCCAATTAAAATTCGAATTCCGCCCGTTTTTTTTCGAACAAACGGCTGAAAATCCACTCGCACGCGATGTCCCGCAACTTCGCGCCGATCTCGGCCAAAATATAATTCCGCGCAGTCACGCACCCTCCTCCCCAATTAAAAGCGAACCATTTCGGGAGAATTAATCATGCCCGCACGTCTCCAATCCAAGAATAGCCTCAGCATCTCAGGGGGGATGAGACGTCTCCGGGAAAAATTAAAGTGCGAGGCGGATATGAGGAATCCGAGAGAACAATCGCTTCCCAGAACTGGCCGTCATCGCTATTTTCCTCGATGCTATTGACGGGCGGCCGGGGAATATCCCGCAAATGCGCTTTTCTCGGGGCAATTTCCGACGCCGCCAATGCGATCCGAGGTGTCACCTTGTTAGCGAAAGGCGTTCGTTCCACGTGGCACCCGGTCAATACAGTACAATTCGAATTTTGGGTCAACCTGAGACCTGTTCGTAATGACAATGTATAAAGCAGTTTTCTGAAATATAATTGATTGAATAAGTAGTCGGATTAGGCTTCGTTCTGTACATTCAATATTTGCTGATTCGAGAAGGAATTTCTATCACGTAATGTATGGAATATAATTGCAATCCAACGCAAAATCTTATAAAGATTTAATAAATATTGGTGCGTACACACGAGATTGGTGCACACTGCATTGATCATTTACCATTTAGTGAAATAGCAGTATTTAAACAGCAATTTAAAAGAGAATGGTTTAAGTCAAATTTAGACGTTAAATACAGGAAATATCACAACTCGAGAAGTGAGTAAAACGAGGAAAATTGAATTTTTATACGAGAGACTGAATTGATCTTAAATTAAACTCAAGAATTTCATAATATAACAAATATATAATTGAAATAGGATAAAATTGAATTTAAGCGTTTGAAAATAAATTGGTATATAAAGAAATTCATTTATAACTCGAGAAGCTAGCTAAAAGAGGATATTATCCCAATAAATTGATTTAGCCAGGTAAAATGCGATATGAGCTTTATACAGGTACTTTCCCTTAAAATATGACGAGAATACCGAATTTAATTCTACTAGGATATACATGGCACAATTTAGTGCCTTGAGATTTATCAATTCTCGAAAAAAAATATTGCAGGAAGAATACATTTTATATAAGCTCCCTTTAAAGTCCCCGCCTAGGTAAGAACAGACGTATAAAATTTAGTTACTTCTACAACTTAAAAGTGAAATAATAGCATAGGATTAACAACTTGGGAATAAATAACTACCTCCAGTTTTGGTGCGTCCAAATTTCCATCGAAATATTCCAGTTCGCGAGTGCGTCGAATTGCAAATTATGTCTCAATTCCACGACGCCTTCCGGTAATTTCCTCACCGCGAGCAACGACGAGACGACCAGAATCTCCGAGCAAATGTTGGGAGAAACGTCAGCGACGAGGAGGAGCTGCTTCTTCCAGACGAGGAAGGAGACAAACGTTTCCTCCAACCCGACACCAATGCTTCGAAAACAGTAGCCTCCGCAGAGATACGACAAATCGCCCATTTCCAACTACACGAATGGACCAATGAGAGAGCCCTTTCGCATTTTTCCTCGAATTCGTCAACCTTTGACGGATTTCGTGAAAGGAGGAGGAAGCGCGTATCTGGAAGGAAAACTCGATGCTTCCGCGTTTTAATTTTGGACATTCGTGGCCTCTCCCGCGACGTATCGCGGTCGAGAATAAATTCGTTCGCTAATAAAATGACGTATGCGCCGCCTTCATTGCTGGGCGGAGTGTTTCACTTTATCAGCGGCACGTGGGAAGAATTTCTAGGTCTTTATTAACTGCCATTAAAGTGCAATCGTGGGATTATCGCGATATTGAAGGGGTATTGCGAGGATATTAGCGACGTATTCTAGAAGATGATGAATCCGAGTATGTTCTTTTGTAACTGACTTATCGAAAATGTATGCTTGCGCTTCTCAATGAGACTGTTATGGGTCAATAATTTAATATTCTTTATTAATCACCGTACGTAATTAATGAATTGATTAAAAATTAATTGTATTCCCAGGTAAGGTCCGGAAGTTTCCTGGTTTCAACTTATATCGAGGTGGAATTATGTTTCTATGATATGGGAGATTTTTCTTGGTTCATAATTGAAACCCCATCTTTTTAGCTTGCGAAAGATAACCATTTTTCATATAAGATCTATAAATGCCTTATGATGGGAAAGTTACAGCTTATCAGATCGAACTTTCGACCGATACCGGTCTCTGATTACACTGAATCATCAATAGGAATCAGAAACGACTGAACAAAGCAAACAAATATATCATTTCGCGCTTAGTTTATGAGCAAATGCATCTGACTTAGCATTGAATTCGAGTACCAGCAAATTTAACTTGCACAAGAAATACACGGTTAGTTCGTTTTTATACCCTGCAGAGGTAATATTTAAAAATAACAAATTATTTTGTACAACGTTTGTACAATTAGGAATAACTAGTCTTGTCTTGTCCGTACAAAAGACTTAGCGGATTAAAATTACGAAAATATATTTTAACTAAAGAGAAAGTCCACAGAAATACGTTTCAGCTTGTCATTTGTATCCTGCTCATCGCTTGATTAACGATCCGATGGTCCATTCACGAAAATAAAATCCTCTTGGCATAACCACGCACCGGAAGTGATATTCTAAACATATTACCACCCGACGTCTTGTACTTCGCAATTCGATTCCAATCGAATCTGCACCCATGAGCATCCCACTCACTTCAGAGGTCCCGTTGCATCCTCGCCCTAAATAAACCAATGCAGATTCCAACTCTTTTTAGCGGACTTCACAAAACATCCCGTAGCAATAAAGCCTTGGTGGAGCATTACTTCGCCTCCAGCGAGAGGGCCTTCGCCGCATTATCGCCAGCACGCGTACGAACGAAAAAAAAGACTACTAAAGTGGAGCATTCTCCTTAGCGAAGCAGTGGTGAAAGATACGACATTTCCTCGTTGAGTCACTCGGCAAACGAGAGGGACAAAAAATATATATGAACCACGTTTGCGTAAAGCGTGAGTAGGCAGAAAATGCGATAACAGACCCGCGTACGAAAGCGTCGCGGAGTCTTATCTCGAGAGGAAAATTTTATTCTCGCTTTATTGTTTATTCTTGGCTTAAGATGGAAAATCGCGCACCCTTTAACGGAGTAATTGGGATTTTTTGTTTTGAATACATTCCCGGATTCTAGCTAACCAATTCGATTGATGAAATTGGTCCCTAGATTTTGGGCATGAAGGACTGATCAAAATTTTCAACGCTTAAGAAATGAATCTGAAAGAAATATTAGGAATATTACCCAATATGATCTATTTTCATGAATTTAAGTTAAACGTACCAAACAAGAGTATGCCGGATTTTCTGATAATTGCACGAAAAAACGAAAACTTTCAGTCCAATGATTCTATTAAATACTTATCGAGCTTCAATCAATCTATTAATTAATACAAGGAGCTTTTGAAATACTTGTTAAATGTCATCCTGATACCGCAATGAATTCAATGTAATAATTGATTCGCGCAATTAAAATTACTACTCTAAAACTCTAAGACAAGGCTACACTTAGTAAATTGTCCATTCCTCGCGGCCTTCGTCATATTCATGAATTACCGAATTTCCCCCAAGTAACGAAAGGAGATCAGTAAGGAAACACCATAACCGCAACAAAGTCTAATCTGAATACAGCAAAACTGCACCGACGCGTAACGCTTCCTCAAATTAAAAGAGCAGTAAAAATAGAACGATTGTAACTCGACGAGTTTATTTTAAAGGAGTTAAATGCGGAGCGCTTCAAGTCCTTCAAACGGATTTATTGCGAGTGGCGACAAAAGGAGGGCATAAATTAGCGAACCTTGTGTTTAACCCTTTCCTGTGTGGGCACACAAACGGGCATATTTCCGACGCCGTGAACACCCCAACAGACAATTCAGACGGCCGCTTTGGGTTTTCCCCCGATAGAGATGGCGTGACGAACGCTAAACGAATGTCCTTTTTTCGGCCTCCGAACGAAACCCTTCTTACGGCAGACTACCTCCCAATACGTCGACTCACTGCCCTCCCGACCATGCATCCTCTCTCTTCTGTTGCAAAGATTCGCTCAAAGACGAATTGAATTCTATTTGGCCACGTCCTGAATGCTACCTTTACAGCGTGGGCTTACCTTTCGAGCGATATTCGATGGCATACAAGTGTACATGATATCATACGATATAATTTATGATACGACTATACTCATTAAGTTTCCTATGACAAGAATGGTTAAAATGACCGATGATACTAGAAATATCTTGTAAAAGCATTCTTCACAGATTCCAAATGATCTAATCTTAATCTACGCTATTAATGTAACAAGTTATTTAAGCTAATACTTGTATAAATATCATGGGAAACCTTAGCATATTAGCAAATAAGCTAACCTTTGTATAAATATCATGGGAAGCCATTGATTCAGGCGCTTGTTCTACTGATATGCCCTTTCAGGGGGAAAGATGTAATTAAACCGAAAGTAAAATTATATAATCCTTGTGGTAATTACACCCTAAGTTCAATTATTTCTTGATCGACGGTTGTATATCTTTGAATGAATTGATCTGTTAAAACGGATCAAGAATAGCGCGAATTCCAACAAATTAATTCAAATTTACGAAAAGCATTCGGTCTTGCTAACATATCAAACCACACATAAGATCTTATGTACTGATAGTACGAAATGAATCTTGGATCACTCGATAAACCGATTGGATGCAATTAATCTCGAGAAAGATTTATTTGTAAGTACTATCACCTGTTGCGAATTTGATTTACGCCTTTTAAGAACGCAATTCCGTCTGCACGGAATCAATATGAAAGTAGTCGGAACGTTGGCGAAACTTCGTGAGGGGCCCAGCAGCGTATGAGTGTCTCCCCAATGTTCGTCCATCCCAAGGGGCCCTCTGCCCTACCCCGTACCAACTCCACCGATGGGGGCGTTGCTCTCCGATTAGACACCAGAAACAACGATTGCCCTCTCTGAAAAGAATCGAGCAATTGTGAAAGCCCTTTTCACGGTTAGAAGTTACTCCCGAATTCATTTTGTAGCGATGCGGTAGACGTCAGCTTGATCATTAGGAAGGAAAGCGAACGCTTAAGGGACAAAATTGATGATTCCGGGTGTCAATCGGAAAAAATAGCTACATTCTCTCGAAGCGAGCAAAACTTGTAAGTTTCTAGAAATAGAAACAAACCCAGTAGTGATTTCATTTCCTTTGGTTGAAAAATACAAGTTTAGCATGGCTTACTTGGTAAGCATAGGATTAAAATTATGAATATTTATCATTAGTTATCGATATGAATGTGAATTAAAATTAAAAATCTCGATTTTAATTAAATTTCAGGAATCATAATAGGTCTAATCATCAAGGATTATTTATGGGAATGAAAAGCAATAAAATTTCTCAATTTCCTGTCAAACTTCTCTTTTAAGGAATCATCTGGACTAACCATCCGCATAATGAAGTAGTAGATGAAAATTAAAAGGAAATGGAAATCAAGTAGAATTTTGGAAACATCAACTTTTCTTTTTAACTGTTATTCGTTTAGATTCTTCGCGATACTGGATGAATGTAAGCATTTCTAGAAACGACAGAAGTAAAAGAAAACATTTCGTTGAAAATATTTAAAATCCTCGAATGCAATATCGGATGTTTCCAAGTTCCCAGGCTGACCTTGATCGAAGTTCGTCTTCAAATGATAAAAACCGACCATATTACGAATGAAATCTGTTTTTATAGAAATTCCTCGATGGTTCCTCGAAATATTAACGAATTTAGAGATGAGTGGCATGTGCCAGAGCATCTTGAGGGGTGTCATTGCTTGACCTTGTGTCCAGTATTTGCGTTTCGAGGAACTTGGCCTTGGCTCCAACCGAACTTGACCTTGATTACTATCTGGCCAAATGTAAGAGGCTGCGTCAACCGTTGGGACGCATTATCACTTCGACAATTCGCGAATAAGCCCACAGCAACAATCCGTTACCCCCAGCCATAAAACTGACCTAATCTAAGAATACCAGACCGTTGGATAATATGAAATTGGGGATCTTCATTATTGAATAGCATTTCAGATGAGTTGAAAGAAATTTACTGTGTTTAAATCCCACGTAGAAAAAAGGAGCAATTGCTCTGACTCGATTAAAATGATTTTATCACAATCACTGTCAAATTTCATGCCAAATTAACTCTTGGAAAGGTTTGGGAGTTACTCAAAACATTTGAAACTAACGTGATAATTGATACCTTTGATGATGGTAATGGAGGGGAAAGTAAGGGCAAACTACCTCATTACCCATGTTGGCTAGAAAGTTTGATTCTGCTCTAATAGTTCTTGGTAGCTAACCTTAGAGGGGATGAGTTCCATTCGGTAACCAGGCTGAATGCAGACATGATAGTACCGAATACGCTAGACTCAATCATTAAATGTCAAATACTTGCATGAAGATGATTTGGAATTAAGTTATATTTTACGAGTGGATACAGATTTAACATACACATACCCCGTAGTAACTATGTCATGCTAAATCAAATCCTCCCGTGGAATAATCGGATGTTAACGATTGACCGTGGCGGTCCTCGAACAACCGGGGAGAGGGAGCAAAATTCGAATCTGTCGAAGTTGACTCACTAATCTTCAAATGGACATGACGTGGATCTTCCTCGGCCGTGACGTCACGGCCAAGTTAGTCACCGGTTTAACCGGAAATAATATAACTTTTATACGGCCAACCTTCTTCCACCCAAGATCGTCTCGGAGTTCTGAATATAAATGAACGCTTACGAATTTCCGAAAGGGCGCAATCACCATATTACGACCGTTCCGAGTCTTCCATCCCATCCCTAAAGGGCCTAATTGGGCTGATAATTTTAAGAAGCGATTTTCGGGCCGATCTCGCTCCTGCTTGATGGCGAGGGCGTTGCGCAAACAGTCTCGAAAATTATCTCCGAAATAGATTCCCGGAGTTGATTCCGACTACTTTACGATCTGACTGAAACGCGCTATTTCCTAATGTTAGAAGATAACCATCATTTAAGAAGCACCTTTCGAAACTATTACTTTCTGAACAAAATTGCACCGACAGAAACACTCCTTAATTCTTTGTTGTATTTATTATATTTGCAGTTCATCTTCGTAGTTTTTTGTGTGTCTGCTTGTACTTTAATAGCGGTATAGGTTAAGCTTTTAATTCAATATTTGTATATATTTGAATTACAATATTTGAGATATAGGAACTCTTGTTTTATACTTGCATTTAGATCTATTTTAATTATAGTGTACACATATATTGTAATATTAATTAATAGATTTGTACTTTGTATAAATTTATGTAGATTTGTATTTTCTTTCACTAATTTATTTGTATTTTAACATTTTATGTAAATTGAATGGTTAAGGGATCCCGGATGGTCATGTGGACAGCGCGTTTTCCTTTGATGAAAGCGGTCCCGGGTTCGATAACCGGTGGGAGTCAATCTGCGAAATGACCTAAACTGTTGAAGCACTTTTAATAATACTACGACTGATAATGGCTAAATGGAAGATGGGAAGAAGTCCCAATTTCGCCGATAAAGTTCCATGATAGTAATCTATCAAGTGGGAAAACTAACATGGGGAATCAATCTCTCGGACCTCCAAAAGATCGTTACGTCCTCGTTAGATACTTCCGATCGCCTCTTTTACGCCGGGAATTCGTTAGAATGAGCAGACGAATGGAAGGAGGGTCGGCGGTACCAGTCTCCCAACCACTTCAACTCCCACCACCATTTCGGCAGCTGCCGACACGCTCTGTTCCCTTTGGAGGCCCATGAAGCGGTCAGGGCCCTCCTCGGGACAGACGGGGGCCCCGTTTTAGGGTCACGACTGATTCGCATCAAAGGCTCGTGTCCTACGGTGTCTTTCGTTGAACCTTAATGGTTATGCCCTTGTGACGAAAAGTAATTGCCCATTGCTTACGTAATACTGCGACACGGTTAGTATAACGAGGAAGTAATTGCTGCTGTTTGGTTTTTAAATTAATCCAACGTCTTATTGAAATGCATAAGTATCTACGTAAAGAAGGAATGCATACAAATGAACTTGTTCTAACAAGTTATTTACGAATGATTTATTTCGCGAATAGACAATCAAGCTTACGTAATTATTAATTTGTAATAATTATCAACAAAATATAATTTCTCTAACCTATAGGTAACTAGACAATAAATAGGAATAGTTTGAAAATTTCTTAGACTAAACCAATCTATCATTGACTAGTTTTCCTCCGCCTACTTTCAATTAGGGCAGAAGGACAGTTGAAATTAAAAATGCAAATGCTGGTCTCGCTTCAAATGTTATATTTACGCTTTTAACATTGTAAGGATGTGTCAACATTACTGTCGAAACTCTCTAATCCTACCCAAGTCGGAAAATTAGAGTTTTTTTATTAAGCGATGTTTATGCTGGATAAAGAAAGATAATGAATTTCACGCGGCGTACACCCTCGTGGGATAAAATTGTGTGAACGAGCGAACCTCTGGGAATCAGATGTTTGGCCATCGAGTTCATTCATGGAAATTCGCAAAATATATTTGGGCTACAGAAATACGTTGATTTTAATTAAACAAACGACAGATTGCTGTTGAACAAACCTAGAACCGAATATTAGCAAATTATATTGTTGCAGAACGTTCTAACAATTTCGATTCACAAAATCGAGCTTATGTTTCCTCTGAGAGGAAAGGATTGTATGATCAAAACTTTATTTCTCCATTTTTATTTAATGTAACTGCATTACCCTATCCACACTCTCCTTACGATGGAATGCATCCCTTGCAGAAAAACTGAGAAAAACTTTCCCTAAGATTACAAGATATTTTTCCCAACTGTAGCCTCCTTCAAACTAGCGGTATAGAGATGAACTGGCATTTCCCCACGAGGATCGCATTCCTACAAGGAGCTGTTACACGAGCGATACCTCAAATACAAGCAAAAATAATTCAATGGACGCCGACTCATTCATACAACGTATCGTATGACCGAATATCAAATGGGTTTTTATTTACCTGTTCCATCTGTTACCAAACAACGCGATCGGAGAAATCGGATCTCGAGAGATTTGGAGGAAGCGACCTTCGGAAGGTGCCTCAACTGGGATTAAGTCCGGAGTGAAAAAACCTTGTCCAGCCGCTGAAACTCAATCCAGTAGCAGGGAATTTTTTTCGAATAAGAGGGCCGCCGAAAAAGGGCAAACGGCCTTCCAGATGAACATTTAAGGATCGTGTGTACCGAATGGGATCTTTTTCTCTGAACGAAGTCCACGTGCTAGGTTTGAGATTACTTTAAATACTGAAGGGGGATCAGGGACAAATTTTCTCCACCCCTACCGGCCCACCTGCTCTTATGTAATTAGCACGAATGCAAGTTCTCATTTTTTCATTTTGGGCGACCTTTAATTGGTTTACTGTTTTCGTGAAAATTCGTTTTCTTCTAATCATGCCCAAGTCCTCTAATATTCATCGAGAAGAATCTTATTTTAAGACTAAACCGTTTTCAGTAGCCCTCTTTTGGAAAAGTGGTTACACCTCTTAGTGAGAATGTAAATATTTACGATTCTAAGTTCCATTACAAGCCACAATGCGGCAGGTTGATGAATTTTATTTGGAATTGAATTTTAAGTAATAGCATAACCCTGCGGTTGCAATTACGACAAATGATAAACAAAAGTAGGCACTATACGAAAGGTTTTGATCTTCGAGCTATCCTTCCAAAAACCTAAGTTATTAAGGTTAATAATGGTTTCACTGTTATAGTTGTAAAAACCAGACGCTACTTTCAAATTTGAGATTATATTCAGCCTGTAATTTTAATGTTCGCGCCTTCCCATTATGAAAGTCACTTGATTGTAAAAGGATTTATTTGATTCAAATCACGTCTCAATTTCATTGCGAATAAAATTTATCTCAACTTCCCCGTAGATTGTTTTTCGTTCTTCACTTCCAATAAAACAGTAACCAAATTTCAATTAAAGAAATAATTTATATTGATTAAAGTAAGTCAGTATGGCCTAGATGCCATGCATAAAGAATTTCATTACTTAATTAAGAGGAAACACCATAGGGTAAAAGATGATAGAGGAATAACGTCTGGATCCTGAAGTCGAGCCTGGATTGTTGAGTACAGGCAGTTTGTATACGTTGGAAATGAAGTAATGTGCAATTACTAATGCGTTTGCCTTTAACTCAAAGAGTATGTACTGCAACGACCGAGAACGGTTCGTTACGTTCCCAAATACGCGTCGAATAGCTAATGAATGAACAGTAGAAACAAACTAACATATATTTGCGGAATAACAATTCACTAACTAAACTAAAAGCGAAATTTCCTTGATCCTTTCCTTTGGAGCATACCAACCATCACCTATTCTAACTATCGAGTTGCTCAGGCTAATATTCGCAGAAAGCGTAAATAAAATGAAAACTGTTCTTCAGTCTACTCCGCAAATAAACCCGTTTTCCTGTTCAATATGGACGCCGAAAAAGAGTGAATTCAATAAGATCAAGAAAATCAAACCTCAAGAACGGCCAAATGGTTTTCCCTGACGATGAAAGTCCCTCTCCCCAGACATAGGAACGAAGTCAGCTAGCTGATAAAACGGCCAAGAATCCACGAATTAAAATAAGTTTCGCGAATCCGAATGTTGAAATCTCGTCCCGACGACCTCTGGAGCAAAACCTGGCCGAAAGCACCGCGGCCGGCGAAAAGCCCTGCGCTCCATTTCCCGCGACTGCAATAACGGCCCTAGCGAAGGTCGTCTGGCGAATGGCATCTTTCCTAAGGCGGCGAAGAAAAAACCGCCGCCGGAGGAACGTACCGCGTTAAAATATCGACCGAGGGATTGCATCGGGGGACACTATAAATCGCAACGAAAAGACGAAAGGGGGAGAGGGATACGTGGTATGGCTTTGGGGAAGGCAGAGCGATGGAGTAGGTTGGCTGGGTCGATGCCGCGGTCAGTCACCTCTTCTTGCTCAGCTGATCCGCAACAAAGGAGGTGCGCAGTCTCCTAACAGAGGGCGTAGCACCGCATTGGCGATGGCTAAAGGGGAAAACGGGATGTGGCGCTGGGAAAGACGACTTTCGCACGAGAATAAAGAGATCGTTTCCTTCCTATGTGCGGACACACGATTAGGATCGCGAAAACTTCCCTCTGAGGATATCGGGGAGACGTCGGAAGTGGGCGCAAATTAACGAGTTACTACGGTGTTGAAGCGGAAAGTTTTTCGTGGTTCCGGCCTCGAATTAACTGGGAATGATTCTTAAACACGGAACGAAGGGCAAACTACATTTCATTGAGAATTTTCATCGCTATTCATCGTCCTAAATTCTTGCACAAACTACTGGTTATGACGTTTATCATACTAGGTCTAACTTAGGAAAACCGAAGCGAAGGAAAGCATCGATTCATTTGTGTTGAATATATTTTAATTCTAGCGCAACTAACTCTTACTGAAAAAACTCTCCAATCACCGATGAAGTACAGAGAGCGCAAAATAAAATTGATTCAATACCTAAGTCAAGCATAACAAAGGACTTCTTAGGAAAATCAAAATTAATCAATATAAAGTATATAACTCCCAAAAGATCTTTCATCTGAGGAATGACTAGAATAAAAAGACAGACTTTCAAGTTTCAGGCAAATCCTTATATCAACGCAAAAATTACTGGTATTCTACAAAGCAATTATTTTCTATCTCAGCATGGTTCTTCCAGCACATTTTACACAAACCTCCCAAAAGTTTAATATTTCAGACTACTTTTCAATTTAACGAAAAATAGAGGTCTTGGAACCTTTGACAAAAGAAGCTCATTTCGCGAAGAGACCCTATTCCTCATAGCTACGACGACATATAACGTCGATCTGAATCAAACTCTCTTATCCCCCAAACCCGTTTAATATTCGATTCGCTCTGCATTATCATGAGACATTGCGTGAGGCCTTCGAGGATGACTCACTCCGCACTTTCCCAACCCTTCGTCCTCCTTAGCATTTCAACTTTGCACCAATCCTCCCAATCTACGCATTGAACTGAATCCCGACATTAAGGCTGCCTAAAACGGAGAGATTAAGGCGAAGAGAAAAGAAACCGGCCGGATGACCAGAGCGCCAGACGAGCCATCCATCAAGATTTCTCTTCCCCAGAAAAATCCGCAGTGGCGAGGTCCGCAAATCCAGTCCATTTGAAAGTCACGCAGACGGCCACGGCGAGAATATCTTACCTCGTAAAAATTAGCAGAGAGGCGCCTTCCCCGTGGGCTGACTCCGGCTATTGCAACATTTCCGTCGCGGGGACGAAGCCTTCCAACTCCTACTCCTCCGCCGTCCTTGCCGAGCACCACACTGAGTCGTCCTCCGACAAACCAGACCGTCATACAACCGGATCCTCGAAGCACAACGAAGTTTCTTTCGAGACAAAACTCGGAGAGCACATGAAGAAGTGTTCACCAATGGAAGAAGATCATTCAGGCAATCCTTCCTCGGGCACGGAAAGCTAGCTCCTCTCTGGTTGACCGCGGATCGAGAATGCCGGTTCTTGGTGGTCTCCGGCGACGGTCGGTAGGGAGCGAGGGGAGGGCGACGGGAGGGATCGCCGCCGCGGAGGGGACGACCCTCCTCGCCGCGGCTTGCAGACAGACTGCGCCGAAGACTCCACCCGGGCCTCCCGACCGCCGTCTCCCCTCCTCGGTCCCTCCCCTCCGCCCCCACCCACCTCCCAGAAGGGGGAGGGGGCAGACTATCCACCGCAGGTAGCGTAGAGGCGCGTCGCTCCCAATGCCACGGCGCGACGCGACCGCCCACGGCCATTATCTGAGTGACGATGACAATTTGGCGGTACGCAGACACTTCTAGCGCCGCCGACGGCTCCCCCTCACACCCTCCCCGCGCCCCCGGCCGCCTCCCCGCCCGCCCCCGGCCGCCCCACCGTCTAGGTCTTTAACCCTTACGCAGTCCTCCCCCTTCTGGTCCACTTCACAAGGGTTTGGGAGCGACGGGTAATCACTCATTTGAGATCGCCTTCCCCCCTCCGAGACGTGGGAGAGGTCGATTCTTAGAATGTTTTTCAATGGCACACACACACGCACGCAAGTTCGCCAACTGCTCCTCCAAGGTTTTTTCGGTCCCTTTTTTTCCGCCGTCTCGAGCGCGTGCCCGAATCTCCGAGCGCAACCTCGGGCTGCTGAAGAGCACATCTCCCGTGATTATGCCTTCCCATAAAACCGCCTTCCTCGGGGGATTCACCTTCCTTTTGCACTTAGCGGCGAAAGGTGCGTCGAGAGGCGAGGCAGAGGCGGCAATGTGGGCCACGGATGGCGGATGGATTCCCAAGGAATTCCGGGAGGAAATTAACGTGAATTATCGGAGTCGAGGGACTGTTTGCATTGCTGTATTTTTACCGATTGGCCGATATTTCCCTGGATGCTTTCTGAGAGAAAATCTGCGCAGTTTTGAGCGTGCCAAAAAAATTCTAGACGTGCCGAATCCGGCGGGCGTGCCAAGTGTTCGCCACCCCTGGTGAAGGGAATGAATCGTGATTTGTACAAAATTAGGAAGGGATTCCGATAATCGCTAACGAGCTCTATTCGGGCTTGATTGGTAAACAAAATTCCCGACAGCTTTTCGCCGTTATGTAACCGAGGAACTAAGGGGGGTCACACAATGACGGAAGAAATTGGAGGACAAATGTTTTCTGATAATATAATCATCGCGAACAAAATTTTTTCATGGGAAATATAAACTTGAAAGCAGTGTGAGAAATTGAATACGATGGAAAAATGTTAAATTCTCGCAATTACTTAATTTCTAATCATCCTTGTTAAATTCCACAAAAATTTGATGATGATACCTGCAGCATTTTAATTTAAGTAGGAGTTTGTGTATTGGTTTCGATTTTAGTGGCGATATCATATTACATAACCGATGACTACATCTGAGAGGAAAAGATAATCTAAAAACCACTATTTAATTGCAAATTACTCTCGCTTAATTTTGTAAAAATTATCAGCATGGCGAACTTAAAGATGACACCAGCAAAGAAAGTAAGAATTAGTATAATTTGCTTCGATAATTTACGGCAAAACCTTATCGCATATCTGATCAATACATCTGGAAACAATAATCTAACAAACAATTCGGTTATTACAAGAAAAACCGTTGAAATATCAACGGGTACGGAATATACGGCTCAAATTCGAATCGAAACCGCGCCTTTCACTTACACTGCAGCATCAATCTGAAAAATGCACCTCGGCCTACACTCAACAGGTAATACCCCGACATCGGTACCGTAAAACGTAGTTCTGAACATATAACGTGAGATGTGACTGCGGGAGAGACAGGAACTGAACGCGGTTTTCCCCGTCGCAGGTAAAAAAAATTTGATAAGAACCGACCGGATCGCAGAAAAGCACTTGCCGATATTAAAGTCTCGTAATTTCCGAGAAAAGGAAGCGATAAGGCGAAAGAAGAAGCTTAACCGGTAACCAGCGATAAAGCCTCGATTCGGGGGAAAAGGGGCGCGCCTGCTTCCCCGTAGTATACACCACACTGCCGCACAAAATCCAAGAATCGCACATCCCACCGACTGGTCGCTTTTACTTCGAAACCGCGCGGGTGCAGCGATTGGGGCGACACCTTTCGGATAATTCCGGCACGACGCGATCGACGGCAGCCGAAATTTCAAAGGGATGGGACGAGAAATCGGGGGCCGGATACTTGCCGCAGTAGGGCCCGTCTGGGATTGGATGCCCCGACTAGGGTATCCGGAAGAAAGATCGGCGAGGAAGACGACCGCCCAGGAATCCGAATTCGGGAGGGGCTAAAAGATGGAGGAAGAGAAAAATAGCACATGTAAAACATAAGCTAACTCGGGAATGATTTCGAACAAAAATTTGAACTTAAGAATTGTGGTGTAATCGTCAGTATTTGCTTTTTTGCAAATCAATCTGAAACTGCGTTATGAAATATGACTTGAGATTTGGTAAATTATTAGTCAGTTTTACGCATGTCACTGTTAGAAACATCGAGGATTAGCAGGAATTGTAGTGGAATCGTCAGTATTTGGCGTTGACAAATCAATATGAAACTAAGTTATGAAATACGACTCGATACCTTGTAATAACTAGTCGATTTAAGTCGCATATCACTGATAGAAACAGAGAATATGCGTGGAATATCTCTCGGAAATATTATAACGACATTATCTAAGTCGCACACCAATTATAGTGTGTATGACAGTAGTTTTACTCCAGTTATAACAATGTTACCCTTATTAAAAACTTTCAAAATTACTATTTAATCACCCGTCGTAAATTTCATAGTGATTTACCAGCAACATACCGTGGCATCAACCTGTTAACAGCGGTTAGCGTCGAAAACATTCGCCTCGATTTTTTTTATCAACTTTCCTTTCCTCGGAATTCAAACAGAACGTTCCCTCTGTTCAAATAACGTCCGTGAGATATCCTGTCACCTGATTTGCGAGTTCGGAAAAACTCTTCCTCCACGAGGACTGTAATCTGCCGCAGGGGCAATGCTAACGGTCCTCCGCTGTGGATCCTGAGGAAAATGAACCTCGAAGATTAGAGAATTCCCTGAAACGAAGAGCCATCCTGTTGGTGAGAGGAAGTGATGTCATCACCTCCCCCTTTGCACCGAAGGACAGCTCTGCCCAACCGGGAGAGAGTGGGAAGCCTAACAAAAGACAAAATGGAACGGGCACGTGCAAATACTTTCTCATTTCTCCGATCCCAATTTGCAAGTCCTACCGAGGGATAAACGCTATCTATAGAGCAGAGATTCTTTGTGGACCGAGATGGACATTATCCAGCATTTGAGGCGAATCAGGATTACGGAGTGTTGCAACGAAATGAAAGTTTACGTAAGAGATAACTGTAGCTTCTTCGAATCCGTGACAGGCAGCTAAATCAAATTTTCTACGAACGTCAACCGAAGTGAGACAGCGGATTTGGCAACGACACCGATAATCCAGCAATGCAAGAATGCGAGAAAATTTGATGTTTGGAGTGTAGAACGCGGGAAATTGCGACGTTAGGGAACTGTGCTTCGAGAAAAAAATGACAAGATAATTTTGGTGGGAGAAACGTCAGGTAGTTACGGATCGTTTATGGATATTTTTACAGCAGTGGATACTGAGTACACGTGCCTACAAGCATTTATCGAACATGAATGTCACAAAAGTTGATGCCGTGTACTGCTGAAAATCTTTTATGAACATTCCTATACATTAAATAGTTTCTCTTCTTAAGATAGCATTCAATGTCAGTAACTTCTTCGAATATAAAGCAGAACGGCTGCTTTTTCACAAGAGAAGGGATACATTAAACTACATTTGCAGCGAATGCGAATTCCGCACCAGACAACCATAAAAGATATCACGATTTTACGGCCGGAACAGATGGTTCTGGTCCCCGTAACCGGATTGCATAAGAAGTCCGAATAAATTAGTGCGTTACTTAGACAACCCGGTGTTTTCACACCACCGCCCATTCGGCGGACGGGCACGCATGTAAAATGTAAAAATGTTCACGGCATACTCACTCAAGTGCCCCGCGTCATCCGCCTGACAACTAATAGCTCCTCCGTGTCGGAATCTTTCCGGTGCGAGAATAAGTAGAACGTTAAAAGGTTTACGTTCCTCCGCCAGGGATCCCCCATCGGCAGCGCCCCCGACCGGCGGGGGCGTACGGTACGCCACCGTCTCGTTAATCCACCGTCTGCCTCCCCCCTCCAGCCGCCGGATTTCCAGAAAAGCCATCCGGCGAACGCGTTCCTCCAAGCGACCTTTCCTCCACCTGCCCACTTTTCCTCCTCCTCGACAGCTTTCACCTCTTCCCACACCACCGGCCCACTATTCGAGCCCTCCACAATCTATGCCACCTTCCGCAACCTCATCCTACAAATGGATTCCTCGTGGAGGAAAAAATCGGCGGAAGAAGAGCGCGCATCTGGTGCCCACGTCGCCCGCGAATGGCTGCCCATATCGGGCGGCACCCACACCTCCGAGGGCCGTGGAAGAGGAATTTTCCTCTGCGTCGGAGACGAGGTCGTCGCCCCACTAAACTCCCCTTCATGCCACACACGCCTCTCATCGGCCCACGTGATACGTGTAACGTCATCGCCGGAAGTTCTCCCTCTCCCCTGCTGCCTACGCCTCCGGAGGCCGCGATCGACCACCGCTCTCCTCCCCCCGTCTCCATTCATTTCACCACACCCGCCGCGGCGGACTTTGCCACCTACTACGATTGCCTCCCGTAATAAACGGAAAGATTACGACCATTCGGGGGGCGGATTCCCCTTTTGGGAGGACTCGCGGGGGGGCGTGCCTCCGGGACCCAGACGGATCTCCCGAAAGCGCCGATACACTGGCTGCTGCTTCTCCGGGGGCCGTAAGAGATGGTTTTCCTGCCGCCCCCTCCCCCGACCGCTTCCCACGGTTCCCCCCTAGCAACTGAGAGGGGAGGCGGCTGCGGGGAGGGTGGTCGGAGGGGAAAGAGGAACAAACATAGAGAGAGGGTACCTTTCCCAACCTCTCGCCTAGAAGACGGTATCCCTTCCCCTCGTCTCGCTCCCTTGGCCCTACGTTCTTGCACCTCGCGCCCACCCGCACCCCAATAGGCACCCTCTGACTGTCGCTAAGGCCTCACTCGGCACAAAAGAGGAGATTTCGGAAGGGAAAAACCCACCTCCGGCTTATCCCTCGCCCCTTCCCCGACTCGGCCGACGTACCTTTTTCCGAAGAGAACAACACACTAAAGCTACCAACCAACACATTAAGAGGACTCCTTTTCCGAGGGACAAAGGGCGGACTGCACCTTCCTTGCGTTCCTCTCCACCTGCTTTCTCACACAAAATCCGAGTGCTCTCCTCGAGACAAGTCCCCGCTTCGTAAAACCAGAACGTTCACTTGTTTTGTCACTTCCAACACGGGCTGCCGACAAAGGACGCCTACGAGAAACGCCTTTGGAAATTAAGTCCTATGACAATCCCACACTCACGGCGCAATTTAAGCACGATCTTCCTCCGCGTCCACTGCTCGACTCCCTCGATCCCCCTACGGAGGTCCTACCAGGGCCAGCGCTCTAACGGGGGCGGTTCAGACGGAAATTTCACCGAAATCGGCCCGGGCGGGGCCGATCGACGACAAACCCTTCGTGTGAAGTTTTTCTACTCACCAAGCGATGCGATTCGTGGGTTTGTTCGAAATAATCTCCTTCTGAAGACATCCGACAAATCCGCTTCTGGTAGCTGGCGCGCTTTGGTGATCGAAGACGTTTTCTCCTTTGGCCGTCACCGAGGAAAATTCCAACGCTTTTCCCGAGACGTCGGGAGTCCGAAGGACATCTGCCGGTATCTCCGAGGCGAAGATGCTGGAGCCGCCGCCGACCGCATCACCCAGCCGACGAGCAGAGAATGATGGAGAATGACGGGGTAGGTCAGAGATACCGGCGCAGTAGGAAAAGTAGGGGAGGGATCTGCGAGGGAAGGAGGGAGTGGGAACCGTGGAGGAGGTCGGGAGACGGGTGACCCCGTGCCTCTCCCTCCCACACTCCTTAAATCCACCCCTCGAGTACCACGCCCGATTCAACGTCTCGTTTCCATGGCAACCTGAGTCTGGGAGGATTTTTTCCTCGAGGAAGAGGGTGCAGTTACAAAAATGAGGGAAGGAAATTCTCGATGACGAAACGGCCTCCTGGTGGATCCGCAGATTCTGATGAGGGCTTCCGTGGGGTAGGTAATGCGTTCTCCGGAAGGCCCGATCACCGCCGGCCTCACTCACTCACTGACTGACGCACCATTGCACATTTCTCTTAACCCCCATCTCCCCCTCTGCACTCCCCTTTTTTTCTCTTCGGCTAAGTTCGAGCGGCGTCGACTGCACCCCTCCGAACGTTGGCGGATTTCTCTTTGGACTTCCCTTCCATTATCCCACCGATTCTCCGCCGCCGAAAAACCTTCGCGCTTCGCCCCGGTTCCTCCGTGGGCTCCCAGGAGGGAATTTGCGTGCTTTTCCCCCATGTTCGCTCACTGCTGCACCAGCTCAGTACTAGATGGTCGTTTTCGGTGTTGGTTCTTTATACGGGACTCCGGAGCCCCCGTTCCCCTCCCACCCCTTCTGCCCCCCGCTCCCGAGTCGCACCCTCCGCAATCCTTAACTGTGGCCTCCCCATAATTCCCCCGCCCGCCCCCCGTTCCAAACCGCAGGCTCGTTTTCGCGACGGCGGCAAGCGGCGTTGCCATTTGTCACTCGTGCCCGCCCCCGTTGCCCCCCCAATGCCCGCCCCCGTCGCCCTCTCTCCGACCCTTAGCATCGTCCTCACGAGTCGGATGCTGCCGCTCCTTGGGTAGGTGTCGATCTGGAATTGAGTAACGACTCCGGTGACGTCGGGGGATGCGTATTTCCTCGCGGACTTAAAATGCCCCGCCGAGGGGAGGTCTGGCTTTACGGCCGGCGAAGGAAAAGGTTGCAAACTTGCGAATGGCCACCAAGAGGTAAAAAAAAATTATTGCCGGTCAGCGTCTTTAAAGAGTTAAATTGTGCAACGAAAGTATCGAATATACCGAAAGGGTAATGACTCTTATATGAACTAAAACTATCAACTCATCTCTCGAGGGAAGCTTAGCTGTCGTATAATACAACAACCTAACGAATAATTTAAGCAAAGTATTACTCAAAAGAAAAGATAATTGCTTACCAAATGAATTTTATTCATTTGGCAAGCAATTAAAATTTATAATGTCTCTTTTCTTCTGAGAATTACAGTCAGAAAATTAAAATAATTGCTTACCAAATGAACTTTAAATGTTTTTTTAAATTTTCTGGCTGCAAAGAAAATGTTGCTTCAAATTTTCTGGGATAATACGACTTAAGAAGTAATAGTTGTTTCAGAAAATCCATTTTGCAGCATATGCCGACTAAGTACTTAAGCAATTAACTCCAATATTTTAGTTAGAAAGAAAACGTTGGTAAAAAATTACGAGGTAATTCATATTCAGAAGTCATATTTGCTGTAGCCCATCCATTTTGCAACATACATCGATTAGGTACTTATTAGGAGAAAACAGGCGAATATATGATAGGACAAGTCTCTTTGGAGAATCCATAACCTGCAAGAGATCCGCTACAATCAACGATTAGAAAAATAATTTCACCGGTTAACGCACCCCTGCCACGCAAATTAAAGGGGGATAGAATAGTTAAAAGGTAAATTTAAAGCAAAAATGTTAAGAAATATGATTGACTGGGAAGTTACAAATGAATGACTGAAACAAGTTATTTAATGGAGATGGAGATTTTTTACGGAAATGCATCGTGGTACAATCTTCGACTCTAGACGAATTAGGTCTTCCTTTGTACAGCGTTTTTAGAAATATAGATTTATCATCCAACATTGGAATCAAGTAAAGTCCCACCTTTGCACTATCCATTGGTAAATTTCAGAAGAAATTGGAAAGTAGGTTCTACATTAATTATATCATTTCAATTGCGGAATTTCCTTCTCTATTCTCTTTTCTTTCCGTTTTCGAGTTTTTGGTCATTAAAAAACACTGATATGAAATGTATCTTAGACCGCAATAGCTTTTATAAATTTATGTATTATTATGCACTGACAATTACATCTATCATAGTTTGGACTCCCTTATTCTATTTATTCTTTCAGGCCTTATGTAACGGTTAAAATCATCAACGATGAGTTAGATGGAATAGGAAATGCCCCAATCTCTTGCAAAAGTTAAGATCTCTAATGTTGTAACCGTTGCCCATAATTTATTAAACATCAAAACCAACGTCATGCAATTTTACTGCATTAATTTTCAAAATGCACTTAACCCGAAAGTGATAATCAATATTGTATATGATGACTCATTGTGGGTTTTTCTATAAAGACCGTTGGCCTGTTTGAAGCACTTTTCCATCATTATTAAAATAAGGTTCTGTTGAGGGAATGAGACCTTCGAGGCAAGATGAGGAGTGAGGTAGTTTGCTTTCCCCACAGAGTCAATGTGTTACGAATTAAAACGTCAAATTAACGGTAGCCCAATGAGCATCCGAATAAAATTTTTCATAGCATCTTAGGAATTAAAACAAAAAATACCATTATTCAGTATCATACCTCGGTATCTTTCATATTATTACAACTATTAACAGTCGTGAAAAAAGAAAGAAAAAACATAAAAACGTACATTTCCACCTTTCCGTGCCAAAAAACAGACGAAAGATATTCCATCGATCGAATTTGGGTGCAAGAGGGCATTGAAATGGGAAATATTGTTAATTATTGTTCATAGAATTTTAGATACTTGCCCGTTTCAATCATAGAAAACATTTCCAGCAGGTCTGTTCAGACAGTCAAGTAAAATTCGCAATTGATGAGATCAGAGTAGTAAATATTTCGTATTGGAACATCACCGATTATATATAAACAAATTTTAAGTCCATTACGATTAATAAAGAGAATTAAACTGATAGAAATGGAATCACCCTTTTTTAAAGGGACTGTGAAAAGATAACTTCCTCTCTGCCTATTCCATTCTACTTCTCTATACTCCTTTGTATTCGAATACATTATACCCATTGCATTGGGAAAATGTGTCTGCTGATATGTTTAAAATAATGGTATAATCCAATATCATATAAATTTTTGATCTGCTTTATGGAATCGATTACCATTTTTGACCCAATATAGTAATGCTCATCCAAAACTGGAGTAATACGCAAGAGAAATGATTATCCCGCTTGTTGAGCGAAGGAAGAGATAACAAGGCTTGAACCAACTGGCACGAACACTAGATACGTCACTCCAACATTTATGCACTCCAGCTTTGTCTGGATCTTTTCATGACGCCATGGATCGTTGAGGAGGATATTTTTTGTTCGCATGCGCTCTCCGAACCCACATCACTTCGCGGTTAAATATTAAAATTGTTTGATTTTTGTATTCGCCACGATATCGGCGTTGCGATCGATTTTCTTCGCCGCCTCAAACTCCGTCAAACACGAAAATCACACGGGGATCCGGAGCAGACGATTGGGAGTTTTCGGAAAAGAGGTACGCTGATATTTTTAAGGGTCTGCGGGGATTTTGGGATACGCTTTCGACCGGGGATGGATTTCTTTAAGGGATTGATTGATCCGAATCTCTTAGAGATGGGAACGGTTTTTGCCTTTCGCGAAGAAAATTATTCTTCGATTATCTCCTGGAATGACTGCTAACCTGCATGGCAATCAGTTAACAGTGGACTTAGTAGACGTTAGTTTAGTTTACTTCAAGAACACAGGCCGATAAATATCGGTTATATTGACGTCATTATATATTTATTTTTGTATTTTCCGCGATGTGTTCAGCACTGTTTGTTAAAATTACCCACCACGTACAGTTGTCGAGAATTTTACATAAATATTACACAAATGAAGGAATTTCATCGTTTCTTTTTATCTTTATAAATTATTAGTTAGATAACATTGTAAATGTGTATGAAAACTATATTTTTGTTCATTATTATACTATATTTTTATTTAACTTTAATACATAATTGGAAGAGTTTAACAGTCAATAATACATAATTCGAAGAGTTAAAAAATGGCGAGTTGGCAAGGTCCCCAAAAATGTAGATTTCGACTCACTCAGTAAAACGCTAATTTCTCAGAGTTTAAAATATATCGAGCATCACATACGCTCACTTTAAATCTCTAAAACAGAACTCTAATCTTGTATAGAGTTTGATTCCATTCCAACCATCCCTGTGGTAAGCACTTTTCAACCTCCCTCCTCGTAACTCGTTTCTTGAATAGGTTAACCATATCCTTACAGGTTGAGAGAAGGATTTTTGGAAATGTCATTTCCCATCGGCAAAACGGAACGTGTTTTCGCACAGGTTCCGAGAGGGTTTTTATGACCTGAAAACAAGGGTTTAGACCTGCGGTCATCAGCCTGGTCCTTTTGGTTCTGCACTGGTCGTTTTAAGTTTTCAGGTGGGCGATGAGTATTCTACAGATGGTAAAATCGACATTTGAGGCTAATAATTAGTGAAAATTCATGATTAAGGGAACGGGTCTATGAAAGTCACTTTGAAGGGGTTTTTAAACGTATAAGTCTTATAAAAATGGTGCTCAGCGACTTTGTTGGACGCAAAGACACAATTCGAAGGTATCTATGGGGCGCTGCTGGTTTAAGTTTGGAAACTACCGCATTCAGCTTTAGATATCAAAAATGTATGAGCGTATTTTAAAATTGAAGTAGTAGTATTGTTAAAAGTGCTTCGACAGCTTAGGTCATATCGCACATTGGCTACCACCAGCAATCGAACCTGGGACCGCTTTCACCAAAGGCAAACGCGCTGCCCACATGACTATCCAGGAGCTACCTTAAAATTACTTGAAATTTTCGCCCAGCAGGATTCAAAGGAGCTTCTATTCTATTTACCAAAATTATGCGTGGCTTGCCTACCAAAGAATAATTGTCAGTTTTTAATTGTAGAAAACGGAATTATGTAGATAATTAATATACAGGAGACAAATACTCAATACCGAAAGTAAAAACATAATCCTGCAGCTTATATGAATAAAAAACATTCCGTTAGTGGTAGAGGCATTTTTCAGGCTTTGTTTAATAGATATCCGTGTAAAGTCACAGCTTTAATATTTTGCCTCAATTCTTAAAATATGAGAGAATGCATATCACTGCGTATCAATGCATATCACAATTTTATCATAAAAGAATATTTACTATTAGCAATTGCACAGAATGATAAACTTAAAATTATATCTAAATAAAAGAAAGATAATATAGGTAGTAATAGTTTTTAAATAAATACATACCAACTGTGAGTAACCCCTGAAACATTCTGGGAAACCCTGAAATTTAAGAGACCCAATAGTTCACGTTAAGTAAACTCAACTCAACGATTTCATACATTCAAAGTCAATGAAATAAACTTTTTAATTGCGGACAATTTAATCCCAATCTCCTGACACATCCGATGTAAAACCATAAAGCGTACTATAGGGCATTTAAAGTTTAAGTAAGTATATTAATAAATTCAGATCTGAATATGTTAAGAGGCTAATGTTTTAGGAACATCGTGAACCCAATTAACCCTGAATGATAAAATATTCGAGCGCGTGATGTTCCAAATGATATCAGCTCCCTTCTCACATTGCAGCGCGGAATGCCATGAAATTCTCTCATTTTTAATTAGCGGATAACCAGGTGCCGCCTCTCTCCAGGCAAGGAGTAATTGTTTCTTCGATTACTGGATTACTTTCTCGGAAAATTGAGTTCTTTCATGCGTTACTGTCCTAATTTAAAGTGTCTATATTGGATTGAGTTTTCACTTACACACTTTCATAACGAGTTTACGTAATGAACATCAATGAAAGGATATACAATCATTCAACGACACGAGCGATATTTCCGAGACAAATAACATAATTATTATACGATAATTCTTCCTGTAATTTTGAATAAAATGTGCGATAGTTTTGGTACTATACCATCACATATTAAGGAATTCTCGATGAATTTATCCAATAGGACTAGTTGAACTAAACTTACTAAAAATCAACAAAACACATTTCTGTAGGTATTCTTCATATCTCACTTTGAAGTTAATACATAAAAAGGTATAAATTTATGAATCTCCGAATAATCGTCATACCACCTGGGAAGTTTTGAAATCTCTTAGCTTTCTCAGGCCACTTTTTCCTATATAAATCACTCTGTACGTCCTGTAGGTTTGATAAGATACTCACATGCACAATACAGTCCAAAGCAGTGTTTTCTAACTGGTCTGATTAACAAGCCTGTTCAGTGAGGATCGAGCATTGCTGTAAATTTATTTTACTCGTTTTGCTTTTTATTTTCATATATTTTACTTCACAAAAAATAAATCGTCCTATAGTGTCGCAGCTATTCAAGTATGTACAAACAAAGTATCTGTAAAATTTTTAGAGACATCTATTTTTAAAACGAGCTCTTTGCAACTTGGAAGGACATGGCAGTCTTAAAGACATGGAAAGTGAGACTTGAAACCGTAAAGGTTGGGAAACATAAAGGACGTTTTATCTTCTTGTATTATGAATTTATTTATCATCAACTCCAATGAAAATCAAACTGAAAGTATTGGTTACCTCGAGAGAAGACTTTTCACGCAGCGAAAACTTTTAAAATAATTCCAAATTCCACTGAAAATATATGCGACGAGAAGCATTAAGTTACCTGTTAAATCTCCATAAAACACTTCATTCATAGATGGGGAAACCTAAGTATTATGGATACACGTACCATCACCAAACAAGGGAATAAAGCGGGAATGTGATATTGAAATATCAGGAATAATCATTACTTAGAACATGTCATTTTTGATCATGATTTTCGAACGTAACCGAAGAGAAAAATCGGCGACGGAGTCTAAGTCTTGGCTAATTTCGACCAGATACTTCGGTAATTTGTACTATGACTTTCTGTAGCTTTCAACTTAGGAAAATTTGAACCTCAAACCCACCACCGTTAGCTACTAAAAGCTCTGGAGGAATAAGACTTACTAACCGTGTAGAGATGTGATGTAGATTGATCTTGCTTTCCTCTTAGAACCAAAACGCTACGAGCGGGAAACGTAATTCCAGAATAACTGTCATAAGGAAAACATATTTCATAGGATTCGATAAGAAATATACCCAAACGAAAGATATTCTCTCATACCTCAATTAGTCTCATGTTGTCCATGTGGAAGGCTGACAATGAGACAAAAGGTTCATTTTTAACTATCCTGTAACATCCCATAAATATGAATAAGAAACATTGCATGTTTCGCTGGATTTAAGAGTAATTGATTTACTTGAATGGTTATTCTTATAAGTAGATGGTGAGTTTCCGCAATTAAACGTACATTTTAGGATAAAAACTACGAGATAATAGCATGAATCATGTGCTTCCCCCTGCTGACTCTAAATATGAAACGCAACCATTATTTGGCTGGCAAACCAATGATCAACATCTTTCATCGCTTTTGGTTATTCCAACTCCCAAAAAATGTCCCAAACCCCCCGTAGTCCGGAACCACTCTTTTATGTCCTTTTGTAAAGTGAAGCGAATGGCTGTAATGGGGAATAAAGAGCAGACGGCCGCTTTATGATGCTGTCGTTAGGTCGTCTCGCCGCGCTAATGGTTTCGCCTGTTTGCTACATTCCACGCCCAATATATTTATATTATGTTCTTTCGAGGTCTAGGGATAGCGTTTAACATCATAATTTAATAAATTTGTTGTATATGAGCATGATTTTAGTGTATGTAGTACGGCTTCCTTATAATTTAATTCGTTAATTTACTCCGACGTTTCATTCAAAAGGACATACTGCTTTTTCATATGCCAGATCAGGTAATATCGGTAATATCTCGCAAAGAATGTCCAACCTTTGCTGCAACTTTGCTCATCCAGTACATGCATATATCACTGAATTACGTTCTATAAAAATGGATGCATCTAATTAAACCATTTCTTCTTTGAATCAGGCATATAAAAGAAAAAAGATCTCGCTTCAGCTAAGATACACCTAAAGTAAAGTGAAGAATGACATTCCAGACGCCAATATTGCAACAGCTAACAGTGCTGAGATATCGAGGAAACAAAATGAAAACCTTAGTTCTGGAAGGTTTTCTATCTGTGAACGAACATTTAAGAAAACCAGTTTATTATTAAAGCAAAGCGGCTGTTGATGGTTATGTTATATATAAAGAATGCTTTTGGAATTTATTCTTTATATATAGTTTATTATTGATTCTAATCTTCAAGAAATTTTATCCAGAAAGTTCAAGTTAAAATAATGCCGTATACATTAGAAGAGGAATGTGAAATCTGTCAAAAATAGACCAAAACGGTTTTTGTTTTGGCTGAGAGTTAAAACAGTATATTTTCATCCACCTTACAATTGAATGTATTGATAACGTCAAAATTTTGATAATTCAGTTGATTTTCGTAGACACTGCGATTCCAGTGGTATCTAAATGTAATATTCACAACATTTTCTATTACTTACAAGCTCTTTAATCAAGTTAATTAACTTATATCAAATCTGAAAATTAATTCTTTCGCCGAATGTCTACGAACTTTACCGCACAGAAAATAAAAATATTTCACTTAAAACATAATGCTAATAATTTCAAAAAAAGAGTAGGATCAAGCATGGTCTCTTCTCTTCTAACTTCTTTGTATGTTTCCGATTCCGGAGATGCATAAATAGAATCATTCCAATATGACGACCGGGTGTATGCATATTTGTTATTTCAGATATTACAGAAAATGATAGCGACAAAAGCATGTTGTCGCCAAGCCATTTATGTGAAAACAATGTTTATACATCCACACAAGTTTGGAAATGATACAAACAAGGAAAAGGTCACCAATGGCGGAAAGGGATTGAGGAGGAAAAGAAAAGGGCAAAGAATGATGCTGTTGAAGAGTATTTACAGGAATCTTTGTCTTCAAATTTACTATGAAATTGAAATGGCTATGCTGCCTGATGTAGTCGAGTAGTTGAGTTAAATTTAAGGGTCAATATGCTGATCGATTGCAACAAATTGCCATCTTTTCTACAAGATGCATGTATGAAGAGACTACGAACTGAAATATAATTTAACTAAGAAGCAAATAATGTGTTATCTATACGAAGAACCATCAGATAATATCTTGTGAGATCTGCCCTGTTCTAAGGCTGAAGGAAGCGAGGGAAAACTGTGAAATTGGCTGTTATCCTGTTTATCGCGAAAGAAAAGGGGTTGCACTAATGTTAGGTATCCATGAATTTCTCGTATACTGTTATTTGAAACCGTTAATAAAAGATTACTAGTGCCAAAGAAGCGCTCCGATTTTAAAACTTAACATTATAATAGAGCGAAATCATAAAATATCTAATTGTAAATATTGGTCAAAAATACTCCTCCAGTAGTATTCGCAGTTCGATTTAGATATTCGTTCTTGATTCGTTTGATTGCAGATTCCTCCTTGAACGAACGTAAATTCATGTGAAATCATCTGTAGAAAGGCATACCAAAGTAAACCCAAAATCAACCAGCATCCTGAGAGAGCAGAGTTTCCCACGAATAACAAGTTTATCATAAGAAGCATAGACATGAACAATGTGTCATTGAACATGCCTCCTCCTCGTGAAGCTGTTTATATCATGTAAGCAGTTGCCTCAATAGTAATAATCTGAAATATCCGAATATACGTATGTACGTTTGGCCGAATTCATATGTATGACTCCTCTTGTGTTAAGATCTTATCTCCCAGGATGACTCTGAACGGAAATCTTATGAAAAAACTTTCAGCGGAACTCAGCCGTTAGTCGAAGAAAGTGTTGATTTCTCTCTCGACTCTTGGAAAAAAAAAAGATCTGTGGAAACGTCAAGGAACTCACGCTGCACAACCGAGAGCATACGAACGAGCTAAGCATCGAAAGCAGCTTAAGTAAACACTACGAAACAAGGCCGTGGATGTCATCAGACTCATAACTCTGTGGCACTGTTTGTGCCAAGAAGATTGTTAGAAAAAGCGTGCAAGAGGCCGCATGCGGCCTTACGCGGGCGTTCAACGCGGCACTTTTTTTTACTTCCTACACGTTTTAATTATTTTATTCTGAGCTTCATTCATAGCGACAAAGAAAACAAAAAATACAAATCATCTCCTTTAATTTATTCATCAATTAAATATAGTTCGCTCATGTAAGATTTCAATGCCAGACTTGATTGTAATGGTAATATTGGTTTTTATAGGAATTTTTTGTCGAAATTGAAACTTTTAAGTCCCATATTTCATGTAACCAATACATTTACATACAAATGTTAAAAATACGAATGGTATAATGAAACAAAATACAAATCTATATAAAATGCAAATTCATTAATCTTTATAAAATGATACAAAATAAAAATCTATACTAATATTAAATAAAACGAATACAATAATTAATTATAGTTACACATAAATTATATATCATGTCTTATGATTATACATAAATTATTTCTTAAGTATTACAATTGTACGTAAATGTAGTTAGGGATAACGTTCACCTCAACTGAGGCCTGATGGTTTCGCATGATGGGAAGGGTCTGATGAAAGAAAAATGTTCCTAACCACTGGTCTAGTCCACGTGTGCGGCCTTGCAAACACAGCACGAGGTCGAAGTCTAGCGTATGACGACATAAACGATTGCTCGGATGCGATCGGAAAGAAAGAATAATTTGGAAATTCTTCGCAACGCGATCGCAGGCAGAAAAACGGGCGAATGTGGAGGAATCCATGAGCTGTCCGCAATGAGCATGGGAACATGACCTTATGCCCTGAATTCCATTCCACTGCAGTGAGTGACTCACAAAAGAACACATTCTCTACGCCCTGATCTGCGCGGACGCTCTCCGAAGGAATTTCAGGAATTATTTCCCAAATTCTGACTCATCTTTCTCCACGCCCACACTTCCTGCATGAAATGATCCTATTGCGAATTCGTTAAAAGCCCACAAGTTTTGGTCACCTTCAAAATTATTTTATATTGACGAAAAATAAGATGGACTTGCGTAGTTGATATGGTTGATATTATTTTTCGGACACGAAAATCAATGATGTTGTTCCCAATGGGGTGAACATGCTATGCTACCATGCATGGACTCTTTTATTGGTATTATCCTTCTGCACTATTCTATTTAACGTTTTTCGCTTCAGACATTCATGATTTGGATTTCTATCAAAGACACTGATTTTTGTGATGCACTCCTTATCTATTCACAAGTAATCATTTTCAGACAGCCAACCGTCAGTTTCCTTTAACAAATGCGGAATGAAATTTGTAAAAATCCGCATTAAATGTTATGTATTTAAGACAGAAACATTCAATGTATCTAGATAGCTCGTTTATACATAAAGGCAATTCTTCAATAGTGAAATAACGTTTTCTGGGATTCTTGACAGGATTGCTTGGATATTTTCAGATTCTTGACCATACTCTACCTCAAAAATTTCCTTATGGCGCTACATACCTCTTGACGTAGTCACAAACTTCATACCCACCTGTTACAAAGTTTCGTACCCTTCTGTTAAAAAAAGCTAATCCCCATCGTTTTATCTCAAACCCGCTTCACTGTTTTTATTTTTTTCCATAACTTATTTACATACAGTGTTTCTTACAACTGTGTGATGTAACTTTAATCGCTCCGCATTCCGCAATCCAGTCAAGGTTATAATCTCCAGTTAAATCTCCATAAGTGAAATTCTCAGGTTTGGAGTCTTCGATAGGTAACCTTATTTCCAACTTCTTACGTCTACGATTTCAGCATCCCATTCACCAGTTTCACCGAGCACTTTCATTTCTATTTCTTGATTTTCCTCCCCCTTTTTAAATTCTCAAATTGTTTGCATTCGCCATCTTTGTCACTCCTCTTCCGACAATCCTTTTCACAGAAACAAATCAACGAAATACCTTAAATACTGGTTATATCGATTTCCATTAAGTCCTGATTTATTCATTACCCAGTCATTACTGACTCAGGAATTCCAGTTCATAAACATAACCCTTAAATGATCCATCCATCCTTCCAAATTAGTTTACCTTTCATAGATATTCCGTTTATTAAATGAATGGCAAGTAGGGGAGGATTTTCCCGCCAGAACACAGGTTTTGTTCACAGTCCGAAGACCAGCCCCAATGCATGTCGACTGCAATTCAATGTTAATTACTTTCTTCGCTCAATTATACACCTAGCGAGAATTAGGTCTTTCAATATGCTTCACACAATAATTTTACAAATAAAAAAAGTGTGTTTTATGGTGTTTTCAAAGTAACTAAGAACGAGCAACTTCTCTAAAAGAGTTTTTTTCAATTCATTTCAAAGGTAGAGCAGGCTAAATCGAGGATGATCTATTCCTCGTTTCAAATAAAGAAATTTGGTCTGATAATTTTTGCATGTTTAATCCTTTACTAATGACTAAAAACGCGCTTAGTTGAGGTAGCATGACTTCAAGCATGGATTTAAGAAATTAGTCATACTTCATTTATTAAATGAAATTTTTAGATATTTATTATATTTTCGTAAATATTGTTTTTACCGTTTCGTTTTTATTCAAAATGCAAATGTGTGACCTATAAAGATATTTCCAAATGATTCAGTAATGCGTAATGTAAAAATCATAAATTTCCATACTATAAAGCAGGGAGCTTTACGTGGGAGGTGACTAAACTCGAGTGTCTAAATCTGAGCGTCCCAGAGAATTAGGCCTGTGCTCTGTGTCCACTCGAGAGCTTGAGGCCCCTGTCTCTGTGAAAAGGAAGGTACCTTAGGAGGTTGAAAGCAAGAGTGGAAGCTACATACCTAAGCCATTGGTCTATTGGCTCATCAACCACCCGAACCCCTTTCTAACGTAGTCCTTGAAAGGTGGACTCGTCCTGACCGAAAAATTCTGCAAAGGAGCCATTTGCCAACCGGACTATGCAACGAAACTCGAAGGGGTTCAGTGACGTGTTTAGCATGCGAACATAAGGGTCCAACAGTTTTTCCAGTATAAATTTCAGACCTATTTAGTACAGCACGGTGATAAAATTTAAATAATCCCGGAAAAATCATCTCAGTAACCGTGAAGGCCTATCAGGAACCCTGAAAAACCTTATGCGAAAAATCGACAAGTATAAATACTAATTTAGAGTAATTTTTAGTTAGCGTATAAATTATAACTTTGTAACCTGATGTTTCTCAGTTATTGCAGCTGGTTAATAATATTTTTGGCTAAATAAATTTAAAAAATATAAGTTCTGTACATTTATATACATCCTGTATTGTGTATGGCTATGGTGAACTGCATGAGTTATTTTATAGTGTCACTCGTTGGTTTTAGCATTTCTATATTGCCTTGTGTATTGTAACTGTTTGAATTGAGAATCGGAGTTGTTTGTAAACTAATGCAGTAAATGGAAAGGTTGATTAAGCTATGTTCTGTAGTTTTTATGTAGATATTTGTAACATAATTTTTATTGGTCGCAGTGAAAGTTAGCGACGCCACCTGAACTAGAATCCATCCGCATCGGTATCGTAAAATAAATTAAACAAAAATATAATCGTAAGAAATTAAATCATATTCAATGTTCCCTTCGGGCAATGCGTGTCCCGTAATGAGATGGCCAGTAGATCGACAAAACGTTGTAGAGAAGTAATAGCAGAAACGGACAATTACTTTTGGTCGCTTTTTCCCCATGCTATAAGAGATGCTAATAAGGTAGATTGAGTAATGGTGTCATTATTACACCACCTGCCATACGCCTCTGGCGACTCGCAGGTAAATCTAAATCTAAAAATCTAAAATCCAAATATCTAAGATCTAAAAATTCACTGCTTGGGCCGTGAAAGCAAAGAAATGCTATAGTAAAATTAAATAGTATATAGTACAATTTATCGTTACTTTTTGCGTTGTGTTTATATTTTGGGAATGTTTATGACTACTCATTTATTTTGAGAAAAATTTCCTTCTACCATGAGTGTAGAGGAACTAATAGGCAAATTGGTTAAATATGCAAGCAATCCATCGATACCATTAATCAAGAGAGTAAAACATATAAGAGAATGGAAACCGTAAGGGTTGGAATAATTGCAACGGGCTGAAACAGATCATGCCCGTACAGGAATAAGGAGTGCTGTGACTTCGTGGTAAGTTTCTATCAGGAACAAAGAAAAAGTGAAACTTTTTTTACAAACCAAAGAATAATTTATTCTTAAACGACCATGGTTTCGACTCAAGGAGTCACCATAAGGTCCGATGACTCCAAACATCGCACCTGATGATGACTCCACGAGTCGAATCCACGGTCGTTTAAGACTAAATCATCTCGTGGTTTGTAAAATTTTTACTAATTCTTTGTTCCGAGATGAACAGTCTTCAATGGCAACCCCCTCCACTTCCACTCATCGCAAGTTCGCTCTAGTCCAGGGTGAGTGCGTTTCGACCGCGAAGCTCAGAAAACTGTGAAATAGCGGAGAAGTCTTCCCTCCCACTCTCGCTTACGGTCTCGCCTCGTGGACTCGCAAAATTCTTTTTATTTTAACGATGAATACGTTTTGCTAGCGGTACCCGTCCGCCGGTTCTAATCAAAGCAGCATCTGAGATCCCATTAAGAGCGTATCGGAAAGCAATCGTAACGAGTTCGATTGGCGAAATTTTTAAGGCGTTCCGTTTATAATGACTTGATTGTTACATCACGAGGGGAGGAAGCAATTAATTCTCTCCGAGGCGGCACACGCGCTGATTTTTCTTCGGAAATCGGATGTTTGTTCACAGTCTGGTGGCGAATGGCTTGCATTAAACATTAAACTTATCGGAAAAAGTTAACGGTGCTTCTTGATTTCCGTCTGGATCTCTCTCGTAATCGCTGTTCTACTACGTTCCTGGTACCATATCTCGACGATTGGTGTGTTCAACATTTCTTTCGGTGCAGGACAAAGAAAATTATCCTTTATATTTTTAGTTCCATTCTGTTATTTTTTCATTCATTATATTTTCTAAAACATTCTTTATTCTACAAGAGATTTTATCTCTTTTTTTATTAAGCCTAGTCCATGGCTTTGGTAATGATGAGCGATGGAAATTTGTGGCAATCATTTGGTAAATCCTTATTAAATGCTACCAAAAGGTTTTTTCGTGCGTGGTATTGTTCTGTACTTATGAGGGACTATTTTCCACTCACGATCTTCTGAGGACTTGGGAAGAAAATCAAATTACCTCGATATTCATCTTGCCAAGTGTATGTACCTCATCTCTTTTCTCCTCTCCATCATAGTATAGGTTGATTCGAAATTCGAAAGGTTGATTCTAAACCAACACTTAGTTAAGCCTCCATACTGAATGCTGTACTATTTACCGAATTATGTAAACAAAATAGTTCATTGTAGACATTAAAACCTTAAATGGGGTTGTATATAAAAACAACATGGAGGAGATTATTTATTCTCCAATACCGATTTTGTGGGAAAGGAAAAATTTTTCAAGAATCGTATTTAAAATTTACTACTGTGAGTTTAGAATATTTTTAGGGGCGATTAAAAATTGCAATTATACATTCAAACAGCTATCTTATTTAATTTAATTTACTAATTGAAGGCAGATATTACATAAGAAGAGGGACGGGTGGGAGGAAATAGTATTAAGGAACTAGGTAAAATTTGTTGCAAATAAGAGAATTCGCGTTAAAAATTTTTATATTGATAAAAGACTCCATTTCAAAAAAATCGTTTACTAAACCGCAAGACAATTATTACAATATACAACCACGGTTTCGCAGCATGGCTTCATCCATCTGAGGACGTTTAACGTTAATAAGTACCACAAAGTTACACCTGATTCTGTTTCGTTTATAATGTTGATAATTTTCATTAATTTTATTTGGAATATCTTCTTCGACTCAATATCGTATTTAATGTTTAATTATTTTTATTTCTAAATAAATCGAGTAAGATATTATAATTTGTTAACGCAACTGGACAATCATACGTATTTCGCTTAATGGTAAGCTCATGAACCCAAAAGCTCCCTACCTAAGGCCTTTTTCTTTAATTGATATTTTATCCTTCCATTTATAATATCCGACATCTTTCGTCTTGATATTACCATCTGTCTTTCTCCTGGCATACCACCTTCAATTAATATTTTAACGAACTCTTTCATCTCGATATTTGACCCACCTAATTTTCTCCGCTACCCCTTTAATACTCCAATCAATACCAATGACAGGCGTAACGGCGTTGGAAAACTTAAAAATCCAAATAGCAGCCATCTGCCTGTAGTCTGACACTGAAGTAGATCCGAAGAAACAACTATAAAAAATCTGACTGATTTTCCTTTCTGCATCGACGTCAATTCCCGTCAAAAAATTCAGTAGCAAAGCGACTCATTTCCTTAGCCATTCAATTTTAACATTTGGCTCATTTGATTCCCTTCCAGCCATTACAAATCCGAAGCAAATGCTATCTACAAATAATGGAAAGTAACTTTTACACTACCGGTCAAAAGTTTGGGTCCACTTCACAATGCTGATGAAATGTTCAAAAAACCATGGTTTTCTTCGTTCAATATTTTTTATTATCAATATTTATGAAAAAGCAATCATTGTTTATACAGAATATGTCAACTCACAAAGAAACCCGCAAGTATTCATTTATATTTTTGATTCTTCGAAATATCCGCCTTTTGCTCGCATAACAGCAGCGCATATTCTGGACATCCTTTCAATAAATTTATGCAATGATTCCGTCGTTATTTGATTCCAGTAATTCTGTAGGAACGTCCAAAGCTGTTTTGTATTAGTTGGTTGCAATTTTCTCATTTGTCCGTCCAACTCGTCCCACAACAACTCGATCGGGTTACAATCCGGCGACTGAGGAGGCCATTCCATATATTTGAGTTCTTTCTGCTTCTCTTTGGCTGCGATGTAAACCCGGCAAAATTTAGAAGTGTGTTTAGGATCATTATCTTGCTGAAAAACGAATCCGCGACCCAAAATTCTTTTCCCGCATGGAAAAGCGTGCCGTTGTAGAATGTTGGGGTAGACCTTTTTGTTTATGATACCCTATGATCAAACGACGAACATATTGTCGGCGTCGTTTGTTGAAAATTTCAAATTTTGATTCGTCCGTGAACAAGACTTTAGATCATTGTTCAGTTTTCCAATCTTAATGTTTTTAGCCCAATTCAATCTTTTAACTTTGTTTTGCTTGCGTAGTAATGGTTTTTTAGCGGCGACGCATCCTTTCAAGTCATAATCTCGTAGACGTCGCTGTACCGTGTGCAAGTGGACCCAAACATTTTAACCGGTAGTTAAACTTTGGACATTAAATTGTGCATCTTAACCTAATTTTGTAAGGAAGTGAAAAACAGCGACTTGGCTGGGAATCGAACCCAGGTCTCCCACTTTCCGAGCGGGTATTATAACCACTCAGGCTTGGTAGTTCAGTGGCTAGAATACCTACCTGGAAAGTGGGAGACCTGGGTTCGAGTCCCAGCCAATTCGCCATTTTTCACTTCTGTGCAACAAATGCTTTCTAGCTAGAGGCCCAATCTAGGCGAGTGAAAATCTACGCTCATTTGTGCCAGCGCTGACCCATTTCGGAATAACAGGCAGTTGCGGAAGTGAATCTTGCGAGTGATGTGAATTAAAGTATCGGTGAAAGTCATTATATCTTTCTGAAAGACGTCGGAGTCGTTGACACTGGTCCACGTGCCTTCCCCGAAACGGATTCGCATGCGAAAATCTCTCTCAGCCCGTGGCTAACACGAGGGCCGCGAATTCTGCACGCTCATCCCCGATGAGCAACCCGCAAAAAATACACCAAGGGGAGCAGAACTTGCGGTCACCAGGCCGCGTTCGGGCGCTTTCGCGGTCTCTGCGGCCTGTATCATTCGCTGGTGGTTTACGTTACCGAAGCCTAATTTGCTGTTTTAATATACACGCTCACTAAAAGAAATACCCAACGTTACCAGAAGATTTGTATCGGGAACACATGGTGAATTGATTCCTTTAATTCGGTTCTGTGATGATTTAGTCCCGCGGTAATACGACAATTTATTACAATAATCAACAAGTATATGTTTACATTATCTGCGCAGGGAGGAGATATAATCACATGCCAAAATTGAAAGTTGGGCCACATTTGCTTGCAGAGTATTAGAGTAAAATAGAGCTGTCTCCTCCCCTATCTCCCACTCTCCATTTTTCCTCCTCTCATTGCAATTTCCATATCATTATGGTCCATTTTCCCATCGAAAGATTATCGGAATAAAAATTAGTCTGTCCCTATTTCACATTATTACTATGTAATATTTCATCAAATTCAGTTTGGTAATTTTTGCATGATACGATAATAGACAGACTGACCAAAATTTTAAAAATTAATGTTTCGAACTCAGGGACATACATAACGAATGCAATTTTTTTATTTATTTAAATAATTTCGGCTCAGCTACAGATGTATCATAAGTATAGATTATTAATTTCGCCAGCCATAGCGCTTCGCTTGCATTTAATTACGACAAAATGGATACGGTAATGCTTATGTCCAGGGAATCACTCCCAGATTAATCAAAAGTCTACTTCGAGTTGGTTTCAAAGTGTGAATAGTCTCGATTTCCCTTTAAACAAATCTGTTTTAATGGGGAGATGGTTAAATCTGTTTTACTCATTAATTGAAATATTGAATGATGAAATACTTACTGATCCTTCACAGATGCTTTAAAAACAAATTTATTTGCAGTTTAATAATACATACGAGTACTGCACTTAACTTTGATCCAGTTTTTAACCCTCAATAATCACCTCTTTTCCTTCCGATAAAAACTTTGATCCATTTTACCCATCAAATTAATCCTAAATATGGTTGCAAGAGACTGATTTGGACCTCTGATCCCTGTAATCTCATCCTTTTGTGTTATTAATTATATTATTGTTTAATTAGTCGATTATTATTGTTGTTGATCGTCAACAGTAATTGGCCCTTTGCTGTTTGTTCATGTATAATTAATAAATAAATAAAATTAAATAAATAACTGACGTAGGAAAATTTTCAATCTGACAATTACTCAAACCGATACAAATAAATATGCATCTATCCATCCGACGACAAAATAATTTCGGGGAACGCAAACAGGGAAAAGTTTTCATCCTATTTACTTACAAAAGCAGGTATTGCAATAACGGATTTTGGCACATGGATTGGAAATTTATTTCACGGAAGGACGACCGCAAAAAATCACGCACCTTGCCAAAGCTTTAGCGTCCATCTGCCATCTGATCCATTAGCTCAAACTTGGTTTCCGAGACGTTCTGTGCTTTGCAACTAATTTCTCCGAGGAAAACGCACGTGCCTCCAGAACATTACTACTCATGTATACACATGTAACTCCACCTTATTAATCTCCAGCCACGATGGAATATAAAAGCATGTATCCGGCAGCTGCGACGCATAAATTTAAAATTCATATTACCCATCGCCTCGAGCGAATCGTAATTGTTTAGGAGTAACTGTAGATGTACGCGATTACGAATATTACCGCGGTCTGAGCAATTTCGGTCTAAATCGCATTTTAACATTTTTAGGAAGTCGAAGAGATGTCTTTTAAATTAGTCCTCACTTAACTGTAGCGAAATTAATGTCCGGCGCACCTGATAATGCCAAAGCATGTCGAAAACGGTGAAGAATAAAACATTTTTAAAAAATTTAATCGAATTAATTCTCGCTCGTTTTGAAGGAATGAAACATGCTTCCTAATGGTTAAACATAATTCTTAATCGCTAAGATTAGATCGTGTTTGAACAAGTAGTATCTAGACAGAAGACGCTGGACACGGTTGTTATTGAAATAAATATTTTAAATACATCTTATTTCGTTTTGCAGGTGGTCAAGAGCTCAAGTTGTGATCAATTCAAGAAACACAGCAAGGCATCTGGGATAACCCGCCTTTCTGAGAAGAACTCAAATGTTATTTCAATATATTCAGAGATAAAATATAACAGCATACCGCCTTAAGGAGTATATTTAATCGTACTTAATTTTACAAATGAGATTTGAAATTCGAAATAGGAAAATTTCGACCCTGTATACGGCGGAGCAATGATGTGAAATTCTACTGCATATAGAAAAACTTTGGATGGTGACTTCCCCACAAATTTAATTCTTTCAATAATAGATCCTGAAATGACTAACCTCAAAATCTATCACTATCTACGCATCAGCTACTATGTCAACGCATTCGCTTGGTAGTGATGCGGGTTTGACCTCAACTTAGGTTTGATTTTTACCTCATTTTACACTTTTAATTCAATGGAAGAACGCCTCATGAAATAAAATGTTGAATCTTTCTAATTTGCATAAATGTTATCTTTTAAAGTCCGAGCTACGAGTTTTATAATGCGTTGTTACATTTATTCTGAAAACCCAAAAATAAGACGTGACCTTAGTCATGGACTTTTAGCAATAAAAATACGTATCACAAAGTGGATTGGAAAGAAAATAAGTAAAAATAAAAGAGAGACAAAGTCAACTGTTCAAATTATATCAATGGATCGGGAAAAGAAGCGCGAGGTAGAACATTGTTGTTTTTAAGTACGGTAAATGGTAGAAGAGCGATCGCACAGTGATGGAAATACGCAATATGGAGCAATGAAATAGTTAAATCACATATACATATATTCACAAGTCTTTATTAGGTAAATTAGGAATCAGGAAGTTCCATCTTCAAAATATCCCTTATAAAATAAAAACACACTTAAAAATAATAAGAACAGACATCTTAGCAATTAATGTGAGGATAGAAAGGAAACATGGGGAGAATGAATGTTTTGAGGATTAAATAAAGAGTGTGTTAAATTTGACTACAGAAAAAAATTTCCACTGAAAAACACCCACAAATTGAAGGGGGTGTGACAAACTGCAGAGTGTCTAGGGAAGATGGAAAGAAAGTGAAAGATAATTAAAATTTCATGAGGTAACTGATGAAATAAACAGCAGAGCAAATGTGTTTTTTTCCTAACGTATCGAAAGTTAAGTTCCTCAGCAGATGTGGTATGAACATCAGATTCTTAGTCCGTTATATTTTAAGATACTAATATAACAAAAAAATGAATCATGTTGTACGGGATGGAACACGGATGAGTATTCGAGTAAATCATCAGCCATCTACCCTTGTATTAACACTTGATGTATAGGTTAGCTCTATCTCCAATTCGGAACCTACCTATTACAAACTTAATACTCCCGCGATCAGATATAATGGGAATGATTCCACGTTCGGAAGGTGGACTTCATTAGCCTCTGGAGAACTTCTCGTAAAAAAGATGCAAAATTCCTTCGCTCGTTAAACGATGAAAAATCACCGAGTGAAAACAGCTCTCTCCCTGACGAGAGTCTCTTCCGCTGATTAAAGGTTAAGGTAAAGCCAAGGTTAACGAAACATCAATTCCAACAGGGGGCCGTTATATCTCTCGGCGAAATGAGCGCGGCTATTTATTCTCCAAAGTTTACAGTCGGCATCCAGGTCAGAGTGACCCGTTTTCACCGTCTGTATTGCACCGACACATCCAATCCCTTGCACGTGGAGCCCCACTTTCTCAAAAGTCATTGATCTTTAAGGGGCTTACGTTTGCAATTTCCTCTCGCAGACGTCTTTCCGTGAGACAACCCCACGCACAATCGAACGCGTGTCTGTCTTTCTTTTCTTTCTCCTCGTAATCACGACTCCAAATATGGACTCATTTGCCGATTGTGCCGTCGACGCTCCTTCTTGAGTCCTTACGTTTGGAGTTGATTTACTCATCGCTGATCCTCCGCCTCGTCGCTTTTGATTTTCACTCTTTCTGCGAAGTGTTTTGATGCCGGAAAACGTGGTGCCGATGATTTGATTGAGCTGTATGAATAGCGGTTGTTACGGTTCTGTTTATTCCTTTGTTACGTTCACAGAGTTCGACGGTTATGAAAATGGCATAGCAGTGAATCTAAAATTGAACTACTTCAATGAGACTTAGAGGAATTCCATCATAAAAAGAATTTATTGCAACAAAACACTTGTATAAGAATATTCAGAAACTTGTACAATAATATACTCCAATAATATAATGGTGTGGAATTTTACAGGCTTCTGAACATCATTGTACAAGCGTTTTGATACAATAAATTGATTTTTACAATGAATCTTGTTGAAAACTATATTTATAAGCAATGATCGTGCAAGACTCCACTGAAGAAATTTAATAATTTTGTTCTGTAGAAATATTTATTGCTATTAAATGTTCATTACTCATTTGCGATATTGTATTTTTTAATTTGTGCATTAGTTGCTATGTTAGATACTTTCCATTCTCAGTATTATTATTACTATCCTTGTAATTTTTTTGTTCGTACAAAAACTGTTTAAATTTAGGTAAAACAGTAAAAGAAACAATGTGAATACTTCTGTAGCGTACTATTGTGCAATAAATAATTTCTTTTATATAACTTCAAATATGGTAGTTTCACTTAGTAACCGCCAACTCACTTCATTTAATTTGTTGAAGACTATTTTTAGAACGACAGAGAAATATAAAAAGAACCACTTTTCTCTAAAAAAATAAATCCTATTTCAATAAAGAACACGTTCCAAAATCCCACACCTGAATAAAATCTAGTATCCTAGAGATTCCTTCTTTATTTTTCTACTGTCTTGGAATTCTAATGTATCTGGTAAGTCAGTTGATTTATTTTAAGAGGGATATTGATCAATAAGTCAACTTTTTGAAATAATCTGGTGGAATTGATCCCGCATCATGTTCATCTGATGTCATTTGCACAAATACCACAAAACATGCAAATATAAGACCACTAAAGCGGTTTCAACAGACAGCCTATAAATTAGGTTTCAATCAATTTTCAAAGAGGTAAACTAAGACGGCTGTAAAGCATACCTGACAACGGTATAGCTCGTCGCTCGTCTCTTAGTGTTCATATTCAGAATGCTGCTAGATAAATCGTGAATTTGCTACAATAAAACCAACTCATTTCGATGAATTTACAAATGTTAATTAAACTTAAATAGTCTGTCAGATTTCCTAGGAATTGACCATGTATAACAGTAACTGAGATAGCGTCAACCTTGAGAATATTCAGCTTTATTCTTCCACATGCCATTTAAAATCGACAGATACAGAGAAGTATGCCTTTTAAACCTTCATTCATAATTCCCAAGGAGAAGATGTCTTACAGGACTATTGATGGTATTGATGATTGCCCTAGCTAATTTACCCTGAGCATTACGTCATGTCGTTTTGGGAGTAAGATCCGGGTTCGAGTTTCAGTTCTTTTAGACTTTTTCATGTTCGTTTCTCCTTAGGAATATGCCTATTCATAACAAGTCACCCTAATACTTTTCCTTTCACTTATAATAATAATAATAATAATAATAATATTTATTTATCACAAACAGATACGAAAATACCAAATTACATGTGATGTAATAAAAATAATAAATAAAATTAAACACGACAAAGAGATACATAAAAGAAATAATGAGAAAAAATAAACTTATAACATAGAAACCATTTTAACATGTCGCTTAACATTGAATCATTTCAATGACATTAATATTTTGATAAAAGATTGTATTCATAGCATAGTGTAAAGTTTCCCATAAAATTTATCTTGAGTGCTTTTATAGCCAAGGATTCCAATTCCCATAAGACCGTATCTCAAGCTATCAGAAACCTTCCCTTTGCGTTTCCAATAGCCTTCTTTCGCCACTGTTCTAAGGCTTCTTTTAGAACTCCAATCTCTTCCGGAATTCCTCTCAAAGAATTTAGAAATGTACCGAACACGTGTATTTCAGCGAACCAAATCGATTCTATTCGTCGCAGGGAAAAGGGGCATGGAAATGCGGACAAAAAGTTGCAAATTTGTATTCTGGATTTGAGCAATATATATATTCTGATTGAGCTATTAGGAGAGGCATTTTTACACGGCATAATCGTGAGTCGTGTATCAAGGCCAAATTGGAATGTTGTTATTACGCTGCAAAACGAATATCTAACTGTATTGATTATCATTTTTATAATCTAGTATTATGACATCTTTTCCATAATTATTTTTAACTTTTTGTAGGCTTATTACTTGTAGGATACGTTTATGCTTCATCGGGTACTTTTTTTTTCATGCTTAGCTGCTGTTGCCCTTCACCGGTGAAGTCCCCCTAAGCTCTACTGAACTTCTCAGGAGGTGCTTCGCCGAGGCAACAGCAACAACGAACACACACGACCATTCCCTGAATCGGAAAAATCCGATCAGCCGGAATTCGAACCCGGGACCTTGGGGTAGGAGCGATAGCTTAGATGGAATGCTAACCACTCGGCCACCAAGGCCGATAACTTGATAACGAAATAAAGATTCTGCACTTATTTATTACAATCGGATCTTTCATTGACATTCTTTCAATTTCATTTTAATTTTTCCTCTTTCGTGCATTTGACTAGCCTGAAATGGCGAATTTGTTGTATTAGTTGTCCCAACTGCTATGTCCCAATGAATGGAATGGTTTCTATTTAAAAATTCGCTAAAAGGTAATCATAATAATATTAGAGTTTATTTTTTTGTGGCAAGACACCTAAAACAAATTTGGATTTGACAATTTTACATAAATCGTAATGAGTAAGTAATAATACAACAAAACCAAAATCATAGAAATATGATTTATACATATACATTTATTTATAGTTTATACATTTTTTCAAAAGAGTTTTTGGATCTATTACAAAATTACTAAACAAACATAAGCATACTGAAAATACATATACAGTTCCTGCCTTTACCATTGCATAATTGTGATATAATGTTTTGAATGTTTTTACATTTCTGCTTGCTTTTATTGGAAGAGAAAAAGAATTCCATAATTATATGCTGCTCACAGGTAATTTTTACGCGACCATAGTTTCGGTATTGTTGACGACTAACTGATATGATAATTCTGTCAATGATTATAAGGGGTATCAAGGGATAATTCACAGTAGTCATCAGTAAAACTATGGTTTTCTGTGAAATAATCTGAGGACAGTAATGGCATATTCCTTGTCTGATTCTTTAGATGTGAAGTTCTACTTGTTTTCACTGGAAACGATTAAATGGTTTTCGTTTTGCATTTTGGCACTTGATAATGAAAATTCCCTTTTCTTCCAGTCTTGCTCATGGCTGTGATGTTATGATTGCTACTGAAGTACATTATATTGGGGTGAGATTCAAACAGATCTCCGGGCTGTACAAACATGAACAATGTACAAATGTATTATTTTGCGGTGGAGCATGAGTCAACCGTGAGAGGAGGAGGAAAGGTTGGGAGTAATTGCGTCAATGCAACATGATTGATCAGTTGTTTGCGTGATTAACTATTATTAATGCAAGAGAAATATCCAGACCAACGTTTAATTCGCATTAGTCATTGATTCGAACCGTTTAATATTTACCGTTTTGAAATCATAAGAGTTTTTGAGTTCGGTTTTTCTTGTCTTTTCTCCGATATTTCCACCACCTCAATACAATTGTCTTGTTTCTTAATTCACGTGTAATTATTAACTCCAATGAATTATAAAAATGTTTGTAATTGGGATAAGTAGAAGATACGATTTCCTAGAACCAATTACGCCAAGTGAGGCATTTTAATATATGTAGAAGTGAATCAGCTATTAAACCAATAATATTAATTGGTAAAAACCAAAGTTAATTCTTGATATTTTTCCACAGACATGTCGCAGTCTATGTTAGTATGCTGGAACGTTTCTTTCGTTACATGGCAAATGTTTTTGCTTTTTTGAAAAAACTATACTTATCGTTTTTCTCACTGATATTCTCACCTCTTTAATGTCTTTAAATTTTTTCTTAGTATGTAAATAAATTATTAATTTTATTGAAATATATGTATTTTTGACAATCGGAGAGGTCTAAGGTATATAATCAATTAAACTGAATTATCTATATCGGATAGGTCTAATGTTCTTATTAATCAATTAAACCAAAAATAACAATCAATAACAAGAAGGGACAGTTAGGAACAGTTCTCGGGAGGGAGCGACTAAATCCGGAAGAGAATTCCGCGCAGACTACAGTGGAACCGTAAATCGTACGAGTAAGCGAAGAGAAACACATTTAGAAACGGCCATTTAAGAGCCTCACTTTTCCTCACACCTCCACAGACGTCTCTTTTCCCAAATGCAAACAGAATTTCGGGCGAAAAGCCTGCATTTTGAGGAACACTTTCTTTTCGGCGGAGGCTATTTTAAAATCGATCAATCAAAAAATTGGGAGCGCACGTGCCGTTCTCCGGAGCCCTATTTTTTTTATTTCTCACTTTTGTTCCCGAGATGACAAACGCAGACTGAATCCTCCTCCGTTTCCTCCTTCCCACGCATTCGAAATAGCTCCTCGCTCTTTTTGATCAACACCCTTCTTGTTCCCGGAATATTTCTAAGAAATGCAATTACTTCACTATCATTGCACCAAACCTTAGCCCGCTAAATGCACACCCCTTGTAGATGGAAAACTCTTTCTGTCCTTTACCTCAATGTCCGGTTTTAGTCCTCCAACCCATTTTTGACCCATATATATATATATATAATTTCTATCGTTACTTATGTACCGTATTTATGTATTTCTATGATGTTATCCATGTACTGTTATTTATGTGTTTCTATGATGATGATGATGTGATGTCCTAAAATACATGTTGTCCTAATTAACATTTATTAATAATCACATCGCATATCATCTTTAAAATTTTAACTTGGTTGTATGGACAAATTTTTGTTAATCTTATAAGTTATAATTGACGAAACTGGACATACTAGTGAACTCCTTCATCTCTATTACAATATTGTCATTTTAGTTTTGTAACTATTTTTCTTTTGACTTTATTACTTTCTTTCCACTATATTCTTCGCCATTTATATAGATTTATTTATGTGAATATGTATCTGTATTGTCTTGTTATCCTTTCAGATCTGTCTTAACCTGCTTTCCCATAAGAATTTACTAAACTATCACTATCGCAGGTTTTTCACGCCCCCCTTCTTGCGGCGGTATATTTTTCCTAAGCTAAACCTTGGGTTCTTAAATCCGCTATGTAGTTTTCTTCTTTGGCCTTTTTTCAGCAATCTGTTCTTTATAATTTATGAACGAATGGATGGATAACTCTTACGAAGAGACTTAAAAGTCTCAATCTCGACCTAATAAACGACGTTTTATTATTATTATAAGCAATATCTTACATATTGGCACCTACCAGCGTGATTGTGACCAATTTTCGATTCGGAGCTTATTTTCGGTGGTTTGCCTCCCGAATTTACTCTTCGGCACGTCCTTAGCGTGTCTCGCCCCTGTAAACATTTTCGGCGGACGAATAAAACGTCAACTAGCATTCGGGCATGTCGGGAAGACATGGTCTACTTACGGGACTCTATGGCCTTAATTTGATTCTTGCCGCGTGCGCTCCCCATTTGTCTTCGTGCTCTGCTGTTCGATGGAGAAAGGAAGTGAAATACGAAGATCGGTCCCGAATTCCGTAAGTTTGTTATTTCTCGGGTTAAATACACACCAAAAAGTATGGGAATTCAACAAACATCGTAGAATACTTAATTCCTTTTCGATATCTCCATATTCGCATCATTAAAATACACTATAATTAAATCTAAAGTAAACATTTAATAAACCAACATCATAACTTGATGACGATACGAAATTTTAAATTGAAATCAACAAGTCCATTTCAAAAGAAACTAACCATTTACTATGATTTGTTGCATAAATAATTACATACTTGTTCTATACATGTACCAAAAATGATTTGCATAGCGTAGAATGATTATTTTTGATTTTGAAAATCTTTATGAAGTATGTATTTTCTGTAATCTAATTCAAAAACTTCCTCGAATTACTTGAAATACTTTAACTCGATGGAAAAACTCATGTTACCGGTATAAATATTAAGTAATTTAGAAATATTTTTCGCAAGCAGAGTAAATTAAATTTTTATAGAATGAAATTCCTTTGTCTTGTCTTGTCCCACCACTTACGTTTCTTACGCTTGTTATTATGTCTATAAATCGTATCTTATTTATGGATAATTATTTATCAATAGAGGAATACTGGACTAAAGACTGTTGGCCAAGGAAGGGCTTATTAAATCTCATATTCTGCTGATTATTTCCTTTCAAGCTGTTGTTATTATAATTATAGTATTTGATGTACGGACTTTTACCACCCAACTAAGTTATCGTCCTACAATGATATCGGATTTGCTGCTTTTTTTAGAAATAAATAAATTTTTAATTTACAAATTAGACAAAATCTTGCGTAAAATATTGGTTGCATCCAAGCTCAAAATTCAAGTAAAATAGGGAACACTGACTTATTTCATTAAAAAAACAGCATCCTTAAACAATGCTACGAAAGAAAAATATAATAGTAAAAAGATAAACCTTAATTAGTTAATCAGTCAATTATGAAATATTGCGAATAAACAAGTTTTGAAACATGCAAGAATGATTGATTGTAGAACCATTTAATTGGATTACGGATACTTTTATGCTATTATTGAAATGTTTAATCCAAGACGTATTTAAAGTAAAAACAATGGAATTATTTTAAAATTCTTTTGCAAGTTTAGTTTTTGTTGTAATATTGCTCTGAGCTTCTGATAAACCATATATTACAAGTGAATGGTGAAAGCATGAAGATATCGAGTAGAAATTCAATTGAATCGTTGATTTCTCCACCTTCGGCTAATCATCAGCGTAATTACGAAACAATCGCATAATTAGCTGAATGTTAGCGGAGCATAGACAATGATTTCGTAATCATGAATTCTTTTTTAGTTTCGAACCTGTTGACAGTTCTTCGGCACTAACCTTACTCTCCTCCTGTCCTAAAATCCCACGTGATTACGAAATTCTTATCTTTTTAACTTTTTCATCGGTTCCGAAGTCGAAATCCATGTGTCACTACTTTAAAACAATAGAGCACTTTTTTGGACTGGCGGAGTTGCGCTCAAGATTCGCGATATGCCCGTTATTCGAAAGCTTTTCGCAAAAAAACGCGAAAAATTCTCTTCTAAGAATTTAAACTTTCCTTTCTTCCGAGAAACTTTACCGTGGCGAATTGGACAGTTTGTTCACTGGAGCAAAACCACCGTTCCAACTTCTGTTCTTTCCAATGTGGAACTCATGGCCGAATCGAGGAGCTTGCAGCCGACGCTCTTCGCCATGCAAAATTCTCCATTTTTTCATCGCATCTACCGACTTCTCATCGGTTTCTTCTGGTGACTTCCCGTAGCTTGAGTCGTTATGAAATTTAGATTCTTGATTCCGAGGAAACGAGTAAGATAATCTCTTAACAATTACTCAATAGCCACCAGCTGAAGGAGATCTACACTGGCCCCAGCCGAAGGAGGGACTGAGGAGAATTGGGCTGAAGAACTTGAAATTTCTTCCCTATTTTTACCCTGATTTTTCCAACGAGGCCTTTTATCTGACCTTTATGCTTTGAACCCCTGATAGTTTGAATTCGATCTTGGTGATTAATAGAATATTGCCTATAGATGTGACCTGCTCTGGCATTCATGAAATTTAAGCACGCTTTCTATAACAGTAATTTACTTCTGTCAATTTAAAATTGAAGATCGATATTTTAGCATAATATATTAATATTCAATTTATTAATGGCAATTTTATATGACAGAAGATTATTATAACCTACCCGTACTTCAAAATCGGTCGGTAATGTGGATAGGTAACGGTAAGTGTTTGATTATTATCATATGATATCTTTTAACCCTATACCTGTTATGCTCGTATTTAGACGTTATTCTTGTTGAGTGTCCTTGTTTCTATGCATAAGTATAGATTTGTACGAGCAAGAGTTTAAAATTAAGCGTTATTTTGCTAACAAGAAATATTTTTTATAAGAGTGGTCTTGTAAGAATAAAATTCTCCCTAATTTAATCGATATTAAAATAATTTTTATAACTTTTGTAAACATTCTCATAGGCAGAAAAAAATAAACCGTATTCTGACTAAAGGGAAAACCTTTAAGTTTAAAATAAACATAAAAAGCACTTAAAATGGAAAATTACTCTGTAGTTAAAGGCTTGAATGACTGCAGTTCCTTAATTCCAAACAGACTTGACGTGGTATAAAAATGGTTTATTTAAATATTGAGAATTTATAGATCTTTTAGATCGCAGCCACTTTAGTCTTCAAATTCTTCTTGGTCTTCTTGAATTCCGGTCACTTCAAAGAATCCTTACGTAGAGATTTCCAAACATTGCATCAACTCATAACGTCCTTCCACCAGACCACAATCATACAAAAGGAAAACAATGGGAAAAAGTTGCCTCCGTAAAGGTTTGTTGTCTCCGCATTGTTTTCTAAACAATCATGTCGTCGACTTCGCGAAACTTACTCTCTCCGACAGCGGATTTCATCAATGGACTCTCTCGACGAAACAAACAAATCGGATGACTCCCCGAGAAAGAACTTCAGATAAGGAGCGTTCCAAATAAAATTATCAGTTCACGGATGACTAATGAAGCAGTTTATGACCCTACTACTTCCGCTGATTGCGTTATAATTTTAGAGATTAGTTACTTCCGTACTATAGGTCACGAGAGAGCGGGTATTTTTAGAAATACTCTCCATTGAAGAGATCTCTCGCGAATTCTGAACTTACATTTCTATTCGAGAAGAGGGAAGGGAATGATCAGCGTCAAGTTCATACTATGATTAACAAGAGAAAACAATTTCCTTTTATCGAATAAGTGTTTTTTAATGAGCTAAATGTCTTACATGAAAGGGACTGACTAACAATGTCTCTCAACTTTCAGATCGCAGTATTTTAATATTTAAGAAACAAGTGAATTTCTTTTAATGTGAATTTAGAACTAATGGATTCGTATCAAATGTATTACCAAACATTTTCATTCCTGAATATTACGTCATTTTATATTAAAATTAGGCTAGCGTGATACCAAGTTTGCTTTACCTTGTCTTATCTAAAGAGGCCTGACCTATCAGAACTATATTATTATATATAACTATTAGAATGGATCTACGGTATATTTGCTAAAAACCGGAAATTATTTTCGTTCCGGTTTTAACTCCGGTTCAATGAAAGCGGCCAGTTTCGATTCGTTTCCCGATTTCGTCTCACCGGTTCAAATATTTTTTTCTATAAATGATCCCGGCGCATGGTTCATTATACGTTACTCTTATTTAGAATTAATTTTCCTTAAATTTTAGTAAATACGTTCATATCTAAAGCTCTAAACGTTAATCAGTGAGTTAAAGGTCGTCGATGAAATTCGGTCGGATTGGTCGTTTATTAAATATAATTACTGTTAAACTTGATATGAATGTGAACCGAATGTCAACACAGAAAAAGATAACGGTTTTCGGTTCGAATTTTACGGTATTCGACTACATTTGCTGAAAGCGACATCCCGAATAGGGGAAAACATTCGATAGAAAATGCGGAGAAAACGCTTAGCTGTAAAGAGAGGCGCCAGGTGGAGCGAGGCATAGGGAAAACCGTGCTTTTACCCTGAGGATCACGTGGAATGAGCCAATCAAAATGTCCCAATTGTCGTCTTTCCTTTTTAGTCCAGTTTTCCTCGTAAAAGGACTAGTTCTATCCTCATCTTCTGCGTATTTCCCACTTAATATAGTCAAACATGTACGACACGCAACCGCTTTGAGACACAGTCCCGCCGTTATTACCTCCCGCCTGATTCCCAGAATTCAATTAAGTGCAACGCGGACAATATCACCGTTTGCAAGGCCCACGAGTCGAAAAGCAACAATTTTTAGTTATTAGTAACTCGGGTCAGATATATATTCTTTCATCTTTTTATTATTGATGAAAGTTACAGTTAAGTAATTGCATATGTCGTATGTTTTAATAATCCAGTTCTCGGAAAAAATTGCAGTACAAAGACTAGGACAGAATTTCTAACCTTACTCCGTTGTGTACTCGTGTATTAAAAATTACATTTGTCAATTTAAGCATCTAACTCAAATGGATAAAAAAAAGATCATACAACGTGAAATTAAATATTTCATCACTGTCTCTAAAAAATCTCATTAAACTGAAACACGTTTTGAAATAAATCAACAAACTGTTAAAATGCTAACTTCGCAATGTAACCATAGTACAGTTTTCACAAAGCATATTCAGAGCATGCCATTGCCCTACATAGAAAAACTGGATGAGAGTTACAATTACAGATAAAGTAATTATTAAAAGTAATCTCCATTCGTTGTGTGCATTTGGTGCAAATGACTACAATAGAGATATTAGTTTTGCCTCATTCAAAATCAATTGATTAGGTAGATTCCCTTTCACCGATGAATCAATTAAAATTTAGTTCATTATTGAGTACTTGTCAAGATTCGTTAGTTCATAACTATTATCTGAATGTGAACATGAAAATTTTATTGTTATTATATGTTATTTATAGCTGCGCTACGTAGAAGGCATATTAAGTCATCGTATATTACCAAAAACTATTCACTGAGGCGATGGTAATCATTCAAAATAATCATTCATCATTTTGGAGGGTTAAGTTACCGAGCGCTGTAGCGGTTTTTACGGACAGTGAATTAATGGAAATAAGAGGTTGAGGAATATAAATAGCGACTACTACGAATTTCAAGAAAATCTTTAAACTTAAAAGTTTCTTTTCGATATAACCTTTGTTAGCATAAGTTAAATAGGTCTGAGATAGGAATAGGATGGTTTTCCATCACTTCTATACCCCAAGACAATAATAACAAAATAAGTAAGAGCTGCACAATGAATAAAACTATTGATGAAATTCAATGAGCAGGTAACGAATGGATGCCAATTAGTCATACTCTAGCTTTGATATTATCACAGCTATACACAAGGCAGAGAAAATTTTATGAAAACTATATTTTCCTCCATCTTACGATAAAAGTCATATAAATAATACTCCATTCTTAATGGTAAAAAATAAAGATATAAAGTCGTGGAAGCGCAGATGCGTAAAAAGAAATCCCAGTAGCATATTTTAAACTCGAAAATTTCACCCATCACATCCACCAGGATATTCTAAACTGAGTTTCTTCTGCCTTTTTTTCCCCCATTTCTCTTCTTCCGGTGGTCACACTTCAGAAATCCCAGTCCAGTGAAATACCACTGATTCCAATGCCATCATTTTGGCTTGAGAAATACTTCAGATATGTGTATGCGGGTATTCGACGATGAATCGCTAAATCAGTCGATAGCGGTCAGTTTCTTCTTTTAAAATGTACATCCAATGCCATTGCCCATATGGTAACGATGCCTTGGATCTCCCCATGAGGTTATTTTGTCCGGGGAAACTCGACACCGAGTTTGGTGGACAAAGGTCCCGCAGCTTTCAAGCGGGGGCCCCATGCATTCAAGACCATACGCACGCATAAGGGTAGTTTGGCGACCTACAAAGACTAATTTCGCATTTCCACGATAGTATTCTTGAAGTTTCTGCAATATATCGGTCATGCTGTGTTGGAGAACGTGGTACATTGAGGATGATGCAAGGTCGTGTAAAATCACATAAGAATTGTCCCACATATAAGTAAGGTGTACCACTGATCGCCAGTTTATGGCTATTTAAAGAGAATTACAACCGAAGAACTATGGAATATCTGCCCTTCTTATCTTCAGCGGAAAAAATTCCTCGTACAAAATATCTTACATGCTTATAGCTGGAGTTAAGTAATGGCATTAGCATGTAGTTAGTACACTATGAATTTCCTATACGCTCAAAGAGAAGGAACATGATTGCGAAAACCTCTGATTTTCTTATTGCATTGTCATTTAAAAATATGAAATGTTCCGGATCCATTTGCTGTGATTCTTAGCGACACACAGATAAGAACAAATAATGTTTCATTGCCATGGTCAAAGAATTCATAGCTCAAATAGGTCTATCTAGAATAAGGCTAATGGTAAATATTTGTTCGAAACTAGCACTATCTCCGACAAGGGAAAGGAATTTTCAACCTAAACAAAAGGAACAAAGTTGTGACTGTCAGAAAAACAGAATCAGATAAGCAAGAAAAATCGTCATTCGGTCGTAGAAATATTTTTTATCAATCATTTTAATAAAATTATTTGGTTTTCGTGACGTTACCATGAGCGTTGAAGTTACGCAAGGAAGAAAATAGAACGTTCTATTTTCTGAGACTTCCACTGAAATTAGTATACTCCGCGAAGGGCAAAAATAAAGCCTGGAAATCGATTAAATTTTAGCAGTTTCCATTTAGGATATGAACAATTAAGGAAAGTTTGCACAGATAAAAAATACTTAATTTCTACCATCACTTTCTTCTTATTTAACATACATGGCAACTCCAACATCATTAAGTGGTGTTGATAATATATTTTCTCCTCTGAATAATGTTTTGGTAGCGAAAACAACTTTCCTTGATAGCAAAAAACCCATATTTAATCTGTATTATAATCTCATTGTATTATACATTTCTCTTGATTAATATCATAATATTGGAAGTAAGATATTAAAAAAATTTGTATACCTGTAATAATCCTTTAAAATATTAAAGAATAACTCAAAAAATTATTTTCTTATTAAATTTGAATGGAATATAGTTAAAAAAATACCACAATCTCTCCCCTTAATTCACCAACGGAAGAAATTTGGTTCATTTCCCACAGATTTGGCCACTCATTAGTAAATTTACGCTGACGTCAAGAGCGTCGCAGGTTGAAAAGCGATTTTTCTTCCGACTCAACGTGTTTTCTTTCAAAATAGGAACTTCCGCTCGCATGACGCACTCAGAGGGCAACTCATGGTCGCTCCCTCACCCACAATTTTGGGGAAATCCAGAGTTCTTTCTGAGGACAACCCCCATCGACCCTTTGCACTCACAAAACGAGAAACAACGGAAGTCTCCTAGAGATAACTACTTGAAAGACGAGTTACTTTACATTAATATAAGTAGCATTATAGCACTGCACTCACATGCAGGTATGGATTTAGGACTCGGTGCACTTGGTGCTAACCGAAGGCTACGCTGTCATGGTAGCCCTAAACTGGACGTTTTTTTTTTCGTTTTATAAGATGAAAATTATTAAGCTGGGACCTCAAATTAATGACATACCACATGATTGGCAATTATTAGAAAAAAATTCAACAGTCAAACAAGAATAAAGCTAAGTGGCTGCTGATGGTTATGTTATACAACTCCAAAACTATCAAAAAACTTGCAAAGCGGCTATACCTATTTCTTTGCAAACCTTAGCCTGACGATGACTTTGTGGAAGTCGAAATACGTATAGCCGCTTTGCAAGTTTTTTGATGGGTTTGGAGTTGTTTTATATATAGTCAAACAAAAAGTGAAAAAATGGTTACTGAAACTAGATTTATATAAATTAAGTTATTCTATATTTTTTAAATCAGGCACCTGCTGACAAGTCCAATGTATGGACTGCCTGTATGTAAATATTTCAAAATTTATAGTAAATAATGTTATTTTTTGCTGTAAAATACTTGAATTAATATATTTATAAATATATTATTTATTAATATTATGTAAATATAGATGATAAATGTGTCATTCAAAGATAGTTAAATATAGTCTTTTCAATTAATAATAAATTGTGTTGGCATGTATGATTTTAATATCTTTTTAATTATTACTTCTTTGTTTAGAAAGGCGCCTGCTGAAAATCCATCTTAGGCTTAGCAGGACCTGCAATGTTTATTTATTTTTCTTAAATTATTTTTAACTATTGTGAAATTTAAAAATTCTATATACAATCTGTTTATCATATTTCTTGCTGATTATAAAGTGAAAGTTATATTTTTTGTCAGAAGGTTAATCATAATGTATATACATAATGTATATTATACAGTATTGTAAAATGTATTCACTCAATTAAAAAAATGTATAAACTTAAAAAAATAGGGGTCTAGGACAACTCGCCGCGGAGACAACTGGCCGCGGGGATATAAAAATTATGTTTAGAACTATCTAAAATTACTCGATATTTGCTAGGGTTTTAATTGTCCACATCATTGAAAGAAGAAACTAAGAGATCTGCTAAATTTTATGGTAAGACAACAGCACCACTTCCTAGCAGCAATTAATCCATGTTAATCCTTAATTAGGATCTTGGGGTCGATATCACCCCAGGCGACGTATTTCCTTCGATAATACTAAAGTTGTTTAAGATATTTGTGCCATTTTTTAAACTCATGTAAATAATATTGCACTATAATTATGATCTGAAAATTTCATTTATTTCGTCATAAGATAAGTACGCATAAAATCAATCATTACTTGAAAAGTATGCAATTTAAGCACTGGTAAAATTTACAAAAATCAACTCAAATAATTATCTAATTAAACATTTTATTTATTTTCAAGCGATGATCAGTAAAGTATTTATTCAGTAAGCACTGGGTGTAGAAACATATATACTATTTGCAAGCTAATGGACTACCACGAAAACATTCGGTAGCCAATGTAAGGAGTAGGAGGCCAATACAAAAGGACTTTTAGTCGTTTCTTTATCTGAAATTAAAACTGAGCTATAACTAAAATACACCCTCGCTGAGAATACTATCTCCCCCTCACCCTGCCTAGTCATCCCCTTCCTGAAGGTAATGTTTTAGAGAGTGAAAAACACTACACTTTAAATGATTTAAAGGTTTTCACGGAAATTACCGGAAACTTTTCCGCAGAATTCAATGGAATTGTCAGATGAATGTTTGCAAGGAACCGTACTTCTGCTTCAAAAAGAGATAGCATATTTCTACAGTAGACTATCCATTAATCTACTGTGGAAATATACTAAGTACTATCTCTCTTTGGTTATGTCTTTCCTTCACGCTTTCTACCATCGATTTCATACTGTACTTCATCATAAAATAGATTAATCTGTGAAGCGAAATCGGCGATGAATCCTTAATTCGGCAAAAGTTTACTGTAGCATATGGGGTTGTCCAAATTTTCACTTTTTCATGTTTTTTAAACAATATAATGGAAAGCATCAATGAAGTATCTCGATATTAGAATAGAGGGCAATCAATGAGAGACTGCACAAAATCTGATCGATTCGAAATTATTTTATCGGTTTTATTAAAATACGCTCTTCTTTCGCCAAAGAATTACTATTTATCGGGATGTATGCAGATGAGTCTTGGTAAATTGTCTATTCTACGAAGTTTAAAGATTGAAGCTATTGGAACAGGTAACGATGAAATAGAATTCATTATCACCTTATTATTTCCCAATAGCTTGAATTCGTTTGTTTTCGTTATCTTTCCGACTAACTAATTATGATGTATTCTTCTCTAAATTATATAGCTTTATTTGCATACATCGGTATATTTCAAGATGAAAGAGTCTATGATCTAAAATCTAAATGGAGGTTCTTTTTCTTCTCAGGATTAATTACTTAACATCTTTGATGGCGTTCTTGAATGCATTAAGGCTGGGACACAATCAACGTGTACTTACGACGTGTAGCGTTAACGTGAAACCTACAAAAGTTGGCCGTGTATAAATGAATGGCACCAGACACAGTCCCCGTGTACGTACGTACGTGTACTTAAGGAGATGGGCAACTTCTATCTCTACAGGTTTCACGTACATGGACAACCAATCAGGATTCACCTTGCGATGGCTGCGCCATCTGAAGATAAACGCAAGTACTACTATTTGGGGTCCGCCATTACAGACCGAAGATCTGATTAATCACTAAGCCATAATTATGCAACCGAACTACATAATAATTGCCTCATTTTCATCCATCATTCTATAAGATTATTCTCCTCTTCATCTCTTTGTAAGAACACTCAGCGTGTATAGCGCCTGTCCATTGTTCCCTAGGATTTGCTGATGTCTCTGATTGGCTGAGGTTCACGTTCACGTTCTGACTTTGTCCGCTAGTACCAAGTTCCAAGTTTGAAGTAAAATTGTCACGTCTCAAGTCTTGCGTACACGTCGATTGTGTCCTCGCCTTTACCCTAGACCCGTAATTACTTAATTCTGTTCATACAAACTCAGTTTTTCAACTTATTTTCGGGATTGATAACTCAAAAAATGTTCAGCGATGACAGTAGTTACATTTAGTCTAAAAGAAAGTATAACCTCCCTCCATAGACCCCTTCAGACTGTCGCATGACGAATTCTTAAATGAATGTCTGTATATTCTTGTAAATATTTTCCTGCTCGGGTCGTATTCTGTATCTGTACATATATGTTATTTTTAGTTTATTTTGTTTCTATTTTTTATTTCGTATAATCATGTATGTTTATTTTAAATTTTTTATATTCTTTGTTAAGTGAACTGTATATGAATCTTTGAATAAATAAATAATACAACAGCTTTTTCGCGTCAACTATTTAACGATAGTAGACTTTTATGACTTTCCACTCTCTCATTTGATTGAATAGTACGAGACTTTTCCTTGTTTTCGCTGTGGCAAGTATAGAGTGCGTTTCAGTTCTGGGAAATCTGTTGGTGATGACTACGTCTGGTGTACTCACTCATTCATGGACTTCCGCTTCTTTGATTCATTGATCCACGGACCCTACTCGTGAGTTTTCAGCCGCTTTTCCTATATACAACGGGGCTGATAGATGAATTTTACTCTTGTAGCGACCATTGGCAGATTAGGAATCCGCAATAGTGGGGTATGTGAATGAGATTGTATTTGACTTATTCCAACACGAATTTCCCAACCATGGATGACAGTAATAGCCTTGAGGGATATAATTACTATTTTCGAATTTCAACATCAACTGAAGCTTCAACGCAAACAGAGTGACTCAGCCGGTAATTTTCTCAAGGAGTCATAGGTAATTAGCGAAAGGAACCGTTAAGCTGGGATCTCACGAGGTCGAGTGCGCGACCAAGGACCACTTCGGTCGTGTACTCGACCAAGGGAGAACCTGCGGTCGAGCTGCTGCCAGGCGTGCACGATTCCTCCCGGAGTGTACTCTCCGCCACGTCAGAGCTTGCTCGATCAAGTCAGTGGAGTAGCTTGTCTGTGTCGAAGTGGAAACAATGGCAAAATGTCGATTTTTAAAACGGGTTGCTTTCAAATGACTAAGTTACGAATAACTGAAATTTACCACGAGATGTGAAGTATTAATATTTATATACAATTAATTGAGGAAGCTATCACTTTGTGGAACTGCATAAAGGAAGTCGAAATCGGTCGTTTCTTAATATTTTTTCTTTGCGTGGAACTGAGACTTAGTAGTTTCATCTCCTTCCACTAGTATTTATGCTATCACTGAATTCTCTTTATTCTTTCAATAAATAAATTTCACTTTCTCTTACAATGAATTAATAATAAAAATTATAATAACGGTAGATAAAAAAAGTTAAAATTTCACAACATTTCTTCTTTTCCGTATTATATTTTAACTTAGTTATTTCTACCGGAATTATAACATTGGAGTTTCACCAAGTGACGGCTTCTTCGATCAATTCTAAATAATAAAAGGACAAACATTCATAAGCGATCGAGGTTTCCCCTGTTAACTCCGATGTTTTTCTACTATTTGCTCGACTAAACCATAGAGACAATTTCGTGTGAACGACATGGGTCGTGCATGAGCACAGCGTACTTGCTAGTCGTGCATACTAGCCAAGTTTTCTGGTCGTGCGCTTCGACCCCACGAGAAGCCGGCGTAACACTCTCCTTGCAGACGAATTAGATTCGCAGAGTAACATCTGGATACTTTTTCTCAGAAAAAGAATACGTAACATGAGTCACAATGATACATCTTGAGTGTTTGACGAACGGGTTGTGATTTCATCAGAAGCTACTGATAAAATTTCACAACATTTCTTCTTTTCCGTATTATATTTTAACTTAGTTATTTCTACCGGAATTATAACATTGGAGTTTCACCAAGTGACGGCTTCTTCGATCAATTCTAAATAATAAAAGGACAATCATTCATAAGCGATCGAGGTTTCCCCTGTTAACTCCGATGTTTTTCTACTATTTGCTCGACTAAATCATAGAGACAATTTCGTGTGAACGACATGGGTCGTGCATGAGCACAGCGTACTTGCTAGTCGTGCATACTAGCCAAGTTTGCTGGTCGTGCGCTTCGACCCCATGAGAAGCCGGCGTAACACTCTCCTTGCAGACGAATTAGATTCGCAGAGTAACATCTGGATACTTTTTCTCAGAAAAAGAATACGTAACATGAGTCACAATGATACATCTTGAGTGTTTGACGAACGGGTTGTGATTTCATCAGAAGCTACTGATAAAACGGCTGCCGAAATAAAGAGAGGAAATGAAACTAGCCTCGCAAGTTGAGGAGAACGCCAAAGGATAAACGGAGGAGAAAAATTCTTGCGAGACCGGGGCTCGAAGCCGGATATTCCACTTTCCGGACGGGCGCTCCGACCAATAGAGATGTCTTTCAGAACAGAAGGGGAAGTGGAAGATCCGGGTTCGAATCCCGGTCCCGTCAGGCTATCTCAGTTCCGTTCATCGTTTCGGTACCGATTGAATGATCGAACGAACAGATGTCTTTAGAGTTACTTACGATAACTTTAGTGAGAAAATGAACCATTTTCAAGGGAAATAACTGTATTATAATAGTTTATTGTTTAAGTTAGGTAACAGTTGTTTAGTGATAATGTAGCTTTAATGTAGTATTCAGCTTTGAGATCATTTTATTGCTATAGTGAAATGTTGTATCTAGGAGAGCGTATTGTAATACTCGTAATTTTAAAGCAAGATCAGTTTTGCTTAATAATGGTTAATAACGTTGTATTATTTTGATTAGTATTACATGTAGTATTTCATTTCTGTATAGAATAGATACGTGTTAATGCAAAGTAGTAAATTAATAATGTTGCCACCGGACTATTACTCCGTCTGTAAAATAGGAATCAATAATATTGTCTTGCAAGAGATTACACATGGCTTACAATCACGCTCTGTTATTACTATTACAATCAGAAGCAAGCTGACTGAACAGAGAAACAAAATTGTTCGTGATGTTTGTATAAATAAATTATTTTTCTGATAGTTTGATTCTGATTGTCCTGGAGTACCACCAGGTCAAAACTCACACAATTGATTTCATTCCTAATATAAGCTGCTTATCATTCATTCATTCATTCCTAATATAAGCTACGACGTAGAACATGTTTAGTCCATTACGATCTTGTTCCTGTAAATATCATTGACGATCACGACAATTATTATTTACGAGCATTTTCTATTTCCCCGCACGAGGATGTGAATGGAAACAATTGCTCTCTTAGACTTCGATAAATCTCCGAGGGATCTTCCACACCGAATTTCCGTGTGTACAAGAGACCTTCGGGTTCTTCCCTCGCTACTTGTGCCCACTCACTCTCAGTGGGGAATATTTATGCGCCTGTTCCATGGCGTGAGGGCCCCATCACCTCACATTGGGAATTTGAATAAGCTATCGCAATTGGTGACTCAGTCTCGCCATTGTGTGCTTCTTTGACCCCATTAGACGCAGGGCACCGCTGATTCACAACCCCCGATCGCTCCGCCACTTCCTAGGACGATCACGTTATTCGCTTCCCCTTTAATTTCGTTCCGCGGAACTAATTTTAGGCTCCGGTATTATTCTTACTTCGGATTTCCGAGATTTCGTGCAAAAAACGCGGCTCTCGCGAAATAAACTCCTTTTCGCCTCTTTACACAACCTTCCGCGGCCCGAAATAGATCTACGTGTTGAATGAACGAGTTTAAAGGCCTAGGAGAGGCTATATGTTATTCGGGAAATACTAAGGGGAGATTTAAAGGAGGGCTGAAAGAGAGGATGTGCGATGGATAAGGTGGGCTTCGAGGGGCATGCGAGAGAGGCTATAGGCGCAATGACGGAAATTAAAACACTTCATACGATTCTACAGTCTGATTTTAATTCGGGCTCCATCATCAACTAATGCTAATTCAGTAGTGAAGCATATCGCATTAAAATCATTGTATGGAAGGATGCGAAACGATATTTTCATTATTCTATTATTTATGCATTTATTTGACAATAAATGAAGGTTCATAAACGACGATGATCCCTAACTGCATGGAAAACCCGTTTTACCGAGGCTTGAACCCGGTATCTCCTACATTTGGAAGGCGAGCATTCTATCCTTTCCGAAAAAAATACCAGTAAAAAAAATCTACAAATAATGCTACGCTCCTGGTTCTATATTTTTATCTAATTAATGGAAGCCAATTTAAAATGAAGCTGACGAAGCACATTAATAATAATGCTACTGTCAATGTGGAGTATGCATCTGTGCCGACTTTAATCTAAAATAGGTTTTTCTTGAAGCCCTCTTTGAAGTCCGCAAATTTTGCCAGACTAGATCCACAGGCTATATAGGTGTATTCACCGAGGTAATTATTTATCTATAACGCGATTGGCGAGAAAAAGAAGCTGTGTTGATGGCTAATAATAGCCTCCAGAGCAAATTTCAGCATCCACGAAATTCATTTGCGATGATATTTGAATTCTCTTCCGCGTGAAACATAAGAAATCCCGTTGTTGTCGAACACACGAAATGTCTCAGTGAGTAAAACCGCCTTCCTCCATGGATTCTAAGCTTTCCGCGAACATAAATCATTTCTCTGTTCCTGAAACTCGCATCAAAATTTTCGTTCCTGGAACTTATAACTGTCTTCCATGACTCTCCTTCTCTAATTTGGTATTTCCAACGTTTTTACGAAATTTGTTATGCTGAATACGAACACTAGGAAACACAAGCAAGAATGAGCTTCCACTCACTTGACTGTCAGTGGTGACACTCACTGATGTGAATGCTGCAACCTTTTCTGAAGGTATCAGTGCGTCTCAATATTTCAGATCCAAACGTGGTACTTACAATACTTTTTCAAATTTAACAAAATTTAAAGCAATGAATTGCTATTATAAGAGACTACTCGCATTAGTCCACATTTAAGTTAGATCGTGATTTCTGAAATTTAACTTTCGGATGTATTCAAATTTTAGCAAAAGTAAAAAAAGAATGTATTTTTCAAGGAATTATCTCAGCTTTCGGTGCGAAAAATTCAAAAACTCAAAAAGATAAACAAAGAATTTGATCGGCATATGAAGGATAAGCCAGGACAGTAGGGTTAATGGTAGATATCTGAGGGTTATACCATTACTTTTTTTCTGGTAGAAATTTTAGGGTCTCCATCCTAATCCGGACCCTTAGCTCGCCTTTGCAGCTCAGGAGCGTCCGGCCGCCACAGCAGGGGGGACCATAAAACAACTGACCGCGCGGAATACGATTTAAAATGTTATAAACAATTCAAATGAGCAACAATGTATTATCTTCGTCGTCTCACTAGTCCAAAGACATATACAAGCGTCTTTTGATCGACGTTCTACGATGAAAATTAAGACTTTATGTGATTTTGCTAGAAATGACCCGTTGACGCACGGCAACGTTGCCCCGGGGATGGGTTGGGTTGGGGGAGGGATTTCTAGATTTCTAGATTTTTGCTAGAAATCCCTCCCCCCAACCCAACCCATCTCCGGGTGAAACCCCCAGATATCTACCATTAACCCGGCAATAGTGTAGGAAACAACAATTACAACTTACGGGAAATTAAAGTTAAAAATTACATTAAACTATCAACGGTAGAAATACGATGCGATTAGAAACATCGTTCTCTGACGCCCCAGTGAATGACACTAACAAGTCTCGATGAAGTATTATTTTTATAAAACAGTTAGGAAAATTTTAGATAATTGGTAAGATTTAAGGTAAAACTTTTAATCATACTTTGCAGGTGTTTTAATGAAGCTACTCGAGGTATTATGCAATAAAACCATGCACTATAACGAGGTTGTAAGTTTTTAGTACATACATACAATTACGTTTCTCTAACTCCGCCGCACTAACTTTGGGTTAACGAGTAAACGCTTGTACAACTTCCTCGTGCAGTATGTATTGCGAGCATGGAAAGGCAGATTTAGTTCTTTTTAACAATAAAAAAATTAGCATAAGTAAATTCATCGCTATAAAGTTGGTCTGGGCTTCTCTTAAATCAGGTTTATATTTCTGTGATACAGCTGATATTTCAGTTTAATTTAATTATTTATATTTATAGTTTAACACAAATCCATATTTCCTAAATTATTTGATGATCTCTTTTACACTAAAAGAACACTGGTTCAAAATTTATTGCAGAGAATTTGAAGTATTGAGTAAATACATATGGGTGAATATAACATAGCACAAAAAATGCCAGAAATTGCTTGATAAATCGAGAATTTAGAAAGTATATTGGAATTGAATTTGGTACGATCTTTCTAATTGGCAGTAAGGATAGTTTCAAAATAATTAAAGAGATTTCGAAAATGTCCGCAATTATTCATCTGCGAGCGTACGTACGTTATTTGTGAAGGCTTTTTACTCAAAGGTACATTCTATCAAATTACGCCTTATTAAATTACCGAATTTTATCATCAGACGCAAATAGAGCATTTCTATCGGTATAACATAATGGTCGCATATTTAACAGTAACTGCATAATGTCATTTTTCGTTTACGAATGATGCAGAAAGATTTCGTTTGAGGAGTTTGGATGACAGAAGTTTGAATATACTTCTAATTCAATATTCAACATATTTCAATTACCAAAATATAAATTCGCAAATAATATAAAATAAACATATTATAGTGTATCCACGGCTATAATAGCAGTGATCTTTCTGATTAAGCGAAGAAGAGGTATACAGCGATACCTGGTGGAACTACTCAAGTTTTATCAGAATTGGAAACAAACTTTGATAAATCTAACAGATAATGTTTAAAATTAAGCTGATCTATGAACTGAGATATTTGGTGGAATTCCATAGTTCGAAATAATTTATTGCAACGAAAACTACGTGACAATAAAACTGTTTTAAATTTGTACAATTCCACTTATTTGATTATTTGACACGAAATTTGTAAACATTGTATGTTGCAAAAACATTTTGTAGATAATTTCTACTTTATAGAAGTCGCCTTACTTTGCTCAATAAGTTCTACAAGCAGTGTAAAATTGAATTGACGTATATTCATTAGATTTTCCAATTTGTCAACTCAAATTAAAACTTTATTTTTCCCTAAATTACCATTTCTTTTCTAAATTATAGCTGTAAAACTTAGTACAAATTGGCGATCATTCTTTAGCGTATGCTCTCGGATTATACGTTTTTTTTATTTATTATTATACAACAGTATTATGTATGTAGTGAATATATTATAATGGTTGTAAACGATATTCTTCATCATTTTTCCAAAGCCGAAGATTAATGTTGGTAAATAAGTAAACAACCTCCCATTCAGTGATTTCAACTTCGGGTTCTTCTTTTTTCCAACCGATCCTTAGGCGTGATTAATCACTCTCCAGCGGTGATTCTGTTTCCCCATCACGCGTCTTCCTCTCAGTAATTTTCATTCCTCCCGTTAATCCGGTGTTGGCGCCTCGGGGCGCCGGACCTTGATCCATATCCTCCCCCATCGCCCCAAAAACGCCCGGCGGACACCTATTCGCCGGACGGTTATTTTCGGATTGGAACAAAGATGTGACGGCTTAGGAATCTGGGTCCGCCTGACCAAAGCAGCATCGCTACAACACCCTCCCGGAGGACTGCCGGACACCCACAACGCGACTCCGCCGCTGACGCAAGTCCGCTGCTTTGCGGGTGGGGGAAGGCGTGATTACACGTTACAAGGAGCAGTTGTATCGCCTGCGAACTACGCCTTTCAACGCGACGGATCAATTTGCAAGCAGGAAATTGGGTTAGCTTTGGCACCGTGCGCACAATTACACAGTTATATCCATTGTCGCAATTAAGGGATCGGGCTTCAGACATGCGCGAAATACTCCCCGTGGGCCTCTAAGGTTCACCCCGCAGCCCGCGATGGATGTGGGAAGTTATGCTGATTCGCGAAAATTTGTATTTACATGAAAGTTGTCAACGGAGACATTGAAGCACCGGAAAGCTTGTGTGACATTTTATCGATATCGAAATCTTATTAAGTTATAAATCACCACATTTTTGTTACTGGCAAAGTAAAGAAATGTACCACATCATTATTTATTCGTGTTTTTAATTTATACGAGATATTTAAATTATGGAGATGGATTTCATATTTTCCTGAGTAACTAAGTACCTGAGGATGGTTACGAGGCCGAAACCGGCGTTTATTAAACAAATAGTATGGAAAATAACGATCGTTCTATAGAAAATACTGTATAAAATACTTTCATCTCAATTACTCATGTAAAATGCCGTTTGTACGAAATAAAATCAATTTTCTATCGATATCGGTAACATGATATCGATCGTAATTTATACCATTTTAATGACTTATCACATGACTTACAATCATTAGAAAACATTTCAACAGTCAAACAAGAAGTGAAAGAATGGTTACTGAAACTAGATTGATTTAAATTAAGTTATTCAATTTTTTAAATCAGGCACCTGCTGACAAGTCCTAGGTGTGGACTGTCAGTATGTATATATCACAACATTTGTAGTACTTATTGTTATTTTGTGCTGTAAATATTTGAATATTAATATTCTGTATATATAGATGATAAATTTGTCATTCAAAGATAGATAAATATAGTCTTTTCAATTAATATTTAATTTTGTTGACATGTATGATTTTAATATTTTTGTTAATTATGACTTCTTTGTTTAAAAGACACCTGCTGACAAGCCATTTTAGGCTTAGGACCTATAATGTTTATTTTTTTAAATTGCATTTTACTATTGTGTATTTTTTTCAAAATTCTAATTGCAATCTGTTTATTATATAACTTGTTGATTATAAAGTGAAAGATATATTTTTGTCTGAAGGTTAATCATAATGTATGTACAGTATTGTAAAATGTATTCACTTAATAAATGTATGAATATTAATATAAGTATAAATTATCGATATTATATTCTTTACGAATCATGGAAGATGACCTTAATTTATCAAGAAGCCTTTATAAAAGACGAAAAATAACATTAATTTGAAAAAAAATTTATGTGGCCCTAGATCTTTATTGCCATACATATGAGGCCATATGCCGAGGATATGGTATTCTCTGAGAATAGAACATGTCAGATATTAAATAGTATAAATGCCTCGAGGAATACTTCAAAAACAGTGCAATTCTAAGAATTTTCTCTAAATTGTTCAGTGGATTAAGATCGCTTTTTAAATAACTATGGTTTAAGCTTTTAATAAAATCGCTCGTATATCCAATAAAAACCGTGGCGCTTGATCACACATCAAAAGTGAAATAAACTACTCAGCGGATAAACTAAAAAGTGACATAGACTAAACTACTGCTAAATAACTACTATGAACTAAAAAAGTCAAGATCAAGACAGAAATTTGGCAAAAATATGAATAATCACTAGCAGTCACAGAAAGCACAAATCGGTTCCATAAAAATTCAAATCCTCCGGAACGGAATATTTGGCCCTTTTTTTCGTCGCACCTTTATCAATGATAATCGAATGCTTCACATTATGGTTCGGTTATATCATGTGAATATAGTTCAGTAAAATTTCCGTTCCCATAGTCGCATATTCAAAACACGTTCGGGCTGTTTCATGAATTCCGCGAAATATTTAGCGCAGTAATTAAGTCCTGAGTAGTCGGCATGTCGCTCAATGTCATGGGCTTAGACGGATATGCGGAAATGTGGAAACCCTACATTCGAACCGTATTATTGCAATTGCACAATGCTTTTAATTAATTATACTTTTGGACGAAACTTTTAAAAGACTTTTGATATAACATAGATATCAAAATATGATAGTTTAGAATATTGTCACGTAAATGAACGTTACAAGAACGTTATCACAAAGATCAAAGCTAACTATGGATTTTCCGAAATTGAATTCAAATTTCCAGTCAACGTAAAGGTTCTTTTGATCCCAAAATAACACAATTTTTACTGATAAAATACTCCGTTTACCATATACTGCGTTTATATCCTCGCTAAAATTCAATTTAGGTTACATGCGGGAGTATCTAATCAATTATACATAGTTAATTCTCTAAATTTGACTATTCACAATTATATTTTAAGTCATATTATTAATAATTATTCATATTAAGATCGGTATAGACTATTGAGATGTAATTATGTTCAAAATGTGAGTAAAGACTAAATTGAGATCCAATTAGGTAACTGATGGTATTTTTTAGCAATAGAGAAACAAATGACTTGGCCCAAAAAAATTATTATGACATTAAATTACTCAGATTTAATTTTAAGCTTAAATATTATACGATGAATATAACTTTAAGCACTTTTCAAACACCTCAGCGCCTGCTTTCTCGCTATCATCGCAAACCTTATTTTGACTCGAATAAATCCCTAATAAAAGTTTGCTATAATGACTTAATACTGAGAATTTACCAAAGTCATTTTGATTAAAGGAAAGTCAAAAGTGAATATTTCCTTCACAATAAAATAGGTAATCTCATAATTAAATCAGTCCACTTTATTCCATGATATTTTCTGTACGCAATTAACTAGAGTCGATAGAAGAAATCTATGCATATGTTCCAAGATTTTGACGAATAACATCGATAAGTCCCTGCATTTCATGGGAAGGAGGAATTGAATTTTTTCATGTGATACGATAAAGAGGAGGAAAAACATTGATTATATCCGGAGCAATTTCTTTTTCACGTCTGATTTCTTCATCGATGGAATAAAAGGCCTTGAGCTGAAATACCGTATGATGATGACTAAAGAGGCATGCTCAATGTTTCCATTCAAGGACTTTCCCATCGAATGCACTCAAATGGACGGAAATTTCAGATGTGCCAATCTTATCACCAACTACAATTTACATTGTGTACATCGCTTAAATTTTACATCCGGCAAAGGATGTAATGCACAATAGAAGAATATTCTCAAGTTTTAACAAAATATTTAATCTATTTCGGTGAATTTATATGTTATAAATAGTATTAAATCAAGAGAATTTTCAGCTCGATTTCGGAAGAAGTGTGTATATGCTAATACAAAAAATAGATAAAGTTCTTGGAAGGTTTCTTTTTTCCGAATAACCTTTCCTCATAGATTGAAGCTAATGTTAATAGAGGGAATATATAATACTCAAATTTGCGATAATTTTCAGAAGAGAAACTAAATTAAATTCACTGACATAGTTCACCGCTTTTTATTTCCAATTATCATACTGGATACAACATAAAAATAATATATTTTAAGCAAAATTGACTAATATAAAGTTTCTGAAGCAATACGTGCGAATACGAAATATGGACGTCGACCAAGACGTAAAAAATAAAATTGAAGGTCAACGAAATTTGAAAGTAACAAGAAGAAATAAAGTAGATACATTAAGGAGAAGTTGTGGTAACAAATCATACGAAATTGACAAAATGTTTAGCAGTTTGAGGAAAAGTACAAAACATAGTATCGGAAGAAACATTTAAATGAAAAAATTAATGAGGGAATACAGTTAAATGGCATAAAGATATCGTAGAAGTACAGAAATATCGAAAAAAACGTTAATGAAAATTAATAGATGATCTTAAGCCGACTAAGTAATCGTTGCAGCCAACTCTCTGTGAAATATAAATGTTAGTGTAGATTTGATGAGTGAGTTCTGACATATCTTATTTACTTAATTCCCTCTTTTGCATATAAATTTACATTCGTCAATCCTTTTCAGAATAAAATTATGAACACAAAGTGCATTCTGGTGCCTTGGCTAGATTTATGCCAGATCTCTTGACTTACGAATAAAATCCACATTCCAACTTCCGCGGCACTTGTTAAATATCAGTACTTATTCAAGCTCGACTTTGCAGAATGGTGCCTTAAGTAGGAAATAGAAGAACTTAGTAATTTCCACAGGATTTTTATTTAGCACGACTTGTTTCATCTACATGTAGACAAAACTACCGTATATTTCCACAGATAAGACGAGGTACGAATTTTCATTTAAGTGTAATCGTTTTAGAATATATACATATGTCCTACTAGACTATGTCCCCAAAATTTCAACGACCTATGAGTTTAATATAGATCAGCAATATCATCTGGATAGTAATACTGTACTGTACTGTACTGTATAGCGTATATGGATGTACTAGAATTGATTGAAGAAGCCATTACTGTGAAAGTAAATTATAGAAATAATTGGTGGAAATAACTAATAAACTAAACTAAACTAAAGCTAAGCATAGGTTTAAACTATAGCTATCGGTTTAAACTATAGCTAGTTTAAACTGATCCGGTCGCATCAAACAAAAATATTTGTGATATTTCATCTTAGTTATTTCCAACATTATTTCCGAATTTTATCCTATTTTTAATTTTTCGAACAAATTTTATCTTCTTGCAGTGATTAGTTTGTGTCTGTCCTTAAAGACAACCCCGGATTTTTTGGGCCTTTCTTATGATTCAGCTATGGTCTTATCTACGGAAATCTACGGTAGTCGCACCAAACATAGATGGAAATGGAAAATACTATTATCCATTCACCATCATGAAGGCACAGATTGAGACCCATTTGAAATGGACGCGCCCGTGTATTTTAAATGGGAGAAATTTGCGCGACGTTGCAAAATTTGAGTAAAATTATGGAGTTGGTCAAAATTGTTTGAATTTTTTTCAGTATTGAGTAACATTGAGGACATAGATTATTTTTTGTTTATTACATACACCGAGATTATTTTTTGTTTATTTACAACATAATCGCTAAAAAACAACAATTACGTTACATTTAAAAGAAATATGGCGTTTCCGTTTCTTTTGGAACGGGTGCTATTAATTCTTTAATTCAAGAAACATGGGACTTTTTACCTCAACATCAACTTCAAACATTTCTCTTTTCGATAATACTTAAGGTGAAAGGTGAAAATATTTGAGGAAACTTTTCAACAGAGATGAATTATTAGTATTTATCATCAAAGCTTTTAAATTAATAAACAAACCAAATTAATCCGATGAATCGAGAGAAACCCTCGTCCCAGGAATCCGTCCTACTCATTCCCAGATATTTCTCATGAATAGGAATGGACCTGATGAAGGCCTTGGAACGAAGACCGCGATCCGTCTGCTAAATAACGCACGCTTCATTATTCAAAGCCCTCCGCATCATGCATCTGCCCCAATGGATGCGAGCGTTCCCACGTTAGGAATTAAATCGCACGCAGCAGTCCTCAGGTAAGATAATCCACGGCGTATTTAGCCGTGTAAACGTGACGTCGCAGCGATTGTCGGCCCAAACGACACGCTTCCCAGATTGACTCATCGTCCGCGAATGGACCCATTCATTCGTTTCCACGAATTCCATTCGCCCGTTTGTGAGTAAGCAGCTGGCAAGACAGTGGCCTCGATTACGCTATTCCTGAAGGCGGCGATTTGTTTTGGCGCACTCGATGGCTGGGATTAGAGGGATCAAAATGGAAATCGCGTCTGAACGAACGAACCATTATTCCTTTTCCATGCATTTTGATCGCGGATTAAAAATGAATTTTCTTTCCCCCTGAGTATAATGCTTTCGCAGCATGTGCATCTTGCGGCTTTTTCATTACTTGGGATCCTAGTAAAAGAATATGCCGCAACAGCAGCGAAGATTAACGAGTCCGAGAATTAACGTCCAGCGAGGTTAAACCCGATGGACCTATCTTCCACCTAACCTCGTATGTCGATTAAAGCAAAAAGAATGAGCACAATGTAATGGGTAACTGTACTGAAAAATGGGTAACTAAAATGAGAACTTATAATTATTGATGCTCTTGTTTGTTTTTATGTAGATTTCATTCGATACTGGTTGCTTCAAATGAATAACCATTCAGCATCTTACTATGACAGAGAAAGGTTTTACGAATTTGATGGGTGTGATTTTTAATTTTAATCTGTCATATTTATTCATGTCATATGTCATTTTCAAAACTGCACTACATAACTGATATGAGGAAGATAATTTATATTTCAGCTGGTACTAGTTGATATGAATAACCAATCCCTGTGCGTGTAATACTTTCGCAGCATGTGTTTCTTTTGTCTTTGTCATTACGATTACGAGGGATTCTAGCACAAGAATGTGCCACAGCAGCAGTGATAAGAAATTTGCAACTGAAAGGATAACTCATAATTGTTAATAGTTCTTCTTTGCTTTTTATTTAGATTTCATTTGATACTAGTTGCTTTATGTGGATAACCATGCAGTTCTACTATTATTTTACTATGACAGTATTTATAGACCATATTCAGTGGAGTATAAAATGTATACATAGATTGGTTTCGAATAATGAAGGATAGTTATTTTCTTTGATTTATCAATTCCTATTTTGCCACGGAAATGAGTATTTTCCTCCATCATTGATTCGCATTACCAAATGGAATACAATATAGTAATTTCACTGTGATATGGAAATGTCATAAAGATGTCAGCTAGATGTTCAAAGTAAGGGTAAGAGCAAATATGTATTTTCCTAACTTCTAATTACTTGTAATAGGTAACCTTCAAAAACATGGAACATGCCAAAAATATGTTTACTCATCTATTACCTAAATCTTAATGTAAACGGATGCTTATCATTTAACTAAGGTATTCCATTAGCGATTTAAGACAGAACCATTATTAATAGAATTGGCATAAAATAGTTTGTAATCCAGTCACATGTGTGAAACATTTCTATTGATGCAATATTGATAACATTTTACACGATAATTATTAGCTATATTAAATGAAAAACGGACGTGTCAGACTTTTTTCAAGTCCGTTTTTCCTTGGGAATTTTCTTGGGTGCACTCCCTTATGTTCAAAGTCACCTCAACCCTTTCCTTATAGCTATATTAAATTTTTTACCTTCGATTTATCTTTTGTTTGCCCTAATAAAATAACATGTTTTTATTGTCAATACCATGTTCTTTCGGATTGAATTTGCGAATCTTTTTTGACGTCATGAGTGATATCATTCATAGATGACCATCATTTATAAATAATTTAACTATGACAATAAGAATGGAGTATGGTTAATCGAACTATATGTAAAACTTTTTTAATTGTGGAGTAATAATTTAGGATTATTATTGGGGCGAACTTATATATTGTGAAAGAATTCATGGATATCTGAATTGTCTATTCTACGACTGTCTGTAAAGTATTCAGCACGAAGGCTGGTTGGTAACTCAGGCCCTCGAACATTAGCTTCCAAGAGATCGCTCTTGCTATCCTCAATTCTACGACTGTAGGCTAGATTGGGTGCAACTGAAACTATTTCTCATCTGTCTTGCATTTCTTGCGTACGATTCTTTGATTTTCACTGACAATTATCGTTTAAATTCCAAATATTAGTACACCTCCCACGTAAATGCAAAAGGGGTCGCCCCGAAAGAACGATTGGCTCACGACTCGCAGTCAATGAGCGTGCCTTCCCGTGACTCCAATCGATTCCTCCCGAATTTATTTTAGCAGCGACAGGATCCGAAGCTTTTAAAATTCTATTTCCCTTTTTCGGAGGCGCAACACCCTGTCTAAAGAGGGCGCTATCGTTTCGGCGGAGAGAAATCACGGCCATTCGACCGTAAAGCAATCGCCTCCATTTTCTTCGCTCTCCGGACTGAATAATTCATTGAGAATCGGTGGAATTTCACAAACATCTGACGCGATCTCCGCCGTTTCTCCAATGAGTCGAATCCTCCGCGGAGACGCACTTTCTTCCTTCATTTGTCTTCCTCTACCCCTATTTGACGCCCGCATTTCACTCCGTTGATATGTGTCGGTGCATTTCCGGAGATTGCTGAATCCCATTTGGGCTTTTTTGTTGAATTCGTGTTCGGCTGACGCATTCGGTGGCATGATGGTCTTCTGGCTTATCGCTGGGCCTACCAGTGGGGCGGGACAGAGGTATCCTGGGCGTTCTGGGTGGAGATATCTCCACGCCTCCCACCCGAAGATAAAATTTATTCAAGGGGAATTATACCCATCAGAATTAGAGCGATAGAAATTAAATCTTCTAGCAGTAAAATAAAAGTAATGTATAATTAAAAACAAGTGGATACATTTTCTTACTTGGGAAATACTCTCTCTTGGGACGGAAGAAATAAAGATGAGGTTCGTAAAAGAATAGCCTTGACCAAGGACGCCTTCATGAAGCGAAGAGAATTGATGACCAAAGGTCTTGACAAAGGAATCAGGAAAATATTGGTAAAGTCCCTGGTCTAGAGTGTGTTGCTCATGGGTGCGAAACGTGGACTTTAAGAAAGGAAGAAACTAAACTTTTGGAGGCCTTCGAGATGTGGGTATGGCGTAGATTGGAAAAAGTTAGTTGGGTTGATAGGAAAACAAACGCCGAGGTGTTAAGAAAGGTTTGGGAAGAGAGGGCTTTAATTGACGTGATTAAGCATCGTCAGAAGATATGGGTGGGTCAAATATTGAGGGGAGAGGGATTGGTAAAGTTGTAATAGAGGGTAGGATTCAGGAATAAAAACAGAGGGGAAGACAGAGACAAAAGTTGTTGGATGACATAAGGGGTGGGGTTAACTATAGGGAAATGAAGGAGATGGCGCTTAATAGGGATTGTTGATTGTGCATGAACCTACCGAAAGGTAGAACACTCATGAATGAATGAATAATTAAAACATTCTGGCGATATATGTAAGAGCATTCATATTTGAATCAATGAGAACAAAATTTGGCTTCGCGGTTGGAAAATATATTTGAAATAAACGCGAAATTCTAAACTGGTCATGTTTTCCAAATACCCTGTAGACGTGGTCATGTTTTGCATTCATTGAATCAGAGTTTTTCTAAGCAAAGGCCTTTGTGCCGGAAAAAATGGACTCCCTCTCAGAAGCCCACGCCTGGGTGTCCCAGAATTTTAGTACATCAGTATTCAAAATAAGAAAAATGCTACGATGGCAATCTACTGCGACCAGTGCACATCTTCCTTCACTCCACTGTTTCATATATTCGTTGTCTTTCAGAGAAGAGAAAGTAAAGGAGACCGTGGAAACAATATTTGTTTCGATATCTTGTTTTCACTTGTTAGATGAGAATGAAATAAGTTACAGCTATTGCCAGCTACCAAAATACTGCTCAATGCATTTAGGTTAATATTTTACCATCTCATCAAAAGGTACCTATAAAATAATACTCTTGGTAAATTTTAAAGTTAAGTTTTATCGTAAGCACTAAATTGGAAATTCGAACTGGTTGATTAAACTTCCCTGTTTTTCCACTCATTTACAAATGAACGTTGTTCTCTGGTTTGTTGGCCCCGTTGGTAAAGAATGAACATTTATAGTGCCTGATGTGTCATTCTGTATTTAGCGGAAACCTAATTTTATAGGTTCTTCCACTCGATCGACTTTCTATATTCTGATCTTTCTGAATCCTTTTTTCTAATGAACAGTTGGACTATTTACAATTATCAACATGATGTAAGACATTATTAATAATATTCCATACACATACTTAGCACAACATTCGAGTTCTACGTTTACATGATATTATTCTGGTAATGCAATGCTCAAAAACCTCTCGTAATAATTATATCTCTAATATTCCAAAATATATATAATTCCTGATTCGTATTTTATAGTAAAGTAGTATAGCTATAGGTTTCCTTTTTCGGTGATTTGCTTTGGGATTTTTATGAGATGAATGGCTGCTTACGTATTCTTTAAAAACCTCTATCATATATACGCCGCAATAAACTCAAACTAATCGCGCTAAATAAACCTTATATAACTGTTAATTATGATTAGTGATTTTGCATCTCTAACTGATATTCAACAGTGATGTTTAAAACAAAACTAAGTTTTTCTCACTTAAATTAATCAAAATTTAGGTAATGATTTAACGAGTAACTTGGAAACATTGGACACACGAAATATAACGGACGAATGCTCGAGCTTTTCAGAAACGTAGTCTAGAGGGGGGCAAGGTTCACCGGAGCTTCTTGGAACCGGAAGCTAAGTTCTGCGTATCGACTTATGTGGGCCAATTTAGGCTCCCTAAGGTCAGGGCCATTAGCAAAGCAAACATTTTTCACGGAACGAGATCCGACCGACTTTATTTCCTGCGGGAAACTATTGATCTGGCAACTCCCCAAATTTGTACCCTACATATTTTCAACTGACCTCTCAAGGGCCATGGCTTAAGTAATGAGTGAAATATCAAGTAGTGAAGTATTGATAAACGAATATGAGATAATTCTATCGTCTAAAGTGGCTGTTAAGGTACTTTCTAGTTGATGGCTGCATAATTTTGTCTTCGAAATATGGACGAAAGCGCTACTATACCCGAGTAATTAAATCTGTGAGTTTTGTTGTGAAGTCCGTCATGCCGAGTGTGAACAGAAGAGGTAATTAAAACTTACGTTATCTAAAAGTGCATTCTTTTCATTGCCAAATGCAGTAAGTGTGTAATTAAATGCCTCTAGTTGCGACAGATACGCAATCTCTTGGAAAAGCAATGATTTTGTTGCGTTTTTGGAACGCACCCAGAAAATTCCTACAGGTTAGCAAGAATTAAGTAAATGCCTATGGAGATGTACATGTTTCATTCAAGTCTTTGCGCACTTCAATGATGCATACTATTAGTTTGTATAAAGCATAATGATATGGTATGGATCAGACAAGCATTTAATGTGACATTGTTGCTCAGATTTGATCCAATTATTCTCTACGATTGGAGACACTCACGAAAAAGGATTTTATTACGAAATAAATGGGGAAAATTCTGAACACAATTAAGCAACTGCGATAACATATTCATAAGATGTTAATACATTGAAAAAAGGTTCATAGATTATAGATAAGTTTTTAGTAGGGCTGAAATCGTCCAACGTAACTTAAAGAGAACATAGTAAAACTGGAGCATAATCAACGAAAAGTCTCAGATGTGAATAGAGATACTCATGTAAAAGAACTGTGATTTATGACAAAGATGATCGAGAAAACAATTGGCATGTATAGTTTACATAATATAATTAAAATATAATGTAATAAAAAAACACTTAAGCCTGTTTTGAGTCAAGGGGCTGCTGCTCAAGAAGACGATACAATTGTGGTTATGTCGAAAGAATTTAGCTATTTTTTTATTGTATGGTGTACTTATCCTACATACCTACCCTTTGAAATATATTATCTCAAATAATCGCAATAAACTTATTGTATAATCGAACATTTAAATGCAATTTATTCCAAAGCGAATCAAGTACCAAAGAAGGGATTTTCAACAAGTATATAATCTTCAGTAGTTTGAAAAAAACCTTACAATATGAAAAAAACACAGCTGATTATAATATATATATATATATATATATATATATATATATATATATATATATATATATATATATATATAACAAAAGAAATTAATTCACAACCGCTTTCGATGTAGTGCATCAATATTATACTCCTTTTAGGTAGATTGAAATCACTTATACTTAGGAATATCTTTTGCATTTCAGCTTTTAGAGGAGAGTAAGCACCAATACGTATTTGTAAATGATAATCTGGCCTAGAGTGTCTGGTATCCACTGTCACAGCTCTAGGCCTTCCAAGGTGGCGAGACTACATTATTATGAGAGCGACGTTTCAAGGATAAGTTAGTCATAATAGAGTGGGGAAGTACACAAAAGTTTTATTGCGCGACAGTCCGTGAAAACGGAGAATGTAACTGTAAAAAAATAGAGGAAGAATTGCCGTATTGTCAGCATTCTTTATATCTCTACTTAAACTTTCCCCACTTCCATTACTTTTTCTGTCACTCATGTACTCTTCCAGTGATCAGCTATAAAGCTCGTGTTCCTGGCGTCAACGTAATTTTGTTCTATCTGTTATTTTAATATTTTATTAAAATATTTTCTCTTTAAACATTAGCTCCAAAAAGCTTTGGGAAGGGAATGAGGTGACTTGTTAAAATGAGGTGTGAGGTAGCTTGCTACTCAATCCTTGCTTTCCAAACCGAGCCAGATAAAAATGAGGGGACAAAGTCTACGAACGATGCACATATGAATAACGCTTTCGAAAGCTTTCAAAACGACGAGTGAACAAAATTAATGCAGTTTCTTAGGGCCAACTGGCAGGTTTTATATTATGGCAGCCAAAAATTCGAAAATTTATTTTCACCCAATAAGTTTTTCCGAAAGGAGGGAAAGCAATTTCCATTGTTTTTTACCACATGGCATTGAAAAAAATACAACAATATTACTGTAAAAATTGTTACACTTTTTTCTACAAATGCTGAAAGTTTGAAATTCTTAGGCTAATATTTATAGAAAAAACATTCAAATAAAACAATGACTGCAGTTTTAGCACACGGTTAAGCATTTTCTTCGACTGATAAATATTAAAATATAATAAAAGTTCAAAAATCCAAATTTATTTGACATAAAGGAGTCTCATTGTTGTATTAAAGATAGAACCATTTGATTTACCACGTTAAAGGATCATAAAAAATCATAGAAATGGAATCATATGGACCCCATGCGATTATAATTACATAACTTTTTTGAAGCGACTAAGGGTTTATCGGGTTGAGACTAAAGTAAATGAAAGATACATTATCCTCTATTCAGCACCAAATAGCAAGTAAAAAAAGTTCCATTTATCAAGAAATGTTGGCAGGAACAAAATTTTGGTACATTCCAAACGGATATGTGGGCAAGTTGACCGGTTATGATTTCATTCTTCGCCCGCTTCCATCACGGTGACAGAGCTCGTATGATTCTTAATTCGTCAGCCTCATTTCCTGAATCCGCGTGCTGTCATCCTGAGGTTTCCTTACATTCTCCGGAACTGTTGCCGCAAATTCCAGCTCACGATGCCAAAGGTTTTGCGTGACTCCACTCACATTTCCTATTCCACTAATTCATTCGATGCCCGCGTAAGTCCCAGTGATACGTCCCCGTCCTTGGAATCGTTGCGATGAATAATGGCAACACTCTTACTTTACAGTGGACGTGGGAAGAAGAAAGAAGGATAACTGCTGGAAATACTGTAGAAAAAGCGTTTTCCGCGACTGTTATAGTGACACTTGGAAAAGTGACGTCAGTGGTCTCTCGAAGGTGCCAATTAGCCATCTAACGGTCAAGAGTGACTGATTGATGGCCGATTAATGATTCCGTTGATTTAAATCGCGCGTAATTAGTGCACGCCGCCGATCGCTCCGTTTGTTCACTTTCTCACATTATTTTGCGCGGAGTGACTTGGATTAATTATTTCTAAGCGTTGATCGAGTTTAGAGAGACATTAAACATACTGCTCGTGACGTTACTGGGAGCTTTGGGCGGCTATGAATGGACTTGATGGAATATTTTGTCAATTCATCGATACATTCCTTTACGAATCTTTCAGAGCCTCGTTACTTTATGAAAAAATTATAACCTTATTAGCGGAGACAGAGTACTTGAGGGTAAGTATTCGAAGAGATTGCCTGAAAGAAGCCGAAATTTTTTCGGATGAAAATACCCCAAGAGGTATGCCTTAAACATTATTAAAGCCACATATACTTACGAGCTGATAAGTATCAGCACGTAATTGACTGAGTTAGGTTGGTGAAGGATAGTACATCGTTTACCTCTTTAATTGTTTTAAATAGTAATAAAATGTATCTATCCCTAACCATTTTTATATTCCCGAGGAAAAACGGACTTGAAAAAAGTCTGTCAGGGCCTGGAATCGAACCCGGGATCTTCCTCTATCCGGGAGGCTGCTTTAACCATCTAAGCAATCCGACCAGAACCAGCCGTTTTTTATGTTTAAATTTTTAGTATAAATGTTTAAAGTTTAAGTTTAAAATTCTAAAATGTTCTAAAAATACAGAGTAACTTTTGGTACATACGTCAAATTTCTAAAAATTTCAAGTAGTACGGTGTTGCTGAAAAGTCGGGAACTATATAATTAAAATGCCATTTTCCGGGCCCGAAATCGAGTATCCAAATCAAATTTTACAGGTATCTTCAAATTTTTCCTTACCTTTGAATTTCGGTACAAAAATGAGTCAAATTTAAAACTCAACTCCACATTGTAGTCTGAGTCAGCGAAGGTATGAAATCTATCAGACAAGATCAGATCAGACGGAGCATGTGGTTGGTCATTCAACTGATGCTCTACATCGATGCTATGAATAGATATACACATTCGGAATTAATATACATTGGCATTAAATTGGAGAATTCATTTAGATACGCCAGCAATATCGATTGAGTACCTAAGAGGAACCGACATATTACTGACGTATATATATACGAGTAAAACGTTGCTTGCATTCTGCAAGCATGTTGATAACACAAATTTTAAGTCGGCATCATATTGAGAGGGTCCTCAAAAGTAGAAAAGGTATTGAAAATATTCTTAAAATTCGCTGCAATTTATCCGTCCGGCATCCAACCCGGGTCTTCCTGGTGATACTATGCAGCACAATAGAAGATCACCATCTCTAACTATGTGTGAAAACTCAAGCAGAAATATTGGCTGCAAATGACTCAAACGATATCATACTTTTCCCTTATATTCCTTGTGTGAGAAATTTTAAGGTGCTCTGGCATCGAAAACAGAATCATTATGGTCTTATCTAATTTTTTTCTTAAACCATGTTATAATATACATCTTCTTTATGACTAATGTCGTCTCCCGCTTCTCAACTTCCACTTTTCACGGTCCATCCAGTCTACTTCATGCAGACCTCTAGAAGTTGTTGCCTCCTCCTCATCTTTCATCCAACTTTTATTACTGACGTACCAAAATTTACTTTAGTTTTAGACCGAGGATGTCATAGCCTAAATCCTCAATGAAGGATGAACTCCAATATATTCTTCATAAGCCGCCTATAGTGAAATATATCATATGTGTCTCACCATAGTTTGAATTAAAAATTTGTCCATAATTAAAAATACATTCATAGAATTTCGGTATTATTATTCTATAACAATCCCACACTTAGTTACATAAAAATTCGAATTTTAAATTTTATTTGAGTAGACTCCAGCCAGTATGCCCTTTATCTCCACATTAGTAATCATGAAATAGTATAGAATAGTGGTGGCGAACCTATGGCACGCGTGTCCAAAGTGGCACGCGAAATAACTTTTTTTGGCACGCAGAACTCTCACAACACTATCTGTAGTATGTACACTTCACTTAAAAAATGAAGCCCTGCAGTAAATAAATGTGGATTTTTTTAATCAGTGACGATAATTTATACGATTATTATGCGATACGATATATTTATACCATACGATTATTTAAGCTAATAAGAGAATCTTAATCCTATCTTTGACATTATAAACGCATATCACCATCTCCCTTTACGGTTAAGTACCACATTGGCACGCAAGTCCTTTAAATTCATAAAATATGGCACCCAGACCGCAAAGGGTTCGCAAACTCTGGTTTAGACATTCTATAAATCTTTCAGAGAAGAAGTAAAATGCTCCAAAGTTAGATGGATGTTCCAGCCGACGAGGGAACCAAAATTGCAATACCATGCAGCAGATTTTACAACCGTAATAATGCATCTCTAAAATTAGATGCAAAACATTGTTACAAGTAAAACGCTCAATCACCTGCAAATATTCGAAAAACCAGCAAAATACAAGCCAAAGAGTGAAAACTGCAATACATTATTTAAGCCTGATAATGCGACCGTGGGATTCATATATGTGCTCCTCTAAAAAAAACTTGCTTTCCCTGAAATGGATTGCATCATTCGTATATATTCTCGACCGCATTCCCTTCGACGCAGTTCCCGAATCTCTCGTAAAAATTCATTGATCGCTTAGTGGAGTCGGAAAGTTTTCTGGGAACTAGCTCATGACCTCGCTAAAGTATTCTGGTTGTGCAGAGAGCATCTTGATCTGTTGATATCACGAATATATTACATACCGTTCTGTATAAAAACTCACTAGGTGTAGTTTTAAAAACACTGAGCTACTTTCTACTGACAGGATGATGAATTACTTTTGCGGGAAATCTTCAGAAATAAATGTCAAATGTAGCTTAACGTCTTAGTAATTCATAAACATATTACCCATAAAGATCACTAGATTAATAATTCGATCTTTCTTATTAAACGGTGGATCATAGTGACAGAAACTTTTTATTCTGCACGTTATAAGCAATAGTATACCGTGCAGAGAATTCAGGTCTGAAAGGCATTGTCCGATGCCTCGAAATAACGATTTCCTTGAGTGGGTTTGATCCCCGTCTGTGTCATTGCATCCACACACTAGTGATGTTCTGCGCCAGGGATCACTGACCCTTCTCCTGCCTCGGCATTGCGGGTAAATTCTTGTTTTGGAAGAGCGGCCAAATAAATCTTTCGGCGCAATCATCGTCTGGCCAAATTTTTGTCTTGGGGTATTCCGAACGTCTTATTTAAAGTTTTCTTCATCGATGCAAAACGCTTCTGAACGTATTAAGTTTTGTAGAATAATGAATAAAATAAATTTATGTAATTTTTATTTCTGAAGTAACTATTTTTCTTTATAACTATTTACTACGATTTCTCATGATGATTCTTCTGTTTCGATCTATATGTTGATTATTAAATTTTTACTATACTAAATGGATATTCCGTTGTTTGGGTCATTTATTTCAACTCGTCTTCGCGCTTCGTTAAGGTGTATTCTTTTAGTGTTCCCATTCAACGAGCACTGTATTTCATCAATTCGAGCTTTAAAGCATGCTTCTTATTTATAACTAGACTTCCTATTTTCATATTCTTATAGGTACGTTTTGACCTCCTATAACTGCAAACGAAATGCGACGCAATTAACTTCGCATTTCGATTTTACTTTTGAGTTAACTAAGTGAGATTTTGTGCTCTTCCTATTATAAAGTAGTCCATCATAAAAGCCATATTTTTCAGTGTGTGTTTCATTAGTGTTTCATTATAAAAGAAAAGAAGAAATCATTTGATTTATTCAAGAACACTAAACGTAAATTTGAATTCGTATTAATCGTATATCTTTGAAGGGCAGATCGAAATATTTAGTATGTACGAGTATCAGGAGTATGTCAAATATCAAGAGTGCCAAAACTTCATGCCATTACGCGTCATATTTTCTGAATATATTGGGAGCGGTAGTACACTTTTCGTAAGAATGAATTTCAGCACTTAAAAACAGTCATCATAAATATTTCATAACTTGATTAACTCGAATTAATTAAATTATAAAATTATGATATTATTAAATTATAATATTATTAAATTATAATATTCTTATATTATAATATTATTATATTGTAATATTATTAAATTAAATTAACTTAATTTAAATTAACTTTTGTTAAATTTGATTCATATTAAGTTTGTGAAAATAATAAAATTTATACTAATTACTGTACCTAAAATCAATGGTAACTATCAATTGTAGGTTTCGTATATTTACTTTCTATTCATTTTAGTGAATATCATTTGTGGTACGCGTGCATGGTCGATAAATTAGGGTTCAAAAAGAACTAATAACCGTGATTTGGCCACCCTTGATGTATATTCTAAGACTAGATAATCATCTTAAACACCGTACGATAAAAATCTAAAGACTAGTTTACTGCGAGTCTTCGGGGTGTCCTGATTGAATCACTTCCTTCCTTACGGATAGCACAGCATAATCCCTATCATTAGGTCTAATCATTACCTACGTCTCACAATCTAACCTAGGCATTCCTTTATTTATATATGGTTTAATCATTGAACTATTTTTTTAAATTTACTGATACTCAACTATACTCCTGTATAGTATGTTTAATTCTTTCCTTATAATAGGTTTTTGCATTTATTTTTAATTTTATTTATTGAATTTTTTGTTAAATTTTTTACTGTTTACAGTCCATTGTAAAGGCCTCGTGCTTGTTATGGATTTATTTAAATTGATACAAACACTATACACACGCCTTTTAACTTTTTGATGCAGATGGTTACGAAAATTACTGAATTTGTTATGGCACGAGATATACCAGTTATCGATTTGCGCAGTGCAATACATTTACCGAAAACGAAGGCGCAAATTCCTTCCTTAATGATTTATTTAAAGACGTTTCTGGCTGAAGTAGTGTTACGCAATCATCTATTCCGCATTCCTTTATTTTTGACCAAAATTGCTGGTCTTCCCATTCGCTAGAGGAAATGGCTATTTCGCGGAGAAAAATTAAGTGGATGATGACGCCATTTTCACGCTGTGCTCGCAAACACGCGAAAGAGAATGGCTGTGAGGATAGAAAGAGCGACGTCTATGAGTATTACTAAAGATACTACAGCCACCTCCTTTATTGGGAATTTTCAAATCAGAAGACAAGAACTTAGAGGGAAAGAACTCCGTAAACTTCCGCAGTAAATAGTTTTATTAAACGACTTCAGGTAAATGTATATGTATATATATATTTACCTGAAGATAGCCTGAGCCGAAACCGGTCGTTTAATAAAACTATTTACAGTGGAAGTTTACGGAATCTCTTTTCTTCTAAGTTCAGAATGTCCTTCCTCGAAGTACGGCCTAGCATAATTGAGTTAATTCTGAAGACAAGTACTTGAGCCTTTGAAATAAGCGACACATAACAAAAAAATACGATTTCCCCATTCTTTCAATAACAAGAAAATCGTTAAAGCACATCGTAAGAATAAAATTCCTTTATACATGCAGGATATTTAAAGTGACAACAGATAGTTTATGTATATCGTAAACTATTGGGAAAAAATGTGAACTTTACAATTTATAAGGGAGACGATTATATTCTAATATCAGTCGAAAATAATTAAATTTCTATATATTTTTAATAAAATCGTCAATGCTCTAAATTTATTTGAGATAATTAGGAAATCACCAAGGCAACTGGTTGTTGAATAATGTACTGAAATAACGATTACGAATAAAAATACTTCGCTAAATGTAAAAGTTGAATTTTTACGGAACAAACGTTTCTTACGAGAGAATCCCTCATTTTTGAACGTCGCTGGAGAAATCAGTCGTGGATTTAATCCCATTCTCAGCTCTTTGCATTTTCTAGATGTTCTGGGATTAAGGATATTTTATCTCGTTGTTGGAAATTTAATATAATTTGTTCAGCGAAATTGTTTCAAAATCTCTCCTTATACGCGCGCTGATCATTCCAAATCAGGTAAAGAAGTCTCAACTACTCGGAGAAAATAACCTTTCCAATTTGAATTTCAATTATTGGTTCAAGTAGCCATTGAAGAGGTGGTTTCAAGAATTGCGGTTAAATGAATGGTTGAGGTGTGCTTCCATTCTCTCTTCCTTCCCTCGTCATAATTATTCCAAGAAAAAATCCGACTAAAGAATCACAATATTTTCATCACTCATCAATGAAAATCGACCTTGGAGAGGAAACTGCGAACCACGTTTCGTAGTTTTTTTCACTCTTACTGTGACGCACGGCCCCTAAAGCTACCTCTGATCCTCAATCGCATTCGTGCATTTTCGATATCCATGCGCTGGCGAAGAATGACGAGATATAATTGTGGGAAATTACGCAATTCGACGTCAGAGGAATTCTGGGAAGTGATGTTCATTTTCGATGAGTTAGGCATGATTTCGCATCTAAGACAGAACCGCACTCGCAGCCAAAAACTTTTCTTTTCGATCAGCATTCTTGACTCTTTCATCGATGGGTCTGCAGAAGCTTCTGCGATTTGTCTTCTACCTTTTGTCAACTTTTCTATTCCTTAAATGTGATTCTTTCCTTCTTTTTATAACTAATACCATTCAATTGCAATAACCTCATACCATTCAACAACATTTCTTTCTTTTCTTTTGTCTATTTCTCGCATCTTACATTCACTTTCTTTTGCAGTACCTCCCCTCTCAACTTTCCATATCTTCAAATGAAATACATTTCATCTCTTGCCATTACTTCCTTAGTTAATCTCGTAATTTCTGAAATTTAATTTAATTAAAAATACCGCGCGTTATTATCTACAGCACGGTGGTCCAACGTTTCCGGCGGGGCTCCACATTAGAGATGTCATCATACACGGGGGTAAATTAGGACCCCTCGAATTAGGCAACCATTCTGACGTGGAAGAATTCTATATTTTTGCATAGCAGTTTTTGCGCAGATTATTCACGCCAAGAAGCATACACAAGTAAATCAATACACAGTTACGTAAGTTGAACTAAGAACGTGAATAGAGCTGTTAGCTATTCGGTACACACGTTTACTTTTATTCAAACAAGGAGAATTTCACAGAGTTCACGAAAAGCCAAGTGGGCGGCCCGTTCGGCTTTGATTAAAGAGGTCCCGGCTTCGATTCCTGGTGCATATGTGCGAAATGACCACATCTGGAGTAGTACTTTCAACAAAACTGCTAAAACTAATAATTTTAATATATTATTGGAGGATACAATCGATGGATGCGGCCGTGATGTTGGGGAAAGTCATAATTAATGCAAAGGATACCTCTATGTAATTATTGGAGGAGGTTGCGATATGCTATTTTGTATGTGTGTACTGAAGAAAGTCTCTGATACGGAAATTTGCGTCTTCATAACAACATTTATTTCACTACTAAAGATTTACGAACCGGTTTCAAACCTTCAGCGGACCGCATTCTGTCTTTTATGTTGGACAACCCTGATATAGAGCATGGGGTAATGCTCAAGCCATTGGCAAGAGGGAAAAATTCGCCCGAATCAAGATTGGGAGTTTTTTTAGAAAGGGTGGAAGCGAATGTTTGCCGATGGGCAAAGAACAGAATGGTACATTTTTCAAGGGGAAGATGGGAGAGATAAGCTTCGCAGTTCAGTGGCCTCTCTGACACATGTCTCATTTATGACTGAATCGCTCGTTTCATCGCCCTGGACTTAACATTGATGGAGTACCTCCGATCCAGCGTTATTCCACGTTCACCTCGTTACAGAAGGTCAACATACTGCCATTGTTATCTACCGATTTAACACTCTGAAGCTAAGCCTCCTGGTATCTCAACCCATCTTGATTTACCTCCTTGATAATCTCTCCATATATTAACTCATTCACCAAAGAAAAGTGTTACTTATAGATACAAGTGTCCAGACTGATTGTTTCAACAATGGACGATTCACCCACGGGGCTGTTCATCCATAGACAATTTACCCAAGGATTTTCCACTCTAGCGTAGCGTATCCAATAGATATATTATTATACATGTCTTTTGATTGTATGAATTGTAAATATGTGTTGCGTATGAATGTAAGTAAATGATAAAAACATTTAACCTGTTCTAATGTGATGAATCGTCATATCTTTCTTTGTTTGTGAACGTTTTTGTGTTGTATTATAATTTATTTTTTTGTTAAATAAATTTGTAAGATAAAAATATAAATAAATAAATATATTATTAAAAATTACATTATTAAATATGCATCATTTATTATACTATTTATATTTCATTATGTGTAGTACAATTCACGTGATGATTGATTTTTCAAAATACATTTCAATGAAGGATTCTGGTTGCGTTGGGTGGTCATTCCTAATAATCCCTTCCTTACAGGGTAATCTAGCTGGCGATAAAAGAAACTTTGCATACAGATAACGAAAACCTCAATGTATTCACACCTATATTAAGTGTTTTATAAGATAACAAGTAGCTGATTAATAAAGGTGTTTTGACATTTAAAAAAAATTAGGCTAAATTAATATGGCTCTGCGACCTTTCTCTCTTCATTTTGAGCTTACACACACACAAAAATGCACACATTTTCAAGCACATACTGTATAGCGTGCGTACATTAAGATTAACTCTCTTAATTTTCCGGAAATTTCCCCCTCATGCAGTACTTCAGGAAACTATTACTGCAAACCCTCTTCGAAATGACATTACGTGTACTTAAATTAGGTGCATTATCCCACGGATACAATAGCTCTTGCGTGGAACACTTTGGGTGGAACTTCCAGGAACCCATTATATTATCGCCTTTTAAAGTGCGGGACGAAGAACAAGTTTTATTGCGTCACTTAAAAGAAATTCAAACGCATATCTTGCTCCGAGAGACGCGCGTTTTATGGAAGAATTTCGTTGAGTGCTCTCCATTTTAAAATCCAAATCCGGTATCATAAGATTAGGGAAACTTCCACTGTTGAGCTCAAGAAAAATAAAAGTAATAATGGACGAAATTTGGACGCAGCAATAAATTTAGTGGATGGTCAGTGCAGCAAGGATGTTTTGATAAATCAGAAAAAGAAAGTAAGAAAAATAGCATGGTACATACCATAGCTCGACTAAAAATTACGAATATTAGTTAATTCACAGCAAATACATATAATTGAAAACCTTATGCAGAATAGAAAGTAACTATGAAGATTCATTAGGGTTACACAGTTTGGATTATTTAATTTATTCCTTTAGTTACTGCTGGTTTAGCAGAAGAAAAAATGTCACCATGACCACATGGTAAATAAACTCATTATATAATATGATCAACGTTTGAGTTATAAACCGGTCGCCGTAATGAAAATTATAGGTGGAACTTTTGCATAGTCATTTACCTATTATCCTAATCCCATCGTAGTTTTCAATAGCCAAACTTTGTCTTTGAAACCTGCCAAATGTGTATGCAGCATTTACCCTAGGCCAATTACTTTTGGGATTACAAGCTATGTCATCCGTGCATTCTTATTTCGGCTAAAGGGAGTAAAAATTTCTCATAATGACATTGAGAGATAGAATTGCAAAGTCATCCTTAGACAGCAAGGAAAACTAAGAGTTACGAGATTACCAAGAAACAGGTGAGGTCATGTTTGGAGTAGTGAAATGTTACAAAAGGGTTAGAAGAATTCTTAAAAACATCTCAAACGTAAAAGAAATTCGGAGCTGAGTCCATCGTAAAATCAGCGAGATTCCAGTGTAAGGCTGATTTGGAGAAATGGAAAAAGTGTGTATCTTATCTCAGGCAGTTTAATCTCAATGTAATCGCTATAAAGTCATCTCTTCTCTTAAATGATAACAGTGAGGAGACAGAATGAGGAGTTGAGTTATGATTTATGAAGAAAGTTATCAAAGATGTCAATGGGCACGTAGATCTAATATTTTGAATGTGGTTCTGGTAACTATTTTGAGTTTATTACTTCCTTTAAAAAAGAAATCTATGAAATTGAGCAACATACACTGAATACATTTGTATGTATTACATCAAAACAGCTCTATTCTATATTGCATTTATGTTTATTGAAACTCGACATCTCAGGTGTTCATTTTTAAAAGATATTTTGGAATGCGTGGTTCGTTTTGAACTAATCTAAGCATCCCAAATGAAATGGCGACTCCCAAAAGTGTATACAGTATACACAAGGAAAGACATAACAAATAAAATCACACTGCTTCAGCAAGGCAACACGTTATTCCTATTCGAAAAACTTATCTTCGGCGACGAGTTAACTCACAGAACCAAAGGTTGGTGAATAGTGAATGTACCGTGAACTGATGAAAGAACAAGTTAAATCCTAATTGATAATAATCAAAGGACATTTCATTATACTGCAATGAAGCATCCTCATAAAACTGAAGAGAGCTCTGTGCCAGCACTAAAATGTTACAACCAGCGCATAAGGAATTTTTCGATTTCGAAAAACTTTGGTAAAAACTCACCCTTGTAGATATAGTACCAGTTGATCTACTCCATAGATATCCAGGCACCTCTAAGTACCTCCGTATAAATTTTGAAGTAGGTGGATTTCTCGAAGACAATGACCTCTCTGAAAAAATTAAAAGAATATATACGAAGAAGAAAATACGAGAATTCAGCCGTCGCTCCAACATACACATTTAATATTTTACTTTCCAAATGTAACGTACCGGTCAGCGGAGCGGCTATCAGACACTGGGATAAGAAACGGGCAGAACTCGAAAAACCCGAATTATTACATTTAACTGGATTGCGCCACCAAAGTCGAGGGCAAAAAGGTTCTGCAGATTGATATCAGTGCTACGCGTGCAATTCGCTTTTCCCCAAATTTTATCACGGCTAATCCATTCATCTGAGATGCAAGGAACTCGCAAACCGCACCTCCTTACCTTGGGAAATGTTTCAGTGTCTCAATTTGTACAATACGGGGATTGTTTCGAGATGTATAAATAATTTTGAATAATAAACGACAAACCAAAAACTCAAAATCAAGACTATACACATGCCATGTTCCTGCTACTATATTTCGACGAATGAAACATTTTGCATCTGTTTCTGGTAGAGGATAGGGGAAAATGGGGGTATATCTCACACCTACTATTGTCTCAGCCGTATTAATGACTGTGGTAATATGAAAGTCATTGTGCAATACTGAGTAAAGGAATTTATATGTTTCGTACCTTGCTTTAAACACTTTGAAAATTGTCACTCATGGGGCAATTGTGTTATCCATCCGTCATGAAAATCAACAGTCTAAGGTTCTATAAAGAATTATTTACATAACAATTATCAGAAATGAGATGTATCTACGTGACTGGTACTTAAACCCAAGTCCTCTACTCTCATTTGTCTATTTCACAAAGTACACGTCTAACAGAATAAAATTAACTTCGTCCAGTGGTTAGAATATCTGCTCAGAAAGTGAGAGACCTTACGACGATGTAAAATGATGTTTATTCTTGGTTTATAATACGCACGTCTCTATGTTAAAAGTTCACCAACTTTGCTTCATCATTGAGAATTATTCAATTATAGTTCATGGGTGAAATAAAATGGTTTGTATATGATTATGCCTCATCTTTTAATTTTTCGTATGTTTCATCTACTCATTCCTTAGTGAACCAACGTTCCATCAACTATTTCCTTCGAATGATGTGATATTTAGTATTGAGAATAAATCAATGACACGTTTAAACTCATCCCACTCCGTACTTTCCACGTGGAATCTTCCGAATGCGAAAGATGCTTTCCCGGTGGGTGTGGAATGTCGCAACTTTGCTCGGATATCGGTTCAGGAAGGAAACTTCGAAAATTTCCAACATCCTTAACCTGGTCGAGAACCCAGGGAGAGTTGCCTTCTTCGGAAGTTGTAATAGCTTCAAAACTCGGTGACATCCTGAAACCGCAGGATATCCTTTATCGTCAATGACCGTGAATAAAAAAATATATCAAACAAACCCCAGTATCGTACCGTTGTATATGTTACACCCCAAACATGTAATTGCCCATTTCATGAAATGGACAGGCACGTTGCCCAATTCATGAAATGGGCAGAAGTTGCCCATTTCATGAATTGGACAAATACACGTTCGGGGTGAAAGGAATCCTAACTACCCTACTCAATCCATCGGCGCCGCGTATATTTCACGATTTGTAGAGGAGATTAATTAATTAATTAAATATGCCCGGCGCCGATGGGTAGAGTAGGGTAGGTAGGGTTCCTGCCACCCCAAACGTGTAATTGCCCAATTCATGAAATGGGCAACTTTTGTCCATTTCATGAATTGGGCAAAAAAGTTGCTCATTTCATGAAATGGGCAATTACACGTTTGGGGTGTAACATATACAAAACAAAATTCCACGTTTAAATTTAATATTGCATGAGTACTGAAGGTTGTTAAAATAAAATTAATTGAGATTTCCTACATCAGAGCTAAACAATATAACAAAAGATCTGTTTCGATGAATTAAAAGCCAAAGAAATACGGGTAAAGAATATCCTGTTACAATGCTGCTATTATATACTTTACAACAATAAAAAAATCTCTTCATCGTTGGATTCCTATTTAAGATTCTTTTTATGATCGCTATCAGAAACATGAATGTGTCTTCATTTTATCTCTCCTCTTGAAAGAAGTCTTTTATTTTCTATAGACTCTTATCTATGTGTGTTGCCTTCAATCATTTCTCTGAAAAACGATTTCTTGGAAGTCTAATCCTATGAATTATCATTTCCTTCCAAAAGTTGACTCATGGTGTAAGTCACTTCGGTTATGATCTTTTACTTGACATCATCTCCAACACAGTATCCGGCAAACATGATGTGACCCAAATTTTTTCTAGAAGAACGACATTTTAATGTCGTAAAACATTTTTTAGAACTAGAAAACACTTTTTGAATCGAAATTCGTTCAGAGAGGTTTGAAAAAGAATTGCATTTGTCACAGAAACCTTTATGAAGCGAAGAGAACAAATGGACCTTAGGTCTCGATAAAGAAATTAGGAAAGTATTTGTAAAATCGTTGGTATGCAGTGTTTTTCTGTATGGATGTGAAACTCCAAACTCAAGAGAAGAGGAAATCAGTCCTTTGGAGACCTTCAAGATATGGGTGTGAAGTAAAATGGAAAACGTATGTCTGGTTGATAGGAAAGAAAACGCGAAGGTGCTACAGATGGTTGAAAAGGAGACGGCTTTAATTGCAGTAATTTGGCTTCTGTAGAGGAAATTGATGGGTCAAATACTGAGAAAAGACGCAAGTAGTATATCAAGAAACGAAAGTAATGGCATCGATAAGGGAATTTTGAGGCGTATGAACTTATTGAAAGGTAGAAAACTTCTATGTGTATCACTTTAATTCATTCAAAAAATGAAATATTTTAACCCTGTAAAGCGGTGGTTCCCAACCTAGAGAACTCGTACCTCTTGAGTACGCAAGATGCTTAATAGGGGTACCAGAAAGTTGGAAAGTTCGCATGCCACTGAAATAGTCTAAAACGTAACAGCAATATACCCGGATTATTTCATATTGGGACTGTCAGTCATCGCCTTCTGTCTCTAAATTTGCGAGAAAAACATAAGGAATTTCCTTATAAGTATAAATAATGTTCCGGAAAAAAGGAACTGAAAGACAAGGACGCATGAGTAGCGAAAAGGTTGAAAACTACTTCTTAAAAGACTTGATATCCTGAGAATCAAATCCATCCAAGAAGGAAATTATGATAAGTTCTATAAGTTTGAAGGAAATTTTCTTCCTCTTCAAAGACTCGTTCTTGGACCCCCTGACTTACAGGTATGCCAAGATTTTCTCAGCGCCTTGATGCGTCATTTGCCATCCCTAAATTCAAGGAGCTTACCTCACATTCATACTTTTACCCCCAGAAAATACCGTAAATATGTAGCTTATATTATTAGCCTTGTAATCGTTAACGAGGCTGTTCTGTTCCATCCTACATTTGCATATCTTTCTATTGCTGTGTGATTTGGGAACTTTACGAGATAGAATTAGTCTCTAATCTAGAGATTTCTTTTGTAGATCTAGCGGTTCAGCGTAGAGTAGCTAATTTCTTAATGGAGATTTTTGGTTCGACAGCAGTGTTTTAGTTATGGTAAACTTCCTCGGCTGGGATTCGCTTAAAGATGGAAGACTTGACAGTAGATGGAAGCTATTCGAAACAATTATCAATACAGATCTCGAGATATTTCACTTTTTTGCGTTATAATGAAATAATCACAAGGACGGGTAGTTAGTTACTTCTGGTCGCTCTTTCCCCGGAGCATTGGAGGAGTTAGCAGCAATTGTAGTTATGTGTATATTGATGTTTCTTTTACACCTTTTGCAATACGCCATTCGCTGGTTGCAGGTTCATTATGAAAATATAAACGTATTTATCCGAAAGTATTCATGAGAGGAAGAATTTTCTCGATAATTAGAAAAATCCATTCAGATTTTATATTTAGATATATACCCCGCGATCCTCCAACGGCGGATGGCAGGGGGTAAGTAAGTAAGTAAGACCATCATCCTAACCTAATCTACATTAATTCATTCAGACATTGAAATATTTTAACCCTATAAGGCGGATTCTAAAGCGGGCGGTTCCCAACCTAGGGCACCTGTACATATACAGAACGGAAGAAGCTTGACAAGGGATACTGTGGAAAGTTCATGCACCACTGAAGTACTTTAAAATTCGTTGTGTTTAGAAATCCTATTAGCTTCTTTAATAGACTGCGGGGTTAGTGGTAGCGGTGTTTTTACAGTTACTTTTTTTCAGGTAGAAATTTCGAGGGTCGCCATCCTAATCTGGACCCTTACCTCTGCTTGCCAGCTCGGGAGCGCCCGACCTTCACATCAGGGGGGACCATAAAAAAACTGACCGTGTGGAGTACGATTTAAAAGGTTATAAACAATTCAAATGAGTAACAATTTATGATCTTCATCGTCTCACTCGTCCTAGGAGATATACAAGCGACTTTTGATCGACGTTCTACGATGAAAATTAATATTTTTCGGGATTTTGCGAGAAATTACCCGTTCACACACGGCAACGTTGCTCAGTCAGATAGGCGGGTGTTTTAAATATCTCAACGGGGGTTGGGGGGGGGATTTCTAAAATTTTGATAGAAATCCCTCACCCCACCCCAACCCAACGGCTAAGTTGCCGTCTGTAAACTGGTAATTATTAACCGACTGCGGAAACAATGACCAGAAGTAATTATCTGTTCTTACTAAAACTTCCTTGTAACTTTTTGTCGATGCTTTTCGGAGATCGCGTTCGTTCTTCACTGGAACTAAAATTTCATACACTTCGTCTAAAAGTTCTGCGCGTTTAAGCATTGCAAATCAAGAGAAAAGGCACCTTAATCCAACAGCAATGATTTGGCCCCCGTGGATAAACTCCAATACATCCGCAAATTTCGTGCGCACGGGAAATACTCGCCTCAAATCCCGCGGTATAATATGGCTTATGAGGTCAATAATAAGGCCGTCCGGGTATTTATAGTTGGAATTGGTTTACCAATCGATGAATGTTTGGGCCGAAAACATCCGATGGTTTCTCAATCGGCTTCAGGATGTTGCTAAAGGGAGCATTGATCGCGAATTACTGCGGAATTTCAAAAATCCCCGAGGAAATGTTTACTATCAGTCTGGCTGGCGGAGACTCGGAGGAGAGGGAGACTATTTTCAGTGGTCGGCTATTAGCTGTTCCGGGAAGAGCGTTCTTACGGAATCGACGCGAAGTAAAGGTCGCCGATACGGAAGGAATCCTCACTCGGTCACTCTCTTCAACTTTTCATCTCTGATTCCTTGTCGGAAGTCACGGGAGATTCTCCGGCACACTTACGAACTGAATTCGGGGAGTGAAATTACTCGCTTTTGCTCGTTTGAGAGGTTTTCGTCGGTGAAGAAGATAATTCGAGAGATAAAAGTACATACCTGTCCCAAATAAATATATTGATAACATACAATTTAGTGGAAATTTTAAAAATTATTTGCTGACAAAACAATCTAGATGAATTTGACTACGGAAGGTATACTCAATGGGATTACAATGCAAAATATTCTGTAAATATGCGACGTAAAACTGAAATAAAATGTATCTACTGCATTTTAATTCTAATAAGAGTGTAATGTATTGTAATTGTAATGATATATATACTGTATCTTGATTTGGTGTATATTTTTAATATATTTTCAATCAATATATAATTGAAATAAAACGTAATATTTGAAAAATATAATTGTAATAAAAATATAACAATTTAATCTCAATTAAGTACACATCTCTTGTCCTTCATTAATCTCAATTGAATGTAATGTAGATGTGTTATTACTAGTCATAGTGTAATTGTTACTACTCATGAGAATGACTAATTCATACATGCTTGTTTATATCTTGGATGAGTAAATTTATTATAACTAAACTGAGAAATTTAAAAAATTAAGAAACATACCGGACCGCAAAAGATTTAGGAAAAAAGCTAAGCAAATCATCAATTGCTATTAATAATTATTAATTTAAGAGAACATGTAACGTCAAGTGGAATAAAAATATTTTATCAAAACTTCACAAATTTCATTTTCTTTCTTTAAAACCCATCATAACCAAAATGAAAGGGGGTGGTTCACATTATTTTCGGCATACGTAAAATAATGGATGGGAGAGAGAGCACTTCATCATCATCATAACAAAGATAAAATAATAATAAACGGTGAAGTATATTTTGTAGTAGATTTTGAGAAACGCCGTGATGAAATAAGTAAATGAATTCTCTCACGGCTGCATGGATGGCTCGCCTCTCATTAAAATACATATGTGTTCTATCTTTCATTAGGTTCAAGTGCCTTAATATTCCCAATTAATGCAGTTTCTTTCGTTTCCTGGAAAACTCCACCTTTTTCGTCATCTAACATCTTCTGCTTTTGTCTTCCCCCCTGAATTTTCCATTGTCTTCTACTTTCAATCACTTTCTTTGGCTGTGCCTCTCATCTCAATATTTGACACACTCATTTTCTCTGTAGACGCATAATCATTTCTCATCCTCAACCAACCCCTAGCTCCTCCGCATTTGCTTTGCTATTATACTTACTTAACCCAGTCTACTCCACACCCACATCTTGAGGGCCTCCAACTTTTGATTTCCTCTTTTCTTAATATCCACACTTCATACCCCATATAGCAAAACGCTCCAAAGTCCTTATTAATCTATTTCTGAATCCTTTGTCGAGATATTCAGTCATAAGTTCACTTCGCTTTAATAAGGTTTCCTTGGCCAAAGCTATTGTTTTTCGAGCTTCATTTGAGCATCTTCCAATCCAAGAGAGAAAAAAGTCAGAGAATGTATCCTTCTTAAAGGAAAGGATAATTTTAATATACACCTTGATACACAGTAAACAAGCATATACTTTATGTGTAAGTATATATTAAAATTATCTTTAACTTTTCGAGACACTACTATATAAAGTCTTCCATCATTAGGTTTTTACATCCACCATTCTTCTTATTTTTTCTTAGTATTTTCTTTAATTCAATTATTCTATAATTAATGATGATGGATTGGATAGAAGAAGATACATTTAGTCTTAATCTCGCCCAAATAAAGACAATGATTATTATTAATATTCATATTAATCCACCTGTTCTGGTCTTTCCCCATCCACCCTTATCATCTTAGTTAGCTCTCTTTCCTATGATAAACTTCATTTCTTTTGTTTTTCTTAGGTTAATGCGTAGGTTGTACCCCATTTTCGATTTGCCTATCGTCCCCCTCCGAGGGGCCCCCTAGCCACCCTCAGTTGCGTAAGACAACGTAACGTTGGGGAAACGTCTGGAAGCGGTGAGGAACGCCGGGGTATGACAGGTCCGGAAAGAATTGTGACGGAGTATGGATTTGTGCGGATTGTGAGTAAGGATCGGCCGGAGTGCGCATGGGTACCCCTTCCGAATCTCTCTTGCCTCCGCCAGGAACTTAAGTGGATGGTCACTTTCCAGAAATAGAATATGACAGAGTGGACCTCGAATCGGAGGCGCCCGAAGGGGGAGGGATGCGGAAGTCCTTGCGTGAGACACGCGACGTCCCCCTCAGAAAGGAGGGTTAAACAGCTCTATACTACGTGGGGGTGTAGGGGTACCTCTCTCCTCATAATCAAGTGAACTAAACAGAGTCAAGTAGGTCCACCGAAGGGCCATACGTAATATTTATGCCTTTTAATAAAATGAGGGATCAATGGCACTGATTTTGCTTGTTCTTGATTTATAGGTGTGCAGCTTACACATCGGAGCATTAGCCAGCGCGATTTCCTAAGCCACACATCAAAGAGATTTCGCGAGATTATAGCGAGAACAGATAGCAATTATTGGTCTTTTTTCAGATTGTTCATGTCATACAAATTATTAGTTGGTTTGGGATAACTGTATTTTCACATTCCTGCCATTCGCAGTACAGCAGGATACTAATGTAAATGTAAATATCAGAGAGTGCTACAAACATAATATTTTTATTGTATTTTCGCCTCATTTCATCAGCATTAAATGAGGCAAATATATATATGAGGTGAAAATATCTTCCAGACAATAACTCCTTACTATTTTCATCAGAATGGATTTAAATTCTTTTTAGTTTAGTGTTCTGCAAAGTTAAAGTCATCTTGAAAACATTGTCTCTCATACCTCGGCGTGTAGGGGACCCAATACTTTCTTAATAACACTCAACCGATTTAACTGGCATACTATATTTCTTGGATTTTTTAAAAACGTTCAGTTCAAGTTCTCATGAATTCCTTGATGATATTACTCGTACAAAATCCAACATATAGTTCAGTCTGCTATTTTGCGCTTTACGATTGTATACGGTCAAAAAATGATAGATGGGAAATTTCTATGGAATTATACAGTATTGACGAAATAACAGAAATGCTTCTTCTCGGGTCGAACGTTAAGTCTTTGAGATACAAATTTGTGCAGCAATATTTCTGACCTATACCAAAAATTAATTATTCACAGCCGCCATTCAAACGTCAGTGCAGAGTACATCTTTCTTTCCATGTCATCAAAACTAATGAATGGGACCTTATCTTATCAGCCCTTATGAATCCACCATAGCAAATGGACAGTAATATATATATATATATATATATTTACATTTATTTAGCATTAACATACCATAAAGTGGCATACGCTATAGCATTAGTACTATTTTTGAAGTATGTTCTATCTGAAAGGGTATCTTTCTTACTGAAATTACAAACAATTAATATGAATAAGCGTGGGAGTTTCTTTGTAAGAATATAAGAAGGATCTAGACGCCTACATCTGAAACAATTCGCAGAAATAATATCATAAGAAATAAAATATAATATGGGTATGAAGTTTTTCCCGGCCAATTTGAGATTATTTAGTATTTTATTGTGGCCGTTTAAATTAAGAGTGCCTTTTATTGGCAATTATTTCAAATTATTCATTTATTTTCTTCCCATTATAAGAACAGGCACACTCAATCCAACATGACCAAACGGAGTAAAGGTCAGAATCTATTAGGATTCGGCATTTTCAGATATTTAAGTAACTTACAGAAAACGTGTATTTATGGAATGGTGAAGCGAAAGATATGGATATTAGCCGTTATAAATTTATGTGTGTTCCTCTAAGTCCACCAGTAACACTGGGTTACGCATTTGCTTTAATATAATGGAATATACCTAACATAATACACCCTCTCATATGCTTAAAGCATAATGTATAATTACGAATTTAGTGATCTCATAGATCATTTAAAATCCATTGAGATAAAGTGAGTAAAGCAGGGGAACTACTTAACAGCTGGCTAGTAAATACAATTAGCAATTACAACTTTTAGGTGATCTTCTCGATTATTTAAACTTTTAAATACATAGAGATAGTAAGAGTACATAATGGAAACGACTAAACAACTCCATAATATCGTACCTTATTTTTAATATACACATCTGTATATATTGTACTGCATACTTGCTAACTTCAGTGCATTTTTTCTTTTTGTCTTTTTTCTTTCGTGTTATTTTTGTAAATTGATAACACTTATTTAATATTAACCTGACTGTGCTTATTGATGCATCACATATATGTATTTATTGATAGTGTATTTGCATATTTCGCTTTTTCTTCTCATCTTTTAGCTATAACTATTGGTAGGTTTGCGCAGGTATTTCACACTCCCTTTCTTCGTGGGTGTTTACCTGGAGTGAATGAGTTTTTTTCCAAAGAATCTCTTAGGGCTTATTATTTTTTTCGTTTACCATCTCTTCAAGTATTGTATAATATATGACAATGGGTTAGATGGAAGAAGAAGAGACTTTTAGTCCCAATCTCGCCCGAATAATCTCGGACGATTTATTATTATAAAAACCTGCTGCAACTGTATTTGTCACCATGCCGCATACAATTCCACCTTTTGTCTCCAGAATCCGTTTCCCAGGTACAGCATCTCTCCGCTACACCCGAGCGGATCAAAGCGCTTTGAATATTGGCGCGCTCGCGACCAGACGGACCTTTTCTTTGGTCGAATTCCTCGATTAAAGGAGAGGCGCGGGGGCAGTGGTCTGAGGTGTGGGTGGGGGCGGAAGGGGGGGAGAGGAATGCGGGGGCCCCCAGACGGACTCTCGGGGGCGACCTTGATGGCGGAGATGCGTAGCGGGCTCTGGATTCGCTGCTATAAGGATGTCTGGCGGAGGGGAGGATTGGCGAGGGGTCGCTGATCCTTGCACCTCCAGACGCAATGGGCTGTGCCGGCAAGTCATCGATTCGGGAGAGGGATGGACAATTTATTTGGTCTTGGGGCGGGGCCGAGACGAGGAAGGGTCGGATAATTTGATATCAGGTCCTCGATTTGTGGGCAGTTGCGGGGGGCGGGAGATTTGTGTGCAGTTGGGCTCGATAAAGGGACCTTTCGGGAAAGCCCGAAATTAGTGACATCCTGATTGGGAGGATTCCTTGCGGTTCTCTCTCGGGTTTCTATGCTACTTCCTTATTCTCTTTCCTTTTGTTCAGACGTGGCCCATTAGGAGGCTCACTGATGACACATGTTGTAACCATTACAGTTACTGTCTCTCGCCATGTCTTCGAAACCCCTTCATACTAAGATGACCGTTATTCTCCGTTTTAAAACCCTGGTGACAAACTGTACTTTTTTCAAGCTTATCGATGGCTTTTTACTGCAGCTAAAGATGTAAAATCAAAACTACTACTAGCATGTACTGCAAAGACAGAAAATTATACTCCTGAAAGCACGAATTTGCCTCTAATCACATCAAGATGTTACTGGTGTACATGATAGTAATGCTGCTGAATAAATCCAGTGTCAATTCAATGATGGAATAAATGTAAACTATTTTATTTCGTTTATTAAATGAGCCAAACTGTCATTGTCAAGGAAAGGGTTAAAGGTACTTTGCACATAAGGGCGTGCACCGAGGAAAAATCCCAAGGAAAAACGGACTTGAAAAAAGTCTGACAGTTACCGGCCCTGTCAGACTTTTATCAAGTCCGTTTTTCCTTGGGTTTTGTCATTATCAAATAAAATTGTGAATTAAGACGAAAAATTAAATATTGGCTTAGACAGGATACAAAAAATATTTAACGAATTGTTTATCGTTATTTAATCATTCAAGTGTTTTCATTAGCATATACAACTACCTATACACTACTACAACTAACAAGTAAATACATCAGTTAGCAGGAAATACTTACAAACCATATTCCATTTTGAAAGAATATTATTTGCGGAGCAATGGAAGGGAATAATCTATAAAAAATAACTATAAAATCCATTTCATGGAAGCTTTTCTCATCTGTCCCCAAACTTCCTTCGATCAACATAATTAGGTATATATTTTCTGATATTTTAACAAGAAAGATGAGACCTAATGATTCAATGTAAAAACTAATGAGTTCTCAGATAAAACAAGAAAATTTTTTACGCCTTAGTTTTATATAAATAGTTAGCTATAGCAAAGTGAATTTTGTCCTTGAGGAAGGCAGTAGATGTTTCGGGGAAAAACGTAATTGGATGGATTGAAAATAACGTAGATCAATAAGTTCTTAAAGAAAGAAGTTAGGAATCGAAAGCTGGGAAGAATATAAAAAATTGAAATATCATCCTAGATGAATACTCTTTATTATTAATTTTTAAACAAGACTGCGTGGGAAAGGAGGAACAAAATGAACCTTTCCTTCTCAAAATTAAGACTCAAGGTTTCTGGTTTCTATACCAACCAGTCCATAAAAGATAACGGATTGATAAGAGAGGAGCTTAAAAATATACAAACATTTTGTATATGTAGAAAGGAAGGCACTTTGATTTGCGATAAATTACTAAGTTTAAAGAGAAGAAGAGGAAAGAGAATCTTGGAGAGCATCCGTCTAAAAGGAAGGACGGCTAGACTGTTTAAGAGAATGGTGAATGGGAAAGTTCTCGACTTTGAACGACGTGCTTATTCTCTAGATGAGTAAATGAAGGATCATTAATGAAAATTGAGCAGGAAAAGGTGCACCCATAAAATAGAGCAAGTGTTCTGCAAGAGGAAAAAATAATTGAGGATAGTCTTACAGAAGTGACAGCAAACGTATCTTGATGAATTAAATCATTTTCATTTTGTTCCTAGCGCAAGATAGAAGGCAATATATATATTCAGTATTGTGCGGGGCGGTTATAATATGTAAGCCACTGAGGTATGAATGATCTTGCAACAGCATTCATTTTTCATTTTGGTGATACCTCATACAATGCTACGAAAATGTTTTTCAAGTGGTAATTATGCCTCACTTAGAATAATTATTTCCACAACAAGAATTCCAGCTCAGAAAGGAAAGCTAAGAAAAGTTACCACACTACCATTATGCAGGGTTTGAGGTAATGGTTAAGGGGTTGTAGCTTAAACCGCTAAACCGCTTTTATGCTGAATGCTTTCTAGACAGACCCTTATATATACATTAAACTGCATTACCAGTCCAGTAGACGGGGTAAGGGATTTAAAAGGGTGGGAATTCTATGAATGAAAGGTTATTAGGAAAGCCATTTTAAAGTAGAAGCACGTACTAGAGAGAAAGTGCGATTCTGAATGACGTTAGGCAATTCAATAAAAGAGGCTTTTCTCTAGAGACTAATTAATATGTAACACAGGAACTGTATAATAATTCCACGAGAGTACATTTGAGTTTGAATCGTATTTGAAAGAAGTCAGTCTTTCATAATGTTTCTTGTTGAATCCGTCCTAAGAATTTCTCTTGCGAGGTTCCCGGATAGTCATGTGGACAGCGCGTTTGCCTTTGGTGAAAGCGATCCCGGGTTCGTATCCCGGTGGGAGCCAATGTGCGAAATGACCTAAGTTGTCGAAGCACTTTTAATAATACTACTACTACCAATTTCTCTTCTTTCTCCGGATTTTTCAAGCTTAAAAACCTGAGGGAATTTCTCTTGGTAATATTTGGGGAAAATTTGAGTCTCAGATATATTTTATAACAATGCTGTGGGAGTATGGGCGTTGTTTGCTTTACGCTATTTGAGTCAAATAAATCAAAAATCTGTTCTTTTGATACTTTCGGATATTTGGTAACCAAAAAGGATCTCCCAGAAAGAAACAACTTTCTTCTTCGGGATTATAAATTTAAATTACTCATAACCGAATCGATTTGTATTTTATAAACATTTAATTAGCCAGTTATCTTTCTTATACTTAAGATTCATTCAGAAAGCGAGGTCATCTTTTTTAGATATTAATATTCATGGGGAATCTCGTGAGAATATATTCGAAGAATTTCTCAGCTACCGCAAAATCTTTTGCTGTTACATGCTCGGTTTTACTATCAAATATAGGAGAGCTATTATGGACTTTCAGAAGAAGAGAAACGAAAATGTGGATTAACTCAAAATATAAGTCATCATGATTCCATTTGTGAGATTATTCGAGAAAGTTAACGGCCAAAGAAGTAACGTAACAGAAGTATTCCAGCCTCAAAAATGTATAATACAAGTTATAACAAACTCGTGGATACTGTCCCAAGTGGAGGAATAGACCAACCGCTTCTATTGACAGAGACTCATTTTTAGAAATCGTATCCCCTAATATACCGTGATCCTCACAAATACAAGAAATGATTCGGTGCAGTACCTTTTTAATCACCCGCTGAATACATAAGTCATACATTCGAAATCATACCGAGTATGAAGATGTACATTAATTCTTAAAATTTAAATTATTATTTTAGATTGATTATTGACTTAATGGAAATTAAAATATGAGATTAATATCATTTCAATGAATATTCGAGCGGGAAATACGATAAAACTTTGAGTTTTGCAGTCACCTTCGCAAAATGAAAAAAAAATTGAAACATTTTTCCGTTGAACATTTCTCCTATCTGTCTTAATCATACAAAAGAGGATACGAGCACTAACCAGTCACACCAAATCGAAGACATCGGGGTTCTGATCGGAGATGAATAATGCAAGGCACTCGTTGATTGTTTTATTTGTAATATTTGATACTGATCTTTCTCTGCCGTTGTTGCTGTTTTTATCTCTCACTCCAAATGCATCTCTCTCCGTGATTTTAACAATATACTACAGCTGACCATTTCAATTTTCCATTATCAATTCTACTCATACTTTTCTGCTGCTGTCTTTAAAGAAGCAATTCCATGAAGTTGATGCGAATCCCAAAATGTAAGGCAGTAATTAAAAACCATCATGTTTTTTACCTACGTTAACAGACGGGTTGTGACCTGTTTCAATACTGCAATAGAATTTCTCAATACCATCATTTATATCTAACACATGCAATCGTAAAACATAAATAACGACTTTCGCAATTATAAATGGAGATTATTCACAAATAATGTTAAACAAAATTTCAGTAAACATTTGTATTCCATTTAAATTTCAAGATTAATAGTGAATATTAATGAATTCATTACCGCTTCCCCCTTAAGTGGTGCAGTATTTTGTACATTTTTTTTCACTCATACCTCACTAACTTGAATATTGTAATAATAATTAACGAGATGGAGAAAAATAAATGTGAGATACGTTTTCCTTTATAAAAAACGAACGATTGTATAATCAAGATGTGATGGTAGGGACGTAGAAATTCAGGTGTAATGTTGTATTAGACAGATACTTGGAATTGTTAATGTTCAAAGAGCCATTGCTATTATCCTAGCTCTTGGAAAACGAAATGGTAGCGACAGATACATCAGTGCGGTATTAAACCACCAACCATTCGTAGTTTCGTTCGATCTACATTCATATTATAATATCTACCGAAAAAGGCCACGGGATTCCTTCGCATTTGTGTGAATCCGTTTAACCGTTAAGGTAAAACTCGGAGAATAGTGTTCTTCACGCACGTGTAATCCTTGAAGGACGACGGATGGACGCACAAAGGCGTATTGCTCCCGAGTTCCAAGCGAGGCATTGCTCTCTCGCGCCGAAGTTTCACCCGAAAGAGAATTATTCAGTTCATATTCGGATATATCGCACGTGGGGCAGGAATTCGCAATAACGCAACCAAAGGAAAGTTTTATCGGAAATGAGGCGTTAGAACTGAAATCTCTACACGCGTAATCATAACGAAAGGGTGCGGTAAAGTTTTTCAGCGGAATATTTTCATTCGTAGATTTTCCAAAGTCTAGTCTACGGTTTAAATTTGTATCTTGAAACCATCCCATTGTATGAACTATTATACTAATATAAAAAATAGCATAAGAATTCAGCAATTAATTAAATCGTAAATTGTTTCCCTGTATGGAAATCTATTAAAAATATTTAAATTCACGAACGATTTCGCTAAAATAAATTTAGTTTTATATAAAATTCCAGTTCACGGTGATTCACATACGCATATGCTGTATGTAGCTATGTCCAATTTTTCCAAGCTCAACTTTGCGGAAGGGAGCCATATTTAAGAAGTAAAATATGCTTGATTATTATTAATTTATAGATATTTAAGAATTAAAAAATAATTGGTAATTTCCTCGGAATATCATTTAAGATTATACACAATAAACTGCTGTAAGCCGGGTGGTAGTTTTCTCTACATACATAACCATACAAGTTATAAACATAATAAATATACAATAAATACATGAACAGACGACTTCCATGCAATTATTATATCCTTACATAAATATATAACATATTGTATTCGGTAATAGATCTATAATTCTGTTGAGATTACCAAGTGTGTTTTTCTTCTTAAAATGATATAGATATGGTTTAGTTTCATAAAAACACCGTTTTCATACTTTCATCATCGTGCGAAAGTCGCACAAACTTTATAAACACGGTACATAAAAGTATAAAACGTTTACCGCGATAAAAGTGACTAAAAAAGGGGTAGAAAATATGAACAAGGAGTTTATTTCTTTTTAGTAAGTAAAAATATCTGAAAGTAGCTAAATATATGCTTACGGTATTCTAATGAATGGTAAGAGCACCCGTTAAGCGAGAGATCCGGGTTCGATTCTCAGGGCAATCAGACTTTTTCATCTCCATTTATCCTTTGGGTTTTCCTGGGCGATACTAATCTTTTCTGAACGTATCCTGTTGAAAATTATCAGCAGGAAAAATGTATCCAATCGCCAACGTTCAACACCTGGCCAATCTATGCCTAACATGATGTGAATGAATAGGTAATGGAAAATCTCAGATCCTCATGCAAGTGAGATTCTGCAGCCTGGTCACATACGAATCCAATCGTCACCAAATTATGTAAGCCTTACGTCTGAGTTCACGAAATCGTGAGTGTTGCTGGTCCAAGGACGCTGTACAAATAACAGGCATTCCAGACGAGAAAGATTTATGGACTCCGAGGGAAATTGTTCCTTCGCAATTATAGCCCCAAAGCCTGGATTTCGGCGATGCGGTTACATTTTCTAAGCCTGCAGATTTGAATCGCCAACCTCTTCCGAACTCACGTGATTACATCACCAGTCTATTGTTTCCCGAAAAAATAATTTAAATTAATGCTATTAACTTTACATGGGTACATCCACCTTGAGCTCCAGCCCACTTTTTATTTCGTGGTGATTTTAAGTAAGAAATTCATTCCAGTGGAATCAAAGTACTTGAGGTATCAGTTGCAATACTTTTTGTCATTTTGAAGCTTCCTCTATATACAAGGAAAAAAGTCATAGAATTACTAGGTAAAATCAGCATTAAGTCTTTCTTACTGGACCATTTCTAGCTTAATCATAGTCATTAACTTAAGAATGTATTATATTCAGCGTATTGAGCTGTCAATTAGTACAGCCTGCACATATCTAAGATATATAATGTATTTACCTTTGTATCAATTATATTTATACATGTATTTGCCACATAAGTTTTACCATGTAAATATTGTGACAATTTATTCTTTTACTTAGTGATATTTCTTAGGAAAATTTGTTTTATTCTTATATTTCAATCCTATTCTTTGTAATATTTGATTTAATTTGCTACTGTGATATTTCTTACTTACTATGTATCAAAAAGGGTAGATCCCATTGATTGAATAAATAAATAAATATGTTAACAACAACAATATTTTCTACATCAAATGCACCTTTCAACGCAATCTTCGGTCAGGAAATGTTGCTTTTATCGACTTTCGTCTCGTAAGGGGACACCTGAGGTGAGTAGCAGAGATTAACTTGAGACTTACGGTGTAATTTCCTCGTTCTAAAATAATTGAAACGGGCCCAAAAATTGAAACCACTAGGCCTTTGTTTACGCTAAATTCGCATCTGAAAATCGGAGTTAGTCTACGGTACAATACACATGAATTGCCTCATTGAACGTGTCAAATTCTCTATCTAGGCCTTGTTTCCGAATAGGCCCAAACAGAAAACCCTTTCAAAGAGTGATATCGATCCTATCTATCATAGATTCGATGCAGTCAATCCAAAGAAGCTATGGTCTCCGAATGTAAATCAAACTCGCCTTCCAAATGCTTATTCGTTTAGGTAGCTATAATCAACTCACGTTTAAATTGCTATTACAATAAAACTATTTTAATATAAACATGACATTTCTATAATTTGTCCGGCCTACCACGAATAATTTACTTAGCTTCGCAAGTTAAATTATAACGAACGTATGTGCATCTACAAAACAATCAAATTTAATTTATGTATATAAAGTTAATAAACCAATCATAAAAACGGAAATCGACGTATAATTGAATTTTCATCATAATTTATCGCTAATCAAACGGATATTCCCCCATTTTCTCGTCGACACCGATCAGACGTCAGAATTCAGAAGGCAATTGTTTAAATATACCTTTCCTATCCCAATCACGGTGTTATCGAAATAATCATGTAATATTTATGGAAATAATGAAAATTTAAATCGAAATTACTCCGAATACTTCCACGAGTAATTGGACTCTTGATTTGATGAAAAACTTATATTTCGTCTGGCACTCAAATCCGCGGAAAATAAGTAATAGTCGATTATTTAGCAACTTTTATTAGTAGTTATATTATGAATTATTTAGCACATTTCATGCCGAGGACATGTTCAAATAGCAAATCCAGAAACTCAAGTAAAGACTCTCCACGCTCCTGGTAAAATACAAAATGAAGTTGATATCCTTGGGAAAAACAGTCGAGGAAATAAACTTGCCTCAATATCGGTAAGTGCCGAGCTTTTTCTAGTATGACTCTAAATGCTTAACGTTTCTTCCTGGAAGAATGCTTCTTTCCAGGAAGTTGTACAAGGAAACTAGTGCTCGCTTCCTGAGGCTGCATCCATATCACAGGAGCTTTTCCTCAAAATAATATTTCAGTAATAACGTAGAATGATATGCCCCAGCTTTGGATCCCCATCCGGTGAAGGTCGAGAGTTTAAGGAATATTTCCCAAATGGGTAGCGTGATTTATGAGAGTAATTTAACAGAAAGAGAGAAACAGCCCTATATTAGAAATCCTCCAACAGGGAGGGAATTATAAAAGAAGAAACAGATGCTAATATCAAGTATTACAAGCGTGAGTTCTAAAAGAGGGATCATTAAAACCTACGGAGACGTATTTTGTACGGTGGTGATACATGAGCTGTAACGACCGCATGAAAGAGAATACTAGACGCAATGTGGATGTGGCTCTACCGAAGAGCGATGAAAATAAAATATCGAACTTATCGGGTAAATAATGCAGTCCTTTGAAAGACAAAGCAAGAGAGAGGTCTGTGGGAAAGTATGGCTAAAAGAAAAGCAAATTCAATTCGTAGTTTCTTGAAGACAATATTGGAAGGGATAAACTATGGGAGCATAACAAATCTTCGAAAACGAAATCTTCGGACGATCAATTCTTCATTTCATATTTTAAGGACGTACTCAGATTTTCTTTTATTTTAACTAAATTGATCTTTTTTCGTAAAAATTAAACGAATGTGGTTGGGGAAAACAATTCTTCGAAAATGTACCACACTAATAAATTTAAATTCATCCTAAATTTATCCAAATCTAAAAATTTATCCAAAACTAAATCTAATACGTATATTAAAAGAACTGATTCAAAATCGAACTTTAATCAGTAATGCTATTCCTCCTTGAAGGTTTGGTTGGGTTGTGTTTGACGTGGGTATTTTTACAGTGGCATTTTTTCGAAGAATTTGCTTTCTAAGAATTCGTTTTCAAAGAATAAGCCTATAAACGAAATTATGAAGGACCCAGGTCACACTATGATTCGCAGGTAATGGTTTGCCTTAAGATTAGGAGCTTTTATTTAATGAAGCGATAAGCTGGTAATTAAACAATCTTGAATCCTCAACCCGCCATGATGACCACCAAGATTTTGAGCCCATTCCTTTATCTAACAACAGATACGCACGTTTTCTAGAAGCCGAACACTTATCAAAATGGTTGGCACGGCAAGAATTGGCAATTCATACGCCGCCAAAACGAAAGCATCCCTTGGCGGTCGCCTCTCCCCTCGTGCCGGCCCAGCAAACGCATAAAAATTCCGTCGTCGCTATGGGAAGATGAAAGCAGGGAGAGCGATGAACCCGCTAACGACCTCTGATACCACTCTCCAACCGCCTCAACTGGAAAAACGTTAGAAACATAATTTGCGACGGAGATATCGAATCTCTGCGGAGGCTACGATCTCGTCCTTAAATGAGACGGAAAGAATTTGCGAGGAGACGAAGACAAAACCTTTCCTAACAATTTCCTCCGATGCCAGACCAGCGTCCTCCTTTGCAAGAACGAAAAGTGTACGGATTGGATAGGGATGCAGAGAGGGTATTCTAGCACTTCGGACCATCCAGATCAGGCAGCAAAGAAAGAAAATTGACAGCTCGACTTTAATACACGACGATTAATGGGTCAAAATTGCCAATGGCCGTCTTTGTCGGCGTTCCTCACCTCCTTCACCTGTATTCGGAGAAGGCAGGATGGATCTCCGCTCTTTTAAGAACACCCAATGCATATTTCAATAGCGATTATATCTTCCTCAGGAGCAATAATAATGTACATTCAGTGATCTTAAAAGAGTGGGGATCCTTCCTGCTTTCTCCTAATACCGGTGAAGGAGGTGAAGAACGCCGACAAAGACGGCTATTGAAGATCTTAAACCCTCTTACTGATCAGGTAGTACAATGGAGTTTTAAGGATAGAAAACTCCCGACTTCATGTATTAAATTTTAAATTCAATTTATATCGAACCCACCCAACACAACCCAACCCGGCCAGCAAAAATTTCGCTAACATGAAGTGTCATTAAACGTTATTAGGATGGTACTCCTCGGACTAACCGGTCATGTAGAGACCATAACAACTAAAGTAAAAAAATGGAATACGGCTGTTAAGGAATTAGATGGTTAAAATCTCCTTTAACAGTCTTTGTAGGCGTTCCTCGTCCCATTCACCGGTATTCCGAGATAACAAGAAAGGACACCGCACTTTTCAAGAGCACCCAATACATTTTTCGAAAGCGATGCTTTCATCTTCAAAAGGATTTGGTACGAAATGCGTATTGGGTGTTCTTAAAAAGTGCGGTGATCTTTCTTGTTTTTTTCGGAATACCGGTGAATGAGACGTAGAACGCCGACAAAGACGGCTATTGGAGATTCTAACCTACCTCTAAAACCTAACTACTGAGTATCCTGATCAGTTAGGTCAGAAATGCCAATGGTCCGAAGCGCTAGGACACGGGTGAGAGAGAGGGTAGAGTAGAAAAGGGGTAAATGGGAGTGTATGCAATGGATGATTCGAATCCGATGCAGTTTACGAGCGCGATTAATAATCCGATCCATTTTATTACAACCCCCATTCAAATGCGAACATGAATGTCGTTTCTTCTCCATTCACGAGAGGGAAATTAGTACTCCAGAGATGGATTGTTCCTCGCCATGGGAAGAGAGAGGATCCTCTTGATGGATGAAGTTCTTTTATTTCTCTCCTTCAGAAATAATGAAGTGACTTCTTCGTTCCCCATATTTTTTTCAAGGACATCTATTGTGAGTGATATGAATGAAGTGCAGTGGTTTTCTTCCCATTCTCAGAGTCGCCAGCGAACAAGAACCTTTGAAGTGGAAATACTAGAGATTCCTTTGCCGTAGTTTTTGTCCCCGTATTTCCATGCATCTTCGATCTTTTGAGAGCAGCAACAGCTAAGAAACTAACCATAAACTGTAATATGTTATACTCTAACATACGTTCTATCCTATATTTCGTTATAATACAGTAATAGTAGGTTCTAATATTCTGGTTAAACAGTTTACTCCGCTTAAAAATGGTGACAAGAGTCGCTGATATACAAATCAAACAATTCAAATAAAAATATCTAGTATTATGTATATTAGAAACAAAGGGGCAAAGAATAAATCTAGCTAAGTATGACGTGTATACCCATCGTATTCATATGCCCGTGTCATTAGCAAGGCAATTAGCAAAAGCGTGTCTTGCATATAACCGTAACTTCTACCATAAATTCTGAATCAATATCTTGGTAGATTTTCTTTCTATCTGACATTAAAATTTATATTTAATTGAAATATATTTTAAAAGGTAAAATTTCGTAATATAAACGTGGATATTCTTGATTTGAGGAAAAAGGTAAATTCATGTTTATCCTCAGCTAAATCCTTCTTAAAATATTTTAAAGTGCAGAATCAATGGACCGTATAGTGAGTAATGAGAACTCAAATGGATCTGTATATTTTTTTTATATAGTTCCAAAGTGAACTTTAGACCGTAAAGGAATGTTCAAGTGATAACACTCACGAGAAATCATAACTAACATAAAGCAGAATAAAGCAGAATCAGGGATACGAATTGACAAAAAAATTCAAGAAGAAACTCACTGTCACCTTAGAAATCCGTTTAAAAATGGAGAAATATACAAAGGAGTGAACGACGATTTCTTTAGAGGTATACCGTGTTTACGGTATCACATGATTTCGATCCAGAAATTTCCAGTGGCTTTAAAAATAGCTCATAATATCTTAGGATTTCAAAAAGAAATCGATGGACATGGAAAAAAAAATATAGAAGGATATTATCGAAGCAGACAGGTTCTTCCTGCTCTGAATATTCGACTTCCCGCAAGGAAACGACATTTCGGATTACCTGAGGTCGGCGATCATTCTTCTTCCTATTTTTTCTGAAAAGGCATCAAAATCGATTCGGCTGAACCCATGAAATAAAAATATCTACTATAATATTTATTAGAAATGAAGGAGCAAAGAATGAATCGGGATCAACTAAATATTGTTAGTAGATGAGCTCTTTTGTCATAAACGAGAAATTTTTCTTCCAATATGGTCTTGGGTTCGACCCCAGGCTGTTATGATATGTTCTCGTATAAAATCTCCCATGGATAAATTAAGAAATTTTTAAAAAGCAGAGGTGAAAGATGTTTATCACTTGTTACAGCAATATTAGGTTATGTTTATTCTCATACGCATTTTAGATGTTCCGGGATAATCGTGACTTGGACTCCATGACCCTATAAATGCTATGTTCTACTTCATAGTTATTGACAGAAATTTTACAGATTCTGTATCAAACATAGCTAGAGAATATTTAGGCCTTAATTGTCACAGTTATTAGCGTATTAATGCGTAATAGCACTCGGTTCGAATAGAAACGTCAGTGGAGAATCATATTCAGAAATTTAATCTACAGTGATGTATTCAAATCATAAGGATCATTAATTGATCTTTCTGCTCCTAGAAGAAGATCAGAATAATTTTCACAATAATTAGCGTATTAATGTGTAATAAGTACTCGGATCTCATATAAACGTCAGCGGGAAATCATACTCAATTTTTTTCTCTAAAACGACGCATTCAAATCATAGGTGACCATATAATGATGCTCCTAGAATAAGATCATTATTACACCATTTTTGTACCTTTATATGGTTTAAAAATTTCACTTATTTTAGGAGCCTTTTAGGAAAGCGGGCCGCCCTGGACGTCTGTCCACCTCGCCCACGCTGAAAACCGGCCCTGGGAGCGGCAGTCCTCCCCTCTACCACCTCATTCGCCTCCCACGCCTTCCCCCACTCCACACCCATGTGCGTAAATCTCAGTCTGGCCCCCCCTTTGCCCCCATCTGCCCCCCCACTGCTTCTCCGGAGCGGCGATCCACGACCACCGATGTGGAGGAGAAGGCCGAGACAGGATCTGCAGAGCGGCTCTTGGGTGTCAAGGTCCCGCCCCTCCACCAACCCTATCATGGCCAATATTTTTTCCACGCCCCCGCCTTCTCCTTATCCTACCCCTACCTCAGCCTCCTCCTTTCGTCATCGAATCAATGACGTATCTCCGGCCAATTAATGCGCGAGTCGCACACTTTTTGGGTCCGAAATCCGTCCTGTGTGGTACTCCTTCCATCCGGGATCAGACTTGCAGTAGCGGTAAAACCTCCTCCGGGAGTATTTTCCGACGACTTCTTTCTCGTCCGATGGATCGTGTGATGTTCTGTCTTTTTTCTTCTTTCCGTTGCCAGATATTTTTCCCATGAAACGAAATTAAAAATTCGCGAGATATAAATCTTCCTTCTCCTTCGGCCCGGGTTTTTTGGATCAAGGATAAAGAGCTGGAGCCTTCGTTTTCCCGGATCTTGGACTTTTTTGAATCGGTCCGATTCTTAATGAAGAGTCCGGCTCGCGTTTCAATGTCTGTATTGCGAATCCAATGGTCTCTTGACTTCTCTCATATTTTACGGCTCACGCTCACTTATTTGTGGGAAGATACAGACGCTCTCCCACGTAAAAATACATATTCTGTTGCGGAATTAGCCAAATTCTCCATTTAATTGATTATAGATCGATTTTTTGACGAGAGAAATCCAACTCGCTCAACTGCGACAGAAACATCTTAAGGCCGAAATATTTTCTCAGGTGTGAATTGGCAATTTGTTTAAACTGAAGGCAATGCAAAGTGTTTCATAGCTCGTGAATTATAATAATCTTTAACGTAGCATTCTGTAAAATTAATTAATTTCAAAATTTCTTGTAATGAGCTAAAATTATTACCGGTATTTCGTCGCCTGGATAGCTCAGTCGGTAGAGCATTAGACTTTTAATCTAAGGGTCCAGGGTTCAAGTCCCTGTTCGGGCGAAATTTTTTAAACGCTGCCAACTAGTACACCAACCAATCAAATTGCAGCCATTTAGGACTAAATAGACAAATCTGTTTTACAGATACATTTTACTCTGATACAGATATATTTTACTCTATTACAGATATATTTTAATCTATTACAGATATATATTACTCTATTACAGATATATTTCCTCTATTAAGAGAACTAACCAGAAATACATTGGCTATTCTTCAAACCAGACTGATTGCAATGAGAACGTAATATTCTGTTTAAAGCCAATCCTGTTGCGAAAAATATTTGTACCACCTCATGAAGTTCGGATAGAATTATCAATTCTGAGTTCATTTTATAAGCATAGAACCGTTTGGGATTAAAGTCGGAATGATTCAGATGATTTTGTAAAATGTTTTGGGTTTCTGTATTATTTGTGATTAAGAAAGATTTCAAATAAATAAAAGCGCAAGCTCTCGTTTACTGCTTGCACTGACAATGCTTTGGTTGTAAAACTGTGTAAACTTTGACTTAGGGGAGTATGAAAATACTGTAATCGTTCCGCCAACCTACTAAGAAATTATTAAAATGAAGCAAGTTATGGACAAGGTTGGATAACTTCAGTGAAAGAGTAGGATTCCTCTATGGTTTTCAAAACCAACGGCCAAAATTTTCTACTTGAAAGAGAAAGCCTTACAATACAAAACGTTTGACCACGTACAGTAAGAACATTGCAAATAAAAAATAGACTAAGAGATAAACCGTAACGTCGTTGCCATCACGGACGATATCGAGGCATCTCCGACGGACGACAATCATCGTTTTGTGATTGATTCCCCTTCCCAGAGAGGGCGTCAGGTACGTATTAAACAAAGGAACTCGCAGATGCGCCTGAATCGCTTCATCTCTCGTACGATCGCAATCAGCGAAATCGCCGACAAAGTTGCGTTCATTGGAATAAGTTTTGGTTCCCGACGATGGCACTCCTGCGGGGGGTGGGGGTGGTGCCGAACCACTGCTTGTTTTCATTCCGCTGATTAGATCTCCCTTTCGCAGACAATCGTTCTCTTTTCTCTCAACCCTTGTTTCCTCCACGTGTCCGACCCGGCGACGCAATCCTATCTAACTTCCCTTCGTCGCCACTCATGCTCCCCCGTTCTCTTTACGCCCCGCCATCTATTAGTTACTAGAGATGGGAGTTTTCAATGAAAATATCGATTTCCCGAATCGAATAGAATAGAATCGATCTTTGAATCGATTCGAGCACGAGATCGTATTCGAAAGATCGGATCGGATGAGATCGGTTTTTCTGTCTTACATAATAATAATAATAAAGGAGTTTATTTAGGGCGAGATTGAAACTATAAAGTCTCTTATTACATCTAACCATTCGTCCTATAAATTTAAAGTACACAGAAGAAGACTACTTAGCGGATTTGAAAAACCTAAGTGAAGATCTTAGTGGAAGTGGAAAAAACTTCCACTGCAGGAAAACACCCTCAAGAACGGGGATGTGAAACCTGCTAAACCTACAGATAGGAAACTAAATTTAGTGATGAAATGAGATTAAATTAAAAATAAAGACAAGTAAACAAAGCGATAATATCATGCAAAAACAAAAAAATAACAAACAGTTACACATTTACATGTAAGTGAAAATATACTGATAGATATACTAGTATATAAACAATAAATCAAAGACTGTCTAAACAGTTAAAAATACAAAAGGAAGAAAGAAATAAATAAAATGATAATATATAGAAGGGTAAAATACAATTTAAAATATATCCATCAAGACAGCAGATAAGTTAGGCTGATAAGGTGGACATACGAGTAAGCTGTCTTGAATCGTTTAGAACGACTTCTATTGGCTGAAATTGTCACGTGACACTGGATTTTTTATCATGTTTGTAAATATGTTGTACCTATTACTTTGTAGTTGTACGATTTTGTCGAGAAAGTTTTTATTATGATTATAATTTTGTCACAATATTTGTTCTAAGATTAGGAGATGATGAGGTACTAAGTATTCTATAGAATGTTTTTTTCTTTTATTTTTAGTATTCGGCCCGAAGACCGGTTTGTGCCTCACCCCCTTTGGCAGCCTGCAGAGAGGAATGAGGTTCACTAGTTAGGATGAGGAGTGAGGTAGTTTGCCATTGCTTTCCTCACTGAACCAGAATGCAATAAGCGAAACATGTCCACGCAAGTGAAGCACAATGTCTTTTCAGTCCATAAGGAGATACATTGATTAGTGCAATTATTCACTCTTACCTCAGTAGCTTTCATTTCTCCACAACCATGATCAAGACTTGAACAAAACAAAATGGAAGATATATTTTTCACTATCCTGTACCAAATGACAAATGAAAATATTTCATTCAACAAAGTATGGTAACAGGAAACTCTAGAATGTACCGCATTTATGTAACTAACTTACTACATTAAAGCTGTCTACATCGCATACGCCGTCAGAACTTGAAGATCCAACGCGGTAAATACCCTAAAATTACGCAGAGAACGATCGCTTATATCCGTATAGAATCGATAGATCGATTCTGAAATATCAATTCAAAATAATTTGGAACCGAGTAAAAAGAATCGAAGAGAAGTAGATAGGATCGGATTCGCCTATCTCTATTAGTTGCTCATTTGTTCTTCTCCTCCATTTCTTCCCTTCCTTTTCCAGGAGCATCTCTTTGCTCCCTACGGAGGGCTTTCGCTCCCAATTTCACGTCTCCTCTCTGTCGAGTGCTCCCTCTGGAGATCACGATTTCTCTTTCTAAGGAAGTACTACTTATTTCGAGTGCTGCTCTTGAAAACTCTTAATAAACTGAGTCACTTTAGTTCTTCGTGAGAGTGGATTCGGCAAAGAGATTCTCAATGGCGTACATTGAAATTTCGCGGAATATCCCGACTATGCCTTCGTCCGACGTTAAGTAAGGTTTCCTAGGAAGTACTCAGTCTCTTACCGTATACAACATAGCTATTGCTATTCCTTCCAAAATTACTTTCAGTTAATTAAGCCCGATCACTGCAAGGAATCCTTCCTTCACCTTTTCTCTTATATAATTTCATTATGTGACTCATGTCTTTTCATATTGTGATATCTGTTACTGCGTATTACGCTTTGTGATGGTTATTTTTATTTTTTGTTTTACTTATTGATGCTTCACGTACATCAAGACTTCAATTTAAAATGAAGGTATAACGCGAGCAATAGATGAACACGTACGACTATTCCCTAACCAGAAAAATAAACGGGATTCGAACCGGGGACCTTGGCGTTGGTGCGTTTTCATATTAGCATACTGGTCACTTAGCCATCGGTATGATTTTCATGAATATCTGTGACTATGTAATTTAACCATACTAAAAAAAGTATTTTTAAATATTCCATGAGGTGCGCGGTCTTAAACATTTTTTAAAAATATTAATTTATATATTTTATATTCCATAATAACATTAGTTTAATTTTCTATTAGATCTGTGTTTATTTTATTTTCTATGTGTTTCATAATCAATACATTTCGATTCACCTATATTTGTGACCATTTATTTCTACATAATATGAACTTGTTTCTTTCACATCACATCTTTAAGTATCAGCAAGTTTGCTCAGATTTTTTCCACTCCTTCCAAATATTTAGTTTTCGTTACTCTGTTTTGGTAATTTTCCCATAAGGATCTCTTAAGTTTCCCTTCATCCACATCTTCTATAATTTTACCTCAAGTAATTTCTGTTGAACCAATGATTCTATTTAGAGTGGCGATGGATTCGATGGGGGGGAGACATTTTCGTCTCAATATGACATGAATAAATACAATTTATTACAATGTAATTATTACAATGTAATTATTACAATGTAATTATTACAATGTAATTATTACAATGTAATTATTACAATGTAATAAATACATAATTGTATAATGTACATTGTACAGCACAATAATAATTATTATTGTGCTCCTTTCTCGTGCATTCACATTCTTTCGTCTCCTCGGTACCTTTGAATTATCTTTCCTACATTTTTATCTTCCAAATTACCTCAGAAAAAAAATCGGAAAGTAATCTGGTGGAGAGACTTTTGATATTCGAAATTCCATAAATTCCCAAAATCTTAGCTATTGCCCTCAAAGTCCATAAAATACTGTTAAACAGACATCTTCCCTACGATCGGCGTCTCGCTCCATTAATAGTCTCATCGCTACGGTTACTCTCCTTTCACTCTGCGAAAGTCAAGAGGATTTTCATTAGTGCATACCCTCCTTCTGGACGTAAATATTTCACTAAAGTTGTTGAAATCAATTTATCTCCCGCAATCATAAAATATTTCTGTAGAATCTATCGCAGGAAATCAATACTCAATCAAAATTTATGATTGCTAAAAATATGATTACCACTTGAAATAAGTCAATCCCATGCATCCTATACTTAAGTATTTACTACTTTAGTTTAAAGAATATTATGCATTTAATAAAACATAGTTAACATTTAATAGTTTCTTTTAGATTTTCATCGATTTCATCGATAATTTAGGGAATGGTTGTGAGGGATGAAGTTCATTGTAATTTCTTGAGAAATTTAATAGGCTTTTTCTCTAGAAAGTTATAGCGATTGCTTCTTCTTTAAAAGGCTAATGCCGTCGGTTATATTTGTTTTATTTCTTTGATGTAAACGCTGTAATTTGGTATGATTATCAGGTGGCAACGGTCGAGAGGGATATAGTGAGATAACATGTAAAAGTTTGAATCTCGAAGTTGCAATTGATTGCTCAAATTTTAAGGGCTCCCTGTTTTGACGATTTTATGTTGTCAATACTGTAAGCTATTTATCCCTGTACAAGTTGACGAAAATTCATTTTCTAGCATTTTAATTGTCTTACTTAACACACTTTTTAGAATTTACTTTACCCGTTATTTTCGTCATTAGTTTTACTATTTGACCATTAAAAACCAATTACAACATCAGTCGGGTATTTCTATTAAATACCGATCAATTTTCTCCGAGATAAATCAGCATATTCGATACCGATGGATCGATACTCCACGCGCAGCGATGGATTGCTTATTCGTTGGTGTGTTGGGATCGGGACCGTGAGAATCAAAGCTTAGAGTTGGGTAGATTGTCTCATTCGCCCATCAACGTTTAGAGAGACGAGAGTCTGGTACAGGGGAGGGAGGGGGGAGGTGAGTCAGCGACGCCCGCTTTCTCCGCAGACTGACTGCCCGGCAACAGTAAGGGAGACTTTGGGCTCGAGACAGGGGGAGCACGTGCATTGTTGGACGCATTGTCATGGATGAAGAGCGGACAGGGTCGACGATCGGGCTTACGTAATAATTCTCACGATTCGCTTTCCTCGAAACTTCTTAAGGAACCGAATCTACATTCACCGACGTGGAGGGATAAGCGGGTGTTGTCTCTTAGTTCAGATATTATTTATTATTTGGTGAAATTCGCGCCCATTTGTTCCATAAAATAAAATCGAGGAACTATTGTTTCATGAAAAGGGTATCTTAACCACATCGTCAGTTTATTTCTCTACTGGCGAGGTGTTTATTTTTGTTACCAATTAACCACTACGAATAGGTACAATACTTAGTGCCAGAGGACATAGAAATGAACACAATACGATACCACAATTAATGTGCAATAACAAAATTAAATTCAAGCAAAAACAACAATAATGAACCATAAAAACAAATGCAAGAGAATTGTATACAGACGATAAGGGTAGACCAGACATCTCAAGAACTATCCCAGAAGAAGATGATGAATGATAAGAAGGAAAAAAAAGACTAAAAAATTAGATTAATCTCATCTTCATTTCTCTAATTAAAAAAAGAAACTAATTATCTTAGTTTCTTCTTAATTTCTCTGCTATTTATTTGGAAAAAGTTCAAAGATATAAAGATACTTGGAAGATCGTTCCGGTTCCTTCCTGGTCTTGAGAGGAATGGATAAGTAAATAAGTAAGAATAAAGACAAGCTTGTGGCTAAAGATTCATTTATAGTTTGTTGATAAATGCTCCAAAGATTACTTTCGCTGAAACATTTTTGGCTACAATTATCATCATCCTAAGCGGAAACACACAAGAATCATACATCTTTGTTCCTCAAAAATACCAGTGAAATCGGATCAACATAGACTATTGAAAAACGAAACCAGCCGAAAAAGAAACAACGATTCTCAAGAAAATTACTTCCATTTTAAAACCAGAGCAATAACAATAACTGCCCTACCGACGTTTTTCAAGTCAACTTGTACGCCCTCTTTATTCAGATAATAAGTCCGATACGAAATATTTAAATGAACCGGCTTTTCCAAGCAGCAAAAAATACAGCCTTTCAAAACCTGTGTCCAATAAGAGTATGTTTCCGAGAAGCGTGCCTTACAGTGGCAGTGCCTTTAGGCAGTGAAAAAGGTTTTCTCGAACTCCGTGTATCCACGCACGTCAACACAAAGCAACCGTTTACATCCCATGAGCTTAAATTTAATATTATCTATTTACAAGTTGTTAAGAGTTACTTACGAGTTATTCACTTATGATTTGTTAACTTACAAGTTAGTTACTCTATTTTTACGAGTGCCTTGATATCAGTGTAGTATCTTTGTTAACAATACTTATTAACTTATGCTCGAGAGATCTGAAAGTTGAAGGTTGTAATGGAAATAGAAGTTTAATTCCTGTAGCCCTCTGAGTTGATGACTAGATGACGAGCTGAAAAAAATAAAATTTATGCAGCGTTGAAGGTATAGTAATAATAATAAAAATGTATGTAGCCCGTACAAGTTAATCCAATTACATGTTCTATAATGAAAAGGACGACAAAAAATACAGAAAGGTAGTGAAGGTACAGTCAGGAATAAAATCAATAAAAAAGAGAAAATTATATAAGTAAACTGCGGAGTACATCAGAACTGTTAATAGCGGAAGGAGTTGAGATAGGACTAACAAATACAGAGAGCATCGTTTGATAAACATTATATATACACTAAAATTGGGAAATGAATATGAAAAGCTTGTACTGGTGGTGATGATGAGATTTATATTGTCGAGGATATTTTCAGCAATTTTGGAGGAGGATCTATGAATATCGTTTATTAGGGACATTTATTCCAACAAGTAACATTGACTTTGGCACTTTGAAAACCAATCACGAGAATTGAATAAATTTGAAATCGCAGTTCTTAAGCACTTTAATAAGGTCGAAGGGACTTAGTAAAACGAAAAGGACTCGGATCTCCTAAATATATATCAGTTTTCTTATGAAAGAGCTTTTCATGTGTGAGATGGTTGAAATGTAATTCCGAAGGACGAAAGATATTTTTACAACTTCTAGATGTTATTTACAATCATGAAAAATGCAATCACGAGTAACAATACCGATTTATACTGCGGAAATCTGGTAACCGAATTGCGTGAGGGAATTCCTAAGTAATAATAATAATAAATTACCATTATTTGGGCGATATTTAGACTTTTAACTTCTTACATCTAAGCACACACTCGGTGTGGAGAAAAAGCCTTTTATTAACGAGTAGCACTTGAAAGATATTCAAAACTGGTTGCGAATTGTAGGAAAGGAATACATCATACATATAGAATTGATTGAATAATGGTGAAACTGCATTACAGAAATAATGATTGAAATTACTAAGATGAAGTTTCACAATGCTTTTCATATTGACTATGATATAAAGAACATAACTATGACTAGTTAAAACCGGTCCAGTCGCATTAAACAAAAAGAATGTGAAACTCCATCTTACTCGTAGTAATTTCCTGCATTTTTTCCGTATCGTCAATATAACAAAGGAGGAAAATGGAAGAGAGTACTTATGATTTCCTGAAAGACGTCACGATAAGAATAGGATGGAAACAAGGCACATAATAAATGCCAATGAGCGACAGATAACGGTTTATTTAACAGCTATAAGAAGAGGGGAGACATTCGCGATAATTACCCCAAAGACCAATTACGCTGGTCATGGTACCCACTCGATTTCGAGCCAATCACAAATGCTGGAATACGCTCTGAATCGGTGAGAGTCATTTTCGAGTCTTCTTTTGTTGAAGCAAACGTCTCGCCTCCGATTCCCTTTTGTTTAGCCTCTTCGCTTAACCTCTTAGCGCCCAACGCTCCTCACCTGCTCACTCGACGACTTAAGACTACTCCTCTAAGAGCTTTCCGCTCATCTCTCGACACGTGCCTCTTCCTCAACTCTTCGGAGAAAAGTCTGTGGACACTAAATCTGTCCGTTGAACAACGCATTTGCCAGGTGCCCCAATTGGTATTCATACCGTGCAGGCTAAACCTACATCTAGTTTCATATGTACGCAGAACCTACATTAAATTGTAATCATGAAGAAGGAGCCTCGAAATATTTATCTCAAGTTGGCAGCATTTGTATTAGAAAATATTTCGAATTTGTATTAGGAAGTATCCAGAAGCATAAAGCGCGTCTAAATTAAACCTAGTTCTTTAATAGTAGGCAAGAGCTACGATACAAATAAAATGCGATGCTATATCCAATCAGCGCAAAGTTTCACCTGTATTCAAAACGTGCCTTTTCCCCAAGTCAGTCGAATTTAACCCTCGAGTACTCGCATCCCAAATTGTCACGTCAGTACTCGCGTTGGGTGGAATCAACCCGACATCTTTCAAAGGGGAAAGTTGTCTCAAAATGTAGTGAATAAATTTTTAATTCATTAGTTCATTCATTTTTAATTCATTAATAATAATAATTATTATTATTATTAATTTTATGAAATTTATATAATATCTCTAAAAATTAAGGTGGAAACTAGGTCAAAATGCAATATTTTACGTAAAGGCCTTTCATCTACTTGGCACTACCGCTAAGAAAAATTTGTTTAAATAATTAAACTTCCATTTCCGACCTGGCGAAAATGCATGTCTGGTTCAGAACATTCTAAAACTCAGCTACTTTGAGAAAGAAGAAGTAAAAAGCACTAATAAAAAGATATGGAATTTTAAAATTCACATGGGTCGATTCGACCCAGACGCGAGTACTCGAGGGTTAAGAAGAAAATCTACATAACATGAAAGATAAATTTTCTGTAATCTATGGCTGCCCAGAATTGCTTTAGGCATGGTAGCCACGGGCAGCGGGGGTTGGAGGAATAGGACGTTACGCTGCCACAGTTTCTCCACGAGGTACTTTTCGCCATTATGAATTTTTTAGGAACTAAGATATAACTCAAACCTGTAGAATGTTTGAGGTTCTTTTAGTTGCATTTATGGTGTAGCTAAGATCATATAAACAACCTAGAAGAGTAAAGTACCGGATGATACTGTGATGGGGCGTTGTTTAAAAAAAATGAATGGGCCTGTAAAGATATATGTGGGTTTTCTGCGTATGCGAGAAAGTTAATTCCATCTGAGGCTGAGAAAATCTGTTTAAAATAGGATAAAAGATTACATAAATTACTTATGCTTCATCTTAATTTCCTGGCATATTTCACATTCACGAACTGAATAAAAAAACTTTAAATTAAATTCAACAGGTCCTAACAATGACTGAATTAGTTATACTTTTTCTTTACTTTGCAGATTTTAAAAAGTTTCATTGAAACGATTTAAATTTACACAAAGTAATAAAACACAGTGCTGTAAATCAAACTAAAAAAACAGTAAATATTACATACATGTCAACACATGCATGAACATATTAAAATAATTACGATTATTTTATTTTCAAATGATTTGTTTTGATTCTTTGATTCCGGATTATTGCACTATTATTTTTACCTCTACGAGGTATACAGCCACAAATTTTCTCGTAACTATAGATTCATCCTTCTGTAAACATTTCGATGAAATGATTTCTCTTACATTTTAATTTAAAAGACATTAATTAATTGCAAGTGAAATAATTATAATATGACGTCATATAAGAGGGGAAAATTAATGCGATATATTTTGGTAATTACGCGATACGCTCGTATTACTTCAGTGTTACCAACACTCTGATTTTTCGTTATTATTGACCAAAACAAATTTGAAGATAATCTAGGAATACATTTTACGAAGATCGAGTAGAATATAGAAACATCACACAAAACAATATCACAAGCCGACAAATTTGACCTTTTTCCAGTGAAATGGATGTTAATAGCTGTTCTTAACTAATTTCGGGTCGCTGATAACAGATATGAACTCAAGTCCCAACACTTAAGGTTTTTTGTTATTGTAACTCAAATTTTTGTTCGTTTCCATATCTCTACACATTTTTGCCTATATCGCAAAAATGATTCTTTTCGGTAACACGGATGGTTGTCGCTGTTCTCTACTAATTTTGGGCTGCTGATTACAGATATGAAGTCGAAAAAGTCCAAACAGGTACGAATTTTTGCTATGGTGACTTTGGACTTCTTTCTCATTAAAGGCAATCCTTAATTATTTCACGAAAACCGTCCCAAAATCCGCGCAATATGGCACCGAAATTCGCGAGCTGCCCTCGTCCTCATTTATTACCAATATACGATCTCGAATCGCTGGACTTGGCATCTTAAAATGGACGAAAGAGAGCATCTGAACGACACATAATTGCCCCCTAGATCGGTACACACATCTTCTCAGCGGGACATCTTAATCATCACCACCAAGTCTCCTCTCCATCCAACGGACAGTGCCAATTATGCCATTTTCCCGCAAATTGGATGTCAAGGCATCAGTTGCCGCAAAAAGAAATTGTGTGACCCGAATAAGAAAGGGAAGAGTTTATTGCGGCTACTGTAGGGAGAAAATGACTGCAGTCGAGATGTCTTTTTTTACTTGCTTTCTCTACGGTCGCAGTAGACAATGTGGCCACCCAGATTACTCCATAGTAACAAGGGAGAGAGGTAACTTTCCCCGTTCGCCGCCAGGGGGCCAGGTGCTCTTTTGCGGGACGTAATCTCCGATAAAATGAGGCAGAGCGAGTTTCGAAGGACGCTTCGTGAACGAAGCTTTGGGCCGAAATGGAAATACGGTTGCAGATAGGGAGAAAATGGGAGGAATCGCGAGGAACCTCATTCAAGGCGGGGGTGGGACGGGATACCACGGAGTAACGCTACGGTCATGCTCCTCTAGAGTGCTCTTTTGAACTCATTTATTTATAAATTTTACAACCACGGTTTGGCACATTTACCAACTGAAAGTGAAATGTGTGCTATCCAACATTCCATAACTTGGCCATTTCAAAAATGTGACTGGTTTTTCAACTGCCGGTTAACAAATAAACCCTTATTTGCATTCCCATAATTCATTACAACGGTCACATTCGGAATGTATTTTTTACGTGACACTATAACAATAGTATTAATGTACCCTTAAAATAAATATCTTAAAACTAACTAAATTTAAGTAAACAATTACAAAGGATATGATTTGAGGAGATTATTGTTTACAATTAAATCGAAATATGTACAAGTTCACATTAACAAGAGTACATTATTAACATGTTCCGTGCAGAAAGCGGCATATGCCGCTCACGTTGGTCCTATCCTGTGGCAGAGAGCGGCATATCACGCCATAAATATTATGAAAAACGATAAATGTTAGCATTAATTTTTTTAAACTTATTGCAGCATATAGAGCTAATATTCTATTTGTACTTGAAATATTATGTAAATATTTTTATTTTTATTATTATATTATATTATTTTTTATTATACATAAATATTATATTAAATGTATTCAGTCATAGGATAGCAACCAACGAAATCGACACCGCACGGAGCTTGTTAAATGCTGCTGGTTTATTTTTTACATTTTATATACATATTTTATTTATATTTTGGTGTTTTTTTTTCTTAATACTCTAGGTTTTTCTTATCTCTTATTTATATTTTAATCAGACAATTCCAATAGTAATTCATAAATTTTAGTGAATTAAGCAACTAAAAGGTATTGGTAATTTGCAGTTAATATGGAAGGACTTAAAGAGTTAAGTATATAAAACAGAAAAATTAAAAAACTTGGTGTACCAAGTTTAATATTTCATAATCCCAAATTTTGGAAAGGAGGGGATTCTTTTGGTTAGTTAGTTTTTAATGGAATGTTTTGTCTAGTTTTCCTACAAATATTATGATGGTCCTTATTTATTGGGGAAAAATTTATTTTGGGAATTTATTTCGGGACACCCCCTAAAGTTGTTCCATTTGGTTTAAAAATAAATTATATAAAATATTATTTAAATCGGGATACGAAAATATGTGCCGCATCGCACTTAAAGTTTATATTATTGGACATTTTTGGACTTTTTTCGGTCATCACAGGTGATTCCGGGATCTTCCTATTTTCTAATTGTTTGAATTTTTTATTGATGCGTTGCTGGATATTAGCCGTACTTTTTGTAAAATAAGTATTAGATCAGCGCAGTAGTTTCCGAGATTCAGGCCAAATAGAGACTGCACGTCGTGCAATTGGCGCCGTGACTTCGGCACCTCCGCTCGAATCTATGAAGTTCGCCTCCTTGTATCTCGTTTCGGAATTAGTAGCTCTAAATTAATTTCCAATGTAGCTTTTTTAGAAAGCGATGCTTACTAACCCTTATAATGCGTTGAAGATTTTAAAATAATTATGATTAGCAAGAATATTCTTTTCTCAAAACTCCGCGACGGTAGTACGGTACAGCTCTTGATGGTCTGTCTCCTGCCTGGCGAAAGACAGTGGGAACTGTTAATATCGTATCGTTATTCTTATAGAGCTTTCCTTTTTATAGGCGCATCAAAATCGAAACAAAAATGACATAGAGGTGAGGTTACCGAAGAAGTCAATGTGGACCACTACGGGTCGATTGAAACTGCGCAGGTGGTCTCGGATTCGGGGTAGATGGAAAGGAAGAATCGATCAAAACAATTGCCTTTGTTCTTCTTGTCAAAATATTATAATTAGGAAAATTTCGCATACGATAGCCTCGCATGGTCCGGGAAGGATAGGTGAGATTAAAGAAGAAATTCAAAAATCGGTTACTGCAAATATTATGCACCACTACATCACCATTGGGATATTTATCTATTTTAATTAATTTTCTTTACTGTCTATAAAATAGGCACTTCCTAATTAAATTGGCGTAGGACGGCTTTTCCACCCGTATCCACCATTTACAACCCGGCTTATTTGTACCTCTATAAATTAAAAAAGTGACAAATGGATTCAATTAGAGATGGAATGCTTATATGCTGCACCAAAGTGCTTTGTTTTGTCTTGAATATATCTATATAATATGGATATTAAAGATTATGAAGCAAGATTTGACTAATTCCACAAATTAGTTCCACCAAGTGTCGTTTGATGTGTTTCGTTATGACTACATATAGTTATATGTATGTTGTACGAGTGCAATGTAGCTTGCATACTGCAAGCAGATCGGTAATATTATTTTTATTTCGGCATCATATCGGGACGGTCCTCAAAAGAAAAAAAAAAGTATTGAAAATATTCTTAAAATTCGCTTCAATTTTAGCGTCTGGCATCGAACTCGGGTCCTTCTGGTGAACTTACTAAGCGGCACAATAGAAGACTCACTTTATTTAACTATGTGTGAAAATTCAAGCAGAAATATTTGCTACAACTCCCTCAAACGACGTTCTACTTTTCACGAAATTAAATGGCTCTCTGGATTCGAACCAAGGATGTACGAGGGAATCTAGAAGATGTTCCTGAAATGTATCTATAATTTCTATCTGTATGCTGAATTTCAAATTTCTATATTATTGGGAAATGGTTCCAAAAAAATTCTTAAAAATCGGTTCATTTACTGATTGTAGAGACGCCTGGTGTCGAACCCAGGAAACATTGGTAGCTCTGAATTCATAGTTTGATTAGTAATGACTTGATCTTATATTATGCAAGGTTTTAAGTAGATATAATATCGGGAAGCACCTAAAACTTTTTACTGTTATCTCCATAAGAAATGTATGGAGGAATGTAATTGGTTCTCTAGGATCGAACCAAGGACCATCAGCGAATATGTAAAATTTGATTATAAAATATATGTATGATCTCCAACCTCATGCCGAATTTCAAGTTTCCTTGCCATCGGGAAAGGGTCCAAAAAAAATCTTAAAAATCGCCACAATGCATTTTAAACGGCCGATTTTTGCCTCGACCTAGCATCGAACCCAGAATATCTTCCGTGAAACTCATTTATGTTTTCGATAGATCGTGACCATATATATAGGCTCCATGAGTTTTGATTCTCTACCTATCCGGGAAGTATTTTTTAAAAATTCCCGAAAATCACGGCAATGCATTAAAACGGGAAAAATCGGGACTTTGGGGCCCTCTGGAATCGAACCAATGACAGTGAGGTTCAAAATCGCAATTTTTCTGGAGGTTACACGTTATGGCCAATATGTCGTAAAAATTTCAGGTCAATGACGATTGTGGTTTAGCCTGTGAATTTGTATCCTCGCTATATATATATATATGGATACATGAATGAATCCGGAGAAGCATCTATATATAATAGATATGTTGGTTATAACTATGTTTTTAAATAAAAACCAAACAGAATTCTTTAGCTAGACACTACTCAAATGTCATTTAATAGATACTCATTTCAATCGCTTAAACGTAGGATTGCATGTTTCTCGAGTATTCATCTCATAAATAGAAGTCATACATCCAATAATAATCATTTAGGGAAATGGTTAGAAAACTCGACCTCTTTGCATCATGAGCTCATCGCTAGAAATTCCCATGGGTATAAAAATGTTCCATGAGATTAAAAAGAAATAATATATTAACAAAAATATAATAAAACATTTACGATAGTAAATAAAAAGCTCATTTAAAAAATTATTAAAAATAACATGCGTTGAAAAAAATATGATAAAAATAAAAATTACCTATTTATTAAATAAACACTTAATGAGTGGAATGCCTTAATTTTTATTCAACTCCTACTTTTACTTGTTTTGTGTAAATTTTCTTACCTAGCTTAGAATTTCCAGAGTCAGTTATTCATTCTTAGGATTACTTAAGCTGGTGATTAGTTTAGTTTATTGTATGTACCTTAATCAAACCTGTATATATTTATAAAATATATAATATGAATTGATGATGAGCATTCAAGGGTTCCCGGATAGTCATGTTGACAGCGTGTTTGCCTTTGAAGAAAGCGGTCCCGGCTTCGATTTCCGGTGGGAGCCAATGTACGAAATGACCTAAGCTGTCGAAGCACTTTTAAAAATACTACTGCAATAAGCATTAAAGTCATCTTGAGAGGAAAACGTGCGTAAGACTCAGTTTTTATTGGTTCCGAGCCGTAAATTTTATACAAATTGTACGTAAAAAGTTTAGAAAAAGTTGGAATACAATGACGCAAAGTATTCCACTACAATGTTTCTTAGGAAGTTTGAGAGAGTCATAAAGCCCGAGAGGGAGCGGCGAGTGTAAGAATTTGCCGTATGAGCTTTCCGAGAAACCGAAAGTAGTGAGACAGCTCTGCAGAAGAAGCATTTATAGCATGCCACGAGGTCGAGACGTCGGAGAGACACAAAGGGGACCATATAAAACGAAATGAAAATGGGATCTGGTGACTTTGAAATATGGCGGAAAGTGGAAAGATGCTTCTTGAATCTTAATCTTTTCTTTTATGGACTTCGATGGACGTCACCGAGATCTGCCTCGGAAGAATGCTACTGGCCATGGAAATGTATGAGGAATGCTTCCGAAAGAATTACGAGGAAGTACTTCTCTCGACTTAGCTTGATGCATACGATGCAAGCATTGAGTACCATTAAGCGTTGTTTTTTTACTTTTTACTTCTCTTTCTAATCTCTAACTGAAGATTCTTGTGTATTCATGTGTATTGATAGTAGGTTCAGTGTTGGTTTTCCTATATTGAGGGGTATTCATGTGTAAGTGTCATTAATGTATGTTAGCACAAATTGTGGTCTGTTGTTATTTATATTGAGAGATTTGTTAGATGATATATTATAATATTATTATAATAAAGCATATTTTATTAAGGTGATATTGAGACTAATAAGTCTCTTCTCACATTTAACCCTACATAGAGTCCTGATAGGCCCTATATAACGATATTATAACGATTAATAATAATGCATTGACGTAATGGTAAAATGATAGATTCTGCTAGCAATTGTTGTAGTGTAGCTAGCAATAAATGAATTTTAAGCTGAGTAGTATGAAGTTCATACAAAAATATTGCTTTTATGTTAGTACACATTTTTGTGATATGTATATCAATGGTATGATATTGTTGCAATCTGGTTTCCACCTAATTAATTAGTTAGTCTATGTTTAAGGAAATTTTGCTTAAGAAAATTTTGCTTAGTTTATACCTTAAAAATTTATAAGTAAATCAGGGTCAATGTATAATTATAATGAAAATGATTTGAATCTGTAATATGTTTGAATTTTATTTGTAGCGTAGTTGATAATGGGATGTTCTGTACTCGAAGGGTTGTTTTAATGTATAATTACAATTTTCTGTAGTAACTTATATGTTAGGCTAGAAAAGATATGGCAAATTACCACCTGGTGTATACCTACTTGTAACTTCTGAATGGCATACAATAATAATATTATCATGCAGTTCGGCAAACCAGCGTCGAAGAGTATTTATAAAATACTGTAATGAATTTATAGCTTCCTATATTATAATCAGACTTCTGGATCTCAAAGTGACATCAACTTGTATTTTCGCGTTTGTATCTCAGAAATTGAGGATATCTGATGAAGGATGTGGTGAACGTGGAAAAGGTAAATCCTACAGAGAAAAACTGACCGAATTTCCGCATTCTCACGGCTGTTTTCGGCCGTGAGTCACCTTCCCCGCAGACGGAAAAAAATTGCAAAAGAATGGAACTAACAACCCAAACACAAAATCCACGCAGTCACTCATTTTAAAAATAGGCCCCGCTTCCCATTATGAAATCCTTCTGGTGGGACGAGCTCCTCAGGAGTTTCTTAACAGCGACGGAAGGAAACCCTGCCCCCTACCACCGAGGGGCTCTCAAATCCATAACGATTTTGTCCGAAAAGATTGAGGATCTGCTAAACGATTAGAATCTAAAATTAAGTCGAGGAACGATTGGACGGAAAGACTCCCACCTAACAATTAGGAGTCGTTTACAGCCCTCGAACCCATCAATAGCGTATCAGAGTTAATCAGAACGGATATAATTAGTAACGGCACCGCGAGCAGATACATCTGTGGAGGATTCGAAGGCGCATCCGGACGGCTGCGCGATTCAGCCGCCCCTCGACACCCTCGCCAATTAAATTGCAATCTTTCCTTCCTCCCTACCTCATACATAACCCTTCCCCTCACACCTTCCCGTTACCTCTTCCCTCCTCCCTTCCGTTCCTCATCTGATTTTCAAGCACTCACTTTGAGAAATATTTCCCTATATTACAAGCAGTCTATTTCTCAAGTGTTTCAACTTAAGTACATTAGCATTAAAAATGATTTTCGTCAAAACTCTGCAAGGGAACGAAACGTTTCAAACTTTCTACATCTGCATTAATATTCTACAAGTTGCCTTTCGGCAAGGGGTCTGAACACCTGTTATTTTAACCACTTTTTTACTCTGTTATTATCTAGATTACAAATACTTTTACATAATTCACTTTCGTCTTATTTCTTCTACTGCAAATATTTTTTATTTATTCATGTATTACTTTTAAATAACCTAAGTTTCATGTACCGGTATATTTTTCTATAACCTCAAACATGTCGAGTTTTGGGCCTACGAACTATGATTTGTGGACAGAATTGGTTTTCTGCTATCATTTGAAAAAAAAACTGCTGCAGAATCGCATAGAATGCTTGTCGAAGCGTACGGTGAACATGCTCTTGGCAAAACTCAGTGCTTCGAGTGGTTTAAAAATTTTAAAGTGGTGATTTTGACGTGAAAAACGAGAACCGTGGGAAATCACCGAAAAAGTTTGAAGACAAGGACTTGCAAGCGTTATTGGATGAAGACGATACTTTACGATTATTTACGATAATTTTCAAACAACAGAAGTGTAATTAAAAAAAATCTGGTTTCATACTTTTACACCGGTACACTCTAGTTCAGATTTAACTGTCTACATATTTACTTATTCGTGATGTTTTATTTTTTTCACTATTTTGCTCCTCTTTTCAGCACTATTTATATTGCTCATTCCATATGGTGACATATAAGCTGCTAACTGAAAGTATTTTATAATAAAATTGTGCTTAATATATTTGTTCTATTGGCGTTCTGTCGACAAACCTTAGTCTAATGGAAAGCATCATTGTATTAACTAGTTAATAAAATAATTGTATTTCTCAAGTGTTTGAACTCAATTAAATTTAACATGAAGATCCGTCAAACAATTGGAAGGACCAAAATGTTTCAAAGTATCTACATCTGCATAGATATCCTACAAGTCGCTACTCGTCGAGTGGCACGATTTTACACGAGTACACACCTGTTATTTGAACTACTTTTACTTTACTCTGTAATTATCGCGTATCGTTCCATTAAATAATGCATTTTTAAAACGACCTATCCTGGCATCTGTCAGTATTATCCATCAAGCTAATTATCTTGTAATATCAGTAGCATTTAATCTTGATAAATGATCAAATAACAGAATCTTAGAATCAATTTAATTTACGCTCGTAATCTTAAGGCCAAAGTAGACACCAGGAGGGTCGCAAGATACCGGTAATATCTTCCCTGACTTTATCAAGCAATTGTATACTAGCTTTTGATCTTCTTTCTTTTAAGAATTTCCAACCATCGTCGATTTAGCTTTGAATAAACGATGCAGATTCAGGATTTATTATTGAGGAAATTACTGAGGTTATAACCGTCCATATTTAAAAATAACTTGACTAAAGTAGAGAAATTTAATCTCGAGCTGAATATTGTACAGTCTCTCAACCTTTTGAACTTTTTAAATAGGTTTTGCTTGAAAACTTATTTCCAAAAAAATACGAAAGACCGAAGTGTCTCAAATCATCCATTTCATTTTGCCTATTTTTATTGCCTTTTTTGCGTAATTCAATTTATGGGCGGTATATTTTTCCGTTGCATCTTTAAAGCTGTACACTCAAGCAAGTTTTTTATGCCTCCCTTAGGTACTCGTTTTTCTGTGCCGGATCTATTTACTAAAGATATACTCTATGATAAATTTGATGGGCACAACTTCCTTTTAAAGTTTTCTTTATCTATTTGGATTCTCTTTCATGTTGAGATAACATGTACTTCAATCTCTCAGCTCCCTATCAGAATAATCGCGCTAATAGTCTCGTTTATTAACAACACTAATGCATACTTCCTTATCATTATTTACATCTTTCGCTATGCTGTTGCATTCATAAATCATCACAAATTCCCTTTCATTCATGACTACATACCTCTCCTTCAGTTTTAACTAGAGTTTTCTCAGGATCCTCCATTACATTATGCTGAAATATTTTAATTGAAAAAAAAAGACTTTTCTCTCTTGAACTTTTTGGAGTTTATTTTCTATGACAGAAATACTAGCTGCCAACAGAAATTAATTTGACAGCCAAGTTTTGTGTAGCAAATTGTGCTTTCGCTTGATAGTAATATTATAATTAAGTTGTAAGCTTTGTAAACTGAAAACTAAATTTATTTAAGAATATATGAAATTCGTTAAACCAAATTTTGGAAGTCATTTTTTTCTAATTTTCCACTAATCTTTCAAAAACATAATACGCTTAAATGTTTCCCAAGACTAAGTCGTTATATTTATATTTAATTTCTGAATGTATTTAATAATGTATTCTATTAATTTTATTAATAAATATATTAATTTATTCTATTAATTAGCCAATAACTTATTCTACCAAACTTCTTATTTAGAGAATTCATTGATGTTCAATTAATACAATAGAATATAGAGAATTCAATAGTAAAGTATCATATAAAGAATCCAGATCAAGAATCTGAACTCGTTTTTATGGGAAGATATATCAAGAAACTTCTACGAAACTCGATATACAATCTTTTATCAAAGTATTGGCGATACGGAGCGGAAAAATATTAAGCTACATATATATTAACATCTAATAAGTTTCTTCCTCGAAGCTTTCCTCCCTATTTCTCAGAACCATAATTTCTTGTTACTCTCATCAAAAGAGATAAGGTCAGCAACTTAACGAAAAGCGCGTAATTCTCTATGTGTGATTCTCGGAGAACTAATAAACATCAGATATACACACATACACGTATACATATTTATGAATATATAAATATACATAGGAGGGTGAATACTGCAACAGATTTTAATTTCTCCATCTTCACCCTCCTCATTTCTCCACTCCCACACTCCGCGCTTCCACAAAGCATGACGTCAACGCAATAACTCAATTCTTCCGAGAAATACCCGCAAAACTCCGTCGCGCGAACGCTCAACACTTCATGGCGGTATCTTCCTCCTCCCACACCCTCCCACCCTCCTTCCCGAGATGCATCTGTCCCTTCCTCGAAATTCACACATTGCACCTGCCTCTTTTTGCCCGGATTACCACCGCGGCGACGGACTCGCCACCTGGCGCGAACGCCGCGAAGTGAAACTCCCTTTTTTCCCTTTATTTTCTTTCCGATATCGCTTTATGCAGGAAGTGGCAGGTCGCATTACTTCGATAGCTCCTTTCCGCCAATTCGAGACATCCGATGCTTTCTCGCTGCGTTTTGCCCCAATGCACTCGGATTTGAATCCTCTTCCCTATGTTCGAATAAGGGCCCTGCAACACGGCTAGTTAGAGGTTTAATATCTCCAATAGCCGTCTTTGTCGGCGTTCCTCGTCTCATTCACCGGTATTCGGTGAGAACAAGAAAGGACGCCGCACTTAAACAAAGCTCAATGCATAGGAAACGAAGTTCCTTCTACTACATAGAGATTTCGCCCGAATTCAATGTCATTAATAAGTATTCCTCCGTCCAATTTTAATTCATGATTCTCTCTAATGAGTTATTTTCCATTCATAAATTACTGCGCATACGAATGAAGGCAGTCTCAGGTAAGTAATTTACTAAGTTAAGAATATGCTGTAGTTATGTATTTGGACATTAATGCATTTAAAATCATTCTGGCACCTCTTATAAAGTCATTCTCTCGCGGTTGAAGAGGTCTTCAACATGCGGTTCTCCCATATCACAATATACTGCAAACGACTTTCACGTCAAGTCAAGTCGCGTGCTTTGAATTGTAATGAACAATGTCGTCCAGCATTCTTTTTGGTACGATAACAATTATAACAGGCTATAAATGTAATATTTTCCTTTTTAATTTAATAGGTACTTTAATCCTGAAGAAATAAGCATTGTTTTCAAAATGCGCACCGAGTGTTATTTAAGTGCGGTGTCCTTTCTTGTTTTCTCCGAATACCGGTGAATGAGACGACGAACGCCGACAAAGACGGCCATTGAAAACTTTGAACCTCTAATTTCTTCGCAGCCGAGTTCCAAATTTTCTTTACAACAATACTAGTCACGAAATCGAGGCCATGCGTGAGTCCATCGCTTAATACAGTACAATTTTAATACCAGTGAATTATTTTTTGCCATCGGGAGTATGTAAATATCGTGAATCACGCTCCGGAAATACGTTATATCGCGGACAATCGAAGGTCGAGGGAAATAGCGGATCGATCGGCTCATCGTCCATTCATTTATTAATAGGAATTCCGTTACGTTCGCGTGGTGCAGACGTCGCACTTGAGGGCTTCCCGGCGAATTTCAGCAAGAGGAGCGATTCTTCTGTTAGCATCTGCCCTAGAGTGGGCAGCCAATCTGATCCGAGCGTTCGACCATTCTGTTCACACTTCTAACGAAATGTTCGTTTAGGCAGCATTGCACCTCTGTAAACGAAGTTTTTCTTAATCAAATATATTTACCATCTTTTTGAAACAGTTACTACTGGCATAAGCAACTTTACAATGAAGTGCTTCAATGATTTTACAAAAATTGTTTAGGAATTTTATAATCAAACTACCTTTCCCCATACGCATAAAATAGCCGTGGGACTAAATTATATTTTCGGGAATTCAAATTACTATTAGATAAAATTTAAATTTCTTCAGCATACATATATATTTATGCAAGAGTACAGATAAGTCCCAACATTTATTGAATAAATAAAACTTTTAATATAGACAAAATTAGAAATTATATGTCTCTCCCTTCTATGTTTCTTTATCCTTTGTCATTAATTTTTTAATTGAAGGAGATAAATTTAGGAGTTTAACAAAAGTAAAAGTTACAAAAGGAGGAAGCTGTTTGTGGATTTAGAAAAAAAATATGTCAGAATCAAACTGAAGGTAAAAACCCGTAAGGAAATCAACCATGAGAACTAGGATGCGAAAAACGTGTGAAACCTGCTTACAGCTGCAAATAACATTTAAAAAGATGAGAAAAATTGTTAAATGTTAAGTGTCAACAGCAAGACAGAAAAAGACCTTGTAAACGCACTTTTGCATAATAAATACATTATTAAAGATAAATATTATCTGTATAAGAGCAAATGTTGAATTGTATTCAACAAACAAGGAGTAGAATGCTCAGAGAAAAATTTGTTTATCTAGTAGCCATCTTCAAATTCCACTCGAGTGAATAACCCACTCAAAAATTCTGTATATAGTATCTTCTAGTACATTGAGGTTTCACCCGAATTTAATATCATTAATAAGTATCCCTTCGTCCAATCCTGATTCAAAAATCTCTTTTATGAATTATTTGCCATTCGTATAATCCTGAAAATTGCGATTTAAGACAATCTCGGATAATATTAAGTAATTTATTACGTTAAGAGTATGATGAAGTTGTAGATTTGGACATTAATGAGCTTAAAATCATCTGTTCACCTCTTAGAAAGGCATTCTCCCACAGTCGAAGCGGTCTTCAAAATGTGGTTATCGTACATCACATTACATTACGAACGACTTTCACTCAACGAATTCGTGCGCCTTGAAACATAATGGGCAATATCGTCCAGCGCTTCTTTGGGGGCGTTTATCTTTATAAGAGGCTTCAAAATTTGAATAATTTCGTTTTTAATTGCAAAATATTCATCTTATGAAGATATTTTTCTTGCAACTGTTTCATCTCTAATTTCTCTATTTCTGTAATTTTTTTCATTGAAGTAATTTTAAACATAAAGGCTATTTATTTTTTCATCACTCAAAAAGTGTATTTTTTTACTTTGTAAATTAATGCAGAATATGATTTTCGAACTATGTCGGGTGAAGATCAGCTGTAAATCTTCCTGAGCTCATGCATGAAAAATTCAGGGAACATAAAAAAGAAACTAGGCATCCATAAAATTCCAATCTGCCATCCACTACACCTGATATCTATTTAAATAGAGAGCGTCGGTTGGGAAGCTGTGATCTCGGCACGTTAATAAGAGATCCAGACCATAAATCATTGGCATTTGCCTCAGGTACCGAGTGAGTGAGATATATATCCTAAGGTGAGTCAAAGCTACGCTATTTCCTTCTGGTGTCCTCCAGGAGGTACATATTTGGAGGATGAGTTGTACACCACGAAAACCAGTTGGTGGAGCAGTTAAGCATCATCATCTTCCACTCTAGAGGTCGTGAGTTCGGATTCCACTCAGGGCAGGGAAACTGGCGCACGAATCCAGAGGTAATTCTTCTTTCATTCGTTGGCTACGGAATTCATTACAATTGAAAGTCTAAAGGCGCCAATGTACGGAGAAATTACGGAGAACTGTGTGTATTTCATGGATATGAAAAGTGTGTACTTCATGGATGTAAGAAAAGAAAATATTGCGAGTTAAAGGAAGTCTAAATGAAATAAAAATGTAATACGTAAATGAAAATCAGCATCTATCGTTTAATTTGTTTTTGCTTCAGTCTTTCAGTCAAGTTCTGGGAAAGGATTTGTAATTTTGAATTTATTCAGTTATTCTGTGATATCGAAATTTTTATTTGGAATCCCCGTAATAAATCATTAGTGCCTTAAAATTAGCGTTGTTTTTATATTTTTATTACTAATCACGTTGTCCTCTTTATGAGATGCTTAAGAAGTCAATGTAAATCAATTCAACGCTAATAAATAAAAACTTAACTTCGTATTTTTCACTAATTTTTAATCAGACAGCCTTTCAGCCATGATCAGGTATTTTTGAACATTGACCTGAAGATAGCTGCAAGGCTGAAACCGGTAGTTGATTAAAATATTGTAGAAAATAGATGACAATCTTTACTTATTAAATGGCGTTCCACGAAGTAAGGCAAGCTCAAGCTATAAGTATTTATACTATTATATTCTCTTCAAATTTAAATAGGCTGTATGCAGTTCACCAATCAAAAATTTCCTACCCAAAATAACTTATAACTTTCAATTTTATTTAATTGGTAACTGTCTGTGAAGCATTCAGCCCAAAGACTGGTACCTTACCCCCTCCAACATAAGCTACTAAAAGCTTGCAGAGAGGAATGAGGCTCACTAGGCAGGATGAGGAGTGAGGTAGTTTGACCTTACTTTCCTCCCTGAACCAGAATGATATAAGTGGAACATGTCCACGCAAGTGAAGCACAATGACTCTACGAGTAACACTTTTCTTGTCAGTCCATAAGGAGAGACGAGACTTTGATTAGTGAAATAATTCACTCATACCTCAGTACCTTTCATTTTATCACAGCCATTACCAAGACTATGACAAAGGTAATTTAAGATGCCTTTTTCTCAATCCTGTACCGCATGATAAATGAAAATACTCCATTCATCAGAATATGGTAGCAGGAACTAATTGATAACAAGAAATGCCATTTATTTACAGACTGATTTCAAAGATCTTCCTTCTTGTTCATTATTATCACCGACATTAGCCCTTTCCCCGCAAGTGAGGGAAGATATCTTACGTTTCTCCCAATCAACCATGTCTCACACTACTTATCTCTAAGTTGCTTCAACGTATCTCACATCTCTATTCTTCCTTGATTACTTCTTAAATTTATGAAAATACATCAAGCCGTAATCGGACAGTTAATTAAAAGAATCCTTTGAAATATAGGGCCAAGAAGTACATGGTCGGTTCTATATGTAACTTGTGCTTTGCTCTATTTCGGCTCATTCCACAATTTATTTACAGCGAGATATAAAACAAGAAAATTTAGCGCCGATAAGTACCCCTGACGTAAGTCCATTAATTGTTAAATTGAGCTCTTGATTTGCGTCATTTTAAAGGTATATATTAATCTTAATGTGAGAGAAAAACTTATTGCTTTCATGGGAAAATATATGACACATCTCATTGAGAACCATACATATAATAATTCTGTACCTATTGTAACGAGAAAATTACTCGGATGATAGATGACTATGAAATAAACCGTCGGAAATATATAAGTTAGCGTGTTGCATTGTGGTAACAGACTATGGCGTTGAGAGACCGAGCGAGATTTACTTCAAAAGTCGTAAAACCGCCGCGTCACCGTCTAGAATCGAACCGCGACCCCATGCGATGGAGCGCCCGCGAAAGGAACGGGTGATTACGTCACGGTTAAAAAGCGTGGGGAAGTATGTAGTCGTGAGAAGGTTTCATTCTCTACTTGGTCATAGGCTGAATCAAAGTGAATGGCCGCGTGACGGGGCGAAGGTGGGGCGGAGGGGGGCGAAGGGGGCGAGGGTGGGGCCAGACGGGGGCGGCGGCGCGGAAAATTTGATGGGATGACTTGCGTTGAATTCGAGGAGTGGGATATTTCATCGCCGACGATTCATGACCATCTTGTCATCGGAGCATGTATTTCGGTTGTTTTACGCAGCACAATGATGTACAATAGAGGAAAAGAAAACGGAATGTTTCTGTCAACAGAGTAGAAGTAAGAGTACTGTTATCCAAACAATGATAAGAAATAATATACTTGCTAAGAAACTATCCAAATATAGTTGGGTTCATTTTTGAGACCTGTATGTCCTTCTCAAAAAAAAACATTTCATTATTTTGTTTCCATATATAATTAAGGTTTAAAAGTAACAGTGGAAGTGTGTATATATTTATTAATATTACGGTGCAAGAAGATGCATTATTCATGATATCCGGTCGAATATAAAGAGAATCGATGAAAACCTATAGCTGATTAAAGCAAACAAAGTTTCCTGGGGATGATGACCAAAGTAATTGGCATTACTGATATGTCATTTATATATCCTCCCTGACCTAAACTGTTATCTAATTTTGTCGCTTTTGTTGGCGGCAAGTAAATATTAGGTTGCAATGATCTGTAAGACATTTCAAGTATATTTTATAAATTAACTTATTTCCAATTACGTGCATTACTCGGTACCCTAATAATTCAGTCATTCTGTCAGAAACCAATTTTCCGCTTTGGAAAGAACGTTATTTTTCCTTTCAATTCAAACTCGAAATCGAAAGCAATGAAATATGTGAGCTATCCCTCCTCGACCTGCTATTCTTATTCCACCTACTTTCAGGAGGAAAATAATAGTGGAAAAATTCATGCGAAACTCTTATAGATCCCGCGGAATCTTACGGAACTTGTGCAGTCGACCAATTCTGGTTTGGGAGAGTCTATTTTCTGATAAAGCCCCTTGAGGAGTTTGGAGTGCTATTATAATCGCATTCCCCTACGTCGACCTTGCCAATTTCATTGTCAGCCCCTTCCAAAATTGCTCTCTCTTACCCATTGTGCATTGGAGTGCCATGAGCTTTCGCGGAAGTAAATATTAATTGTTCAATAGCTATATATCTTTCAAACTAATTAGCTCCGATGTATTATACTATTACCGATATAACTGAGAATTATTTGTATTACTTGAACGAAATTTGTCATTCAACGATAAAAATTTTAAATTTAACTCATTTTCCCCTAAATTCCATGCCATTATATATTATGTTTAAAACTTTAGCAGTAAATTGAAATATCAACTGTATCTTTCTATGTATATTTACAGGAACGTAAGAATAATGTGTTTTGTAATTTTAGCCACTCAAGGTTAGAAATTCAACTTTGTGGATTATTTTGATTTGATAGAGGAATTTATTAGACTGAAGGGTAGAAATACCTATGATAGACATTGATACTTCAAGGGACTATGATAGACGAATCTTTATGAAGTCCCATTTGTGAATATGTGTGCCTGGACAAGGTATGTATAGAGCCTGCTCTTGAAAATTTAGATGTAATGTCTAGATCGAACTATCAGATTCATCTTTCGCAATTTCTCCCTTAATATATTCTAGAGATTAAAACTATAATGTTATAATTTATTTGTATGCTGATAAATGCATTTTTTTACTGTACTATCAATCAAAGAGATTGACGAAGTCGAATCCTCTAGTTCCCAAACATTATTTTCCCGTGGACCCCTTTTAATTTTCCGTTGACTCCCAGCCTGACTTATTGAATTTATCTGTTAAAAAGCTATATCTTGTTTCTGCTTGATTATAATATCCTTTAAAATGGGATCTTAAGCTTTCAAAAACACTCTCAAAAATTAAAAAAATCTCGGTCCCAATTTTTTCCTCCCTGTCATGGACCACCAGCAAATCTACATAGACACCCAGTAGTCGATACGGACCACTTTGAGAACCTACGGTCTAGGGTCTTTCAAACTCCACTAGCCCGCTCCTGGATGGAAAACTCGAATATTTCATCAAGATAAATTAGCATCTCTTCAATGAAATTTTCGAAGTGTGTTATGCATATTTTAACTATCTTTAATCATCTGTATTTTAATTATATTATTTATTATAACACTCCAATATTCAAGTATCGATGTCCCATCCGTAGTTGTACACTCAAGCGGGCACTTAATTTACCAATGCCTGTCGTCCCATGGTACCCCAACATTCTTTACTTCTAGTTTTTACGGAACAAATGAATTCATCGCATCTGTCTAACATCTTTTGAGCATGATTTTCCGATTAGGAAACTAGTTAACTTCGATAAGGGAACTCTCTCTCTGTAGGTCTCGATAAGGGAACTGTTTGGACTACCTCACTACAAAAGCTCGCGCTCCAACGCCCCTTGAATTTAGGCCTCCCAAACTATCACCGCTGCCATAATTTCCGAGCTACATTTCCTTGTTTCGTACGCAGAACCCCAATGAGCCTGTAATCGCTTCCCTAAATAGGTGTATGCGCGTTGATGAATTGGGTTCTCTTGTAAGGATTCCCTATCCAATCACGCCCACGCACGACCTTGAAAACATTAGAGGGGACAAATCGTGGGCGTTAACGGCTCATTATCGTTCACCGTTCAAATCCCTCTGGCTTTATTCGTACAGCACGTGGCATTGGGAAAATATAATTCTTAAACTGGTATAATTTGGAAATAAGTTCTATTTTTCGCTTAAATTTTAGCAGAAATAGTTGTAACAAAGGAGCAGGATATAATTCGTCGGAGATATCAGGAGTGTTTTTTGGAGGAAGTGAATAGCGTTATTAGCGCTCCATTTACTGCAGTAAGTCTGATGACATACATATATTAGCAAAGAGATGAATATCAAATCGCTTTTATAATCTGAACAAATAAAATGTTACGATAACATTGTTTAGGGAGATGATGCAACGTGAAAGGAGCACAACAAGGTATCTTAATATATTTATAGAACATAAATGGAAAATTTCAAATAACACTCCGATTTAAATGGCATCTTCTAGCCCATCTAATTACTTTGAGATAATTATTTTATAGGAAGAGCGCCAATTTTATTATCCTGGAATTATAAACTCTAGAATTCAAGTGTTCTCTGAGGTAACTTTTTCTGATTTAATTTTTAAAATTTCACAAAATTCAGCAAAGACATCTAACGACTTTAAAAACCAAAACCACCAAAACCAACCACTTATTGCTTAAACTTAGTTCATATACGTGACGAAGATATTTAAGGAATAGGTAATTAGTATTATTTCTACTGCACCTTCCAGGAGACTGTTAAACGCTTTGATTTTTTATTCACATATTATCTGCATTTGCCTTTATGCATATACAAAAGAAAACTATAAAGTCAATCATAAAAAAATAATCAAAGTTAAATAATACATAAAATCATTGATTGAAGTCATAATAAGTAATAAAATTAAAGCATCAAGTGTTTTGATTGCATAGTATAGTCAAATTGAAAGTTTATGGCTCCTGACTGCTTAGTACATTAGCGTATATTATCAGTATAGCAGAGTCTCTGTTTCTCTCACTTTCGAACATAAATTGTGATACATTGTACGTATTCACTAGGTGACCAGTAATACCAGTATATCTAGAAGGTTGACCTGTCTAGACTAGAAAATGGCTCCTGTGAATGGGCCATAAGCTTTCTATTTCACTGTAACTTCATGGCTTCCAAAACAAATGAAAAGGAATGCTTTCTTTTTAATTTTACATATTGCTAAATTTTTATAGCTGATTAAATTCCCTAATAAATGCTTGCACTCGTAATTTCATTTGTTAAACGTTTGTTACCTGGTGTATAATTATGTTGATGGCCGTGTAAGGTTGTTCCGGAGGCAGAACCGCTGCTCTAGCATATATTGTCGTGAAACAGAATCCTGTGTTTATCTCGCTGAATAAATTTCGTCGCGAATTCAGTCTTCTTCCTTTGATCCCTTCCTCAGGGGTTGAGATGAAAACGAGACGTGGAAATGAAGTGGTTTGTGATGAATCTGTGCGCGTGGGTGGAAATTTCCGTCTCACGTCGGAAACCGAAGCCGACGGAGGCGCGTCTGAGGGAGTCTTTGTGCACTGAATGGATAAGTTGAATGCACCGGTGAGATAAGGACGATGCAAGGTGGCGGGAAAGACGAGACTAAAAGGAAAGGGAAGCAATTCGGCAATTTCCTATGTCGTCTAATAATGGGATGCGCGATCGTATGGTTCGATGCTAGCGGATTGCATTCCTAATAGCGAGTCCATCGATTGGTAAAGAGAAGTGCCATTAGACGAACATAAAAGTAAAATACTCCAACTCTATGGGCTTTTATCAGAATAAAACTGGAAACAGAGGATGCAAATCTAGAATAATAAAATCATCTAAGAGGGACGAAAGGAGATATCCCGCTGCATCACTTAGCATTCCTCATGTAACGAATCTGAGGATTTTTTACCCAACCCCGTACGTCAAGCGAGGTAGACTTTTTGTAGTTCATGCGTCCCTGAGTACATTTGTAAGTTTAAGATGGCATGTTGATAAGTTAATATGTAATTTAGCAATACAGTGTTGTAAACTAATAATTATGAAATATATGTAGCTATGCCATATCAGTAAAAGTAAGTGGAAGTAGATACCGGAAGTTTTTAAAGTATGATAAGCTTATTTTATGTTGCTGTATAATACATGTTTTAAATTCAATTTTTATTTTAGATGCGCCATTGAATCTTCTATGATGCGCTATACATTATAATAATGAGCCATAAACTATTTCAATAAACAATAAGGAATTTTTAATATTTAGTTTTATATTCAATGCGCCAATTGCATTAATTATAAATGTAAATAATGATGTAAGCGCCTTAGGCTGTCCATCTCTGCCCTAAATTGAATGATAATGATAACTGCTTCAATTTAGGATATCCCCGCAACCCACAACTCGTGGGAAGACGTTCACTTTTTGTTCATTCAGGTTTTATTCAATTTACTATAGGCAAGATTTAGGCTATATCTTGTAAAATGGCCAAAAATTTCGCTGTTATTCAAAGAAAACCCTTGGGCGATTAATGTAAATTTCCCAGAAAAAATTTAAACATTTATAAATTTTTATTATTTTACTTTCAGGGTCGAGATCCACAACCTGCTCAAGTCTGAACACTAGTCTGAAACTCTCTAAAGCTCATTCTCCCCATTAGAGCTGATCCTAACTGAAAGTAAGACTCCCTCCTTCCTTCTTATCATCCTAGGGTAGCTATTTTACTACTGAAATACTGAGTCGTCACAGTCTTTTAAAATATAAATAATTCAAGAACTCTTAAACCACCTATATATCTGCAATATAACGGTGGCCATTATGAATCCTAAACTAGTTAATTTAAATTCATAAAATTAAAATAGTATATAAATAGAATAAAATAAAACCGAAATATTATTTCTCCAGATCAGGAATCATTCGTGAGGACATTTAAATTAGTATTACGTATCGTACAGGACTATAGCTATGTTTCCGGAGACGTACAACAGAGATGATCTTTTTCAAGGAGGATTTGTTTTAATGATCGTGAATACTTGGGTTGGGTGGCACATGTTGCTCTGAGATAATGGAATTCTTTTCCTGGAAATGAATAGACCTTTACGCAATTAATTTTCCCAGCCTCTCTTTCTCTCTCACGCAATTCATATCGCATTTCCGGACGTATGATTTCATTCGTCTTTTTATCAAGCGAATCAGAAATATTCTATGAGAGCGTGATGAGGATACCTATAAAACAAAATGAGGAATATAACATGAAAAAGTGGATGCTTGACAGTTGTCCATGATGTCCAATGAAACGAGTCCTTCACAAAAAGATGCCCAAAGACACATGAGAGAATACATTAATCAATAGCAAAAAAAGCCAATTTGAAAAGGAATTCGTAAAACTTTTAAAATTAATAATTGCGATGATGAAAAATTATTTTAACCTACAATCTGAATTATTCAAAATCTTCCTATTGAAATTATCTATAACAGATAGTTTTAGAATTTTTCATATACGTGTTAAAGTCAATATATAACTAAAACGAGAGAACTGTAAATTGTACAATTTTCAAAATTCACAAATTAATAATTTAAGCTCTAGAACGTACACTTATTTTATTATTTCCAGGTATATTCTGCTAAAAATCGCGAAATTTAATTTTTAAAAATATAACGTAGATTATTTATTAAGTTTCACTGATTTGTAAAATTGTAATATTGATGACCAAAGACAGGGTTTCAAGAATACAGAAGACTAAGAATAATTTAAGAATTCAGGGATTCATATTTTAGTGTCATAGGAGCACTTAGAAATTAACTTAATTTTCTTTCTGAAGAAGGACAGGTTTTCTAGGTATTAGCCTATAATTTATCAAAGAAAAACCATACATTTTTATTGCATTTTTCCTGTTATGCTCAGTGCTCGCAACATAATGCATATAACGTTGCCGATGCAATTTATTGCTGTTGAAACTGATGAGAATATTGCAGTTACAACAAGGCAATTTATCTAAACAATCCACAATACGTTTAAAGCAGTCATATTGGCAATATATCTTCAGTATATATTCCTCATGAGCTCATTTTATGACGCCCTTGAATTGGGAATATAACTGAAAATATTTCTTCCTCCCAAAATAAATTCGAAGGATGGGTATAGTCTACGTTATCTACTCCTACTATCGACCGGAAAACTCTAATAAATACGCAGGTTCAGGTTGGAGCAAGGGAAAGGTACAGTCCTGGCCAAAATTAACGCAGCACCAGCCGTAAGGATCGCTAGGGAGGTGCTGCGTTAATTTTGCCCAGGAGTGTACTTCAGGAACTAGAAAGTTATAATAATAAATAATTAGTATAATATACTAATAATTAGTATGATACTCTTTTTAGTTACACACTAAGAATGGAAACTACGAAGGATATTTATTTCTTAGCATGATCAAGGGAAATTTCATAAAAATCACAATAAGTAGGGAAGGAATTAAAATGAGGAATAGTATATTTATATTATGACAACGATGGGATTTATAGTTAGCCTATTCTTATGTAATGGGGAGTCTTGCGTGTTTCCTATTTGAAGAGAGATTTACGTCAGGAAGCATAGATGCGCCGGATATTGTGAAGATTAATGCGAAAGAATTAATGTGCAATTAATGTCATGGGATTACTCAGTGATAACTTTGAGGAAGCGTGTGAGAAATGTATTCTATGACGACTCTTGTACAAGATTCCATGGGAATAATAAATAGAAAACACGCTGCGACACAGAACATGAGCAACACTGACCTTTATTGCGGACATGAGATACCAAAAGACTACCTAAAACTACGGTGGAGAAGAATACTTTGAAAAATATCTAAGAAAAGGTGTGAGAATATATGAATAGATAACCATGCTGAGAATTCTATCCAATTGGTAAACTGGGGGAAGCTGGAATGTGATTGTCACATGGGTGTAATGATAGATTTAAGTATGTTTTTTCATTAGAGGTAAGAAAAATGACTATGTCTTCGATAATATATAATTCGTTATTTCAGAATAATTAAGATTGCCAGAAATAAACTTCCAAGTGGAAGAAGATAGTCCTAGGAAAGTTTGACTGATCAATTTACAGATGTGATTATCTTATTATGTACACTCCTGGCCAAAATTAACGCAGCACCTCCCTAGCGATCCTTAAGGCCGGTGCTGCGTTAATTTTGGCCAGGACTGTACCACAAAAACAAATCAAAACTAAAAGAAAAGGGAATGGAGAAAATTTCTACACAAACCAGTTTTGGGATAGCTTATAAATTCTTCAGGTTACCTAGTAAGAATAACAGGGACTTATTATGGAAGATGGTATTAGAGAAAGAAGCATCACCTAAGTGAATAAGGAAAGATATTTTGCTGAACAGACTCCTACCATTCATTCTATTTTCTTTGGGACAAAATAAATCTAATGTAACTATGTATAAAATATTATTATTGCAGAGGAGGAATTGCTTGTCAGATTCTTGTCAGAAGTACAAAGGTAATCCTACAATTTCATTAAAATACCTATTAAACTATGCAAAAAATTATTTCGAAGGAGAAATAAAATTATACATTTTTCTCTTCACTATTATGATTAAACTGGTTTTATGGTTTTAAACAGTTGATCATCTGTAGGCCAGATGAGTATTATTAGTTGTTAATCATTATGGTAAGATGCCCTAACTTTTAATTTTACGTTATTTTTTCTTATTTGCGAACGACAAACCAGAAGTGTTGAGCTTAACGGAGAATCGAGTATGAAGTGCATATCTCATGCTACGTCTTTTTCCTTAAGTAAACGTGGTCACACCCTAGTTGTAAATTGGCAATCCACAGTGATTACTCGTAAGTTATATTTCTCTTACTTCAAAAGTTATCTCGATAGTTTACGTACAGCCTGCAAAGTCCACCAATAAAAGTGATTCATGGACGAAAGTGTCACATCCAATTAAAGTTAGACTTTAGAGAATTATTTCAAATGAAACAGAAAACAATCTTTGTTGTATAAAGGTCAATGTCAGACAGATACGTTCCGTGGGTGTTTCTATTGAGAACATACTGTAAAGCAAAGTAATGAAGATATACGACATAGGTGGTCAAAGCCACAATTGCTGTTAACATAAAATATTGTCACCCAGATAGTAGAATTCAAATAAACAACTCCTGCTTCCGTTCCGACAACCGTTTATCTTTACATTTTATTGTCTAGATAGAATCTTAGGAATATCTGATTCTATGTCAACGGAGAGGAATTTCTCACGGTTTCAAAAGGATAATATCAACTCCTTGTTGTGCTAATGGATTGAGATTGCAGTTGAGTCTTCGCCTTATTGAGAGTGTCACACGACTGCGTATTGCCAGGAGAAAGATAGCGTTAAGATGCAAGAAGATAACAAGAAGGTAAGTAAACTCATGACAAACGCCCAAGAAAGAATAGAGAATCAAAAATGAAGATTCGTATTTGATTTTTCACTTGGATTTTATGGTTCAAAAGAAAGTCTCGAGATAATTTCACCTTCCATTTGAATACGTCTCTTGCTCATGGCTGTGATACTACGAAAGTTAGTGAAGTATAAATGAAGCTGAATGAGGGCATTTATTTCGTTGCTTCCTTATTGAATAGCACCAATACTAAATAAGGAGTCGTTTTCATGGATTTTTTCACTGGTGACATTCTTTGTCAGAAAGGAAGGCATCCCTCTTTTTGCCTAAATAGTTTTCGAATACTTTTTGCAGCCAATGGGGAGGGTCTGAAGTTCTAACCAGTCCCCCGAATGATCGTTTCACACAAATGCTTTTACTATAACGATGAAATTCATAAGTAACGCATGCATTAGCTTTAGTACAAGTTAGATATTAAAAGAAATTTTGCCTCTAGCATTTCATAGATTCCTACACTACCTTCTTGGGAGGGTTCGTTCAATTAAAAGTGATTTGGTATTAGTCAGCAAATAGACGAGTAGTTGTTGTATTATGGTGAAAAGCACTTCGACAGCTTAGGCCATTTCGCGCATAGGCTTTCTCTGGAAATAGAACCTGGGACCGCTTTCACAGAAGCAGAAAGCGCATCCAACTTTACTATTCTGGACCTTAGAAGGCAAGTAACAGGTAAATAATGCTATAAAGTAAAGAAGATGAAATTTAATCGCAAAAAGGTAAGTTATCAGCAAAAAAATGGAAGAACATAATTTCGAGATCTGCATGGTAATTCATGTGTATGGCGGAGTTGCCTAACTCTGATTTTCCGTTGCTAATTTTTCATAAACAAAGGCCCACTGAGTTGAACGGTCGGATACATGTCCATTATTTTTAAGCAAAGAATGTGCCCTGAAATTTTTGTTTGTATCCGTTTCCCACAAGCCTGGTGTTCCCCTTGTCAGTCAGCAAATAGTTTTTGGGATCTTTAGAGTGAACAAAACTTTTGTTACAAACGTTACCTTACTTTACTTATATTAATTTAATACTGTAAAGGAGACTTAGAAATTGAGGCGAAATGGAGTTCCCTAAATCTATCCCCTAGATCTCCCCTAAAAATGGGTCTATTAATAAGGATAGATTTGAATACTTCAGTGGAAATGATTCTTAATGTCTTCCGTGATTTGTTACTTGTTAAATTCAGTGGCTGGATGTCGTATATTGACTTCAGGGAGGAAATTAAAGTTGATGATAAAGGATACAGCGATTCTCACATCGTCCTTATGGAATTTTCATGTTCATGTGAGAACTTCGGCATCGGAATGCCGAGTCAATTAGCGAGGTATTCTTCCCTGAAATTCCTGAGTCACTCTTATCGAGAACTCCGTAATGATATGAGCTCATCTTTTCCAGGACATCTTTAAACCGCCAAGTAATGAGAGAACCTCCTCTGCCTCCGCATTATTAAATTACCGAGACTTCCGTGTAAAGTGTTTTCCTGTTTTCAATGACTGAAACGAAGAAGAAGACTTAATCGTATTTCAAGAATTTGTAATAATCAGATCCATCACATCAGATACTTATATCCGAATTGTTTTATAAACAATCAAATTCTAATTGCACCCTCGTGGGTCCTCATTCCATTCAAGTAAAAGCCACAGCTCTACCCTGGGATTCGACAGAAACGTTTCCGATATTTCTCTACACGATAAAGACGAAAATTTGTCATAATTACTGGATGAAGTTCTAAGAATATCAAGCAATGTCCAACATCCATTTATGTTGGTTAAGTCCTTGATTGATTTTCAAAGACAAAGATAAGGAATATACCAAAGCACTGACATTAATTTAGTGAGTGAATCAACCAAGAATCTATTCAGTCAATAATATAGCATGATTTTTTTCTCTAAGTGCAGCTATAAAAATTGTGTGGGTGATTTAAATTATATCTATTGATAAAAGTACTTCATCCACACAATATTTATAGATAATCTAAGTGGTTATCGCTCCTACGGATAAAATATATCAAAATGATAGAATATCAACAGGAGTAGAGTGAATATACGTATCTTAACATATTGATTCCTGACTTTAATCCCCAGGATTTCTAAGTTCCCAGGGGCTTACTCTAAGCCTTTTCCATTGAAACGAGCGCATTTTAATTCCAAGAATTTCATCGTCCGAAGTGGGCGAGTTTACTCATCTTATCCAATTCGTAGACTTGAGCTCTTTTATCAAAACATTTCACAAGTCGCTATTTTTTCTTCATATTCATTTATTAATATTTTTCTTCATAAGAATCTTATTTGTCGCATTTTGGCAGAGGGCAGGAGATGAATGAACATATAGGTTCGGAACATAAGTATCGGAGAAGCACCAGATCTTTCTTAATGAACATATATATTCCTAGTATGTGACAATCGATGATTATTGACGGTAAAATGAATTTTTGAAGCGAATATACCCAACACGTTCTCCCTGTTTTTTTTCAGTCTCTGATCAGCCTCTCAACATAGACATTATCAATGGCGAGTGGTCCGTGGACAGATCCTAACGAGCACAGAGCAAGGCTGAACTCCAACTGATGGCTTTAAAATAATTTGAGGGTTCAATTTATGCCTAACTCACTTTCACTGCGAGAAAACCAATGGAGTAAAGAAACCACTTTAGCGGTCCTCTGTATCGACATGTTTAGCAACGCGTGCTTATTATATCAGAAGCGTTTAATTACAATTATGTTGTATTTATTGACTAAATTCAACCTTTTTCAGTATCTTTTTCTAACAATTCATACTCTTTACCAAGAAGCATTTCTAGCGCTTTCACCCAGAAGTTACTCCGAAGAAAAAGGTTCGTCCAGGTTTAAATTTCTCAACCCTTCCTATAAGTTATTGCCCTGGGTTCGATTCCAGGTCATTTATAGAGACCTTTCTAAGAAACACTTCTTAATGGTTTTTTTCAGCCACTATTCTATATTACTGATTTTTATTAAAAGTACTTTTGCAGAAAGAAATGGTAAACAAAGGCCCCAACCTAAAGTACACTTTTGAAATGTCATTTGGAGAAATATTCATTGGATAATATATCCCTAGAATGAAACAGGGATCGAGCGAATATCTTGGGTTGAAAATTCTTGGGTGTAACGTCCTTTGGGGTCTTACACAAATTACGTAACGCAAAATTCTCCAATTTTCGACCCCCTCTCCCCCCACGTAACGCCTGACCGTGCCCCCCCCTCCCCCCAAATTGCATTTCGTAATTTGTGTAACGTCCTTTAGGGAAGTCATTCTGGGCACGCTTGGACAAACTATCTTATGGCCAAAACGTCTCGAGTTAAAAATCTTTTGGATAAAACGCATCGGAAGAAACATGTGAACCCGTCGATATACATTTTGGTAACGCTTGAAGATTCATCGAAGCAAATAACATACCACTTTTGATTTCAAAACTTATTCAATCCGAACTCCCAATACTCAACACCAGTTCAGCATAACATTTCGAACACCCATCGCGAACTCGAATCCTCCCTTCCTCCAAGCGTGATCCAGTCGCATCTTGCCGACTCTCCCCATTGCTATTTCAGGACGGACGTTCATTCAATTATGTCACAGGCCATTGACTATGCCCCACGCATTAAATAGAGAGCCGGAAGGAGATCGCGGGGACGGCCTTTGTGGACACATAGGATCAATCGACAAACATTCGACTTCTTGGGCAACGGACGTCGGCCGAAACGGACCGGGAATGAAGGATATCGCTAATTCCGCGGAAATAATTAGGCACTTCCTTCCAGTTCGGGCAGTCCATCACCAGTGGCAAATTTAATGGGAAAGTGAAAGAAGACGTGGGGAATTTCCACGTCTGCATGATTTTTCATTCCTTCCACCTCGTCCTCATGAACGAAATACTTATCATTTGTCAATTGGTACAGTTATGCGCATTATGAATAATTTGGGGTATAGAGAGTCTTGCAAACAAGGTTTTAAAAGCAACGGCATACAAACTTTTCGATGCACTTACTTATTTGAACTCAAGTGCTATGTCTGTGTTAATATGGATAAGCTGAAAACTGATCAATCAACCACAGGTATGAAACAAGGGGAACAATATGTTGCAATATCCGAAACACGAATTAAAATTATTTGAAAATAGTCCACAGAATATGAATATAAGGATATACAACAAATTAACAATTGACATGAGACAAAAACTGTCTACAGATCAGGTAAAATTCTTAAATCATTAAAAAAGTTCTTGATAAATAAATGTTATTAATCTGTAAGAGTTTTTTGAAGATGTTATTAATATGATACGTATGTAATATGATACAAATGATTACTCAAATAATAATTGTTCTGTTTATGCATAATGTAATGGATTATTAATATCATGTATTATGTAATGTAAAAAGCTTATATTTGTAAAACAATCGTAATAATTGTATAGTAATGACGAGATACCAACCTGCAAACAGTGCCTTTCTGTGCTCTGTTAATGTTGCAAGTGTTTGGTATTAATAAAAATTCTATTCTATTCTACTAGGTAGAGAAAAACGTATCTTTCATTTGGTTTGTCTTTCTTTTTTTCGTGGCTATGATGACTTGAAAGCTACTGAGGTTTGAGTGACGCTGATTAATGGCACTAATTAATGGTGGGCTTCCAGATAGTTAAGTGGACATCGCGTTCGGCTTAGGTGAGAGCGGTCCCGGTTTCGCCCCCCGGTGAGAGCCCATATGTGAAATGACTTAATCTATCGAAGCACTTTTAACAATACTATTATTACTAATTAAGGCTTCTCCTTATGGAATACCAAGAAAAGAAAAATTTACGTTGAATCATAAGTGGCATTTATATCAATTGCAATTAGTAGGAACGGTAAGCTTTGGTCCTGCTACCATATCTCGATGAATGGAATATACTTTTGCCTATCTGCCGGCAAATGATATAGAAAAATGTACCTTTAATTCACTTTTATCTCAGTCTTGTTAATGACTGTGATGAATGAATACTACTGGGGTATGAGTAATAATAAATAATAGAGGCACTAATAGAGGTCTCTTCTCATGATAAGCCAAGAAAAGGGCTACTCGTAAAATCATTGAGCTTCACTTAAGCGGACATGTTCTGCTTTTGGTACACTGTCCTAGGGAGGAAAGCAAGGGCTAACCTAACTCCTTATCCTTCCTACAAACTCTCATTCCCATAACTAGCTAATGTTTAAGGGAATGAAGCACCAACCGGCCTTCGGGCTGAGTACTTAACACACATAATTTTCCATCGCGTCCCCATCGCTCGGGAAATGATGAATGGACTCCGTGGATGCAGCAGCATTTGCGACGGCGGTGAATGGTCCTTACGCACCAGACGCGAGTGAATCGTAAACGGTGCAAGACCGCGTATTATCGATCTCCGTGGGCTAAAAATATTGCTAGTCGTCATTTAGAACGGGCGAGGAAATTGGAAACCGTGGGAGGGAACAGTTATGTAGGTCGGAGAGGATAAATTACTCGGATGTGTTGGAATGCGGTGACAGGCCGAGGGATCAACGCGTGTTGACGACAATTGCTGGAAGGACACTCAGCCGCCTGTTGATCTTCGATCATATTTACGCCTCTCGACTCCAACCCCCCTAACTTCAGGTGGACTCCTTTGTCTTGCGGACCCGCGAAATCAAGGGCCAAACACGGGCCATTAATTAGATCGATTTGTTAACGAGAGGGGGAGGGGTCTCGTTCGTGAACGGAATCTACGCAGGATCTAGTGTAGTGGGTGATATCACTACAGGTATTTAAGAATCGCTAATACCGATTCCTCTTTCGAAATCAACCCTACCTGACACAGATAAACTCCAAATAAACCCTTCCTTACGCATAACATTTTTCTTTATTCCTCAAACATTTAACATCCTCATATTTCTCCAACACTGTCACCTCTATCTACCCTCTTTCAATTGATGTATTCTTTTATATATCGACTGCACATATATGTATTTAAATATGCATTTGGTAATATGTATTTTGACTAATGTATTTTGAAACTTAATTATTTTTATTTTTATTTGTAATTAATATCTTTTTGAGCTTATTAATCTTTCTTTTTAAATTTTAAATTAATCGTTTATAAGCTGTAATGAAACTTTCTCAAATTGTAATTAATCTTTTTAATTTTCAATGATTTGTACCTTCATATATGTAAAACTAAAATGTTGTCATAATTCTAATTGTTCCTTTTGTTTTGTTTTATCTTATATGTATTTCTAATGGGTTAAATATAAGATGGGACTAATCAGCCTCAATTTCGCCTGATAATAATAAAGACCTTTGTATGTATATATGTATATCTTGAATATCAAATTCCAAGATGATAGCGTTGATATTTTCGGCCTTCACTTTTGTGTTCTGTAGTATCAAAAAATGTGATTTTTTGAAGGCTGGTTGGTTCTTTTGATTCATTACACTTTGCCATCACTGGTTAATTATATTCCAATAGAGTGAGTATTTCACGAACATTCCAAAATTTTCCGAACATATTGATACGAAGATGGAATACAGTTTGGAATGCGCAAGAGGGCTCCTGTCATTAGACTATAAACGAAAATAAGTCGTAAAAATTACACAGTAAATTAGTGTATAAACCGTAAGGTAATATAGGCGATTAAAGGTGGGAGAAAATCTCGATCTAAGAGAAGGGAGGTTTCCATAATTTTCATCCCATTTCGGGAGAGTTTGTAATCCTAGATAGAAGAGACCGAGGAAAGCATGTGTCAGATTCATCAGTTAGTCTGTCGTAAGTTTTTTTATCAGTATATGTGTTAGTTATCCGAGCATGTATGTCTCCCCCAATAGTTTTCTTTTCCGGATTTGTCCTTAGTTAGAACTTATCTTTAGCCAATATGTAAATCCATCTTCTTGATTTTAGTCTCTTTTCAAGAGTTAAGTCTGGATTAGATAAGTGCCTGATCTTATGAAAGCGATTTCCTATTCCGTACCCAGAGATAGTTTCAAGTTAAATTCTATATAATTCCTTATTCCTTTTATCTTTGGGCCAAATCATTTCTTTCTCCCTCTCACGGCACCAATCACGTATAAATCTCAATTCATGATATATATTATAAATCATAAATACGTTATTCTAAGTTTTTATAATATCTACGTAATTCTGTTTCCCTTCCTTGTAAGACTAAGAGTTAAATTAAAACGAGATATAAGTACCCTCTTATACCTGTAAAATACGACAATATTATTCCCAACTTGTATCCTTAACCTAAATACCGATTGAGCATTAAAAGTAATCAGGAATCAGGTTCGAAATGTATGGTAAATAAATTTTATATACTTTTTACGCGATATTTGTAGTACTTTAGCTGAATTTTCCAATGCGCACTAGCACTCTATTTCAATAAAGCTACATTAATTTAAATCGCTCCATTAGAAGCTGGTTAAGTCCCATTTGCCCTTAAAACGCCCGTATCTTTTGAATAAGGCAATGATTCGCTTGAGTGGTGAGTCACAGCATCTCGTGGACCAATGGAAACATATATCAATGACTCATCATTAAGAAATTAAGGGATTCCATTAGTGGAGATTTTAAACGAGCGTGAATAAGATACATCGATAGAATAAAATTCTAAGCAGCAGTATGATATGTGAAAAATGCCACATATTGTAAGCGTATAATTCCAGCAAAAGCAACCTTGGGAAACATTTCCTCCCGTAATTTCTAACCAGTCAAAGATTGCGCCACTGACATTGGAAAGTATTTAACAGAAAATGGAGATTCTGATAATTTGAATCAAATTCTCTTAAAATACCGTTCTTTGTAACACTAAATAATTACTTATAACCTCGCTATAAAATGTTACGTTCGATGTGCCCTTTTCAAAAAAAATATTTATACATAAATCTATTTTCATACCCATCTATTTTAACATTTATCTTTATGCCTATTTCATCTAAAAGTAGCGTAATAAATAAAAATTGTAACATTACCACTGAAGGATTTTAAATTTGATAGTATTCTAGTTAATATGGAAGAAGGTCGAAAGTTGAAATTAAATATGACGAAGACGAAAAGAGGTACTTAATTTTAATGTCAAGTTGCCTTTGAAAGAGTTCTCAGGAAATTCTTAATGGATATTTATTTTTAATAACGAAAGGTAACGTTTTAGCAAATCGACTAAAAAACATAGATATACATAAATAATATAAATCTACTTCAACTTTAATATTTCTATTCCATCCCGACTTCTATTTTAAATATGCAACTTAATTAATCTTGCTGAGAAATACTCTACATTTATATTTTCCATGAAAATATTTAAATAATTCTGAGTTAGCAATCTTTCATTTCCGCTTATTTTTTTTCATGTAAAGCATGAAAAAAATTTCTTCCACTGAATTCTCCTACTGAGTTGCATCGAGGTTCAGCATTATAATTGCATCATAATTTGAACTACATTGAAATTCATTCTTAAAAACAAGTCCAACGAGAACGATAGCCGAACCAAAACATCTATCTTCTGAGGGGTTGGTCTTCAATTGGTTATCAATTGTACTATCTCGCAAAACCAAATCAAATCCTTTTTCAGGAACCTTTCTGCTGTTGAAGCTTCTTTTTACCAATGACTTTGGTATCGTGGATTATATTATTATTAATATAAGCACTGCAATTTTCTTTAAATTATAATTCTTCAATATATTTTTATGGGATCCACCGCAGTCAGGAATTCAATAACAACATAATAAGAGGTTGTTGGAACGAATAAGACAGAATCAAGATAATCCTAGAAAATATATACAAAACTATACTAACAAGCTAACCTTTTGGTGAAATAAACGAACGATAGACAGAATAAACGGTGCATTCCTTCTATTCTCCAAGCTACGTTGTTTAAGTTTGTATTTTAATATTAGTATAGATTCTTAGTATTTTATCATCTGTATGGAAATATGTATCTTTATCATCTAGATGGAAGAAGAGACTTTTAAGTCTCAATCTCGCCCAAATAAAGACGATTTATTATTATTATTATTATTATCTGTATTTTTCATTTTTTTAGGTTAAATGGAATATGGTTAAACTTCAATTCCGCCCAAAAAAGCTATTTATCAATCAATCAATATAGATTGTGGGTGTCATGAAAACCTCATCTAAATATCAATTTTAAGAATAATAATTCCTTGTAAAAGTTGACAGTTTTATATATTAATAAGTGATTATTGTATTGTAATATATACTTTTCGGAACGACCGCGTCAAATCACGAGTTAATCGTACGAATGAACCGGATCTTTCGGCCAACTCTGAACTCTTTAAATATAAATCACATCCGGGAGACCTTACGTAAGTATCATTACGTGGACTCAGTCAATATCTCCGCAGATTCTGCGTCACGTTGAATATTTTGCGGAGCGATACATACGCTGCTACCAGAAGCGACTTATTACGCACGGATCTCGATGGGGCATAATGACTTTTCTCTCTGAACACGGCAGCTACAATTCCATCGCATATACCTTCCGATTTCCATAAACGGACGGTTATGGACGCGATCCTAAGTCGCTGAAGAATTCACGCGCCTCGCTATGAGGTTAGTACCAACAAGTCTCGCATTGTCGCGGCCTATCAGCATAGAAATCTCCGGCTAAAACCTCGTTTTCATTTCTCCTTCGGTTTAATCAGCATAACGCACTCCCACGAGCACCTTTTCCTCGAAAGATAATCGCGTATCATTACTCCCCCAAGCATGCGGCGTAATGGAATGAGGAACCCTGAAACACCTTACTTCATAACAGAAATATTTATGACTGTATTTGTGATGTCTGTAAAGTATTCAGCCCGAAGGCCGGTTGGTACCTCAACCCCTCTGACATAAGCTACCAAGAGCGTGCAAGGAGGAATGAGGTTCACTAGACAGGATGAGGAGTGAGGTAGTTGCTATTGCATTCCTCATTGAGCCAGAATGCTGCAAGCAGAACATGTCCACGCAAGTGAAGCACAATGACTCTATGAGTAACACTTTTATTTTTTTATTTATTTAAGTTTGCGTTGCAAGTTGGCCTTCAGGCCAGGTGGGGGGGAACATAAAAATGATTCTAATTGAAAGTCCGGAATTCGCCCAAAGACGGGAAGGAAACCCCTCCAAAAACCTCCCGTAGGCTGTACAATTAAACTACAATACATATATTACAAGTACAAAAATAAAATCATAAATCATGAATAAGAACTATCATACTTAAATATATACGAGATCTGTCAATTAACTAAAATGATACAGTACATGGTAGAATATCCGTATAGTATCCACATAAATATAGATTTATGGAATATAACAATACAACTCGATATAATTGTAATAATACAGCGGAGTTAGTCGTGAACCACATTTTTTTTAAATACATACATCTTGACTGAAGCTTATTTTTGAAAACTTTTACATTTTTAGGTATTGGCATGAGAAATTCACCAGGTAGTGAGTTTCATTCCCTAATACCCCTGTTAATGAAAGAAAATTTCGCTATGTCTGTTTTCTGCTAGCATTCCTTGATTTTTAAACTATGGTTGCCGCGTCCTACATAATTAGGAAGTTCAAATCTGCCACGCAGTTCATCCCAGCCCTCTTCTGAGTTCCATGTTTTGTACAGTCCTGGCCAAAATTAACGCAGCACCAGCCGTAAGGATCGCTTGGGAAGTGCTGCGTTAATTTTGGCCAGGAGTGTACATCCCGGCTAATTTAAATGTCTTTCTTCTTGACTCTAGAGATTCCCACCCCAAATGGTTTAGCATTTCACTTACACTTTCGGCTTTCCCGTGTTTTCCGACTACGTACTGCCTTTCTTTGCACGCCTTCGAAATTTTTATCCTCTAATAAGATATTTGTGATGAAAGCACAGTTAAATGAATGGAATGAACAAATTAAATGTCATGGGCTAAAGATTAGTACTGAGAAAAGCGAAACTACGGTGGTGGGAAGAAACGATGTACGTGTTCGCACTATGCTTGGCAATACAATTTTGAAGAGCGTTGATAATTTTACTTATTTGGAAATTAACCTAACTTCTGATGGGAAAATAGAGACCCAAATTTAAAATAGACTAAATAAGGGAGGAAGATTTTTCCAGGGCCTCAAAAATTTGTTGTGGGATAGTAAAGTGCCGCAAAAAGCGATAATGTTAATGTTCAAGACTTATCATTTACCGAAAATTTTATATGGGTCGGAAACTTGGACAATGTCAGAAAGGCAATGGAATAAAGTTACGGCAGGATGTTCTAAAGTAGTGTGGGGAAAACAACGTTGGGTAGAATTATAAATGCTGATGAGATAACAACTGAATATTAAAGATGTAAGACAGCAAATTTCTAACAACAGAATCGGATGTATGGCTCAAGTAAAGAGAATGAACAATTTAAGGTTACCAAAAGTGATGTTGGAGAAGAGAAGACAGTAAAAGACCAAAAGGAAGACCAAGAAGAAGATGGGTGGAAGATGTGAAAGTAGATATTGAGGAGAAAGGATATTCCTGGGATGATGTCGTGAGGCAGGAGTTATGGAACGAAAGACCTCGATGGACACGGTTTGTTAATTGCTAGACCAACGAAAGTGGAACAGGACACCAATATGATATGATGATGATTTGTGATTTACTGTAAATAACGAGATAAATAAATGTAAATAATACTGTGATACTATAATAAAGTCAATAATACTGTAAAATATACCATAATAATGCTAGTTTATGAATATGTTTAATAGAAGTATCCTAATTGTATTGATGATGTTATGGATGTTGGTTTAGATATGTTTTGATCGATATTTCGTGCAAATGACTTATCTAAAGTACAGATGTAAACTGTGTGGTAACTATGATGGTGGAATCTATGTGGTTTAAATATGTTGGAAGGGATACCGGAGGGATAATTTATAGATTGAATCTTACTGTTATTTTATGTGTGTGTTCTTTTACTGTTTGATTATGGTAATATTGTTTTAAAACTTTGGTACTTGTGGGACTTCTAGTATTGTTAAAAGTGCTTCGACAGCCTAAGTCATTTCACCAAATTCATAGCAGTGTTTTCTAATTCACAGCGGTGTTTTTTTTAAATTTAATTCACAGCGGTTTTTTATTTATTTTTCTTAATAATTCATATTTTTTATTTATATATGCTTATTTTGTATTTAGCTGGGTTTGTTGCATGTATGCATAGTAATATTTTTTATTTTTTTATTAATTGATATATAGGTTAACGTCGCCACCAGTCCTTGCAACTAACTGCGGCGGGTTTTTGCAATAAATAAATAAATGCATAATTTCGCACATTGCCTCCTACCGGGAATCGAACCCGGGGCCGCTTTCACCAAAGGCAAACGCGCTGTCCACATGACAATCCGGGAGCCGTGGGACTTCGATGCTAGAGATTGAAGAGTGTTTGCATGTATTGCGTTTTACTTGAACGTATATGGGCTGCCACCAGACAGTAAACTAACGGCAGCACATATAATAATAACGGCGGAATGATAAAAGCGGAGGTTAATTAACGTGATGCATTCTCACGGCGTTAAACAGCTAAGTCCTCCTGCAAACATGACGCGCAGTATCTTATGCGGTTAACTTTTCTCGGGAAGGAAATAGATTTGGCGAAATATCCGCCTTCACGTGGCACTGCGTCAATGTTTCCTTTATTGATCTAGCGGAGGCCCGGCTTCGCTGCGAATGTGTGTGTATCGCGATATTTTTTTACGGCGCGGGAGGACGTGGGTGTGTCTGGTTGGGAGTCGCAAAGAATGACCTTGAGTACCCGCGATCTCCTTGCCCTTCGATCCGCCCCCGATTTCGACGCCGCCCCCGCTCGCCCCACCTGCCCCCGCTCTATCCCAGCCTCCCTATCTAAATAGGCCCCTTTATTAACGCCCACCCGGACGCCTTTCACATCGACTTATCGATATACTTGCTTTCGTAGTTTGAACACGTAAAAGACACCCTCTGTGAAATCACCTTATTCATCGGAGTAACGGTACTTAGTCTCAAGCAAGAGATTCAATTGCACTATACGCCTAGACGATAATCTCAAGCTTACCTATCAATCTTGCTGTTCCTTCCAGGCTGATTTCCTTGAGCATTCACAATGATCCCCATACTTCTTTGTCTTTAATATGAGTGTAGTTACACCAAAACCATCAAAAACTGTAGAAGCACCCTGTGAACACCTCTGAACAGATTCGGTCATTAATCATTCTCCCCCGAAGATGCCTTCATGGAAGGCGAAATGCGCATAGGGTGTTTCTACGGGTTTTGGGGTGATTACTAAGATGGAGCGTTTTGCTACTTTTTTCTGATCGAAATGCAATACCCGGCAAAAGTGGCAAATATGATAATAATATTTAAATAACGAATAAGATATTAAGTGTTATAAATAGATGCGAAACAGCAATGCTTAGCTACCGCTACGAGCAACTGTGTGAAGGAATTGACGAGGGCGGAAGGTGCTACAAAACAGCTTTAATTTATTGAATTTGCCTCATTTTCTAGTCCCGTAGGAGGCATCTCAGCCTCCGCTAGAGGCATATCAATGGCATACTGAGGCTTGATCATCAGTTTTCTTTGTAAGTGACATCTTTTTAGGCAAAAATATGGTCGTTTTAACCGAAAAAAAATTATGACAATTTTGATGTTTTTGTCGAAATTTCGAAACTTCGAGGCAAAAATTCTCATAGAAGATATTTTTTGATTTCGATAAAATAAAAATATTAGTAATGCGCACGTAGGTTGGCCACTTTTGCCGGGTACTACATTTCGATCAGAAAAAAATGGCAAAACGCTCCACCCTAGAGTTTACACTTATATTAATCTACACCACCGATAGTCTCAGAATTATCTACACACCAATAGTCTCAGATTCGCCGGGACGCTCGTATTACCTACAACTGATCACTACTAGAACCAGAATCTTAAAGGAACAGATCGCAAACCGCGGATCGCGAGCCACATGCGGATCTTTGGCCCCTTGATTGTGGCTTTTCGTGTCGACGGAAACATAAATAAATTCTTATTTATATTTTAATAATGCACCAATATAGTTATAGTTTTAAAAAAATTGGTTCTAAAGAGAAATTTCAATCGTTGTACGTACTGTTGATGTTTGGCTCTGTTGACTACTGAGCTTGCCGACCAGTGGAATAGGCTATAGATGAAAATTGTATTTCGTATTGACTACCTGGGGCACGATTTGCAGATGCTCCATGAAGGTTCAGGTTAACTTATACGACTTATTCTCAAATCTTAACTAAAATAACTAAGGAATTAGCGGACCTGTTGAGGTATTCATGTAAAATTTACTGTTAAAGTAGCGATGACTTACTTTTCATAACTGATCACTAGACGGGCGTATATGAAAACGCCTTAGAAGAGGACGACGGACTTACAAAAGGCGAGAAAGCAACAATTTTATGCTTAAATAAAGAATTGATCAACGGCGATATATAAAAAAATCGAATCAATATTAAAACTATATTATTATTATTATTATTGCTACAGTTTGACAGAAGTCAGGTGGCAGCCACAAGCATTGTTAATTGACAAGCCCTTTCACACTTAAATTATTCCATTTAAAATCCAAAAAACATCATTATATTAACAAACAGGATTAGGTCACGCTTATAACAACAAACAAGACTAAATTTAGCAAACATCCCCCTTTTACTCCACATATTACATTTACATAAGATATATTCTATAATTACTGTTCCTATATAATCACATTTAACATTATTCCTTAGGTAATTCACATGTCACCTTATAAGTGTTTCAACCACCACACATATATTATAGATTTAACAATATATTGCTAACGATTGTGGTCCCATAGTCAAACTGAAAGCAAACATTACCCTTGAATGTTTCTGAAAATTATATGCATATGTTTGTATGTATGCGTGCATAATCATAAAGATTATATACATATCCATGTATACATCTGAGCGGAAGTATAAAGCGATACGTGAAAGAAATGCGAAATTAGAGCTCCGATGAAAACGGCCGTGGGAATGAGAGACGTTCGAAGAGGAAATAGAAGCAAATAAAGTTATACAAACACACGAATGTATGCTTGTTTGTACAGCCAGATGTGCATATTTGCGTAATGCTGCTGATCAAAATATAGACTTAAGCGTATGAAAGAGGGCAATGAGGAAATGGTTTTCAGTTACACGTGCAAAAGGAATTGAGGCTCATTCTCGAAAATGTGCACGATCTCAAGAGGTCACGAGTTGGATGGACTAAATTATTATTATTATTTTAGCAACAATTTAACCGAAGTCAGGTGACAGCCCCATACATTGTCAATTCACCCTACCGCACTTAAATTATTACATTTAAAATTCCTATATAACATCATTATATAAACAAACAGAATTAGTTCACGCTTTTAACAAGAAACAAGAATAAATTTAGCAAATATCCCTCTATCACTCCATCTAATACATTTACATCAGATATATTCTATAATTACTGTTCCCATATATTCACATCTGTCATTGTTCCTTAGATAAGTCCCATGTCACTTTAGAAGTTTCTCAAACATCTCACTTAAATATTATAGATTTAACAATATCCAAAACAACAACAATATCCGAAACCCCCTTTGAGTACATTTTTATAATATTCTAAAGCATCTAAGTTTGAAATCTTTAGTTGATTTAGGTAAGGGCTTGAAGGCCTCTTCAGGTAACATGTTCCATTCCCTTACTCCTCTATTAAGAAACGAGTATTTAGCCACATCCGTCCTCTGTTTTCCTAATTTTAACTTCTGATCATGATGGTCGTACACAAAATTATTAATAATATGATGGAGGATGTGAAGGTATGAAATTATAAACGAGGAAGAATCGGAAATTTAGTAAAGCAGATAATCGAAAAAGTAAGAAAAGAAGAGTGGAATCCTGTTTTAATACGTCAGAGTAGCAAACGGTTCGATAACAAAACATTAGAATACCTCTCGTAGACTCATGGAAGCGGTTCAATGAATTATTCATTGAGAAGCGAAGCAAAAAAATCTTTGAGATTCACGATGATTGGCATCACTGTTCTGAAAAAAATACCTAAATAGTTTCATGTATAACAAGAAAGTTAGCAGATTATTCTTCAATTGCGAAAGGAATAGGAGTAATCTCTAAGAAGATTCTGAGGAGAAATATAAAGGTTCTACTATGGAGGGAGACAAGAAGACAAAATGGAATAATATAAAAAAAGGTATAACTGGGGGTGTTAAAAGTATAAGACCTTTAACAGGGTATATCAGAAGACCATAATGAAATAAACTGCAGAAATAACGACTCTATTTGCAATTTTACAACGAATCGTCTTAAGGGGTAGATAATATGCGTATATAATATGAATATAATATAATTTAATGTGCATTGCCAAGAACTTGATTTGTTTCAAAAGAGAAGCCATTTTTGTTCGCAGCTAAACAAAATTGTTTCGTAAATTATGTTCTAAAAACTTCTCTTTTGTGCATAACTGTGTATTATAATTTATTGTATATAATATGTAATAGTGTTTGTCCTGTAAGTTTTTGTTGATCGAACTTAAAACACAATAAATATAACAAAAAATAGGTAGGGGAAGACCACCCTGACTGGCACGAGAAATGGTATGTATGTACCTTTCAAAAAATAACTCCAATAAATCAATAATTTAAACAGAATGTTTGATACTTCGTAGAATAAATATTAATAATATAATTAGTTGAATCAATAAACATTGAAAACTATACTGTTAAATTTCAAAGCTATGGGTATAGAAAATAAAACGTTTCCAAAATTTGTGCAAGTAAACGATGTGCAAAGACAAGGTGCATTCAATACCCAAAAGTTTAAACTATTTATTAAAGGACAAAAATTTTTCCTGTTTGGTTAAAAGAAAAGTTTTTTAGCCTAAGTGCGGCCTACTCAAATACTCCAAGAATCGGAGCAAAATAGCGTTTCCTAATAGATTATATGACAATAACTCCGACGTGGACAAAGATAAAACTAAGTTAGAGATGAGTTCAAAAGCAAGACAGATAAGGGATGACGTTAAGTTTCGTATTTTCGTTAAGTAAGGTACACAATTGAAGCTAAGACACGAAATTGGTGAAAATATCGAGCAAAGAAAATAACTTAAATACATGAGTGGAGATCGTTTCGTAAAATCAGATGACGATATCCAGGGGAATGGATCTAAGAAGAAGGAGAGGTTACGCTACCATCGGCCGATTTAATTCCGTTCGCAGTCAAAATCGTATCACGAAATCTCCTCCAATCCTCGGCCTCCTCAATATCCAAATTCCAAAGGTTTTCATGCACATCTCGATCGCTGGACTTCCTCATTTCAGTCCCACAACATCCTTATTTGAAGCTTTGCAGTGCTCGTTATAGGACTTCGACCTTAGTCTGGCGCCGAATGCGGCTCTTTACGCTGCAAGTTGGGTCAGGAATTAAAATCCCTCTTCGGGAACGGCGTCCACTAATGTCATTCACTGCTTCTTGCCCTACATCCGCCATCTTACTCATCCACTCCAAATAATAAGGCAATTTTGGGACTGCAGTTTTTTTTTAATGGCGACCTTTTATTTGCGTGCACCGGACGATGATTATATAACAGTCAAGGACACGACAATTTCAATATTTAGCTTTCAGATAGACTCATTTATTTCAGAGTTTATTAAAATGATGACATATTCTGCAAATATGACGAACGGCGATTTTTGATTATTTTTTGGAGTTAATCGGAAATAATCCGTTATTGATAATTAGAGCGGTGATAAACAATAATTTTTTTCTGCCGGATTTTCCACCTACTACCTCCAATTTGGAAATGATCCTTAATATCGCCGTTTTCTTCTTTCTTCTTCAAAATTCCACAAAACAATTGTTTTGTGGAATTTTGCGTTTTTTTAATTTGATCCCGCTTCGATATTTCATTTACCGCTTACCTCATCTGTACAATAGTTTACTCTCACATTCTCCTTCTTCAAATCCATTCACATAGTGTTTTTCAGACCATTGAGCTGTTTATGAATTTAATGAATAAATATAAATATTTTCCCTAAGGATGTTTTTAATTTATGAATATAGGTACATTTCTATTCCTTGCATGGCATATTTACTATATAAATCAATACAAATGGTGTCTGACCTTTTTGGCAACAGAGATATCAGCCAACGAGGTTCCGCTTCCTTCGAATTATGTTTGGTGACCCTCCGCAATAGGTTTGGCGCAACTCACAAATCTGTATCGTAGTTGCACCACTATATCTAACTTACAGAACTTTCGAATGAAAAGTGTTAAGCAAAATATTGATATGTTAAGATATTATTTTTTAGGATTGAGGATGAAAAACGGTCAAACGAAAGGCAATGTATTAATCTATCATGGGATGTTTGAAAGTATTTGTAAGCGTTGAAGAAATTTAGGACTGAGAAATAAACTTAAACTAAACGACCAATCATAATCTATTTTTTCGGAGGAAATTTTGAACATCACATTAAAAATGTAAGCATACATATAAATAATTTATAGCTACATTTTCCGAACTTCTAAATTTCAACCGAATACTTTATTTATTATGCTCACTACATACGCAAATATTAGGGTTGGTGATAGGACGTGAGAACCCTCTAATTTTCAACAAAGTTTCAACTTGCAACAGCATTCAAAATCAAACGAAGCTTGCATCAAACTTCATATTTCTTTCTCGGAGCTCTTGCTAATTTTGCGGAAAACATTGTCCTTCTGCGAAACAGAAATTGGAAGACCCTGATTTAGAAAGAGTTCCATCGTTACGAAGAGGAAAATCGATTCCTCAGAATCTCTGTATTTCCAATGATATATTTCGAAATATCATTATGATCTTTCAGCCGAATTTCTGGCATTAAGCGTGAGAGTTCTAAATTCTAAAGACATTTGACTATCAAAGGTTAGACTCGGTTCATTATTGGTTTGGATGCAGATGGCCCTTGTTGCTGAAAACGGAATCTTCATTCACCCGTGGAATCTATAACCGTGGGCATTTATATTTCCCATTAATAATCAGCATATTTTACGGAATTCTTTGTCCTTTACTTTCGACAAGCTTTGACCTATTCATTTACAACTAAATGAAGAAGAACAATTTGTACTTTTTCCACATAATACTGTGGAAAAAGTACAAATTGTTCTTCTTCGTCTTGACGTATTTCCACAAAACATCGCCAGAGACTGTGAATTTTATTCATTTAGAACTATTTCTATTTTTTCTGTTCGTTAATTTTATTCAGAAATGTTTTCATTTTACTGAGATTCATCGATCAAAATGCGTTATCTTTCGAATTCGCAAAGAAGAGCATACATGAAGTACGTTTGAATTTAGTTAATAAAGAGTTCCGTTATATATTTTTCCAACGGGTAGAGCTTCGATGGTTTGTCGTATTCCGCAGCAGAGCGAATTTAATTTCCTACTCTAATATATGTCACGTTAAATATAATAATGACGAATTTTATTCATAAAAGCTCATGAAGGAAAGGGCACTGAAATAATTAAGAGAATCCTGTGGTTTTCCTTCCTAACACGTGCACTTATTGATTGCAGTTAATAATAACTTTAGTCAAATCTATAGTAGATAATGAAATGATATCCTCATTGCCTTTAATTAAAAACTGTTTCCACGGATATGAAGAATTATCAAAAATGTTAGATATTACGTCTAAATGAAATTAAATCCTTTTGAAGGTCACTTTGGAAGTGGTCTATGATTGAAATGTGTTTGAAAATTTAACGTCGACGATAATTTTCTATATTCAAATGATTTCCTCGTTCAAATTTTATTCCATTGATGCTTTGAAATGCGTATTTTGGGGTCTATAATTTGAATATTTGCGTGTTAAGCTTTCCGTATTTATAACATACCAAAATTTAATGAATTTAATCAACTTAATGATTTTCTCGTTTACTCCATTACTGCTTGATCAATGCGTTGTTTTCCGTCTATCTTCTGCGTTATATATATATATATTTATTTATATGTATTTGTAGGCATATTTGGCATATTTACTAAATTGAAATGTTGAGGGAGAAGAATTTTGCACTTGGTTAGAGAATTGGAACGAAAAATTATTATTTTTATCCTTTTCAAAGGTTTCTCAGAATTGACCTAGCATGGAAATGTATGTCGGTCGTAATACATGTGGTTTTCAAAATCCGTCGACGAACCGTATTTCCTCCTCTGCTTTTATTGTTTTCCCTATACAGCGTGATTGCTTTATAAAAGCTCAGTTTGCCCTGCAATCGATCCTCCACTTCCGATGTTCCCCCCGTTTAATATTCCCCGCATTCCTCTAATCATCCTTCAAATCCCTCTCGACAAACACATTTCCACCCAATTTGAGTGTATCGTCTCCATTTGCGCAGCTTATTCTTCCCATCCTTTCTATTTACTTCCCCCATATCCCTCGTCCCCGCATACCCTTCCGAGCACTCCCACGCCCCGTCCAAATTCCTTTCGAGATGAGAGCGCCATTTCGTAGTCATATGCTCCACTTTCCTTTCCTCTGGAGATCGAAAAATCTGCCGAAAAAGGGGAATATCAATTGCGCTGTGATGACCTCCCAAGGTTTCGGCTCCAGCAGATTATGAGACAAATCTCTATAGGTCACCTCTCTCGACCTTTGCTGGAACTGTACAAAAGCACCGATGCGAAAAATATACGAGGATTTGGAAGTGATATCGGCTGAGAGTGGCGTCTTGATTTTTATCGATGTGAAAAGTACAAAGAGCTGTCATCCATCGACAAAGCCTTTGTGAAACTACATGTCAATGATGGGGAAAAGAAAGACTTATCAGGACCACAAAGAATTAAAAGTTCAGTCCACTGTATTATTTATATTATAAGCTATCTACGTATGTATTTAGCTTTCCTCGTCGAGTAACACCATAATATGACAAAAACTCATTTTTTATAATTCTACGAGTCCTCGTAACGCGCATCACTTACAGACGCCATTTTGAAACAGTCCTACAGCTACGCTATCTGTTGGAAGAGCCAGACATTTTGCACTTAAAGTCAGTAAACTTAAATAATGTTCACGTAACGTTTCGCATTCGCAACATTCCTGTCCACTGAGAAAAAAAAGGTGGTGCATTACTTTCTTGGCAACCCTCGTACTTTAATCTATGCTTTTAATAAATATGTAACTTCATTTTAATCGCTATATATAAATATGTAGCTTCAATTTTTTAAATAAAATGTAATTATGCGTACATGACAACGCTCCAACGCCAAGGGCCCGGGTTCGAATCCTGGCTATCCAGATTATCTGGTTAGGGAATGGTCATATGTGTTCGTCTATTGTTACAGTTATTACTTCACTGTACATTGGCGTTTCGCTGCATGTGAGGGATTGATAAATAAAAAATCTGATGTGGCCAACACATGACTTTCTCCGTATTTATGGAAAACATAAGCCTATGCCGGTAATATATAAATAACTCTAAAACAATGAGTGCTACAGGAAAATGTTTCATACAAGCTTTGTAGTAAAAAACATTATCTTCAACTTTGGTACATAATTGTATATACCTAAATTGCATTCTGATAGATATATGTATGAAAAACTTCCTTTTCTGGGTAAACAACAACTTCCGGTTAACCATTATTGAAGAATAACTCCTAAACAATCAGTGTTACGAAAAAATGTTTCATACAAAAGTTGTAGTAAAATACATTATCTACAACTTTTGTACATAATTGTATATACCTACATTGCATTTTGACAGAGATATGTATGAAAAACTTCCATTTCTGGATTAACAACAACTTCCGGTTAACCATTATTGAAGAATAACTCCTAAACAATCAGTGTTACGAAAAAATATTTAATACAAAAGTTGTAGTAAAATACATAATCTACAATTTTTGTGTGTAAATGTATATACCTATATTGCATTCTGACAGAGATATGTATGAAAAACTTCCATTTCTGGATTAACAACAACTTCCGGTTAACCATTATTGGGGAATAACTCCTAAACAATCAGTGTTACGAAAAAATGATTTATACAAAAGTTGTAGTAAAATAAATTATCTATAACTTTTGCATGTAATTGTATATACCTATATTGCATTCTTACAGAGATATTTAAGAAACAAAAATTTGTTCCGGATAAACCGTAACTTCCGGTAAAGCGATATTCTCCAAAAACTAATCAACTCTTGGTATTGTTAGGGAAATACTAAATATGAATTTTGAAAATGATCGGATAATTACTTTTTAAGATAGAGCGCACACAAACTTTTTAACCACAGACAGACAGACAGACAGACAGACAGACACACAGACAGACATGTTCGGGAAAATAGCTTAAACATGCTCTATGGGCCCCAAAACATCTATTTCCGTCGAAATCTGGAGATCGAATTTTTTTGCGAATACAATACTTTCTCTATACTACGTATAGGGAGAAAGTAAAAATCTGATGTGGCCAGCACATGACTTTCTCCATATATAAGATGTAAATATTTATTTACGACATTAATTTCGAACTCTATATTCCATCTAAACTTTGAAGATGAGTAATTAATTTATATATTATTACCTTTTACGTCACAAACATTATAAATAATGTTTTTCGGGACATGTTCGATGAAAAACGATGAAGTGGCATTTTGCCCCAGCGCCCAGAGCGCCCACAACGTACATAATCAGCAACTTCCGGTTTATCAGTATTTCACAAATAACTCCTACACAATCAGTGATACAAAAATATGTTTCGTGCAAAAGTCATAGTAAAATACATTTTCTAAAACTTTTATAAATAATACTATATACCTAAATATCATATTTATGGAGATATTTTGAAAACCGGAAATGGGCTTTGAAGAATGAAGCTCGACTTCCGGTCAACCGATTTACTCCAAAATCTAATCAACTCTAACGACACAAACCAAAATACTATATATGAAATTTGGTGTTGATCCAACAAACCGTTTTTATGTTAGAGCGCCCACAAAGTACATAATCAGCTACTTCCGGTTTATCAGTATTTCACGAATAACTCCTAATCAACTGGTGATACAAAAATATATTAAATACAAAAGTTATAGTAAAACACATTATCTAAAACTTTTATTGGGTATACAATATACCTATATATCATATTTATGGAGATATTTTGAAAACCGGAAATGAGCTTTGATGAATGAAGCTCGACTTCCGGTTTACCGATTTACTTGAAAAACTAATCAACTCTGACAGCACACACCGCAGTGCTTTATATGAATTTTGGTATTGATACGACTAATAGTTTTCACGTTAGAGCGCCCACTGTCACACACACACATACACACACACACACACACACACACACACACACACATACACACAGACATCATTCCGAAAATAGTCAAAACGTGTTCTAGGGACCCCAAAACATGTATTTCCGTTGAAATCTCGAAGTCGAATTTTTTCATGAAAACAATACTTTCTCTATACTTCGTATATGGAGAAAGTAATAAATAAAAATCACCTTCGAGGTTGATCCATGTTTTATAAAACAAAAATTCTGTAAAAGTTCATATACTCATCGTTGATTATTCATTTCGGCTCCAAATTATGTGAACTCTGATTAAATATTGAGATTTACAGTGGATTTTTTCTTCCCGACAACCTATCCCATTCAACTAATCTAATGCTAGATGATGTCAGATTCTCCCCAGTACAAAGAGGACTGATATATTTAACTGTACTACAAATTCCCGTTGAGATTCAACGGGTATCTCAGCTAGTATAAAATACATGAAATAACTATTTTTAAGTATTACATATATTATATATCAATATTACTGATAGTAATCATTATCATTGCTGACGATGTTTCCTGTTTACAAACGCTTGATGGTTAACAATAATGATTGCAAAGCAAGGTTTAATTTCTCATTGATTTTGAAGGATTCCTGTCCAGTAAGGGCTATCGCATATTTTTAAATTAATGTAAGACAAAATAAAGAACATGTAGGATAACATTAGATGGTTTTGTTGAAATGGATCTGTAGTTATGATATTATGAAGTATTTCACAGATTTACGTGGTATATTTGTAGCACTAAATATTTTAATGTTTAACAATTTACGTTTTATATTAAAATCGAGTTTAGAATAATTCTTATTTATTCCTTCAGCATAGTTGTATCACTAAAACCTCTTTTGTTTTTCGGCAATGTAGAGTTGTACCGAGGATTGGAAAATTCACATTTTAGTCGTAAAATCTTATTATTTACATGAAAAACATCGTGTAATATTCGCATACTTATCTCCAATCTTGGTTTCTAAAATAAATATTGGACATTGTTTTTCATCGCATTCTTCAAATTTTGGTATAAAGGCATACACTATCGCTAATACTCCGTGATAAATCACATTATAGAGGCGTAATGCTTCCTTGTCTAATTTTACGTTTTATTGATTTTATTTCAAGATTTTACAAAGAGATCAACTTTGTTATTCCCATGACTAATCTTAACCCATTATTACATTCATATCCTCTGCCCCTCTCGAGAGAATAGCTGAATGTGTTTATAATATGTATCACTCACCCAAGGTTCCTTCCTGATCAAAGAATACATTTTAATAATCGCTTGCCTTTCGGAGAATCACCTCTGAATCATGGTAGGCGGAAATCAGATGACGCATCTCTGCCCTAAACCTCCCTATAACGATCACCCTGCGTTCTCTGGATGCTGTCTCATTAATGTTTTAACACTTCTAATCGCAAAATACTCCACTAATTACTTACATTATAAATCGCTTCAATAGTATATTCTTCAATATTGTATCTAAAGGTTATAAGGTTATTGCACTTCATTATGAGGGTATTGGGAAAAGGTAGTCTAAACTCAAAAGAAATCGCGTACAAATCATTAGTTAGGCCAATAATAATAATAATAATAATGGAATATGGCGAAACGGTTTGGGATCCGCAAGCAATAGAACTGATTAAAGAAGTTGAGATGGTACAGAGGACAGCCGCACGATAAGAAATGTTAGAGAAGCTAGGTTGGGAAACTTTAGAAAACAGAAGGAATGTTTACAGGTTAGGGAACTTACATAACGCTTATTCAGGCAAGACAGCATGGGCAGATATTAAGAGAAGAATTAGAAACTCCACTTATTTAAGCAGGAAAGATCATAGTTATAAAATTGAACCTCCCTCTCAAAGGACTAATATTGCTAAATTCTCCTTCCTTAATAGAACAATAGATCAGTGGAACGCTCTCCCTGAAGGTATATTTGAGCCATTTCCTTACCAAGTGCGTACCTTCAAGCTGAAGTTAAATAAATTGTAATAGCTGTTAATTTAATTCAGTTTATGTTTCCTTTTAATGGGACGGGATAATATTAGTAAATTTTGTATTATGTATATGTCTTGACTTCTGTCAGAGGGAGGTTTTCCTAGGGGTTTCCCTCCCTCCGTAGGCAAATACCTGACAGGTATAGTGTTTACCCCTCAATTTATATTTATATTGACTATCTATATATTGCTTGACCATGTACGACTGTATGAATGTATGCTTGTATTATATATAATATCCAACCATTGCCACCAGATGTATAATCTACTTGTAGTGTTCATGTAATAATAATAATTACGTAAAAGAGCTTGATTTCATGAAAAAGCCGAGGTTTTCGCCACAACATAAGATACTCAACATAAAATAAATACATTTAGATTATCTGTCGTAAGAGGCGGAGGGTAAATATTTAATTACGGTACAGCCTGCGTTAACACACTCATAAGAATAATAGAGTTGAACTCACAATAAAAAGTTGGAATTAAATCAATAAAACGTAATATAGACTAGCGGCATGGCGATTTGTAATGTGAAATATCACGGAATACTCCTGGTGTAATAATTGGGCTAAAAGATTCATTATGTAATGAATTTGTACCTCTGAATAATTAAAAGTAATACTGCCTGTTTATGATCAAATAATTCGGTTTTTATGATGACTGACACTGATGATGTAACAATGAACGCATTACACTTACTGTCAACGTTAACATAGTGATACCGAATTATCTAAATGACTAAAGCATCTATCAAATATGTTTCGAATTTTCTATTGATTATTCCCAATGCTGGATTCATTCCTTAAAATTAATTAAACATGTCAAAAATTAAACCTAGGCACCAAATAACGGCCATAGTAAAGTATTGTTTCCTTAATAAGGGTATTTCGGAATGGAATAACCCGCCGCTCATAAAGCACCGGTCAGAAAATACTAAATCTTTTAAAAATAAAATTTTCGTTGTATTTTAGAAATAGAATTGATAATCATATTGCAGTAATTATATTATTATTATAGTGACGACATTACCAGGTTATACTATTATTTTTAACAAGGGATTGCTTGACAGAGTGATATATGGTAGGGATGTGACCACCAAGAAAGCCTGTCATAACCTCGATAAACCAGAAAATACAGATGACACATAAGTAATAATGTATGCACTTAATTGTTAGGTGTGCTTTATTTATGTACATAATTATTTAATTATTGTTTGGATATTGTATATATTTATTCATAAATAATGTATTATTTGTGTACCAGGCACATAACCTACCCCTGGTTTAATTACGTATTATGATAATAATGATTAATTTTGCTCCTTTAGACATGCCAACAATTATTTTTCTTCCATTACGTAACCTTTTTGGAATTTCTTAATACTCCAAGTTTGACAACGGCTTGCAATCCTTTTTGCTGCCTGAAAGTTAGGCAATTCACGCAGAGCAATGGATACGGAGCCATATTTATCCTATTTTCGAACATCCGAGATATAATTCTGCGGAAGGACGGCCTTTAGACAAAGGCGTAGAAAGACATGACGTCCATTACCGGCCGAGATTGAGACCTTCGACTTCTTTTCCGCAACAAATCTTCGAACTGCCATGTTAATGGAGCTAAAGTAATGCGACGACGTCCGCGTCCATCTGTAATTACCGGTCGTCAGGGAACGCGCATTAGTAAATAATATTTCTCCAACGTTTGACGAACGGATCAATTATCCGAGTGCCGTTATTCTGTTTTCTTGAGACGGAAATTATAATCTATTGCTTGAGTGGGTTTTCCGAATGGAGAGGGTGCTGGAATCGCCATTTTCGCAATGTGGCAACGACGCATGACGTGACCACGGCATCAAAGACCCCTCGAAAAAGACCACTTTTTCTCGTGTCTTCCGATTCTGTCATTTGTCGCAATAAAATCGGAGTTGACGTACCGGTGATGAAGGATTGGAATCGAAGTTGAACGGTAACCATTTTCGGGAGGCGGAGCAAAATATTTGGATTTCGTATTTCCCGCGAGTCATCCTAAATAAGGAGGCTGCACGCCTTGAATACGCGATCTGGAAGTCTTTAACTAAGGGTGACTGAATCTCGGGACGACTAACATAATTAGGTATTTTATATATCTGCTGATTTTATCAACCAAATTTGGTTGATATTTCACATTCATTTCAACAAATACAACAATATAGAATATTTGTAGTACAGGCCCTGCCCTGTTAACACCCAATTCGCATTAACACGAGTAGCCATTAGTGAGCATATTCGTACAGCACGAACAAATGTCTCGCTCTAACACGAATTCAGAAGAGTTCGTTCACGGTTAGATACATTCAAATACCCACTTAATCGAGTTTAAAGTCCAAGAAATCACTACTTAAACGACGCCAGAAATTCTTAATTTAGCATTTTTAATAATTTATCAATGTAATCTTTATATATGGTTCTCGACGGAGGATATGAGTTCTCGCAATGATTAAACATTCGTTTAAAACGAATTAGTTTTACATGACAGTTTTTCAGAGCGCATCTCTCATGTTAACTGAGGGGAACCTGTATTTATGCTCAATACATCCATATATTCTAGAGATTGAGAGAAAAATTGTTTGGGAACTATATTAAAACAGGTAAGAGTTGAAATAGCATCGTTCAATATACGGACGAAACGCGAACGTTTCGGAACAGGCATATATACTATGAAAATTCAAATATTCAGGTTCTTGGTTGATCCCAAAAATCACCAAACATACTATTTAGTATTCATTAAAGTCAGAATTAATTTCTCGAAGTGGAATTAGAGGTTTGATATTCTCAAGATACGAAACGTAAGTGGTGAGAGACATTATGGATTAGAATAGGACTCCCTAACATCGATATAAATGAATATTGTGTATTCGAATTAGATTACGAATTGAGTTCACCAATATCTACCAATAAAAAAACAGACAATCTTTTTTTGAATACCTGTGATGTTCATGATGAATATGGCTGCAAGAGATTGATCCCTGTAACATCGTCTGATCAATCCATTATATAGTTTCCTCATTTTATACTTTAAATTATGGTTTAGTTTGTTGATCTTATTTATTTACAATTGTTTAGCGTCATCTGTATTTGTTAAAACAATTTGCCTCCTGCTGCATGTGGATGTATCCTTAATAAAATAAACAATTATTCCTGTAAACGGATATTCGCATAATATTGATTTACTGTGAATAATTGTGATATTTTCTTTAAAATTGCTTGTTTTCTGTTGGTAAAAGTCATGAATGTAGGTTAACCATCTACAAAACGGAAGCACTCATCACCAAATCACTTCCACGATTGCAGTCGACTGAATGCGAACTAATTCAGCAGACGGTTCCTTCAAACAACCAGCGCACTCGTGATGAAGTGTTATTGGATTTCAATGCTATAAATTCAACGCAAGATTTCTTGTCCTACGCTCTAATACTCTTCGAGAATTATTACTCCCGGCGATATGATCAAGCGCAGCTCGACTCCTTTTAATACTCCCAAGTAACGTATTGGAGAAAATGTAAAAAAGGTTAACTTATAAATTACCCATAACTGTCCCTTGGGGACAGGGCATTTACCGCTTAGTAAAATACAACTGGATATAATTCTTACTTCGCTAATGGTCACCCATTATAGAAACAAACCTGTACACTTATACCGAAATGATGATGTATGAAGATGTCACTCGAGAGCTTAAGAGTTTTTCCCATGCAAATTGAAAGGTTAAAGATCGCTAGTAATCCGTTAAAAATAGATATCGTATGAGTGAAAAACGCTGAGAAGACGTTCGCAGATGCATCCTCATAAATTTGCGAGCGTCCAATCAACTGAATTAATAAAGGTTTTCCTTTTAATGACAGTATATTGATTGGCTCGGAAAAAAATTATAAGAGTAATAATGCCAACAGCGCACAGCACTGCACATTCATTTCTTTTATTTATAAGTCAAAACATTTGCCATAGAGGTATTTATAGGTTTGTAAGGTTTTAAGGCTGTATTTTAATCGTGGAGACGATCAGGAAAAATTGTCACCATGTATATTAAGAACTAAACCAAAAAAAAGTCTAATTCCACAACCAAATTGTGAACTATTCCGTTACTCTTTTTTGTACTTAGGATTTAAAATCAAATTACCAGACAATATTACCACTGCAACATCAGAGAAAAAATCCATCAAGTTGATTAAGAAATTATAAATGATGGTGTAACGAATTGCGTTAGATACCATGAGTTTATAATATTTTTACGTAATATTTTATGATTTATTGTACACATGGTCTACATTTAATTTTTATTAATCTTATGGTTCATTTATTTAATTTTTGTTACGTCGATGAAGAGTTGGTAACCCCTAAACTGGTGACTGTCACCTTAGGAATACCTATACTCCTGTAATCTTCTTGATTATAAATTTAGTATAAAAAGGGGAGGAATAAATATTATTATTATTTTTTCTTTCCCGCCACAAAGTGACGGCATTTTTGCAAAGAGAATGGACTGACGTCAAGTTCCCATCACGGGGATACATTTTTCACATATACGTATATTATTCATATTAATTTATTCGATTTCTTGATTTTAAATGACCTAACTATTAGGCAAGTATCCAGGATTACCGACTTTTGGATCAAATCAGCGTTTATTTTTTACAGATTAGCTTCTAAAATTTTTGGTGCAACTCCTGTTGAATATATCATAATGGCTATGATTCTTGCTTTATTTAACTTCCATAGCTTCTGAATGTCTACTACTAATTCGGTATAAATGTGACCTTTTCTGGAATATGCACTTTGAAGGTTGTGGTTGAGGGTTACTTCAATGTCTATCATTACTGCTTTTCAATTATGCTTATCAATTAAGATTCTATCTAGTCTATTGGCATTTAAGGGTCGCAATTTCTCTATCCCAATATAATTTGGCTTTATTGTTTTTTAATTTACTGCCTGGCTCATTCCTGTAATGTTGAGCGTTTTCTGTAATGAGTTCATGTGTGATTGCCAGCCTTTGTTGGATAATTTTCACTAAATCTTTATGTCTTATAGCGTAATCGTGATTTGCAAGTACTGAGCACTCTCCAATTATTCTTATTATAATATCACTGATTCTCATTTTATTTTATGGTAAAGATTTTTTTGTTTGCATATTCTTGTCCAATTTTGTTTTAATAGCAATGCATGTTTTTTATTTTGGCTGTATTATTTGTTTATCTGGATCACTTACAGCGCATTAGTTATGTTTTTTATGCGAGCCAGGAGCTGCTTTATTTTGTTGTTTGGTATTAATATTCCTTTGCTGTAATTGTAGATATCCGTCTTGTCTACAGGTTCTTAGTCTGACAGGACGTTAACGTTCGCAATAAATAAAAATAAAAAAATATTTCTCTTGCGATAGCTTGGTCGTTTAGGATGCGCTCTGTCTTGATGATCACCCCTTCCTTTGTTCTTTTTTGCCGTGACCACTTGAATATTTCAAAGTAAGATTTACCGCTGCGGAGAGCAGGAGCGCCGTGGCGCCACTTACCGGAGCAACTTCTCCGATTCAATTCGAAATTAGAACGCAGAAAGAGATTGTGCGGAGTTTTTGGTCGAAAAAACGTCCGACTCCTCAAAGTAGTTGGGCCTCTGAATAGGAAAAAGGATTGACTTCCGCTCTTGAATGCCACTATCCAGAGGTATGGAAGACAACAAATTCTGGCAGTATTTCGTCCAAAATTCCGACCGCGATGTACAACGCAATATGATGGCGATTGCTGGCGCCAGCTGTGAGTCGTAATAGTAAAGAGCAGAGCTTCGATCATACCAGCAGGGCATATCTGAGTAAATTATCGCATGAGTTAGGACGGAGCATTCACCTTCCCATTTAGGCGGATCTGATAATGTGGATCGAGTCGATGATAGAGGTCTCTTCCAGCGGTAAGGATCGAGTTTTTAAGCTCTCTCTCTCACCGCTAGTATTGCGTCGCAGCAATAAGAATAAAATGCGATTATAATTCCATACCCTAACAGTTCATCCCCAGTATGCCAGGTGTCACATGAAGTCTTGATTGCTAAGTGTTCAGCGAACTATACTGGTTCTTCGCATTTTTGGAAGGAAAAAAATCATAAAGACAAAATATTGGCTATGGTTTCCGAAAGACTCCCCGCTAAGGGTGTCGAAATATCAGCCATTCCTATCCCTGCCATAGGTAAGCTAGAGCGTAGTTGAATAATTTTGTACCTAGAAATTTAAATTAGAAATACCTACTCTTTTCATTATAAATCTATTTCTTTCAAGATTATTATTTTTGTTTTTTATCGTACATGGCTACCACTGAAATACCAAAGATATGAGCTGAATTCGATTTAAGCGACTACCCTGATATCGATTAATTTTTCCATTGAATAAATGTGCTGTCGATAATTGAGGATTAGTCGACAGCTTCAAATAATCACTGCGATATGAACGTAATTTTCCAATCGATGAATCTCTTAGACTACCAATATCCCTCAGATATTGAAAGTCTAGGAGATATTTATATAATTGCTTTGCATATTCATCTCTCCCATAACAAGTTGAAGTATATTGATTGTAGCTTTGAATTATATAAATGCTCTCTCTATATCTTTCTGATTTTTAGTGCATGAGGTTTTCTGCCATTCGCACTGACAGAATAGTTATTTCCATCAAATACAAGTGTAATGGAAGTGGTAAGTTTATTATTGCAGAGAATGAGAGAAAAAGCTTAGTTTGACTATTTTTTAAAGGATTTAAGATTAAGATTGTATAGCTGATAATTAATTTTTCGAATACGAGTTTTCACCTCTTATTGCCTGAAGTAGGTGAAGAACGTTTCAATTCCGCGTTGATAAAAAAAGCATTGCGAAATTAAGTCTTTGCAGGAGATGGATATATATTTCTCCTGCTATCGTACCTCGTTGGATGGAATGTTTCTCACTTGTCTATCGGTTCATTATAGAGATGTATCTTTCAATTTACTTCAGTCTCAATCTTCCTCGTGGCTGTCATAATGTGAAAGTTACTGAGGTACTGAAGAATATTGAAAATTACATTCATTTTGGTCACTCCTCGTCGAATACTAAGACATGTTCAATTCGTGTAGCCATTGCACTGCATTTAAGTAAGCATTGATATCATTATGTCTATCTGAGGAAGGCAAAGGGGAAATACCTCACTCCTCATCCGGCTTAGTCGCCTCACCCCCTCTCCTGATCTTTTTGTAGCCAATGGTAGAGGGGGACCAAACGGCCCCGGGCTGATGACTTTACAGACAGGATGTAACTTGGGAAATATGCCCACGTTAAGCCTTGGGTTGGCTCAGAACTCGGGCTTGACGACTTTTCCTCAGGGTATATGTTTCTGATCTGGTTCTTCGGGTCATCAGTAAATTTTTCAAATCGTTTATTGAGTTCGAAGAAATAATTTTATTTCTGTACCCACCCTTTTCGGGTTCGGCACCTATGCACTTCAGGTCATGATAAGTTTCATTAGTTTCAAAAATGTTCATCATAGTAGAGTTAAAGTCATAAATATTCACAGATTTTTTATATGGAAACGCACGCGTACTTTTAAAAGGAAAGCAAGATAATTTAACATAATTACTCATGATTAAATACTATTGATAATGCTAGATAATTAGGTAGCTCAATATTGCTGATAGTTGCTAGTTCAAGTCGTTTTAAAAATTCATTCTTTCCACGAACGATGCGTGATAATAAAAGTCTGAAAAGTATTTAAAACACCTGGTGTTTACACCCCCTATCACGCGCCGAAAGGCGGCTTGCAAGGTATGAATAGAGATGTATAAATTCTATCATATTCGGCCGAACTTCGTGGAAGGACATTCTGAAGTTATAGAAAATAAGAACACCGTTAACTTCCACACTATTGGATTTTATTTACGACCGGTTTCGGCGCAAAGGCCATGTAGATGTAGATAATTTATTGGATAATGTAGATGCAGATAATTTATTGGATACATCCCTGAGATAGATCAACAATACGTGTATAGCTAAAACAATATAATATTGTCAGTAGGAACTGTGTTCCAGTATTATAGCCAGATTACAGAAGACAGTAGTAGAAGCTTTCTCATGTAAGCAATAAATCGTAATTTTAAACGTAAGATCGAGGTACACAGAGGAATGTATATAGAGACGACCTGAAATATATTCCTGCAGTGAGGAGAAATAGATGTAAGACTTCATTCCCATTCCGACTAGAAAAACTAGAGCGCTCTAATGTTTCTACGGGTTACAAGCAAAGATCTCTTGGTCATCTAGGTAATTGGTACCCGCAGCTTCGCACTGCCCCCAGCGAAAAGCAAGTAAGACAGACCGAAACGCTCCCAATCCCTCACGTGGTAACGCGCACTTCCGAACGGAAACCTGTCGCGTGTTTTAGCGCCGATCATTTTTTGCACCCCCAAGAATGAGAGAGAGGCCCCCTATTGGTTAATTGGAAGGTCAGAGTGGAAGCCACTCGTTATCCGACGCGTCCGAAAAAGAAAGAGAACCGATTGAGCGAAGATTAATCTCCCTTGGAACAGAATTACCGCGCCGCGACAAACTTTTCCCGGAATCGTCACACCTTAATCTCCGCGGAGGGACGTCCATCAATAAGCGGCGATGCTAATTGCTGCGCGGCGTCTAGATAATGGTTGGTCCGGCGGATTCTTATAAGTGATGCGCAATAGAGAAATTGAAGGGGGGGGGGTTCTTGAGTGAGGGGGCGGTCCGTGACGCAGGAGGGGGGCCACCTGATGTGGGGGAGGAACCTATGGTGTGACGTGGGTTGCAGAAAATGCGCTCAATGGCGGTCCTTGGGAGAGCTGCTCCTTTTTTATTCGCTCTCCTCCTTTTCGCCTCGTTTTATTGCGAGCCATCTTGCCTTTGGTGGTCATGGTCTTCGCGCGGTGGAAGGTAAAGGGACGCTGGAAGGTTCTGGAAATTCCTCCGCGAGCGGCTGATGCGAAATGGAGGGGAACGCCGGGAGGGTGCGCGTTAACCGACTTCTGCGTCAACCGTTTCGCGGGTTAACAAACTTTTATGCTTAAAATCTACGGAGGCGATGGTGAGGACATTCACATTATAAAGGTGATGTATACTTTTCCTCAAATTTATTTCAGAACAACCACTATCGGCTACATCGCTATCTTCAGGTTCATAGGGCATTAATCAATCAAACACAGGAATGGAAAGACATGAGTATACCAAAACACCAATATACCAATTAGGAAGGGATAGGAAGGGAGAGGAAGGGGGAGGAAATGATATTGGTAATTGAAGAATTGGGGAAATATGGTAAATAGTTTATCATGAAATAGTTGTTCTGAAATAAGTTTGTGGAAAAGAATACATCATCTTTATAATTGTATGCTTAGTTGGAGGTTTAAAATCTCCAACGCGTTGGTCGGCGTTCCTCGTCTCATTCACCGGTATTCGGAGAAAGCAAGAAAGGACGCTGCACTTATAGAACATTCGATGCGCATTTCGAAAGCGATGCTTTCATCTTCAGAAGGGTCAAGACACGATGAAGGTGAAAGCATTGCTTTCAAAGTGCGCAGTGAGTGTTCTGAAAGTACGGTGTCCTTTCTTGTTTTCTCTGAATACCGGTGAATGAGAAGAGGAACGCCGACAAAGACGGCTATTGGAGATTTTAAACCTCTAATTCTTTAATAGCCGTATTCCAAATTTTCTTTCTTTTATGCTAAGCTATTGTATCCAGTCATTTCTGCTTGTCTTGATAATGCTTAGAAACGAAATGTTTGGTGGTAACATGTGTACCTTATCTTTCAGTTGCGGAATCACCTCTCCTGTCATCCTGTATAACGTCAAAAATATATCCACATTTTGGTGGACATTTAAGTCTGTATTATTTCCTCTTTGGCGAGAGAATTCATCTGAAATATTTCCTTAAATAGTGAAGGAGGATACCTTAGACAAAAATTCCTCTCAGGAGAATAAGTGTGCTCTATTCAATTGCGTCGATATTGGTTTTTATATTAAGTATGTAGCGATTTCACAACGAAACTTTGGCCTTAAAAATCAGCGAAAAACGTATAAGTATTGTTATGATTAAAATTTCTGCGACACCATAAGTCATTTCGTACATGGGCTCCCACCGGGAATCAAACACGGGACCACTTTCACTAAACCCGAATGCGCTACCCACATGGCTATCTGGAAGCAAACTAGCAAAAACGTTGTCCATATAACAAAGAGTAGTTATGCCCACTTACACATTTAAGCACATTTGCTCTCTATTACAGTTCAGGGATGGGGAAATTTTATCCATGGGAAGGCCGCCTGCATTATTGACTTATGAAGCTATGGACTACGAAACCTTTAAGCCGCATATGATACTATCAGCCAGCATTTTTGCCTGCATTCAGACAGTTTAACATCCAAATTGTAAAAAGAAAATTTCATATAATCACTGAAAAAAACCAGGAACTGTGTACTATATTATAGTAGTAGTATTGTTAAAAGTGCTTCGACAGATTAGGTCATTTCGCACATTTGCTCCCACCGGGATTCGAACCCGGGACCGCTTTCACCAAAGGCAAACGCGCTGTTCACATGACTATCCGGGAGCTACTATATTATAATTTGACAAAATGTGTGACAAAGGTAATGAAAAGGGAAACGGGTTTATTGTAAGAATGGCCATTTTTGACAAAAATACGCCCATTAATAAAGACGAATTATTATTAGTAGAAACTGCATACAATCGATAAGAAAACCCAGGTATTTAACCATTTAACTCTATTTTAATTTGACATAATATGCGAAAACATTAAGAAAATGGGTTCACTATAAGAATGGTCATCTTTGACTAAAATACGCTCAATAAATAAGGACGAATAATTATCATTATTAAAAACCGAGGCTAGGAAAACATGGTTAAGTACCTCCATCAGTTTCAGTTTGTGTGGAAAAAACCGCAAGTGTTCCCACCTCGGGGATAGACGATCACGTAGTGGATTGCATTTATTGCCTCCCTTGAGAAATCCACCTCGCCCACGATGTTTCAGCATGCGTCACCAATCCTAGGAGCGCGTCACTAAACAAACTCTCCAAGCACCCATTTTCTCTTCCTAGAACACGGATCTATTTCATCGACTCGCCTAGAGATTTTCGCCGAAGCAAATGCCATCTGAGGGCGGAGAAGCAGTTCATAGATCTTCCACCCACTGCTATTCTAACGACGCAGCGAGCGTTTGAATAAGTCTCCATTTTTAATAACGCGCGAAAGAATTTATAGTCGTGGTACAGTTACGGGGGGTGGTGAAGTTCCGTGGAGGCTCGCTTTAAATATTGGTCGCATATATATTGAACAGCGGCCAGCGCAATCACCTCTGCGGAAAAAGAGCGTTTGAGACAGCATTGCTGCGGCTAATTCCCTAGATCGATAAGTTAGTCCGATGGATTTATGTAATGCCAAAATGCTTCTAGAGCAACCACTGCAATGATGCGAAATAAATCATACGTGTCTTCTTCCGTTGTGCGTCTCGAGTTGGAGAGTACACTACTGAGCTATGGAAATGAGCCCGCGTTGTGCTAATCTTTGTACTGAATGTCGTAATTTTTGTTATCTTGGGAACTTTAATTATTTCATAAAATATTTGCTACTTGAGGCTTATTATGCAATAGAAGTTGGGTATTTTCAGTCGAAAATCGTCAAGTAATAAGGAAATGGAAGCGATGTACGATTTTAGGAGTGGCATTAGAAATGACGCAGTATTTCGGATAGGTTCTTCCATCGAGTAATAAGATGATAACTGAATAACAAGCATTAGAACCATCTCGATAATTTCCTCCAGATATTAAATTAAACTTTGATATTGAGAATTTATCACTACAAAAATTGTTAGAGACAAATATCGAATAGAAACACACAGCATATGAACAAATAAATTATGCCAAAACATGTGATGACCGAGAAGATGGCAAATGAATAACAGAAGGGGATATCATGGTGCAAGTTATGCTTTGGTTGATACAGAATATGGAAGTTAATTAAAGCGTATATAAAATATTGAAAAGAAGCCTTTTGAGGTTAAAGTGAGATAGGACGGAGAATGCTGTCACATGTTACTATTCCACCCTTTTGGGCAAGAAAAAGATCGGTGGGCCTCCTTATCCTCCTAATTACATATAGGCATGTGAATGTAAGAGGAAAATCATCTTCTACCCTATTTCTACCAATAATCGAGCATTGCCTTCCCCATCAAATAGACTAAGTTGTATGGGACGTAGAATCCTTCCATATTTTACTATTCGACCGTTTATATACGAGAATAAATACAATGGTTTCATCTGCTTACATGTACGTATACATAAGAGGAATTTCATCTTCTACTACCAACTATCGAGTATTGACGTCCTCATCAAATAAACTCGTTTAAACATTACGCTTACGGAAGAATTTAAGTCGCCCATTCCTCACGCTGAACTTCGGACATACTAACATTTGCTCACTCTCCCGCCATGATGACTCAACTCCAGCATCGACCATATGTTAAATATCAATTCCGGGAATCCTCCGCACGGCCCGGGGCGCAGAAGCGAGGCAGGGGTCGCCACCGCAATTCGTTGAACTCGCCAGAATCGCACGTCATAATGCCTGTTGGCGGATTCTCCAGTCCGCGAGACGCGATGCGCAAAAAAGAGGGATGCTTCGTCCCCTTTACGATCAAGGGGGGCCATCGCAGCGGGGGGCGGACGGACGTCTTAAAGCTTTCGGAGGCCCTCGGAGGGCGCGTCGGACGCGGTTTGCCGCGAATTTAAAGGGAGCCTTTCCCATCCTTAATAATATTTTTTTATTATTTCCAATTCTTAAATACCACGATGTATATATAACATCCAATACTCTATTGTCATTTTAGTTTTGTACCTATTTTTCTTGAAACCTTATTACTTGCTTTCCACTACATTCCTCACCGTTTGTAATGATTTATTTATGTGAATATGTATCTCTATTATCTTGTTTGCCTTTCAGATCTCTCTTAACCTACTTTTTCATACTAATTTATTAACTATCAATGTGCAGGTTTTTCACACCTCCCCTTTCTTGCGGGTATTTTCCTACTGCGGTGTATATTTTTTCCTAAGCTAAACCTTAGGTTTTTAAACCTGTCATGTAGTTTTCTTCTGTGTACTTTTTTCAAGCTAGATCTTTCTTTAAAATTTATATGATGAAGGGTTACATGTAAGAAAAGACTTTTTTTGAAGAGAGAAAAGCCTCAATCTCGCCCTAATAAAAGACGTTTATTATTATTGCTTAAATAAAATGATGTATATAACCTAATGTATTGTATTTTCCAGTGTTCTTACTATCTTGCTGCCATTCATCAATAAAAAAATAAAAGAGTCCAACAAAACACGCAATACTAAGTGAGAAAGAAATATATAACCATAAAAAAGAAAAATATATTACAGCAACTATAAAAAATAAAATAGTAGCAGAAAAAATTTAATAATAATCATGAAAAATCCACTATGAATGAGCAGCCATCTTTATGATTAGATAATAATCATTGTTATCAGTCCATTTTTAGTTCTTTAGGATTATATTGTTTATTTTTAAGGTTTACTTAAATTTTATTCTTCGCTAATGTATCAGATTTAATTATAAAAAATAAGCCTAAAATTGTAAACTGGAGTGCCTTTCTATACCTGAGGTTTGAGCTTCCTAATACGGGCTCCACCGCCCCAACAGCAAATAATTGCTATTGGGCTACTACAACCAAGAGTCCGACCTACCAGTGTCTTGCGCTGCCTTACCGGAACGGACGTTCCGATCCGCAAGGATCCGAGTTTTTTCCCTTCGGAAACCCCCGTGAAATGGACTTCGGGAGAAGAGAGTTTTCGGAAAGCGATTCAATTACGCCGATGGAGTCGAAGGTGACTCAGGAGGAGCGAAAGCGCCATGACGGGTCACGTGCTGCCGGGAATTTTATAGAGCCACACCTTTTATGGATTAATTCCTTTTAGTTTCGTACAATGGGAGAAATGGGCTAGGATGGAAGGCACTGTGGTGCTGCCACCGCATTCGAGCAGGATTGCGATAATCCGAACACTACTGCGAATCGGATGTTTGGAACAGGGCGGGATTTATGATGGGGCGCACAACTAGCTGAAAGCCTCACCCATATGGGGGCCTCTGTGAGACAATGTTTAGGAACTCTCAATAAGACAGTTAATGAAATTATCACAGAGGCACGGTCTATTCACGGGTTCTTGTTATTTACTTCAAGAAAAACTATAGGTGTTGAATAATTCAATGTTAAATATTTATACGATATATTAAATAATTTATATATTTAAAATGTACCTTCTATTCTCAGAATGTTGACTGAGGTAAAGCGTGTTAATTTTACTTAGAGAGAGAACATATATGAACGAATTTCACGTAATATTTTAAAGAACATATTAATATAATCTACAAATTCGGTCACGACTTTCTGGTAATTCTTCATTCTAAACAATAATGAAAAGAACTCTTCTATCTTTACCGAAGAAGACACCTACGTGTTATTGAATGACCATGATTACACCTTTTTGGGTATTAATCAGGTGAAGTATTATATACACATATAATATATTTAAAAAATTACTTAATTCATGGCTGTATATAATGTTAAGTCTATTTATCAATTGCTGCTACTGAGAAAATGGTCAATAATGATCCAATATTGTATTCTTGTCGCAGGTATACGACTGAAATTCCTTTCGTATGCATGTACTTCCCTGTATTAAAAAAATGGATTTATTTTTCACTCTTATGACTCCTAATGGTGGTCTCAATCTCATTTCCGTGTTCGTTGGCTTTGATAGCCTTGATCCGCATCGATTTCGAACTTTTCAATGATTTTTTTAATTTCCATTTCCTACGCCCATGCAAATGAGGATATAGCTGTGTAAGCTTTACTGACAGAGAGAATCCCTCGTTACCGCTGACTAATCCGTCGCAACTTTCGGCCAATCCTGGGCATTTAACCATCTTCGGCAGAAGCAACACTAATCGGTAACCATTCTCTCATTTTAAAAAATCACTCCGTGAAAATCTGTTGTATTTCCGAATTCGAAATTTGATCACTGGCAAAGGAAAATCTTTGAAAAATAGTAGTCTGACACAATAAAATCACCTTCTCTCAGCTTTATGATCCGATACGTGCGTAATATGCCGCATGGGAAATGCCATCGGGTGAATAAAATCGGGAGATGAGTGTTTGAATTCGATATACAGATGCGGTGTGACTGCCATCTCTCAGGAACTCATAGAACCATACATACCGAGGAAATCTTAGGGTTTGTAACGATTGCGCAGCCAAGTCTCGGATATCCGTGATAATTGGGGCTGAGTGTGGAATAATCAAAGCTTGAATAATAAGTCGCCATTGCTAACATAGCGCTCAACACAACTACAGCGCAAATAGAAATATTGAGGTGTAGCGAAAGACTTTGACTGCGGTCACAGTAATGTTGATTCATAACATTAAGTAGTATCAAATTAACAATTAATCATAATGGACAGAGTCTAAAGATTTACCCAACCGCATTAAAAATTAAATTTGGTTGTAGGTTATCTATCGCTTGAGTATTCAGCCCGAATGCCGATTGGTACCACACCCCCTCTATCATAAGCTACCATGCTATTAGAGGGCATGAGGCTTACTAAGTAGGATGAGGAGTGAGGTTGTTTGCCTTAGCTTTCCTCGCCAATCTAGAATGCTATTTGCGAAATATGTCCACGGAAGTGAAACACAATGACTCTACAGTAACATTTTTCTTGGCATTCCTCAAGGAGAGACCCTAATCAGTCCAATTATTCACTCATACCTCAGCAGCTTTCACTTCAACAAGGCCATGATCAAGACTGTGACAAAAGTAAAGAAAAGATACATTTTTCTCTATCCTTTACCAATTTATAGATGAAAAAAATCAATCTACTTTTACATGGCGTCAAATTTTGATTTCATTGAGATCATTAAAACAGCCATAATGTTTCCCATATCTTTCAGCCATTTTCTCATATATTAGCATGCCACTGGAATAAGAGCAACTCAGTGGAATGTTTCTTCGTACTTGAAGCAACGAAAATATTCCATCTATCATAATATGGTAGCAGGAATGATTAGTAAGGAATCATGCTGAACAAAGTGTAAAGATCTGATCGCAGCAGGAATTGAATTCGATGATGGGTTATAACATCCCATGATAAATAGATTGATAAATTAAACACCGGAAGCATACAATTCCTATTTGAATCTGGATCGTTACACAATCATGATGGACATAGTGTAAATATTTATCTGATCTTATTAAGGATCGAATTCTTTTATAGCTTATATTAACCCATACAAATGTTGATAAGTTTGTAACATTAGAATCATGCTATTGCTATTTGAATCTTGGCAATGCAATCATGATAGACAAAGAGAAAGATTTTCCTTATCACATTAAGAATTAAATTCGGTGATGGGTTCTAGCAACCCTTGATACATATATTGATTTGTTTGTAACGTTGGAAGCATACGACTGCTGTATGAATCTGGATCATTATACAATCATGATAGACGTAGAGTAAAGATTTACCTGATTGTGTTAAGAATTAAATTCGACTTTGGATTAAAATGATTCTTGATACAAACGTTGACAAGTTGGTAACATTGGAAGCATACAATGGCTATATGGATCTGGACCGTTATACAATGGTTACGTGGACGCGGTCAGTCCTTCACGAGAGAGTGGGATTTTCCTAAAATAAAGCGCTTTCGCATCCCGCAGTTTTTCCAGGAAGACAACGTCGGTCTCTCCTTCTCATTGATCGCCTCTAAGGATATTTTTGTAGAGGAACTCTGCGGTGTCATAGACATTCGGTCATGAGGCGCAATTACTTCGATTTGCTTGGATATCCGCCTTCCCAGGAATCCTCATCTGCCGACCTGGCTAAAGTCCGCTCAATTAATCAAATTGGAAATGGAATGGTCCAAAAAAGAAGGAATTGCTTAGCTCGTGCTAAAAATAGCTGCCGAAGTCGAATTGGCAATCGCTAAGATCGGAACGAATGGGATATTTTATGGCGAAAATTGGAAAGGAAATATTTTTTTTTAATCTGGAAAATCGCGAAAGCAAATTCTCCATGTAATCTAAATAAATTTCGTGAATTATCATTTCTTATATACATGATGTCATATCGGCTTCTTCATACATGTTTTACCCTCATGAATTTCATCTCTTCCCTGAGACATAGGATATCTATATTTTAAAAGGTTTACACTGGGAATTTAATCAGACACGACTGTAAGTAAGAAGCTTTAAATTAGACAACCGTTTTCCAATCAGTCCACGACTATAATTAAACATTTCATTATAAACATACATTACATGGAAACGCAATAATCGACAACTATAACGATAATATCTATATTAACATTAAGATATTTCCATTTAGTTATAGATAATATCGATACTAAAATTTTCCATTTCAACAAGCACATGAACTGAAAGTTGATGATCAACAACTATAAGTAAGCTATCGTTGAAGCTATGAATGAAAAAGATTACCACAGTGGCCACACAGTTTTACCGGGTGTAAGAATATCTTAAATAGACTATAGTTTGATATTTTCGATAGCTTGGATTTTAACAACGGATACACGTGTAAATTGAAATAAATTTCGGAGAATAGTCTTTTCTTATACGTTAAATAGTATTAGCTTCTTCCAATATGTAGCATATTAATATGCATTTTATATCCCCTCTGAGACTGGTTCTTCCAACTTTTTAGTCCTACGTAGGGAATTGAATCAATCACTACGATCAGCGAAGACTCTTTAAATTAGACTTTGTCGATCAATCCATAACTATAATTGTGCAACGTGTTCATCAACAGGCGTAAGCATGGAAACTAATATCTAAATGTATCGATAAAGTAACCTATGAAACAGATTAGCATGGTGTTCAACACAGTTTTAAGGTGTGTAAGAGTAACGCTAATGGACTATGGCAGGGTTGGAGAACCTTAAGCGGCAAGTGTGCCATCTTTTATGTATGTAAAGGACTTGCATGGCATACTTTAACTTGGTGCTCAACCATACTGAGAGATGGTGATATACATTTTATAATGTCAACGATATGATTAAAATTGTGTAAGTGGTTTAAATAATCGTCAATTATCATTACTAATGAACAGAATCCACATTTATTTACTGCGAGCAATCATTTTTTAATATGAAGTACTTATAATAAAGAAACTGTTGAAAGAGTTCTGCGTGTTAAAAAAATTCTCTCGCGTGTCACATTGGATATGTGTGCTATAGGTACTGGACTATGGTATACATTTTCTTTAACTTAGATTTTTACCAACGGATACTGTTTCTGAAACATAAAATCATTTGTGAATCGTTGGGAAAATTGTCGGACCTGTTTAAGGCCTTCGATGGGCTTCATTCAAGCCGCACTATGGAAAACCCAGCTCAAAAAACGTACTCCTTTTAATTTGTGGGCGAATAAAATCCTTAGAGAGACGATCATTCGTAACTTACACTCTATAAAGGTCACCGAAACCAATTTCAGTTCGTAATGTTCCAATTACGATCAGAGTTCCCACCAATACGCGATTTCCTCCAAAAAACCATCCCCTTTAAGGGAGGGAACATTTGGGCGATGTGTCCCCCTCGCTTAATCAAACAACCGGTCAATTCCGATTGTTGAAACATTAATGAGCGGGAAACTGCGAAAGTCAACGCCGATGATTACTGCGAGCGGCCGTTAAATAATCAGAGGTTGAAGTTTTAATCCTCGGGACGGTGTTTGCAGTGTGATTAAGGCGCGGATGAACCGGCCGCTTCTATTTTCATAAATTGTTTGACGGAGTGTGCCGATCCGTTTCAATTGCGTCGTAGAAAATGAATAACTGCGTAATAGAGATGCTATTGATCCTAGGGGGGGGCCTTAACGGCGCCTCTCCGCGTCATCCTCTTCTGCGGATCGGCAGTTCGAGCCCACCCTGGAGGAACCGGAATTTAAGGCGGTTTCCCCGCTTTTTATAGTTTTCTGATAACGTTCGGAGGGGATCTCTAGGTGGCCATTTTCTCCCGTTGGGACACGCGTTTCCAAGCGAAGGCGTCAGTCGCGTGGAAAGTGTTTTAGGCGTGCCATTCGGGGAATCGGTTTCCCTATCGCTACACGCGTCTTAGCGTGATCAACTGTGAATGTGGTTTTTTTATGCATTTTGCCTATAAGTTGAGAACTAGCGATCATATGGGTTAGAATCGTTGCTAAATGGCTACGTGTTGCTCGCTTGTTTTTCGAAACAATTCGAAACTGACGGCCAAAAGATACCTAATTTCTTTATGAGAAATGAACGTAAGATTTGTTTATTTCACTCATTTCATTATAGTATGAAACATAATAATAATATAAGACTCTAGATGAGGCTTAACTAGGTTTTTTGGTTTACACAGAAAGACATTGTAACAAACTTTGGGTATAATGATAATAATATTAACGATGATTCGTATTTATTTATTGGGACTAGTTTAGTAAGAGAAGACCATTCTTACAATAAACCTACTTTTTTACACATACAGTTTTTATGCAGCGTTTTTTCTTGGAAATATATGGTCATTTCTATAGAAAATATGAATAAGGTGAAATACTAAGTAAGGCTAAGTCTAAAACTGATGAAGTAAAAGACTTACGCATTTTTGGTCTTATCATCGAGCGCTAAACGATCATATTTAACCCTGATTAGCGGTGACGCTTTTAGTGTTAAATCATCCAGATTGTGATGAAATACTACAACTTGATTTTCTCACTTCAATAGTCTTCTCTGAATTAAATGACATTGGCCTTCACGAACGATGACCTATAATGATCATGTTCTAACTTTCACACTGCTCCATTAACATCACAAGGTGAAATGAGCTTTTAACGAATCCATGGTGATAAACTGCTGACTTTTGGATAATTCAAATTATTACAACACATCCGTCTTTTCCCATGCTTTTCCACTATGCACTTCCATCTCCTATGCCACTGTTAGTTACTCTAAATACTGCGCTGTACTTAATGATGAGTTTGCGGGTATCGCAGCGTAGTCATCAGTAATGATCTTGCTACGTTTCGCCGACTATGCTACCAGCTTCATCGGAAGATCGGAAGCTTATTAGATTTATGGACTATGGTGTTCGTTCCTTTCTCTTAACTACTAATACCATTCGTTTGCCTAAGGCATCGGGAGTTTTTACGCAAATAAAAATAGAACTGGGATTGCAGTTCCGAGGGGATTTATGCGAGTTTTCCTGGCGCGTAATTACCTACGATCTGTATATGGGGCGGTAGTTGAGCTATGGCGCCTGACTGGGTCACTGGTTTGAACCGAGGTCATGGGAGTATCGTCCTTGCTAAGGTCGTAGTTGTGATAGGTCTGGCTGCTATTCGTGGGATGCTGAATACGAAAAATCATGCTATTATGCAACAAGGAAGAGTTGGTTTATGTACGTCACGGCAGTGGATTATCGGTAAACCGTCATTCGTTTGCCCACGAATATATATTATAGCTGTGCGTGTACTAATACCACATTCGGTATTGTATTAAACAAAAATGCCTCATTGGGGTTCAGGATAACATAACTATGATTCTCGTTAACTATAGTTATCAAACTTAGTATTCACCGAGTCTTTCGGCGATATGATGTAATTTAAACCAAAATTCGCTAAATAAAGACAGTATAAAGATATATAAAAATGGGAGCTTAGCTTGAAAACATAGTGCAGACTAAACAATATGGTTTATTATGAACTTCGAGTACTCAGATTAATAATACTTCAGCCATAACATGTGTTGATTTCGAAAGTATCTCTGTAATTTGGTAGACGGTGTTGAAATTTGAAATCATAATCTCTAGGTTGACCGCTTTAGTAGGCAGATGTAATTAATCCATTTTGTGTTGAATATTTTCATGTTTCATGCGATCTTAAATAGTTTATAAACTCAGTATTCTTTCTATTATAATTGTAGCTTCATTATGTTTTTAATGTAAATAAACGTATTAGTTACTTAATCTGCCGGATTGTTGTATTCAACCGAATTTTCATGCACCAACGCCATCTCCAGTTCAGCCCGTGAAATTTTCGTGGTACAAATTTAATTTCCATAGGTTTTATTACAAATCATTCTCATATTTCATACGTTCTTAAATACCTACATTATAAATTTAACATTCTGTATATTACCACTGTAGCTTCATTATGTAGTTAAGGTGAAAAAACGAACCGCTAGCTTAAGCTACAGGAAAGTTGTATTGAACCAAGTTTCAATCCACGAGCGCCATCTTCAGGTCAGTCCGAGAAAGTTCCATCACCTAAAGCTAATTTCCATAGGTTACATTCCCACTTAAAGTCAATTTAATTGACGAAATTGACAAAAGTGTGGGACAAACGGTGGCTGGCAGCGGTTCGGATAGTTTTAGCGTTCACGTGTCGGCGGCGTTATGTAACTTAAATTACGCTTCTGAGGGTTTGAAAAAAACCTCTCCTCTGTTTCGAGTGTAGACTCGGCAACTCTGCTAGAAATTCAATTTGCGGAAAATGAAGAGAGCTCCTGCCAACACTTTTTATCGACGTCTCGTCCGAAATCTTATTTTTTCGAATTCTCCCCCAAGTTTTCGCTCGCATTATGGAATATCAACTCGATTTTCTTCGTTACCGAGAATTGTCGAGTTTCGTGCGTTACGGGTCCCTTCCCGACCCGGGGTTTTCCTTCCTCGGGGTCTATAATTTTAAATTATTATAATTTTATTTTCGGCTACGGCTGAGACGGCGTTCGACGTCAACGGACGGAAACGTGAGGAATTCGGGAATAAGATATAATCCTCGGTGAAGATGTTATGAATGCAATCCTTGAAAATTTGTAGAAAGAAGATGTAGCTCTCCGTTAATCTAACGATGAGGGTTCAGTTTGCATTGCAGTGTGCATGGTGAGATAATAAAACTCTCAAACATGGTGCAGAATACATCCTCCATTTGCGTAATTTGAATAAATTGCAACTGCAGTACTGAACGCATGGCATGCACCTTCTACTTTAAGTTTTTTCGTACACCTTTGCGTTCCATGAGGGATTCTACCATTGACGTTTACAATATTTAGCTGTTAACTCAATATAATATGGAAATAATTCAAATGTACCATGAACTGATGAGTGGATAAATAATGATTAAACATATAGCATGGTGAAGAGAGTATGCTCAAGCCACTGTGCAAAAAATATTTGATTTGCAAAACTTTTCCAGGACTCTGGTTTTAGAAGTATTACGATTTACATTATTTATATTTCTCTTAAAATATGATTTATATAAGTTATATCAAATGATTTATCACCAAATAATCGTGAACTTCAAGATTAATATATCGCTTATAATCCTTAGCTTCGATATATTAACTGGAGTAATATATGTTTAATATATTAATGTAGAAGTCAATATCAAGAGATCTAGTCTATTATATATAGACGCTTCTCCGGATATCTATTATATATAGATGCTTCTCCGGATTCATTCATGTATCCATATATATATATATATATATAGAGAGGATACAAACTCACAGCCTAAACCACAAGAGTGATTGAGCTGAAATTTTTACGGCGTATTGGCCATAACGTGTAACCACCAGAAAAATTGCGATTTTGATCCTCAGTGTCATGGGTTCGATGCCAGGGGGCTCCAAAATCGCGATTTTCCCCATAAGATTACATGGCGGGGATTTTCGAAAATTTTTTTGAGGCACTTCCCGGAAAAGCAGAGAGTTAAAACTCGAGGGACCGCTAAATGCCGTGCATAGCCAACGAACATCGGAAAGACATCTTCGAATATTGTCCTTGGTTCGATGCTAGGCCGGGGCAAAAATCGGCCGTTTAAAATGCATTGCGGCGATTTTTAAGATTTTTTTTGGATCCTTTCCCGATAACATGGATACTTGAAACTCGGCACGTCGATAGATATCATGAATTTCTTTCATAATCGAATTTTACATATTAGCTTATGGTCCTTGGTTCGATCCCAGAGGACCATTTGCACTTCCCAATGCTTTTCTTACGGAGATAACGGAAACAAATTTTAGGTACTTCCCGGCACGATATCGACTTCAAACTTTGCATGTAGAAATATCAAGTCCATACAAATCAAACAGTGCATTCACAGCTATCAAAGAGTCCTGGGTTCGACACCAGGTGTCTCTGCAATCAGAAGTTAATCCGATTTTTAGGAATTATTTTGAAACCTTTGCCAATAATATAGAAACTTCAAATTCGGCAAATAGATAGAGATCATAAATAACTTTCAGAAACATTTTTTAGATTTCCAAGACCGTCCTTGGTTCGAATCCAGAGAGCCATTTAAATTCGTGAAAATTAGAACGTCTTTTGAGGCAGTTGTAGCCCATATTTCTGCTTGAATTTTCACACATCGTTAGAGATGGTAATGTTCTATTGTGCTGCATAGTAAGTTCACAGTAAAGACCCGGGTTCGATGCCGGACGATGGAATTTAGGCAAATTTTAAGAAATATTTCAATCTTTTTTTTTCTTTTGATGGCCGTCCGGATATGATGCCGACATGAAAATAGTGTTGTCGATCTGCTTGCAGTATGCAAGCAACATTTTACTCGTACCTATATATAAGTTATATATATATATATATATAGGGGATCAAAAGTTTTACCATGTTCCACAAGTGCCAAAGACTTGAAATTTTTACGACGTATTGGCCATAACGTGTAACCTCCAGGAAAAAGCCGACTTTGAACCTCGGTGTCATGGGTTCGATTCCAGAAGGCCCCAAAGTCCCGATTTTCTCCATAAGGATACATGGTGGCGATTTTCAAAATTTTTTAAATAATACTTCCCGGTCAGGTAGAGAATCGAAATTCAAGGACCTTAGAGATATGGTCAAGAACTATTATAAACATTAATGATTACTAATAAGAACGTCCTGGGTTCGACGCTAGGACGATGCAAAAATCCCGCATTTAAAATGCATGGGGATAGTTTTTCATTATTTTTTTTGATGCACTTACCGGAATGTAAGGAACTTTTCGCTCAGCTATAAGATATATATTAAGAATTGGTTTCAGAAAAAAATTTCTTAAGCCCGTACTATTCCTGGGTTCGATCCCAGAGAACATTAACATTTCTCTCATAAGGAATATAAGGGAAAAGTAGGACGTCGTTTGAGGCAGTTGCAGCCAATATTTCTGCTCGAATTTTCACACATAGTTAGAGATAGTGATCTTCTATTATGTTGCATAGCTAGAATTACCAGAAGGATCCGGGTTCGACGCCGGGTGGCAAATATGTCTCCCGTTTAAAATACATTGGTTTAGTATTTCATTATTTTTTTGATGCACTTATCGAAATGATAGGAAGTTCGTACTCGGCTGGAGGATGTTTGAAAAGAATTGGTTTTAGAAAAAAAAAACAGATAACACCGTACTATTCCTGGGTTCGATGCCAGAGCACATTAGCATTTCTATCATAAGGAGTATAAGGGAAACGTAGGACGTCGTTTGAGGCAGTTGCAGTTAATATTTCTACTTGAATTTTCACACATAGTTACAGATGGTGATCTTCTATGGTTCTGCATAGTGAGTATGACCGGGAAGACCTGGGTTCGATGCCAGACGAATAAATTGCAGCGGAAATTAAGAATATTTTCTAACCATTTTTCTTTCTTTTGAGGACTCACTCTATGTGATGCCGACAAAAAACTTTTGCTATCGATGTGCTTGCAGTATGCAAGCAACATTTTACTCGTACAATATTATAAATATTAAGAAATTAAGGGTGCTTTGGTATAAATTTCCTCAAGGAAACAAATCCCACAATTAATCATCGGCATTCATCTTAAGAATATAAGCTAATTTTCTATAAGTGGCATGATATCTATGCTTTGACGTCACGCAATCAGTAATGGAAAATACCATGAGTTTTCCTATAACTTCGTGTTTCTGCCACTATGAGTAGTCATATTCGTGATCCAAATTCTCATATTGAGTTTAACTGCGTAGAATACGAAATCTCTCTTTCCACAATGAAATGAATTCGTTAATCTAGCACGAAATTCGTTCTCGAAGCGCCTAAAAATTCAAATGCTATTACTAGTTCTTAAATATAATCGGCAATGAGAGTGTTTTAATGTAAAAAAAGTGTTCAAAGCGAAGATCAAATACTCTATATATGCTAAAACTATTGTTTTAGGGATATATACAGAAAATCATCCAAAATATTCAACTGATAACTGCGTACTAAGTTAATAACTAAGAACGAAAATTTCTATCAATGTGTAATGGCAATTTGTTGATAGGGCTTAATAATTAACTGACGACGTAGTTATTACAAGAAATCAGATCGACACAGCCATGAGCAAGACCGATGATAATGTAAATGTGAGATATAAATCGTTAACCTGTGTCGATTGACAATTAGAAATAAAAATAGGAAGAACTGAATTCGAAGAGGAATGCCGCCTTAAGCTATTAATGTTGATTTCACTTGGAGTAGATTTAAAGGCAATTCATTCTGGTGCTCGATGGAAAGCCTCTCCATACAACACTATTGCGACTGAAGGCTTAATTCCTTCGCAACTGAAAATAGAAAAAGCTATCATCCACTCTGAAAAGGAAGCTAGCTCAGCATTTGGAGATCTAGGAATGGACTAACCGGATGCGGGAACGTTACGGAAGTCCAAGTTCGTATTAGCGGATGGTCGGCAAGAAATGACAGGATATGCTCGAGATACCAATCTTCCCTAAGACCAACCCTTCATAGGTGAAAGCTTTTTCCTTGTGATTGATTAGTATTCGGAATATTTATCCTAGACACGATATTTCCAGATTAAGCTATACCACGGCGCCTTCTGCGGCTTATAAGAAAAATGTTTTAACCCGTTAAGATGCCAGTTATAGATTGGATCGAAATTTACTTCAACGGACATCCTTGGAAAACCAACCTGAATAAATACGCGTTCTTATCTCTCTCTCTAGAGATGAGTAAATACTCAACAGTGGCTTTAATGAGGCTTCCGGTGAATTTCTCATACGTCGTATGCAACCCTCATTGAATATAATACATCAATAACTTGCAGCTGTTTTGAAGGAAATATCATCCACAAATCCCCCTCATATTGGACAATAGTTTCTTGGAATCATCCCATTAAATTTTATGGTTATAATTCCTATAAAGGCTTCCCTTTCCAGAATTATCTTATAACATAAACAGATATAATTTCTAGTGAATCCAGTCCCCAAAATATACGAGATGAGATAACAATGTTGCTGACTTTTGACCGCTCTCCATTTTAGTAGATAATTTTAATTCATACTAATATAGAAGCATCAGCAATCGCACTAAATTTCAGTTTAACTCCATTTCATGAATGAGATACTCGTTCTTTTGATGTTTCTTTGTCATAGATTGAATAGCAATGCAGGAATTTAGGGTGACCAAGTATTTACATTTTGTCGAACCCTTTTAGCATCGATCCGTAAGCGGGATTGCCGAACTCTTTATCGATGAATGAAAGTAAAAACGTATGCATAAGTAGGACAGCTATTCAAGCTGCACTTATAAGAGATGAATATTATACCTAAAGGAAAATGATTTCGAAAACGATCAAGGTTCTCCAAATGTTGGATGAATCTGTTTGTGTATATGTTAAGTTTAAATAAGATATTCAAGCCCTTTCATCTTATTTCAAGAATAATTCGAAGTAGTAGAAAAATTTTCGATTATGAAAACTATTTCTTTGGCTTGATAAGATAAAGAATAATCTATAAGATGATTAAAAATGTAAAACAGAAAGATTTTATACATTTAAAGTAGTTGCCTTAGATAGTGTATCGCTCAAGAATGACATAAATAGTAATTGCATCAACCTACATTGTATTGTCATGTCATCATATGTATTGTAAATGTTTTTGGTTAAATGGGAGATGGGACTAAAAAGTCCCAATTTCGCCAAATAAAGTCCTTTGTATGTATGTAAATTGATCGCAAAATTAACACTTCTATTTAAATACTCTAAATATCAAGCTAAATCAATATTGATCTTTCTTGTGAACGATTTACATAAGAATCAATTGAAATAATTGCAAAACCATCTAATATTAACAAATAATTATAAGACTACTTCAGATGAAACCGAAACTTGTACCTGAGTACCTGAGCCAGCAATTCTCACAAAATCTTATTATCTTCTTTTTAGTGGCTTAGCTAACTACCTTTCTTACCGGATTCACCTAAGCTACCAATAAACGAAGGAAATGGCGTTGATTAGGTATTTTTAATAAACATGAACCTACCTATAGGTAGAAAACCAATATTCTTTGGTGGGCCACTTAAATAAATTGATACTGGGACCCCCTCGGACTGCGGTAGTATCCGCTGAACCCCTGATCTTATCTTATGTTGGTTTAAATTAGGTCTTCTGCATAATAGAGTGAATATTCCCAAATTCCAATAAATGGATATTAGTCGCTGCGCAATATAAGAGCAAGGAGTGGTGGAAACCAGAAGAGATCCTTGTGTGCTGCAGACATTCAATGGGAGATCGATACTGGAAGTGCAGCGGTATTTTCTTCACTATAGCGCTCCTCTTGAGATTTCCGCAAACAAGTTGCTCCACGTAACAAACCGCCCTCCCCTCCTCTATCCCTCCATTGTTACCTATATGTATTTAAAAGTTGGTACCACCATTTGGGATCCATTTCGCTGGTTTCACGATGGTGACTGTGCTCATGAACCAGAGATGAACGGTTATTTTAAATAGTAATCGATACTTAAATAATTTAATAAATGATACTTAATTAACTTAATTTCGATACTTGATTAACTTAATAATAGATTATACCTTTTTACGGAGTATCTTAAATTTCGTGATAGTATTCTAAGCTGATGGCAATGATCATAACCGAGATGCAGCGAACGCGATGTATTTTTCCTTACGAAAATACTCGATTACCTTAGTGCATTTCGGCATTTGCTAATGTTAAAAATCAGTAATCTCATTACTAACAGCGGAAAACCCCATTAAAAATAGTGATAGCATACTATCTTCTATCATAGCGTAACTATACCTCGGTTGGAAGCGGGAGGAACTGCGCTAACTGACGGCCGCTTCCGAACTACGTCAAAAAAGCATAACACCTCGATGCATTGACGCGAGCCCTCTAGTATAGTTACTCTATGCTTCTGTGAACTCACAGAAATGTTACGAAATTAAAGGATTAAGAATTTACTATTCGAAACTAATTGTATACATGTATATAAACGTACAGCGACTGCAAATCCGTAAAAGTTGACGACTATTATTTAAGTTTAGAACATTAAAAGTTGATTGTAATATTAACATTAAGTTAATGGTATCATTTAAACATCTGGCTTTCTTCGGCAGTTGATAATCAGCAGTGTGGACATAAAGCAACAGTCTCACATAAAATTATAAATTGCGCTTCGGTTAATTTTAAGTTAATTATTACCTACATTGATGCCTTTTGAGTGTCATCATTTCTTTATAGGTTTAAGGATTATCTGATTCGACCTCATAATTAGTGTATTTTCTCTTCGATATAGGTGCGTCCTGTTTTAATAATCCATTTAAACTACGTATTTTTATTTACTAAGCAGGTTCTCTCTTTATAAATTGCCTAACATAGAAATTGAGATGATAATTTTTATGACATTCGTCACATCAATTTCAGTCAATCAGAGTCATGTGAAGAGAATAAAATATAAAGTACATTAAATTACGGAATACATTATTTATCGATAAAAAGGCCTATTAAAAGTGGTACTGCCGAAGATAACGACTAAAATAAAATGAGAAATCCATTTGAGGCGAAAACGCTAGAAAGAGAACGGAAGAAGTTATCTATTGGACACCCTTTCGAAACTAATAGTTTTTATCTCTTAATATTATATTCATATATTATATTATATTATATTATATTATATTATATTATATTATATTATATTATATTATATTATATTATATTCTCTTATGGAGACTAAAATCATTCTATTCGTAAGTGCGGCAAGAATCGTCAGCTCTGTTTGGACCAGTACAATGTCAAGTTTCCCTTCGTCTCATGCACGAGGGTCGACCTAACGAGGCTTTTCAAGCCTTATATCAAACATATGACTGGCGGACAAGTAGCATAGAGATCTCATTTGAATAAGTAAAAATTACAATGATCAAGACAGCATAAGAGCTTTATAAATATTTAAAACTATGGAGATGCCTCCTTAAAGTCTCAGCCGTCGATTGCCGTTAGACAATAAGATCGTAACGTTTGCCACATCTTTTTCCGGTGGGATTTCTTTTCTTCCACGTCCATTTCTGCCCTTCACCTGTCTCACATTATCCGAAACAGCTGTATTCGGTTTCTGAATCATAGCTGTCACCCCTTCCACCTTCCTTGGAACTGAAAATGGCAGAGTTTTTCCATCGAATTGTCGCGTTAGTAGTTTAAAATGATTTATAACATTAAGCAATGGATGATTTGAACAATGCTATACCACAGTTACCTACTGCTTGTTTTATTAAATTTCACATTGGATTGCTTCCACATATCGCTTAAGAAGATTCATTTTTGTAAAACAAAATGTAACAATCTGAGACGTTGAAGTGACTGGCATTTCTTGCAGCAGGTGCTTATAGCTCATTTGAAATGCTTTGCTTTGTTTTCATAATCTCCTTTAGAAGTTTTCAAAAAAATAAGTGCATATGATACGCAAATCGCACGAATTTTGAATTACATGGGACACAATTGTTTGTAACCACGCTGACTCAAGTAAATAAATAAAGTAATAAATTGCCCTCATTTTGGAATCTCCTTAAAATTTTTATTCATTGGATCATTGTGCTTCACTTACAGGGAAGCTTTTACATGAGAATGATCTCGCTAAATGAGAAAATAAAGGGAAAACTACCTCTCTCCTCGTCTTGCCTAGTAAGCCTCATTCTTTTACCCGGGCAGTTCGTAGCGAGGAGTAAATGTGTGGTTCAAACAGTTCTTCGGCCCGATTTCTTTATCTTACACTTGATACAATTGTAGCACTACGATTTTTAAGCGTAAATGGTATATCTATAAGTCGTATAGTGTAATTTGCACTCGTAATCCCTTTCTATTAACGTTCTATATCCTTTAATCTAACACGTTTGGGCTGAAACAGTTTAAAATGAAGTACTGATTACTTTCTTAGCGTTATAAACATAGATAGCTCAGGAACAAAGGATTCAGGATTAAATATCGGAATTTCCAGACTTTAAATCCGGAATCAGTATTAGGTGGTTAAAAGTGGCCTTGCCGCTCGATTTCCGTTTTCTTTCCAATTGCGCATTTGCACTGGAGCAAAACATCGCGTCATCCTTCTTCTGCGTAATTCCATAAAGGCGTTTATTTTATTGATTGAATAGCCAAAGTCAAAACTAGGCATCGACCGACTCCTTGAAACACGAAAGAAATAGTATGCCTTCATATAACAATTACTCTGACATCCTGGATTATATAAAATACTAATTTTGTACGATTAGGATATGAAAAATAGAAATAGATAAATATAAATTTATACAATATAAATTAATTACTTAGACATCCTAGATTATACAAAATGCTAATTTTAATGTATCACCCAAGAAGGTCTAGGCAGACGCTTCTTTTTCGTGAACCCTTTGGACGGGTTAATGCCTGTCCTTTTGAGCCACTCTCTCGAGTGATGAGAGCAGTCAGTAACACTTTGAAAAGAGACAAATTTATTGATTTATTTAATAATTCTTTGCATTCGTTAAAGTGTAAATTGTACTCCATACTTTCCTATTAATGTTTGTGTTTTTCTTCTTTATCGATATATTTCCTTTTTGTATCTCTTTGTCTACTTTTTTCGTGTTTAATTTTATTTATTATCTTTATTATATCACATAAAATTTGTTAATTTCGTGCCTGTTTGTGATAAATAAATATTATTATTATTAGGATGTGAAAAACATATGCTACCGAGTGGAGGTCATGTGATTCTAATTATACTTATTTTCCCTATCCAACTGTACGGAATACAATCTTCCAAATTGATGAGCGTATTGGCCTAAAACCAATGCGATGTACGCAAAGGCGGCAGAATCCCTGCAGTCATCTTAAGCGACCTAATTCGCAATGCATGTATCCGATCAATCTAACGAAATATCAAACATAAAAGTTTTATGAAAATCAATATCTACGACGAAAACAGACTATACTGGACTGATTTATCTCGATCTTCAAGTTTGATCGAAATCTTATGCATAAATATTTGATTGAATTATATGGTAATGGGATTAGAAAATTAAATTTATTTGGTTTATAATGTAATATTTTGCTAAATTTACCATTGTATACTTCAATATTTGCAATTTTCATAGAAATTCACTGCCCAATGGAGAGTAAGATTATGTAATGATGAAAATATTACCAACTCGTTGGTATGTATCCATGTGACTGATTTTGCGAAATGATGAATTTGACAAGAAAAACGAATTTTCGAAAAACTTCACAATTGATTGTATAATTCCTGAAATTAGTAATAATGATCATAAACTTGCCTATCTCTTGGCTCAATTCTCTAACTATACACGACGCAACAGAGGAGAAAAAGTAAGTTATGCAAAACTTCGCATAAAAGTCGACTGATACGAATCGTTTTTCGTGATGCTAAATATAAATAAACTCATGCAATAAAATCTGTTTGTTTCCAAAAAAGTGAATGACATAACACTTGCAATATGAATAAAAAATGAATCCATCAATAAGTTAATATGGTTCGTCATCTTGGGATAAAAAGGATATAAAGATTTAAAAAGATTCGCTTTGTGACATAAACTAATGAAAGCATAATTCCATTGAAAGACACTTAGTAATTTACTTACTTACACTAAATAATATGTACTAATCGACTTTTAATTCTGATATGCCTTTCCACGAAGTCACACCTTCTAATATCGATTTCATTATCGAAATAAATTATGATTTAAATTATTCTGGTTATATAGTCTTAGTTATGGTTATGTAGTCTTAGTTCTTAGTATATTTCTACTTAAATTTATCTCTGCAATAGTATAGAATGTGGACTATATTTTTAACAAGTATTCAAAAGGATCAGTTGTGAGAATATACAAATTTATTTAAACGTACGAGTAAAATTTATAAATAAATGCATGCGGGTCACGATGACCTATTGACTCCAAAATAATTCGTGATGATGGTTTTGGCCTAAAGAATCACTGGCAGTTTTAAAATCGGCGAAAAGTTTCCGAAAGGATATCATATGGTTTCTTGGACTTGTTTTAGAAAAGGTACGCCCGGATCGGGATTGCTCCGTAATCCTGTTGGAGTTGTTGACAAATGACTGCAAACATGCGTATAACGGTGCCCTTTGTCGCGGCCCCTCTCTCAGTGCGCATTAACGCTTTGCGATTGTCACTGCGGGCACGTACTCCTCGTTGAGGGACGCGCCCATCCTCGGATGATCGTTTAGAGTGAGGGGTTCCCTAAAGAAGGTTGACTCAGAGGAGGCCCCGTCCATTAAGGGGTCCATTGCGATATCCACTCATTCCATTGGGGCTCCCAATAGATTTAGCAAGGTTGCATAATCTCAAGGGGCAACGAATTATTTTCCTTACGAAACGGCATCGAACCGAAAGTCGAAACCGAAATAAACCGTTACTTTTCCCGGAGTGAAACTGAAAAATTAAATTAATGGATCAATAACGAGAACTAAAATAGGTGGGTAAAGTATTGGGAGGAGAGGGGCTTTTGAAGAATGTAATTAAGGGAAAAAGATTCATGGGAAAAAACAGAGGGGAAGACAAAGACAAAAGATGTTGGATAAATTAAAGGATGTGTTAATCTACCATGAAGTTAAGAAGATGGCGCTGAATAACGATTTTTGAATTTTAGTTTTTATGCACATGAACCTACTGACAGGTAGAAAACCCTTGTAGATGTAACGAAAATTAAAACTGCTATTTATCCAGTTCCGATTTATGGCTCCCAACAATACTATTTTACCAAATTTAACCAGAAAAGCCTTCCAAATAAGAGTAAAAATAAACGATACAGATTCAGGGTTAATTTTGTGGTACTTATTAACTTGTAAAAAAATCCATGGTAAAGAAACTTTTGCTAGACCACTATTTATTTCAGAATAACACATAATAACATAATATCTTCAGGTCTAAATACAGGTAAAAGACCTGAAAATGTAGCTACGCTACGAAACCTGGGTCGTGTTATTCTGAAATAAATAGTAGTCTAGTAAAAGTTTCTTCACCATGGATTTTTTAGAAGAGTAAAAATAACTTGCAGCTAACGAAAAGAGTGCTTGACATTTGCCTGTACTCTAATATCATTTGATCTAATATTTCGATTTTAATTTATTCAGCGTTGCAAGCTTTTCAAAAATTTAGCTTAGTCTAAAGTTCGTGAAAATTCCAAAAATTAAACGATATACGTACTTTCAGAAAGATAAAATTTTCGAATCCGGAAAACTAATTTGAAGAAGAAAGGAGCAAAGCCGAAACTATTGTCTATACTCGGCAATCTCATTGAACCGGACTTTAAAATATTATGATTCGAATTCCTATTATATGAAATACCCGTTCAAGAACTAACTATCCACAATTAAAACTACACTAAGAAAGAATACCCAGGAACCACATTGATAACCATCTAGTTTCGAGCAAACATTTTCCGATAAAATTGTTCCATTCGTTTTTGGGAATCGATTATCATCCTCTAACTGTAATGGAAAGCTTCCTTGCAATTGATATGTACTGTATTTTTCTGATATAGTGGCGATATGAATTTTTTTATTGTACTACCTGCATACTGTTACCAATTGTAGTAGGATTCAAGCACCTGTCTCTAACAATAAAAGTGAAAAAATAATATGTTCGAATTGAGAGTAGTACCAACCTCTACGTCAGCTCAGTGGAAGGTGGTTTCTGCTAAATCCCTCCTTTCTGGAAAACATCTTTCCTCCGTAGAGTTGTTTCTCTTTTGTTCCGCAAATCCATCTTCTAAGTCACTTCCATCTTCACCGAAGATATCCGAGCAAAAGCCATATCTCTCTCCCTGCAAGAATTCAGAATCGCAAAAGATATCATGTGATTCAAAGAAGGTAGACATTCCCTCTCATTCAGGATTTTGTAAACTTAGAGAGAGAGAATAACGCTGAGATAACACAAAAAATGATCTGATTTCGTGGAGAATATCAAAGAACTACCGATCAATTGTCAGCATCAATTACCGATTACTTTGAACTCTCGGTAATCCACCCATCTAGCAGTCAGCCTCTGATTGAATTATCTCCCATCGAAATGACAAGTACGTAATCTATCGAGCACTGATTCATCAAAAATGGATTGCGATGCTAACTAAAATTGATCCGAAAAACAAACGGCAGATTAGCTAGAGATTATCCGGACCACATTTTTTTACATCTTTGTGGATGTCAAAGTGCCAATTTGCGATAGAGAAATTGTTTGTCTCACTGATTGTCCGCAAACTGAAAATAAACCACATACAATGAACTATGGATATATGCTGTTTGAGTTTTATCACCCTTTCTTAAAATACAATCGAAAATCTCGAAAGTACAAAATACGAACAAGTTTAGGTTACAAAGAATGATACAAAAATATTTTATTTTAGATTAATCCCAGTGTAGTACTTCAATGCAATAATTTTTATGTAAATATATTTAAATGATAATACTAGCTATAGTACAGTTTAATGTATTGATATTAATAATATATTAATTAATCAGTGTACTAATTGTTAATGAGAGAATTATTGTATATAAGCCTTGCTAATCGTATTTTGAGATCCCTAATTCTTATCCTGAAAATAATAATTCGGAAGTATATTTTCTGTTTTTGGCAAATGATATAGATACCTAACATTGTGAGATTTATTAAAAAAAGATACATAGATTGGGATGGATCTATCTGCTTTGCTAGCTGCCGATGGACGTAAGGAGGGCAAAACATGATACTTCTAAATACCCAAGATTAAAAATTACCCCGCTAGGTAAATACTATTCATATACATTTTTCGGGATTAAAAATTAAATTTTACTAACATCTCTATGTAAAGCATCCCTTGGAACTATTATCGTTCTTTAGTAATTCATTAAAAATTCCTCTAATGGTAATTAGGCATAACGCAGGTGGATTGTTTAATATAACATAATTTTATATTATTGTAGATTAGGAAAACAGGTAAAGGATATTTGCACGAAATGGCGTGCAGCCAGGATAAAACACAGAGAAGAATAGACTTGCAAAAGGTCCGACGGGACCGGGAATCGAACCCGGATCTCCCGAGTCCTTTGCCCACATAGTCTCCCGAATATCTTGAGAGAATGTTGGCGGGATAGCTCAACGAACAGAGCACCTGACCGGCAATCGAGAGACCCGGGTTCGATTCCCGGTCCTTCCTTCCTTCTTTCTTTCATTCTTCCTTGGGATTTATTGTAGATTGTTATCGCCATTGTTTTCTATCCTCATAAATATGCCACCGTATTCCGGATAGTATTAAAAGTACTTATATATTGAAGAAAATTATCGTTATAGGTGCGATCTTAAATGGGTTTGAGAACAGTCCGTTTGCTCATCCTTTCAAAGAAATCAGAAGTCCAAGTCATTTAGCTCTATAGAGCTGAACGACTTGGATTTAACGCATTTGAGGAGTTATATTCATTGGAGTCTCGATGATTCACGAGGAAGGGTCGTTCACCCCGCGCTCACAGACGACTTGGCGCCGAAAGAAGGATTTTCGCCGGCAAAGAGCATTAGAATCATCAAGTATGTTTACGCCATAAGAGATCATTTGAATTCGGAATTAAAAAGGCTAATGAAAGGGGGCACTTCATTCCGAGTGTGTAGTGTCCAAGTTCAGCTCCTGTATTTTTATTTTGCGGTCGCCGCAGTTAAATTATTGGCAAAAGAGCGCGTCGGGTCGTCGACCTCTCCGAACCGGCGGAGCTCGAAAAATTTAATTAATTCTTTTACAACCAACGGACGTCTGATTCGATTTTTTCGGCATTTCTTCCCATCAATTTGTGAGTGGGGATGACGGTATTTCACGGCGATTCTTGCAATTGTTTTCGATGGGCATCGAGTCTCGATGTGTTTTCTTTATTTTCCCGTTCGTTTCATCTGCCTAGAATAGCTTTATTCCTTGCATCTGAATCCGACGAAAACTTTCTCCCGCGATCATCAGCGTTTTGGAGTCTCAAGTTATAAAGCTAAGAGATTTAAGCCGTTAAAAAGGGATAGCTGGTGTAATAAAATCAGTTAATTTCCAGATAAGTAAATGACATAACACTTGCAATATAAAAGTTACAGAAGAAGTCATGACTTTGTGGAATTTTGACCAAGCTAAGATTTGCTGAATATAATAGTTTTTAAAGCAATAAATAAAACTTAACATAATAATAATAAGATAGCTTTAATTATTCCAACAATCAAAGTCCACGATTCCACACTTACATTGTAGAATAATAAAATAAATCTTTCCTTTTTTAATTACTTTGTTGTTATAAAACTGTTTCATTCAGAAAATCCCCACTTGAAATTCAGATAAGCAATGATAGTATCGATAATCAAATTCAGTTGCTCCAGAGAAGATACCATAGTCTAAGAAAGACATAAAGAGTCTTAAAATGCCGATTTATAAAGTTAAACACAGAAATTATATTTTAAATTAAATTATTCGATGATTGAATATATTTGAACCTTAAATTTAACTATGTAATAACTTCGAATGGAGACTATAATTTTATTATGCGCCGATAAAGATCTATTGTAACTATAGAATATATATACGCACATTAAAATTTACATACCCGGAGCTGTATTTACATAAATTTATCAATATACAACTGCAAACGTACAGATAAGTATAAGGTGAATAATCAACCATACAAAGCGAAATCGAAATATCTTGAATGGAAAAAGAATGCACAAGGAGCATCAAATATACGATATCTGAATTATAATTTTACTGAAGGATGGAATATGAATTTAACGACAAGAAGCGATTTATTCCCTCCTTATCAATGGGATAGGAATTTTTATAGCTTTTCTTTTATGCGAGCATATTTCTTATTTTTATACGCGATATAATAAATCTCTCGATTTCGACCCTTTTAAATTTGGGAATGCTCTTTGCCTCTTCTCTGCATTCCATGGCTCCTCCGGAAAGCCAATAAGTCTCCTCTCAATTGCGGAGGATCTCTCCAATTACTGGAACCGCAGCCGAGCAAAAGATTGTCGACAGAACAATAGTGTTGCCCCGTTCGCATTCTTCAGCTGCAGGTAATGCAATTAAAGTGGACTTCTCTCGGCTGAATGCATAGCTGAAGTTGAAAAGGAGGCCCTTCGTGCATTCCCTATAAATGATCGCCATTTTGTTTCACGAAAAGTGGTCTAATGCGATGAATCGCTATCCTAATGTTCACATATCATTAACGATTTATACCAATAGATTGATGGATATATTGAACAGAAAATTATTTCGTAATCGTGCAGCGGAGAATTGTGAAGGGCGTAGGGCAAAAAGGGATCTCGATTTAAAGTCACGGAAACTCAACAATGAGCATTTATGAAAGGCCTGCGATGATCCACCACACTAGCGATTGCAGTCAATATAACTAACTCTTAATATTTCTTATTTTCCATCACGTTTATTACTCCATGGCTTCTATTTCATTTAATAATTCAAGGCTTATTCTCGCTTTTGGCGTAAATCTGTTAGTTGGACTTAAGTTTTCTTTGAATCCAATTCATAAATTCAATACCTCAAGGAGCATAATCACTCCAAACTTTTCCTCGAATATTAGTAAGGAAAAGAACACTTTGTCTTAGTTCCACAGGATAATTTATTGTGCGACCGGTTTCGACTACGGTCTAGTCATCTTCTGGCATGGAAAATGAAGGAGATAATTGGTACTTTTTCCACAAAATTTTTTAATTGTACTACCGGTTTCAACGGAGGACCGTCATCTTCAGGCACAAGTTATACAATTTAAACAAAATATATACCAACAAGGGAGAAGAGGGGAAGGGGGGAGTGGAGGAGAGGGTGAAGTAAGTGCGTTGGGAAAGTTCGGAAAGGAGCGCGCGGGAGTAAGGGTAAAGGGGACGTTATCAGTGGGGGGGAAGGAAAGGATTGGATTTTGTGGAAAAAGTACCAATTATCTCCTTCATTTTGCATGATGGATTTCCACCATATCCCGCCCGATTCTGTGAATTGTATAACGTTATGGAGTTCAACACTTTGACAGCTTCGTCAATTGACTTTATTTTCCTCGAATATTCGAGTCTTATACAAAAAATTGAATCTACGTATTCATGAACGTTAACTTCTTGTTTTCATCGTATCCTTGACTTGAAGCAAGTATAATTAAGATATGCTATTTATATAAAAGTGATTCGGAGATTTTTTTATGAATGCGCAATGAGATATCCTGGAAGTATCAATGGAGTGTTATAGGGGGTTCTTAAAGTTAGGGAATCGATAAAGAGCAAAACTTTGGGCATAGGGTTCTCTTTCAGGTAAGGACATATATAAAATAGGAGTACGATAGTAGTCTGCCTCTTTATTGGAAAAATTTCCGAAGGAAATGGTTAAAAAGTGACCACTTTTGGAGGAGAAAAATTCTCTTTCGCCAGAACAATGCACCCGCCCACACGTCTGCAACTGCAATGGCCAAAATTGTCGAATCGCGCCACGAACTGCCACCTCATCCTACTACAGACTTGGCCCCTTGCGACTTCTTTCTATTCGCTAACTCGAAGAAACGTCTCGGTGGGAGGAAATTCGCATCGAAAAGCGAGATCATGGCTGACTCCTATTTTTCATAACTCAAAACATCGTATTTTTTGTGAATCTTAAATACTCTAGAAATTTTTCGGAACACATGCACTGAGCTAATAGAAGACTATGTTGAGAAATACATTGGATTTTCGTGAGGAAATGTTTTCTTTAATTTAAAAGTTACCGACTCATCTGACTTTTTCACATCATAGTCATCATCATCATGGGAAATCTGCTCGCGCAGGTCCTAGGTGTTGTTTCTCCAATTTTCCGTATCCTCCGCTCTTCTCTTCATCCCACTGTACCGTTCCTCATCCTTTAAGCAATCTATGAATTTCACTCTTCTCCTTCCTCTCTTCACTTGTCCCTCCACTGTGCCTTTCAGAATATCCCTAAGTAAGCAGTTCCTTTTTATTACATGCCCTATCCAATTCTTCTTCCTTTAGATTATCAAATCGATCGATCTTCTTTTTTCATTTACCCTCCTCAGTACCTCTTCATTCCTAACTTTGTTCATCCACTTGATGTTTAGCATTCTTCTCCAAAGCCACATCATAGTAATTAATAATAATAATGACTTCATTGAAGTCTTACTCATTGACTTACAAGTCTCATCTTACATCTAACCCTACTTCGTTAAAGACATCACAAAAGATATTCTAGGGCGAAAGAAAGGGATAAATAGAGAAAAAGTTTTTGGGTTTACCAAAAATACCTAACCTAAACCTGAAGGCTGAACCTCATCCCCTCTATCATAAGCTATCAGTAACTATAAGAGGGAAATAAGACCTAATAGATAAGATGAGAAGTAAGGCAGTTTTCCCTTGCTTCCTCTCCTGAACCAGAATGCTATTTACGGAACAATTCCACACAAGTGAAAATCACACTACAAGTAACACTTTACCTCAATCAGTTTCATCATCACTCACTCATACCTCAGCAAATTTCATATCATAAGAGCTATGAACAAGACTGGGTCATGAGTAAATGAAAGACATTTTCCTATACCATGTACCATAAGACAAATGAAAAGCATTTTATTCATCAAGACATGGTAGCAAGACCATATCTTACTATTCTTACTGATATGAACTCCTGGATAGTCATGTGGGCAGCGTGTTCTGCGTCGGCTAAGGCGGTGCCGGGTTCGATTCCCGGTGGAATCCCAATGATCTAAGCTGTCGGAGCACTTTAAATAGCACTACTACACTACTGGGTAGATGGGGCACAGTTTGCCCCTTCTTTCCCTACCCCAGCAGCTCTCAACAACAGGTACATTGGTTACATTATATATTCAGATTACAGTCAAGTGCTTGAATAAATACATAAAATCTTCTTGTGATAAAAGGTAAAACTGGCAAATAGGTAAAATCGTACGAAGGTAAAAATTCAAGTAAAAATATTATACATAGTGGTTTATGATGGAATGGTTAAATAAATAAATAAACACGTGATTGGGTAGATGGATGATTGAATAAATACATGAATGGATGAGTAGAATGAAAAATTAATAGGTTATGAGACAGCGGTAGAGTACGGGACCCTCCATCACGCAGAATACCGCATGATGATGAGCCTGAAGGTGATGATGAGGTGCAAGAGGCATCTTTTAAGAAGTATAGCACGATTCCCCGCCTAAAAGCGAGAGCCGTCCATCGCTTGATCCAGCCTCGCCGCCTCGTTTTAACGGTAGAACGCACCTCGAATCTTAATTTCGCGCCCAGACCCTCGCGGATTCCCGCACAAAATCCGTAGCTTTCGCACCGGAGGCGCTCTCAGCCGTCACATGGAGTAGCGGAACCAGACGCTTTTTTCCCCGTTTTTTACGTCTCGGCCTTCGCGATTCCTTAATTAACCTCTTCCATTTCCAAGGTGCCTCGTCTGACAGGTGGCCACCCATCCCTTCGAATTCCCCGCACAGGATGCAGTTTTCAATTACTCCGTCGGCGTCTCAGAACCAAAGCCTTCTTCCAAGCACGTCGTCCCCTCCGCACCACTGCATAAATACCTCCGACTCCCCTCAGCACAGGGTCGAGAAACTCCGTTAGCGATTCTCCCCGACGGATGCATTGTATCCCCCCACCCGTTCCCACGCACCCACTCATAACTACCTCTCACTTTTGCTACAAGAGCATCTTTCATAACTTCTTTCCTCGCGCCTTAGATGTTTGCAGAGCGTCTCTAGGGATTTAGTTGAATTCCTCACACGTTCTCCCTTGTCTGCATGCCTCCGGAGCATGAATGGGTCCAGGTTAGCGAGGTGTTTCCCCATTTAGATAAAAATCGTCTGCGGTTAGTCGAAAAGCGGTAGGTATGTATATACATGGGGAAATATACGAGGAGAGTAAATCTAATGCGTTACCGACTTAGTGGAATGGTGCCTTACTTAAGAAATAAGAAGAACTTATAAGGTCTTTTTTATTAAGGCTAAATTGAGGCTGAAAAGTCTCTTCTTCCATCTAACCTGCCGTCAATGGCATTAAAAACGTAAATAACGTAAGGTGAATAGAGATATTTTTTACACACACTTTAGGAGGGTGTGTAAAAAAACCTAAGGTAATAGGAAAAAGATCCACTGCAGGAAAACACCCACAAAAAACAGGGGGATTTGAAAATCCTGTGCAAACTTACTGATAGTGCAAGCTAAAAGATGTAAAGGAGAGCTGGAACATGGAATATAACATGGAAATTAAAAAAGCAGTACTATAACAAAAATGACATAAATTAAAATCAATGAAAGGAAAAAGTGCAATCATTCTATTTGAGAAACAATAAATATTACAAGGAAATTAACATTTTAAACAAATTTTAACACCCAAAATTAAAATTGTAAACTTAGAAATTTCCACAGGAATATATTTGTCTAGTTTCGTTAATACATAGACATCTTCAGGCAGTTAGAAACGAGGAAAGGATGAATAAGATTACTTTTCAAGATCTTCAGGCAGTGTGAGAAAACGATAGAGTACCGATATTAAAATGAAAGAGAGAGCATACAGTGGCACCATGAATATATTAATTTCCCAATACATGGGGTGAAGGTTTGTAAAATACTGTGAAATAATAAAGTTTTATGAGCAATTTTAGCTTATGTTTCAGCTGCTAATTCGGTAATTCTCAGTCATTAAACGTCATACAATTCTCTGAAGGATTCTCTGATTACCTTCGCTACCCCTCTCCGGCAATCGTCACAGGAAGTTGCTATTTCGCATACCATTTCGATTCTCCCATTGTGACAGCTCTCATTAGTTTTATTTTAGGATGTCTCTCACGCCAACTTTTTCATATTTGAATACATCTAGCTTTACAGTAAACTTCAATGTGAAGTATTTTTTATCCTCCTTGACGCGCAAGTGCACAGAGGCGCACTAATTAAAGATTCGGTATGAATAGATTTATAATCTTAGATGTGCCATTTTAAACGTATATTTCATCCCAAATTCCAAGTTTTCGATGAAAGACTAAAACAAAAATAAAAACTTGATCGAATTGAAAACAGGTACGAGATATTCCGCTAGTTTTCATTCAGTCATATTCCAATTCCTAAAGCCCTCTTTGCTATTTTTTCCGATCTTATGCTTTTACTGTCTTTAAAGTATTTAGATCAAACAGCATCAAATTAGCAATGAATCTTGATAGACAAAGTGTAAAGATTTACCTAATCGCATTAAGAATTCAATTTGGTTGTAGATTATCTGTCTGTTGAAGTACTCAGACCCAAGACCGGTTAAAGCCACATCCCATGTAAAGTTAGCTGTTACTGAGGGAAGGATAAGACTTAATTAGACTGAATGAGGAGTGAGGTAGTTTGCACTTGCTTTCCTCGCCAGAATACTAAAAGTGGAACATGCTGATGTAAGTGAATTACAGTCCTGGCCAAAATTAACGCAGCACCGGCCGTAAGGATCGCTAGGGAGGTGCTGTGTTAATTTTGGCCAGGAGTGTACATACAATGACTCTACGAGTAGCACTTTTCTTAGCATTCCATAAGGAGAAACCTCAATTAGTGCAACCATTTAGTGAACTCATAATTCAGTAGCTTTCGTGTCATCACAACCATGATCAAGACTGCGACAAAAGTAAAGAAAGATACTTTTTCTTTATCCAATACCAGATGAAAAATGAAAAGTAATGCAATTTACGTGGCGATAAATTTTTATTTCATTGATATCATCAAAACAATCATAATATTCATCATATCATTAAGCTATTTTCTCACGAAATAGCAAGTTAATGGAATAAGAGAAAGTCTTTGGTATGTTTCTTCGTAAATTTTACGCACCTTCTAATGCATTTTTCAACCACCTAAACAACCTCGAATGTGACGCAGACTTTTGGGTCAAGATATTATCCATACATGGACACTTTCCCGGTTAAAATTTTCTTCTTCCCTACCCAATCCTTCCTCTCTTCATCGCATGGTTCGAATAAGGACTTCACTTAGCCAGGACTTATAGGTCTCAATTCGAAAACTTATCATCCTATCATCCCTGTGTATAAATCTTCGGACGATGGTTCATTTAATTCTTTCCCCCCATGCTAGAGACTTACGAGTCCCGATTTGGTTCGTCTGAATGTCTGTCCTTTCCTCCGCATACCGACCCTTGCCCACATCCCCTCCCTCGAGGCTCATCGAATCCTGCTTCCTTCTTTAATATTCCCCCACTCCGCATCCCACCTCCCCCTCCACACTCTTATACCACTTCCTCCACCTTTGGCGTAGAAGGAAGCTGTGTCGCAGTGCAGGGCTTCCCTCTAACACTCTCCCAATCCTCCCTTCTCTCGACCCCATCTTCCTTTTTATCAACCATTACACATTATCCCCATAGACAAGGATTGTTTCGTCACCTAAGGTGTTTCATACTCCTCTATATTCGATACTCGTTTTTTAGCTCCCATTAGATGATGATGGATGATTCGAGTTCATTTGAGTGATGGGGATCCTTTCGGGTGCATTGAATTTCCGCGAGTTAAATTTTATCTGCGGAAAAGATGTCGTGATTTAGGGTGATGAATTGTGCTTACCGCGTTATTGAGAGAATGCCAAATTTACGGAATATCGCGAGTGAACTGGGCTTCTTTCATTTGAATTTATAGCGGTAGAGGAATGACGAGGGAAATATTTCTTTCGATTAATTAAACAAGTTGGAGAAACACGAGATGAGGAAAACAGGAATTAATGATATTTTTTTCAAAATAATCGATGAAATTGAATATGGGTGGTACGTTTTCCTGAAAAAGGAACATCATACTATAATACGCATTACTTGATACGAAATATGATTACATAGAAGAGTGTTTTATCTTTCGGTAGGTTCATGTGCCTGATTATTCAAAGCTATTTATTTCGTTTCTTGGTAAATCACCCTACTCTCTACGTCATCCAACATCTTTTGCTTATTTTTTTCCCAGTCTTTTCCCTTCTACCCTCACATTTTTAACAGTCCCTCTCCACTAAATATTGGACACAGAATAGAATATGGCAGGGCACCGGATTACCTCGGGGGAGAAACGACTACAATCATAAAGAATATCCCCCCTAAACAGCGAATAGATGTTAGTGCATATTCATACCTAAATCGGGGAATAGTGGAATGGAATAGTTTACCAGGAGAAGTTTTAGAACCTTTTCTCCCTTCTTATAATATATTTATCACTAAAATTAAAAGGGTTACGTGATTTTGTCGTAGTATTGTCTTTTTCAATATTGTAGTAAATATTGAAATATTGTATGGTTGTCGTTAATTTTGTAATTATATGTATTGCATACTGCTTTCGGGAGATTTCGTGAGGTTTTCCTCCCGACTAGGGTGAATACCATGCAGATTATTTGATTTTTCCCTCCCTCCCACAGAAATGACTATCACCTGGCCTGGTGCCTATTTGTAGTTTTAAAGAATAAATAAATAAATACGACGGTGAATAGTATGTACATGAAAGAGACAATAAGAAAAGATATAAGTAAAAAGGAAAAATAATTTACTTTAGCCTCGGTCTTTTTCATGATAGTCGTAATATGAAATTTTCGTTTTGGGAACTGCTCATCGATTGCTGTGAATAGGGTTATTCATTGAGTTGTCTTGCTGAACCCACGAGAAGACAAAATTCTGGCTTAGTGAAGAAACCAAAGGCCTACTACCTCACTGATCATCTGTCTAACAAACCTCATTCCCTCTCGTTTGAGACAATAGAGGGAATGAGGTTCAAGACAGCCTTTGGGCTTAACACTTCATAGACAGACTTACACATACGATATTTTTTTCATCGTGAATAGTTAAGATTGCGGTTTGGTATGGCTATTCTTGTTTCATAAGATGCAGGAAAAAGTTTTTTTAAATACAGAAATATCTCTGAAATCATTTAGCTAGCTGTGATTCCCCAAACATGTATTTGACTGAAATCTAGATGATCAGGCGTTACTTTGTGGAATGCCATTTTAGATAATGAATAAAAACAGTGTAATTTTCCACACTTTTATTTAGAGGACGACCGGTTTCGCTACCGGAGAAGCATCATCTGTTACAAAAATATTTCAATTTGACTTGAAATATTTGACTGCAATATTTCGTCCAAAGGAAAGAAATAAAATTGAAACAGCTGTTATCGAAATCGAGGGGTTTTAAAATTTTATAATAGTATAGTATTCTTCTACCCCTGAAGATGATAGCATGACTATTAAAATTTGTATTGGGCGTTTCTCAGAAGATAAGGCTATCCAGGTCTTCTCGTTGTTTCCGAAAACCGGTAGCAACACGGCAAGAAGCACTAACAAAGACGGCTACTGGGGATTTTTAAACCTCAAACATTTTCTCCTTAGTCTAACATCTTTGCTCTTCAACAAGCTAATCAATTACTCATGCCTCGCTAATGGGATAGTTTCTTAGTGAAATTTATTCTATCGATTGGGTATCAGAGGAGATAATTAAGCCGCTCGCTCAGTGCGTCTGCGGTTGTTTTCGGAGGCGAATAAAATATGCGAAACTCCGCAACCTGGCGGGCATTTCCAGTCTGGGGAATAAGAGGTATTTTGATGAGAATTGCGAACGAATTCTCGCACTCGAAATTTTCTTTCGTTTCCATTCCGGATTTTAATTACGAGAAATTTTATGGAGTCGCTCTGTTCAAACGAGATAGACTTTTCCTTATTATTCTCATACTTTTTCTGAGAGGACTTCAACTTTGCTTTCGTCGTATTTTACCTACCAATTCCGCAAAACAATTCCGAGTTTTTGTCGATTTTAGTCATTCTCTTTCGTAAATAACAGAAATAATTTCCTTTACGCTGTAAGATATATTTCTGTTTAATAACCACGATACTTAATTTAGAAAGGATGTTGATATATGATTGAGGATGTCGCGTATGTTTACCAGAGCGCCAGAGTGTTGATTATTTTTCATGATAGGTACTCTTTTAACCTACTTACTAAGACTAATTTATTAATGAAATTGAAAATACGAGTTTGCTTAGGTAAAAGTGGTCTAGGGTTCGATTCCCGGTGGGAGCCAATGCGCGAAATGACCAGAGCTGTAGAAGCACTTTTAGCAAAACTATTATTACTACTACGAATTTGAAAATATTTGTTTATCCGACAAACAGTGAACCGTCTTTCTACGGGTTTAAAACTTTTGATTACGGCGAATATATTTAATCCAAGATTATCAAGTCTTCCAGAGTGGAGAGAAATTATCACAAAACTTCCCAATTTTTAAGAATGAAGAATTATTGTTTTAAGTTTAAATAAATTTACCTTCAACTTAATTTATAATTTTGTGCCTGAATTCTAAAATTAATACGACGCCATTCATGAGCCGTTCGCAACCTCATTTTTTAACGAACTTAAGGTTGTAGATAATCATCGGATGAAAACATTAAATTACTTTACTCAGTACAGTAATGAATTAGTCTATTTATGTTGACAGCATCATCGACCTCAGAAAGACCTCAATTTCCTCTTATCTTATCGTCCATGTTTCACACCCATACACTTACTATATGGGTATGAAACATAAAAATTTAGAAAAGAGAATAGAATAGAAAATAAAAAAGGAAAAAACTTGAACCACTCCACAGCAATGATTTTACAATTTTTTAAAGCTTAATATGTTTTCAAATCCAAAAAATTCATGTATTGTCACATGCACGGAAGCCAAAAGATTCCTCCTTCCGTTGAATTCCCTCTTCTAATGATTTTAGACATTTTTAAAAATTACATTCTCTTCCATGTTTTCTCACTCATCTCTTTTCTCTTTATCTTCGTACTTCCTTAATAACTTCAGTTAACCACCGAGGACAGTTGTCTATACATTACGCGGTAATTTAGAATTTTGGAAGAACAATCACGGAAAAATCTTAATCAGAAACCGCTCCATTCATTTCCTGTGGAAAATCTATCGAAGAAAACCGACCATAATTTATTTGTACGCTCGCTCCTTATCGGAATTTCGCCATCTTCGATCACAGCCGAAATTCCCCCATTCCACTCATTCCGATTATATTTAGGCACCGAAACGAAAACACCTGCAATGGAAGTTTTCCTATCTTTTATTCATAACCGATCTACTCGAAAGGTTTAAGCATGCGGAGAAAGAGCCTGGGATGATGAAACACCCAAGGAGAGGGGGGAATGGGCCCTCCACTCGTTGCAAGAAGCCATTTTCAATTGCTTTCCCTTCCAATCAACCGCTAGAATTTGATGGACTCCCTCTCCTTCTCCAAGCCATGACTTAATTTTCGCGGAAATTTTGAGAACGATTTAACGTTCCGCTGGCCCTTTTCCGCGGTCGTTAATTGCTTCGCAGTCGCGTGTTTACCGAGTTGACGATGAAGCAGATCATCTCCACACTCGCTGGGGATTTCGTGTCGAGGGTGCATATAACTTTGCACGTGGCTGAAACAGGTGCTTCACCAAGAGGAGAAAAAAAACCCGAAGGTTTGGACGCGTTGAAAGCCAACGGACGTAAGGATTCACGCATCGTCAAAACAATTTATCACGAGAATCACCTGTAGTATTGTGATGAGCAATAAAGCTAACGCGCGTTTCGGCTAAACAACGGGCGGAAATTGAGGAAGCGTCGACAATTCCTGCTCACTTTCATTGTTGACTGGTCCTCCATTAATTGACTCGCTTATATGAAATACAATTTGTATGAGAGACGCATGATTTCAATTTCCTTTTGATTGAGAGGAATTATCGCCAGCGACTGAATGCAAACTACAAAGCAGGTATACAATGTACCAAACGAACATCCTATAATAATACACTCAGCGATATTGGGTGGAATTTCATTATAAAAGAATCTTGTGGATTTTGTACAAGTTTTTTTAGTAAAGTTAAAGTATATTTTTATGAATATCCTAGTTAATTACTTCAATGAAATAGCACACGTCTGCATGCATCTGACTTAATAGAAATAAAACACATTTTGTGCTTTACCTTGATCTTAATTCATAATTTAAGCTCAGTGGTATTTGTAATCATTACTAGCAGAATGAAAGGGCCGCAATCAATTTTTTATTTACTTAAATATAATCAACCGTCATAAGAAATGCTTCAAGTAAAGGGAAGTTGGAACTTTTGGTAAAAGGAACCTTACACCAACGTGTAAGCTCTCGCGTGAAATTACGTAGCCTGTCAGTCTTGAATTTCGCGAATAGTAAAAAGTAAAAAACATATCACACATTATTCTACATTCTGCTCTCTAAATTTCAAATCTTAGGGAATTCTTACTAATTTAATTCTAATACCTACTGTTCTAATCTAAATTCTCTGATTTACCTCTCAAATAAAAAATGGAAAAGGGTCAAAACTGAACATGGGTGTAGAATTTAGAGAACACTATACAACGAGGAAGAAAGAGATACAAATAAGACTAGGAAACAGTGGTGGAAGGGGCAGCGCAATGAAATAGCGCTGTATGAAAGTTAGAGGGTCAATCTATTGTAAAGAAAGATAAAGCAACGGATGGGGAATAAAATTAGTAATGGAATTGTTACGGTAAGTAATAGTAGGTGAAATATCTCAACGGACCAAGGAGACGATAGAAAGAATATGCCGAGGAACTGTATGGGAAGGACATGAAGCCTACCAACATAGAAATTGAAAGTGAGCAAGACGTTCAAAAGGACGGTGTTGGACCTGAGATATTGTACAGTAAAACTGAATTGGTATAGTGTGATATGAATAAAGCAACGGGTGTTGACGAGATAGGTACAGCTATGTGCAAAAAAAAACTTTAAATTCCATGGTCTATATAAGGCTGAGGATTAAAGTTCTTTGCACATAGCTGTACCAGTTGAGTTCCTCAAGAATCTGTGGTACAACGGTTAACGGTTGAGAGGATCAGAGGTTGAGAATATCTAAAGAAAGTAATTGAGGGAAGAATAGAGGGAGAAAAAAGAAGGGAGGATAAATGCAAAAGATGTTGGACGACATAAAGGGTGGGGTAAATTATCTAAAAATGAAAGGAATGGAGTTGAACAGGGAATATTGAAGCACATAAATTTACCGAATAGTAGAACACTAATGAATGTGTAGAAATGTCAATAAGAGCATGACTTATGGTGAATTGGTGTTTTGGAAGTAAAACTTTAAGCAGAGCATTAAATGAAATCGAGACTTCTTTGTTATAGAGAAAACCAAATGAGATTTGCCGTGTCCTATGGCATAATGAAAATTTGTAACACGTCATCAAATCTAAATTGTATTTAAAATTACACTGTGGCTACAAAGTAACATTAGAGAATAATAATGATCTTAAAGTGAAAAATATGCCTCGCTCATATCAAAAACTAACCCGTGAATTTATCTCCGCTGAGAATTTTTTGTACCTACGCCTGCTAAGTAGTCGCAAATCGGCAGCCTTTCGCTTTGGAACCTCGCTTTTATGATGTAACGGTTAAAATTCCCCGCTCCCGTGTTAATTTCCTACATGAGAGAGGCCTGTATCGCAGTGTTACACACTCCAAATCCCTTTTATTGGGGCATTAAATCAAAATGGAACAATATCTCATTTAGGCTTCGAGTCATTGTAAAGGAAAAAACCCAGCTTCCTGCTGCCTCGCTGAACTATTCTTATTCCACTGGCGATTTCGATCTGAAGTTACCGGCGATGCCTTCGCTCTTTAGCAACCTGTTCAAAACTAGTCCATCAAACGATTATAGTTATCTCTGAGAAATCTCCTTTAACGTCAAAACTTTTATAGTGGACTGCTAAGTTCGCGTGACGGAGAGTAAATGGGGCCAAACAGGAAGGAGGAAATTCGGTGATGATGTTCGGCTAAAGCAAGGACGACTATTCACCGTAAAACGAATGGAAAAGAGCTCGTTTTATTTGGGGAGATAATGGCTCGAGACATTTATTGAATGTTTCGCCTAGCTGTAGCGTTTAAGGGTAGACCAACGAAGACGTTGATTAATACGCGAGCGTAGCGTCTAGTGTTTTCTGAATTGCTTCACGACTATTAAAATTCACAATAAATTTAAGATAGGCCGATTTATTATAATTTTAAATGCTCTGAAAATTTCCTCAAGATCTATTTCGATTTTTTGCCCATAAATGCTGCCTCAGTGTTTATGATTATATCCAATCAAATTAAAACTGCATTAGCACCTCGATATATGCGAAGGATTCATTCTAATTAAGCTCGCAGATGTTGAAATTAACTAGTTAGTTTTTTAAGGCCTGAGAAATAGCACCTCTTGAAAAGTCCTTAAACTTTAGAGGACCTGATTGCCTGTCCTTTCAATATTTAACCTGTTATTTGCACATACAATAGTTACCAGGCCGTTTTTAGTTTCTTTTAACTATAGTTTATTTATAAATACAATAATACTGTTTACTATGCGTCTTGGTCCATACATATTGTGAATTTATGTTCATAATATGTGATTTAGTTAATACAATTTGACACAATTATAATGGATGTATTAGCTGCAAATTGTTTTCAAATAATATGCTAAATATCAGATAAGTTATCATCCATTGATTTAATATACATCTGCCATTAATTTTTCAAGATTTATCCTTAATTCAAAGTATAAATAAACGAAAAATTTAAACACGAAAAGTCAAAAACGTAGTTCAATAAGGTGACCCATTTCCAGGTTGAATAATTCTTTCTAATTGATTTTTAATAAGTCTCTTAATTAGTAACTCTTAATGAGCAACTCTTAATAATTAACTCTTTATAAGTAACTCTTATTCCGGTGTATTGGAATGAAATCGAAAATGGAGTGAGTACTAATACATATAGAATAACATATAGAATACATATAGAATAACATACTTTAGAAAGACAGATTTCATAGTATGCATGTCGCCTTAGTTTTCTCAATAAATAAACATCTGACATTCTACGAATATTATTCGGATAGAGACGACGCAACGTCGCACGCGCATATGGCAACTCGCTGTATTTACCTTCTGTTGACCATATCGATGAAAATTTATGTCACATTATCGTGTCAAACGTCCGTGTTTGCCTTTCTTTTTGTGTACCGTCCTCCCGTCTGTTAATTCGCTCCATCATTCTCTTATTTCCCTATATCACGTCAATGCAAATGAGGCCGGCGGGAGGAGATCCTATCGTCGCGCACACATTTCGGCAACGGTCACTCTCCCTTTATGCATCAACGTACCCTTATACCATTGGGCTGTTCTTTTGATAGCCGCATTGCGATTCGGAGGAAAGGGGTTATCTAATTGGCGGACGCAGAAGGGGAAATGAGTCACGGGCAAGCAGCGATTTCGACCGAAAAAATCAGTCTGGGAGAGGGGAGTCCCCCACCCGCCCCATTATATTACACCTTCATCGCGAAATTCTGCGTTCTTTTGTTTCCCCGGAGGAGAACGAGGAGAATTACGAGTCTTACCGCCCCACCGAGTCTCGCCTCCCCCGCGGCAGCCCATGTGCCGCCTGAGGGAACACAGACGGCCCTTCCACCTCCCATACCCTTGAAAAAAATAACCCCGAGCATGGCAACCCAACCACCCACTCATGTACGCCGCCTCACGCACATCTCTAATATAGCGCCGGAAGTAGCGGGCGAAGAGAATTTTTTCCCGCAAAATAATTTCCGTTTCCGGTCGGGAATTTTTTTAATTCTCCTTTTCCGTAAGGGCTCCTCCATTCCCGTTTTCGCCCAGACGGTGGGGTGGAAAAGACCCTATCTTGTAGCGGTCTGATTCGTCTACTGAAACGCTACGAATAAATGGCGGGAAGGAGAGGGAGAAGTGGCGGGAAGAAATGGCGGGAGGAAGGGCCCCATCTTATCGCTCGATTTCGGTGTTGTTCTCTAAGGCACGGGTTTTCGGGAAGTATTTAAGCATTCGGGAGACAGGTGTTTGCGGGGCGGTTGAGGAGCGCGGTGAAAGGGCATGTCCGGTCTCGAGGAGGACGCTGGGGCAGATGGAGGGCCACCGAAAAACGGTATCTCTTGAGGGGCAAAAAGTTTTCTGCGAGGCGAAAACTTTTCCGTACTTGGATTAATTTGGACGCATGCCAGAGATTTCGGGTTGGAAATGATTTTTTCCCCCTGGGTGAGAGGTCGCGAGAGGAGGGGAAACTGATTTTTTTAAAGGGTGCTTTCATTTGTAGGAACGCATTTCACTGGCTCGATTGAGATAGTTGCGACTAAATTGTTCGTGCTAAGGTCGACTTCCTTTCGATTTTCACGGAAAATACCGTAGGGAAAAGTCTGAAAGCTGCTGATCCATTTTTCTGTTCAATTATCACACAGCTTAGCGTGAGAAAGCGTGTGTTAAACACATGATCATCTAACAAATGGCAAGGTTGTCCCTCCAACCAACTGTACACCTCTCCTTTTCCTTATGTCTATGAAAACTTTTGCGTTTTGCCAGCAGGAAAACGCTTTATAAGGTGGAAATTATAGCACTTTCTCCTATTTTCTGGCAGAATACCTTCCTTTCTAGGCGATGAATTTGTTTCAAATTTCCGTGAAAATATCACTGGAACTAGCATGACAGTTCTTATCACTATTTTCTGCAGAAATTTCCTGCATCCAGACTTAATAGTGTTTTCGTGTTATTATTACTATAAACAATCCCGATAATTCACATTTCTATCATAAAGCTAAAACCAAATTATGATATCACTCAACAGAAGGTCAAAAGAGAAAACTGATGTTCAACATTTGTTAGTCGTTTGGATGGAGAGGGAAGATCGAGGGACAATGGAAGTGCGGGTGGATCACTTTATTGTAGGAAGAATTTAAGGATTCTAAATAATAAATGGCAATAAATGGATCGTTTTAATAAGGAGCCGGAAACGGAGGAATGTAGAATAGCAAGAAAATATGCAAGAACATTATAGGTTAAAGAAGCTGATAAAATTTTAAGATGGAAAAGAAATGTCAAGGATCACAGGTGAACACGAATGTTTCCTTCGATATTTTGTGGAAAAATTACTTGATGTAGAAAGGAATTCAGTGGCTTGCAAAAGTAAATAGATCAGAGAACAAAACGTGGCGGAATTTAAATAAAGGTTAGATAAGATGCAAATATTGTCAAATAAAAAGCATACAGGAATACCCATAAAAGAGTTCGTTCCCATAAAATTACCTTTTTTACAAAGTCCAACGTAATACCTCAAGTTTTCATTTAGCTCCGCGAGTCTAGTTGCTTATGTCCGCGATTAGGTTCTCGACAGACAGACTGGGTTTATATGAGACGAAGGATAAGGTTGTGAGAGAGTCCAACAAGATCAGAGTAGGTCTCAGAAGATGCTCTTTTGGACTCCATTGGTATATTTTGTCCCCTTGAGTCATTTCCCTAAATTCGACTCTTCGCAAGCTGAAACCATTTCATATGTTTTGGCAAAATGCTTCCCTATCCCTCACCATCTTAAGAATGTGACGCTACAAAGCCTTTTGTTTATGACTATAGCAGAATTAAATTCGTTTCCATTTTTATTGAGGCGAAAGTTTCGTTAACTGTGACACATTGTGATCAGATTAGATTGTAGGATGTTTATTTGTTGTGATGGTGATTGAGATGAATTAACTTTCGTCATAACTAGCTCTTTTTTGTAATATGGTGTCTATTTTATCTATATAAGTTTCTTTTGAGGTCAACCTTGATTATCTTTGGCGCGTTTTGATGCATTTTCTGCGTACATACATTTATGTTACTGAATCTTGATTAGTTACACTTTATTCTGACATTGGACTGCTTTTCATCGAAGGTATGAATAGCTTTGCTTCTAAAATTGAATTTTTTGGATAGGTATGTTGGAAGGGATTTTCTATCTCCGGGAATTCGGGCAAGGAGAGAAATCTAAGGAGTTGGGCGAAGTTATGATAACGAATTAAAGTTGATGTTAATGACCCAAAGATAGCAAAATTTGAGAGTTTTACCACATCATAATCAGCTAATAAAAAAACAGCGAAAGACTGCCGCATTATGTTAGAGGATGAAAGTTGATGACTTGCTGTCACCAGAGAAATAGGGAAAATATTTGGTTTGTTTTAAGAAATGATATAGGACCAATAGTTTCAAATTTCAAAAGAAATACAAGACGATGATAAATAATTTGCCAGGTAGAATGAATTGATAACAATACTTATGGAAGACTTCAAACATTATGGAATAATCCTCTGACTCAAACCAATTACTGGTGAATCGACTTAAAGAGGAAAAAATATGGGCAAGTAAAGTTATCGCAGGCATCTGATTAGTCCCAAAATGTTTACACTAAAAGTCGTTGGAGGAGGAAAATACTGTATATCCATCTAAGTGAACTTCCGTTCAAAGAGTCGTATCGTTGTATAGCTATTGTTTGTCAAGATTAATGGGTGATAAAGCAAATAATTTGGCGATCGATGTCTACGGACATGCCGGAAATGGGCCAGTTATTTAAACCTGATATCCTCTGACACTACGAGATATGAAGAGGAAGCCAAAAGACACGGTTATATTCAACAATAGAGTTTTTGGAGGAAACCATAGATAAAGGAGGATTAAAATAGATTAGTAATGCCAAAAGAACGTAATAATACATAAATGACAATTAAAAGGGGATATTTAATATGCAATAGGAATTTTTAAGAAGAAGAAGATTTCTTTTAAGTATAAAATGAAAGAAGCAGAAACTAATAAATGAGTTCGTCTACCAGATAAGAAACTGACGAGATCCGCAAATAAAACTGACTTAAACTTAGAGAGAATAAGACTTGGCGATCATTTATTAAATATATTGTTTCAACACGAAATAAATTAAAATCTAAATACCTATTTAAACTATTTGAAGACAATGTCTTTGATAACAGTTATGGAGAAATATTTCTTCCAGCGCCATGAAGGAGGTTGTCAAAGGGGCGAAAAATAATAAATTTATAATCATTCAAAAAGTTATGGACCCAGAATTATCTCTGCATGTATCATTAAATATAAACGCAAAAAAGGAAAACTGAGAAATAACTAAGAAATTAGAATTCGTCCGACTAATTTCTCATGACGGCATACTTAAATAAAAAAATTCAAACTCTCATTCATTTTCACTTTCTCACCATTAAATACGCCGAAGATCAAGGTTAGTGGACTGAAATGGCCGGGAAATCCCAATAAGCAAAGAGAGGATATAATTAAAGGCAATCCAAGTTGAACGACTATGAAAAATATATTGAAAAAGACAGGGATCTGGTAAACGAATTCGGAGTACATACCTATCTCGTTTTATTCTACGTGTAGGGTATCATTAGGAGAAGTGTGAATAAAATTCTCGCGTTGAACGACGCTTCTAATCATACGTTTCTCTTTAGTGGCTTTCACTTTTAAGCTGTACATTTTAAATACGCAAAAATTATAAAAATTCCACATAAATATGGTGATAATAAGTGTAAACTATTGAGTGTCATTTATCAATAATTGATCTTAAACTCAGTACGACTTTCAATATTGCTGTTTTGTAGACTTTATTTCTTCGTAGCATAAGAAGAGGAAAGGTCAGTATATTTTTGTTTTATGGATATATCCTTATATATTTATAAAATCTTTAGTACTCTAGCTGCGCATAGTATTAGCTGGTGAGTCGATCTAAGACATGTTGCGCGCTAATTAGATTTGTAGTAAGATCCTATTGAAAAAACATCTCGCCCTAAAAGACAGCCATTGTATGAACTACGGTTTTTTCAATTCAATAGTCCATCCGCATGAATATGCTCGTTTTTATATGTAAATTAGGTTTTATTCCTGCACCAAAGAAAGATTTATGTCAAATAAATGAGCTGTTCGTACCAAAAATCAATGTAATCAGAACAAGTAATAGGTGATAGTAGAGTAGAATTATCAGATTAAACTCATTTAGCTATGCATCGCAGTCAGTTATAATAAAGAATATTATTTGTATAATATATTATTTATATATACACATATATTAGTACAATAAAAATATTATTCGCCCATCCAGTAAAATATTTTCCTACTAAGAAAGTCAAATATAATGTAAGACTACGATTAACCCATTATCGGCCGGAACTATACGCCATCGATGAATTTTGATGTTATTTAAATTTTTAGACGTTATGGGACTGTTTAATACATAGATGTCCTGAAAAATCCAAATTTTTTGCGTTATCTTAGTTTTTGGACGTGTTCGAAATTTCGTACGGTGGCCGTAAGGGGGTAAAATATACAAATTGAACGTCATGATGTTTATTAACATTTTTATTACAGTAAACGTTAAAAATCTCTTTTTTTAAAACTATACATGGTAGTAAAACAGACTATCTTCTTATAAATCAGCAGAAAAGTCCATTATGCGCGTTTTACATAATCATATCTTAAGGATTTCAAGCGCATTTCGCTATAATACTTACCAAGTAATCAAGAACAATTAAACTCACAGTGTTATCAATTTTAAAATCACATTGTTAATCATTTTCAAATCACGTGACCTTGTTTTCTTTCATGAATTAAGCGCGTGTGAAAGGCGACATAGCATCCCTTTGGGTGAAGTAGTATATTACATTTAATATAGTAAAATGAAGCAGTCTTGTGACAATTTCCATAACGCCTCGGTTTCTCAATACCATCAACCAGATGGTCAATACCGTCAAAACGAATTTCTGGAGTTACAAGAGCCGTTTTTTTTAGGAATAACTGGGGTGGGTGGGTCTGGGTTTGTTCGGCAAGGTTGGGGTTGATAGTAAAGCAATTAGAATTCTTCGGACAAACTCAAGAAGAGAAATATCTTTTTCCTTGTACCGGAACAACATTTAAGCGTTTACAACACTGCCGTTTAGCATGAACCTGATCAAGGGCCAGTACCAACACTTTTTTCGGATTTTGATTCGATATATGGCACGTTGTTGATCGAATGTATTCATACCGCCCATCCGCGGTAGTAGTAGGTAGGGTAGTTTTAGTCCATTTTCTTGTGACTAATTTCTTGCTTTGGGATGTTTTCTTCTGTCTTTGGGACGTTTTATTCTGTCTTTGAGACGTTTTCTTCGTCCTTTTTTCTCTTAGCGGGAGGTTCATACTCAGGCTCGGGCTCATATTCTTCTGAATCCGGTGTGTTGTCTTCAGAACCACTGGTGTCTACAATTATAGCTCTCATGATCGGCCGAAGGTTATCACGAGATCGCAGTCCCCTAACTTCAATAGGCTGTGCTAAAACTCCCTTCCCAATATCGCGAATACTGGTGACGTCATCTGGCCCTGCTTCACTATGTGCATCGTCTTGATCAGAGTCATTGCCGTCATTTGGTGGGGATAAAACGAACTCAAGCGCGTCCATTTCGGAAATATCCTTGGCCAGCTCATCCTCTTCGTCAAGTTGCTCCAATATATTAACAACGGCCTCGCCATCCCTGTTCAAATTGTACCTGCAAACAATACCACATTTTTTACCCCCTTCCGGCCACCGTACGAAATTTCGAACAGTCAACAAAAACCACATACCTGACTGAAATTATTATAACCTTTCATCAAATGACCACTCATACATGTAGTTTATGGTCTAAACAAGCCAGTAACACACTCAGAAATAGAATTCAGATTAGTTTTACCAATAAAAAATAAACAAATACTCACTGGCGTGGCATTTTGCGTCGGGCGCCAACCTAGACGAAATCTGACTGCGTGGGAAATGAAGGGAAAGTGGCGCAGCCCCAAGCCAGGCGGCACTGGTGAATGGTTGGACCTTTCCCTCAAAAATAATAAGCTAGCGAACTCGATGCAATGACACATCGCGTCACGGCACCGGTTTGTTTACCTCCTTGTTTAGTGTACGAAATTTCGTACGGTGGCCAGTAATGGGTTAAACTGGATGATAAACAAATAAAATTTCCTGAATAAAGGACTAGGGATAGTGAAGAAAATAAATAGTGAGAATTTATAAGGAATAATAACAACAAATTACTTATTGTGATTATAAAACTAATTAACGGTGAAAATAAAGCGAGCGATGTAATTCAGACATGAATTTGGCAGGATACTCCCAATAAAAAAATACTGCTGATACGAAGTTCAAAGTATTAAATAATTCTTGAACTAGTTCTTCTTATCTTACTTCAAAAAATACCATGTACTATATATCAGATATTTTAAATCACTTATAAATACTTGCTATTTTAATTTTCATTGTCATTTAAAAATGATACCGGAACAGACTGTTTGATGGTGATGATGACAAATCAACAAGGATTATGAGAAAGATAAAAATAGTTCAGAATAAAATTTGAATCATTTTCGCTGAACTGAAAGGTATTTCTATCACAGGTGAGCCATGTCTACATTGTGAAACTCATATCAGTCGATCATTTGAAAAGGAGATGAATCACACAAGAACCGAGTTCAAAGCTTAAAATTGGCCCTGCAATGAGCAACGGTTATCAGGGAGAAGAAAAGGCAGCTATAAAAAGATGAAGAAAGAAGCTTCAATAAGACTTCCGTTCGTCTGGTTTCCCTTGTAGGATTTCTGAGATCCATTGGCGGGCGAAAGGAAGTAACTCCTCTTGCGTATGATGGATAACCAGTCTGACGCGCAACCTCAACAACAGCGTACGAATTTTGCTTATCTCATTATCCAAGATACGGAATCCGAGGAAAGTCTCCTATCGGAGTGAATAAGGAAAATTTTCACACATCGGATTCAAATACGCTAAGATTCCGCAAAAGGATTTTTTTAACAACGAATTTCCATACCGACGAAATATATTTCAGCAAAATTTTACTCTCAAGGGAAACTTGATGTGGTTCGGTTATAGACTAAGTTTGAGTGAGTGACTGTAGACAAAGGTAATTAAGCTGGTCAATGGATACGCATACCACTTATAAGAACAAAAGACAGACTGAAAGTGCAACAGGAAGCAACTTTCTAAGGTATTTTCGACGACATTGCCCACAAGTTTAGAAATGGAGCATAGCTAGGCCAAGAGCTACTGAAGATTTTAATTTTGAATTCATGCAATAACAAAATAGCTACACTATTTTCAATTCTATTAAACCAAACTTGAAGTAATCCAATAATTATAAAATTACCTTTTCATAAATTATCAGATCTTCGAACATTAGTGTAGGGGAAGGGAGGGTAAGATGACGAACTTAAGCTTCAAAAATTTTTCCTGGACTTAGTAAATGTTTGAAAAAAAATGAAATCCACTAGTGTGCTTTTCTCAACCTTTATCCCTATTAATAAATTAATGAAGTGCGGCCATCCGCTGTTGAATGATGAAATATTAATAATTGTTTTGAAAAATAATTTTCGTCATCTTACCCCACTTTAGGGGTAAGATGACGAAACGATTACATTTATATTAAATGGACAAACTTTTATTAAAGTAAGGCAGAGAAAGAATTTCGCTTATCAAAAATAAACTAAAGTATGAAAAGGTTAAGCTAAAACACTGGATTTCATGCGCCGAAAAGTTAAACATTGGGTATAAAATTCAATGAAAATTCATGAGCAAAAATCGCACTTCCAGGGATAGTGCTTGGCTTGATAATCATCCCAGCCCTTTTCCCTGCTCCCCAGATACAATGCAGTCTCTGCTGTCATCTTCCACTAAACTACCAGTGACGACTCGTCAGAGAACAATAATTTCAGTCGATGCGTTGCAGTTTTCCTTGCTCTTTCGTAGTTTTTCCTTTTTTATCTCTACTTGCTACTTTAGAGGAGATCTGTTCTGGTCAAAACATTACATAAAAAAGCTCACTAATCAAATATTGGTCGACTACTTCTCACAGAACAACCTGACTTATAATTTATCAAGATAGGTATGTTGGTCGACGCCAGAGGTACCTTAATCTTAGGCCGGGGTCGGGTTTCTACTTCGGGGTCAATTTCTACCTGTGGCAAGGTGGAGGAAATAGCGAATTCGTCATCTTATCCGCCCTTCCCCTACATTAAAAAATGATCAAGCTCTTGAAGCTCAATTTATATTGTATTGTATAGTCAGCAATGCGAATAAGACAAGACTGCAATATACAAATCTAAATCTTGATAAATATACACTTTGAAGACAGTCCATAATTTTAAGCTTTCTCGAAGCTTAAGGTGGAAGCATTAATGAAACAAAAAATACCTATGATATCATAAATTTTTTAAGCAAGTGAAAATGTTTCGAATATATAACCAATAAGTTAAAATTAAGGCAAATCGAAAGGAAAAATAAAGAGCTATTCTCTCGTTTATACAACTATCACCTACATCTCCGCTGATAGTTTTGTTCGTGACTAAGTTTGAGTGATTTGAGCATTACTTATGCATCTATCATAATATATGCATCCACGATAAAAAGAAAAGTTTATTGTAAAAGTAACTGTAAAACTTACCCTGCTGAGGGAGATTTTTCCTGCCGAAGATACTCGGGAAGAATTCAATTTCAAATCGTTCGTTTGGACTCAAGACGAGGGAATTCAAAAACCAAACTTCGTCGCAATGAATAACTAAATTCGAGGCGAACGTTTTCACAATAAGAATTATTTTACTAAATGCTTACCATTTTAATTAATAATTACGGGTGTCTTTTAAATACAGGTAGAACGATATTTTAACATTTTAATTAATCAATAACATTTTAGCTGTCTAGGGAAATGCCTTTAAATTATTAATGAATTAATCGGTCACGCCTTCAAGTACACCTAATCTAAAGAACTTTTCTTCTTGCATTTCCTAGGTATATGATCAGAGTTGTTGTCAATAATACCAAATCAGTATTTTAAAAACAACTATACCCTTGACTATCTTACGAAAAGGTTTTTATCTTTCCTAAACGACTGATAACTAATTCAGAAAGCAGTGTTTTGGTTGACTGCGTGATTTTTTTAGCAGCATAATGTATATTATAGGGATTATATGTCAATATAGCTTTCCTTTCATCGTTCCAGCTTTTTCTGCAACAATGTTTCCTAGTATTTCACTCTTATGAGGATTTTGCCTAAGCTATATCAAACTGGTTTCAAGTTCAACTACCTCAAATTAAGAGCATAATTACAAGTTCGCAATATATTCCATAATTTCTGCAAATGAAATAATGTTGTGTAAAGAGCTTGTAAATCGTAGTTTAATCCTATTTCAGCTTGGAAGGAGTTTCAATTTTACTTGTACATACTTCAGATACTCTAAACAGGCAATCCCCACAGAGAATGTTTCCCTATTAATCCCTGCCTCAGACTAACACTTAATTTATGACACTCATGGATCGTGGTTTACTTTCTCCCTGCCTTAAATTTCTGTACTTCTATCCTGAATATCAGCTTGATCCTATAAGTACAAGGTTCTCTACTTAATAATTTATAGCAATTTGTTGACAGCTATTTCAATTTTGATAGAAGGAATTTGACTGACAAATACACTGCACTGTGATTTTATCTAAAGTATTTCATAGCTAGATACCTAACATGAATTCTTAGTATTATATATGTTACACCACAAACGTGTAATTGCCCATTTCATGAAATGGGCAGGCACGTTGCCCAATTCATGAAATGGGCAATTACACGTGTGGGGTGTAACATATACACAAGTCTCTGTGTAAGTTTGACAGGAATGATTATTTTCCATGATGATGTCCTTAGTTCTGTTGCAGCATCATATGTATCATCATTAATACAAATGATATTTATTAAATTCTAGCAATCAAATTTTGTGCATAAAAATTTTTATATTAAAAATTCTTCAAATTGACAAGAGTACAGATGATATCACTTACCAGGCTATTTCATGAATATTGAGGATAACAACCAACAGCCTGAGGTCACAAGCCATTGACAATCTCCCATTCCATAGCACAGGATAGAGGCTCAAGAAATTTCATGAATATTATGAATGAATTCATGATCTGCTAAGATTTTAGGTCTACTCGAAAATGGCAATTGCAATTTACAAGTAGACCTAAAATCTTATATCCTTAAGGATATAAAGTTCTATTATTTTTAGCAGTATTTCTTCTAGTATTCTTCAACAGTTTATTCTTCTGGTATCATTAATGCAAATCTTATAGCAGCAAACTCCTTAGTTAACATCTAGATATCCAATACTCAACAATAAATAAAATTTTCATCTTTGAGAATGAGGCAAACAGTCACACACTTTTTAGCACCTGGTAGACAAAATTCTGCCTCAAATAAAACAAGATAAACAAATAAAAATATATACTATACATTTTAAGATTGTATAATTATTTTATCAATGATAATTGAGTACATACAAAGAGAATAAGGAAAAGAGTAAGGTCAAGATGTCGGGACCACTGAGATTTCTTGTATAAAAAATATTAAATACTAGGAACTGAACAATAGTCAAGACAGAAATGATAACATTTAGCTCAAGTCACATGGGAGAGAGGTCAGAATATTGAACTAAATAACTTAACAGCATCAATATCTATAATCATCGTATTTATTGAACAATGTACATAACATAATGTTAACCAAATGCAGATAGTTTTCCCAGCTTATCAAAATGCACAATGCCTCACACACTTGCACCACTTACAATATGAGGTTCTCCCATCTTAATATAAAACTAAATAAAAATTTACATGGTGCAAATATACTGAGGAGCATTGCAGGACCAAGCATCTGTGCTCATTACTCACATCAACAAGTTTGAGGCTTACAAATCCATCACATTTTTAACATCAACATTGTACATAGTTCACTTTTTGTAAATCATTAATCCATTTTAATTAATGAATAAATTCAACATTATGTGGTAACAAACCACAATATTAACTAATGTATTCTCCTTCCACTTTCTTTGGTAGTTACAAATTAGTCAAGTTATGTTTTAATTTAACTTGATAGAAGAAACATGACTTAAGAGGCTCAAGTATTAAATAAGAATAGATTGTAAATTATTTCAGATAACTTTTATCATAACATAATAAGTTTAATGATTGCTCGATAAAGGTTTTTCTATGGGCATTCAAAATGATAGACCAATAACATTCTCAGATGACTTATCTAGCCTTAATAATTGCTAAATACGGTACAAAATAATTGCAATAATCATAAACTCATCATTTAGTCACATGGATGTTGGTAAAATATGATATAAAGCTACTCTGTGGTACAGGGCAAGTCACTGATGGCAGTAACATTAATACTTTAGGTGATTAACATTCTGTTTAAAATAAGGCCAAATGTTAAAGTTATAATAGGAAAAGGAAAATTATTTTCATACGCTGTACTGTAATACTCTTATGTAAAATATTATGGCATTATTATTTACTTGTATGATAGTATTCCATTATATTTTCATCAGTTATAGAGGGATATTTATATATTATTAAATTTAATAATATTGCCAGTAAAATATTTAAAAAATAACTAGGTGAAAGTAATATTTCATTATTTTGGGTTAATTATTAGAATTATATACTTGAGCAACCTGTTTTGAATTAGTTCCAAGCTATTCAAAATATAAAATGATAAACTTTCCTTGAAAACATGCGTTGAATACATACATTCAGAATTTCACTTCCACACGGAAGAGGTACTTCCACAACTTTGTGAATAGCCACAGCAGATCTTTCTACAAAATAAACCTTTATCAATGCCTACAGCTGATTTTACAAAATCTGTGATGTGATGACAACGTGATAACAATAATGACAAGAAGCCAACATGAGATTTAAGAGATGTACACCAGAAAATAAAAACTGATGCAGATGAAGCTCTATCATCATGGGAATTTCTCCCTTGGATTACAAAAATAAACAGTTTTGAAGATCTTGAGGACTTGAATACCATGAAATAATACTGCGATGGTGAATGTTTGCACTTCTAGTACGAAATTCAACAGCCAAAGCAAGCGAGATTAATTACATATGCAATCAACATATATCGAAGACAATGCTCTAGAATACAAGGTTGCCTTACAATATGATGCATAAATTCTTTTTTTTTATTCTTTTTTCACATTCACCACAATTAGAATGGAAAATTTCTCACCTTAATTTCATGCAAGTAACTGTTGCATAAGCTCTATATTTTCCTTATAGTTTCCCTAACACAGATTTAAGGTTACACTGATAATATAGGTAATAGAAAAATCAGCTGAACTAGATCTTCACTCGATTACCTTATTATTGCATATGGTTAATTACATCACTTGAATCACTGAAACATTGACCAGGTATCATATCAGGTAATTCTTTACAGTGAAGAATTTCAAAACGAAATTTACACAACTTCAAAGATGAAGTTATTCTTAGTCAGGCCCAACATCACTCTTCAACATCCAATTCATAAGATTACTAAAACAGACTGCAATGAGTTCCCTCGAGGCTAACTGTAAGTCAAGAATTCAATAGATACCCTTCAATCAGAATGCTGAGAAATTCTGACTGACTTTCCCTATAAGTTATAACCTTTCGGAACTTTCATGGCAAGAAAAGATACTGAAGTATTAAATAAAACTGCTATAAAAAAGGGGTTTTTGTATTAAACTCCTAATTCAATCCCGTTATTGGATGTTCATTCCATAGGCTGTAAAAATGTAAAATGATCATTTGGAATTAGTTTAATAGCATAACAACCAGTATCATAAGCATAAATACTTATGCAAACACGTTTCAGTCATGGATCAGTAATAATTACAACCTTCCAAGTTCCAAACAAAGCACTCACATTTATCTCCTGCAACATATTTTCAATTCAGCATCCCTAACTGCTTGGAAAATGAGGTCTCGTAATACAAATACTGACTTTGGTGACCTTGAATAAAGTCGTGAGAATCAATCCATTAATTGACGCAAAACAATATTTATTGACAAGGAGAATTAACTTAGAAGGTCGAGAGGATGGACGTCTGGACAGATTGCCAAGAAACGGCATGACGAGGAATGTGTATTGTCAACCACTCCATGATGCCATGCTTTATAAACCCAATGGCATTAGTTATACATCAAGAAGCATCCGATGCATGGAATGTGGTTAAAGTCTTTCTTAAAAAAATCATATAAATACTATAGTAGACAAAATTAGAAACACTTGATCCTGATCAACAGCCATTCATAAAATCACTCACAACTGACAATAAAGCTCTCACATTTACACATAAGGCAAACTTCCTCTTAATAAACCAGTTGCGTTATTAAAAATATAATAATTGAAAAATCCACATTTAAAAATAGATTTTTACAATTCTGGTAACAGTATAGATAAGAATCTAAGGCAGAGTCTCAATTGAAACAATAGACTTGAGAGCCAGATCGAGACAATAGGCTTTTAAAAAGGCTGGAATTTTAGCTCACTTCACTATAAATATATATATATGTATATAGTGCAGATATAGCTGCCTTTCCGGCAAAGCTACCTATTAATTATAATTTCTTCAGGTCAAAAGACCATTCTATGTGTCTAAACCAAAAATGTTTAACAACAACAATCATAATATCAACAGCAAAATTTAGAGGCACGTATAAAAGGCTAAAAATTCAGCCAATTCGATTGAAAACATACATCACAGAAAAAACCAAGAGGACCAACTGGAGGATATGTGTTACAAATGGCATCCAGTTAGATGAATTATTTTGTAGAGTAGTTAGATATTTTGTTGAAAATACTACTTACTTCAAACATATTTTAACTGGACAGATTTTTAAAACTGTTACACTTTACTGTTAGTTAAAATCTTTAACTAGAGAATGAGATTTTCAGCAGAGTTTTAATATTCTTGACACTGCTGCAGGTAGTTCCTAAGGAAAGCATTTTCAAGGTATAACTTCTGAACTAATATGTCTGCCTGCATTAACCTTTCGGCCTGGAAAAAATTAAGAATTTAGTCCATGAGAATATCCAACAAAATAAAATAGAAAACTTACCAATATGGTTGTAAACAATGCTACAAAATAGTATCATTTTATTTTTCTTGATACTAGTTAACTAAGCAGTTTGGATATTAAATCATCAAATACAATCAATAAAATTGTACAATGATTACTAAAAGCTCAATAGCTACATTTGAACAGTATTATTAGAAATGAGAGCATATTCAATCACTTGCATATAGTTCAAGGAGCACTCCTCTTACTAAGCAAAAGTAAATGCTAATTTGTGAAATAAAACACTTCAAAAATATTTTACTTACGCCAGGTAAATTTTAAAACAAACATATAATTAGACATCTTCAAGTTTTTATAACTAATTTTCCTTGAATACAAAAATTAATTCCTAGAAATATAAAGAACCTTTTACCATAATTCCTAGGGAATACATTAACATTCAAAAGGTTAAACGGTATTTTTAACTATTCAGGGTAACAAATTTGTGCCAGGGTTACATTCCACGACAAATGCAGGAATGCATTTTTGATATCAGAGATATCGCAGTTATTCACTACAACCAAATTAACTGAGTTAAACCAAATTAGATGAAGGATTAAGTCATGCAGAAGTAGTACGCTAAGGCATTCAATGGAAAAAAGATATGTACTTTTCCTTTGGAAGAACAAAGGAAATAACCATAAATAAATTGTTTGAGATTTATTGTCCAATATTTTGTTGCCGCAAATTTAACATTTGACATTTCTAATAATTTCTTTTCAAAATTATGAGTTCTAACATGCTGAAATTCAGTCTTTCAGGGATTTTGTTTGGCCTTCAAAGAGCTCATAAGAAACGTCATCAGAATCAAAAGAATACAGAACGTACATATTGAAGAATATAAGTTTCTCAAGATAAACAAGGAACAAAAATACTCTCTATCAAATAAGCTATAAAATTACTAATATCATTGAAAACTCTCTTGTCCGTAAAGAAAATGAAAAGGGATAAATGAACCAATTTTGAGGGAAAAAAAACCACGATAGATGAAGGGAAATTGATTTTCATTTGCAAAATACATAAACAGATCTTATCATGGTGATAATAAAAGGTACTTGACGCATGAAGTGATAACAACTGAAAATTATTTACCTGATTTTGACAAATTAGAGTTTGCTTGTGAAGTCTTTCCTTTGTGCTACTAAGAATAGCTTCTAATGTTTCCACATCGCTGCTCTGCCAGTCATCTAAAGATTGTAGGACAAATTTTCTGTTAACCATAAAATATTTCCATAAAAAATATTCTAAGTAGAAACGATAGATCACCTAGACAGTAAAGACCCAAAGAAAAAGGAAATTTAGAGGCTATTATGATAAAAATGTAATATTAGAATATAATGTGTTTCGTTACATAAGAAAACTATATTCCTGGACAAAAATATTAAATAAAATGCAGGAGAATACCTCTTTTAAACATTAATAATGTTTCTTGGAATTAATTCAGAGAGATGAGTAGTATAAAAAAGTATTAGTGAATTAATAAAATTCAAAACTTTTAAAAGATATTAATTTCTTTCTATTTTAGTACCAACTTAAGACTGTAAATATTAATGAAAATTTTTCATCATTCCTTTTACTTCTCATGAGCATAACATAATTCAAAGGACCTACAAAGGACGTCCTTACAAATGGATAGAAGAATACTAAATGTCAAGAAAATTGACAGATGAAAAACAGATATAACAATAATGTTGCACAACAGTAGAAAAATTAATGTATGAAAATTAAAAGTTTTGAATTTCAATTTGAGAAGAGGATTGTTATTGGCAATCATGTTAATAACGTTATGTGCAATTACATTTATTTGAAACAGGAATGAGATTTTCCCCTGAACAATGGATTTAAGTTAGTTGAGGGCACATTTAACAGTGTATCAAACAAAATGCAACACTTAAAAGATGCAATTTTCCTTGATAAAGCTAAAAAACAAACATTCTAAGTTCTAATCAGCTCACCATGTTCTTCACCTCCTACTTCCTTGGCCATGTTTTTCTTGCTGTTTGAATTAGGCTTAAAGATACGGCTCCTTCCAGAGTCATCACCCTAAAAGTAAAATTTAAAGATAAAACTAAAGCTCTAAACATGATTCAATAGATAGTTTTCCTTATGTTCTAACAAGATCTTCAACTTTTTGTAATTTAAAATCAAGGAATTGATGTTTAGGATAAATTACAGCTCAATAGATTTGTATAATATTGATAATATGAAAATGGTATTATTATGGTGATGAAATACAAATAATTCTTATGCTTCCACTGATGTTAGAGTGAGATTACACGAAGGTGAAGTGAGAGAAATTCAGGTGACATGCAACACTACCTAATCCATACAGAAGTAGCAAATGTAATGTGTTACTTCTAAATTTGTTTACAGCCAATTACTGGGTGAAATGATAATAATACTAACATTCTTCATCGTAGAGAAAGAGGACAGAGTTATTAGGAAACTGAAGTAATGGGATACTGTAATTAACTAATTAGGAACCTGTAATCGTGTAGCTTTATTGTAAACCAATGTTATGGCAAATGTAGGTATTATGAGTGATATATCACAGTGGAGATGCACTTTATCAATTGCAACATTTGGCCATAACTTGTGCTTCATAAAAAGAAATAGCTGAAAATTATAAAATTAAGAATATATTCTATAATTGTTCTACCTTGTCAAGCTCTTGGTATACATAAAGGATACCTTCCTGAAAAATACTGTGTCTTCTAATCATCAAATTAACATGTACTTACACATATCGTATCTTTAACTATTTTGCACAAAAATGTACATCTTTCCGAAAGGCAGCAACCAAAAATCAGAGCAAAAAGTCATGAAGCAGTTAAAACAGTGAGATAATCTTCAAAATCACACATCAATATTTTCATACTACTGATGAAATGATTATGAATCAATTATTGCAAGAATTTCACCCCAATAATGAAAAATCGATGGAAGAATACTGCGTAAATCAGAATACCTAAACTTTTGAATTCAAAATAAAAATATTTTGCCATTTTTATAGCATGTGGTGAATGCTCCAGATATTTTAAAGGACTCATTCCTCACAGATGATTACCAACAAACTGATAATCTACAACGCTAATCTAATGCATAAATAAACAGTCTGTCGCAAAATTAACTGAAGAAATTTAAAGCTTGTTCCTCAACTTAAATAAAACTCACCTCTCTTTCAAAATATACACTGTCAACTGTACTCTTTCCATGACACTGTTGGCATGAAAAATTATTTGATAAATTAAGGCAACTGGTACTCCCTCCATTAGGAACAACCTAGACGGAAAGGGAATAGAGTGAGAAAAGGAAAACCAACTGATGGCATTGAAATATAAACTGAAACACTTACTTTTGTTCGATTACTTTTTGATGAATGTTTATTAGCAGCATCAGCCTTAGTGAACACACTATTTTGATGTTTATGTTCCAGAAAGTCTGCCTGCACGCACGCATCCACAATATCTGTAATTCAAATAAGTATAATAAAATTAATATTCCTGAAATTCTACAAAAGAGAAGTTGTAATATCAGAGATTAAAACTTACAGAATAATAAAAACTTTTAAGCAAATCAAAATCCATCTTTAATCGAAGAAAATTGTGTTAGTTTCACAAAAGTCTTGAGAAAATGCTGTATTTGAAGAAGAGATTTAAAACTGCTCAAAAATATTGATTAGCAAACCACGAAGGTTCCCCCGGGGGTCCACGACAATACTTTTGGGGGTCCCCAGATGCTTTAACAAAAAAATAGAGGATACCCAAATGTTTTTAATCTAAATGGTAAAATCTGAAACACTCTTGCCGGCGGTAGATAAACCACGGTGATGCATTAAACTAATATTTTTTCCTTTCAATTAAAAAACAGTAAATATATGAGTTTGTAATATTATTTTGGTTCATGCCAAAACTGGGAAGGGGTCCATGAGTTTTTTCCTCTTTCAAGGGGTCCATGGACTGGAAAGTTTGGGAACCACTGGCAAACCACAATGAGTTGAGCTAAAATTCAGAGGAATTTAGAAATATAATTCTAAAACAATTTCACTCCTTCAGAGGTTCATAAGATATGATGGCAAGTTTCAATTTCTATATAAATTAGGTGCTACGGCTAAAATAGCTGAAATAATTCCCATTTCCTTTTTTAATATTTATAACAAAATTAATATAAACCATATCTGTTTCTGGAATCAACTCAATTTATTTTAAGCAAGAGCAGCATTTTGAACCTTATGTTTTATTAAATTTGATCTTTTTTGTCTTAAGAACTGTAATGTTTCAACGAAAGATAGAGGTATGAGTCTGACGGTATATAAATGTGTTTGGGTTTAATATGTTACGTTGTGTTTCCTATACATGTGTCATCTATTTTGTATGCTTCCTTTATATGTATGTCACTTTATATTGATATTTCCTAAACACATATTTCACCTGTAATGACCTTGTTGCCAAGCTTGTGGCATATCTGCAAGGGTATCTTATGTAATTATAATTATAATCTATATTTTGAAGTTTCAAAATTATCAATACTCAAAACTACAAGGAGAATAATTTACTATAGCATTGAGTGGAAACATACCCCCAAAAAGTTTAAAAAGCTTACTTTTCTTGTGGGATTGCTGCTCTCTGAGCATCCGCTGCTCCATTTCTTGCAAAGAGAACGAAAGCCTTTCTTTTTCTTCTAAATGCCTCAACTGCAAGGCCTCTGACTCCTTCATCTTAATCCTTAACTCTTCACACTCCTCCTCTAAATCAGTGACCTAAAATCAAATAAAAGTTACAGTTAGGTGTCTCCCACACTATAAGTAAAACAGTAATTAATATGAGCTCCCTCGACTACTCGACATCATAGACAAGCTTTCCATTCAGAAAGAACCTCTTCTATTCTAGATACCCCAAATAATCAATCGGTAGATAGAGTAGATGGTATCGGTAGATGATTAAGCAACAAAAAGCTCAAAACAGAGACAATTAATTAAAAAGCTACCACTGCCAGCCCTATTCAGAGAAGAGAACTACTTGCTGTTGCTAAGCAAGAGAGTAAGTTTCAGAACAGTCAATTAATTTTCCAGAAATTACTAAATGATAAAAACATGGATTTTCTATTCAAATTATGTAATGGAAAAAAAATACCTACAAAGCAAGATTCTCATCTTCAAGAGAAAAAGCTACAAATAATTCTGGAGATAATTTGACATTTAAAAGAGCTGTTAAGCATAGAAAAATAAAGCAAACTGGAAATACTGTACACTAATGCGATGAGAAAACAATTTTCTTTGGTAATGCTTCTATTTCCAATTCAATGACAGTATAGCAAAACATAATAGGAAAATATAAAATTATTATTTCAATAAATCAATATCACATGTAAAATAAGGGAAATGACTTAAGGGAATTACTTGAAGAACCAATGTAATGCTGTACCTTTTAATCATGTGGCTTTTAAGAGAAATATTTTCTTGATTGATAGACAATTTTCAACAGATAAGTTGCTTTCATATTATAGAGTTGGAAAACAGGTCAAAATTCTGTCAATTAGTCTGAAAGAGCTTTTATTATCTAACATATTTTTCCATCATGTTTATATATTATTGAGAAATTAAAGAAGAACACCACAGCAGAGCAGATTAAAAAAAAAATGTAACAAAAAGTATTTTCCAATATTTAGCCATGCTGACCATCAAACAAGGATGGGGAAGAATGGAACCACTAATCCACCACAATTTCCTCTACGTAGGCAACCAACAGTCCCACAGACATACTACAACTATGAATGGTTTACAATTACACACACTATTCCTAGGATAAGACTTAGCTCACCTGTCTTTCCAAGCTCACACGCTCCTCAATCATTGGCAACCTAGACTCTGCTTTAATCTTCTGACAAAACATCTGGTCATACTCAGCAATCTTCTGCTCAAGGTTATTTTGTCTCTCATCCGTGAGCCGTTGAGTCTCCTCATAAAAACTCCGCTCATCTTCCAGCTTCTGCTGCCAGTAATCCTCACACTTCTCGTACTCAATGTTCAACAATTCCAAACTCTTTTCTAGTTCCTTGCAGTTCTCCGTCAAAACCTGCTTCTCCTTCTCATGCTGTTCTTTCATTTCTTTCAGATTTACTTCCAATTTTCCCAATTCCTTTTCTAAAGCCTTCGACTTCTCTAAACATTCCATACTATGGGTATCGCATTTACCCGTGACCTTTTCCTCAGGCACTGAGGTAACTTGTGCATTGTCTTTCGAAACTGGAGTGGACACAACATCAGAACCCTGACAAAAAATTCGGGACTTAAGAGCAGAGTTTTCTGCGGAGCAAGCTTCTTTCTCTGAGAGGATTTTCACAATTTCTAGCTTCATGAATTCAAGTTTGCTTTTAAGATCCTTGCAGGAATTTTCACTCAGTTGTTCTTCAGTTAGGAGAGGATTATCTTTAGTAAACAATCGGTCACCTTCTTTCGAAGGATCGGATGAAAAGACTGCGGCTGCTGAATCTAGTACATCAACAAGAGATGTGTTCCCCTCCTTTTCCCTGTAAATCAAATGTTAACATGAAACATCCATATTAGAGACAATAAATAAGCAATGCAATCAAAAACATTACTCATGATAACAAATTTAGACGCAACTTCAAATATCATAATATCAATAACTGGTTTAAAAATTACGGCTGTATTGAATCTTATAAAAAGCAAATTGTATTACTTATTAGGGCATAAGAAAATGGCTGCATAATGCCATCATTTATAATTTTAATGTAAAGACAATATTTTAGCAATGCTATCAAAAACATTACTCATAATAGTAATTTCAAATATCACACTATCAATAACTGGTTTTAGACTGCCAGAAAAGAGGGAATAGCAGAGCAAAGGAGTACCTTTGAAATTAGACTTCATTTCAGGATGTATTTCAAATTCTGAATCCTTGCTTTTCAAATACATTTTCCTCATTTGAAAGATTAGAAAAAGAATTACTGCATTCAAAGATCTTAAGCAATACCATTTTCACACCACAAACACATATGATAAGAGATTTAAATGCAATATAAAATGTTAAAATATTAATATAAACTGAAAATGATTAAGTAAATATTTTTGAAAAAGTTTCTGCATATCTATATCAGAATTTTTATTTTTACAATTTTTTCAACTTGAAACCATTTTTAGGTGATTCCGTAATCATGCTTGTTATGACTTCTAGTTAGATTATTAAAATCTAGCTATAAGGTTGTTGGGAAGTCTGTTTTGGGGGAAAGGATGTGTTATTTTAGGTATTCTTCTGGAGGAAACTTTCTTTATTTGAAATCTGAGAAGTAAGTGGCTTATTTCAGTGTAATTACTTGATCATCTACCCTATTTGCTAAGGTAGATTGGTCATACCTAATCAATGAACAATTAGTAGTATGCTGCAGATGAGCTACACACAATATATGATTTTACAGCAAGAAATGTGGTTGAACAACCACATACATTGAAACACTTGGTACATCTTTCCGGTGTTCATTCATAGAAGCATTGTTCAAATTTTAAACTGAATTCTGCTCAAATTTAACATTCAAGTATTGGAACAATTTACAATGGAGCCTTTCAAAGTCTGAGGTATCACTCTACGTCCATTCAAAATTATGAGGCAGATCATAAAATTACTGATCAGTCCATTAAAATATTCCTATTTCAATATTCAGCCAACACTGAACTAAAACTTGCAATACAATTTTAAAACAATAAGACCTTGGTGCTATTAAAAATGACAAAGAACTTTGTTATCATAAAAACAATACATACTTATTTTCAGATTCTTCAATCCTAGTCAAGTAATTCACAGCTTCTTTTTGGAATTCTTCCAATGCCTTTGTGAGCTGCTTCAAATGCAAGAAAAAAATTAGCTATAGAAGTTTACTTTGTTAGACTAAGTTGAATCTCAACAAAATCAATAAAATTTCAAGACCAGCTTTCAAGAACAGCTGATATTTCTCAACACTTTCAATATTTAAGAATATGAATCAAATTAATGGGTCAATTAAGACTGTACTAAATCTTATAAAAAGCAAATTATATTACTCATTAGGGCATAAGGAAAATTACTGTATAATGCCATAACTGGAAAATTTTAATGCAACTGCACTTAAAAACAAGTGCAAACAGAGTTTTAGTAAATTAATTACTAAAGGAAATGCTGAAATACCACAAGTTCCACAGATTTAATAACAGAAAATCAATTGTAAGATCAAATTCATTACTGAATCATGGAGATAAGAGTTATTTCATCTAAGTGACAAAGACTTTATATTACCATGAATATAATCAGAAATAGTTTGGATATAATAATAAAATAATAACCCATGTAAGAAATATGAAATACCTTTCATAAGAAGATAGTGCATAATAATTGTAGCAATAAAATACTTAGGGATAAATCCATGCCAATTTCAATGGTGAATTGATGAAAGACACCAATATGCAAACAATATCTACTACTTTAAAATTGTGATAAAATCAAAATTGTAATCACTTGACAAATGTTATTCTCCGAGGCCTCTGGATAGATTCATGTATCCTGAAATTTCCAACTTATTGGCAACAATCATGGAGTACATATTTGTGTATATAGTGTTTTAATTTCACACGTGGGCAACTCATTGATGGAAATATTTTGGTACTTGGCACAAATCAACAAAGCACAAATCATTAAGGCTTATCGACACAGTACAACAATTCGATAACCTTACTTTTAAATTTTACAAACTGGATCATATAAAAATTTAAATGATAGTTTTTTAGGTACAACAAATTAAGAAGACTACCAACATACTTTCACCTTTTGCTTATGATTATACGAAAGAGTCTGGTGGTAGTAAAATATATAGAGTTATAACTGATATTTACATTAGCTCAACGGTAACCAAAATTGACATGAATCTTAACAGGAATAAGTGCCAAGAAGACAGAACTTTGATCCTTTACCTTGGATTGCAAAGCAACATTACTAGCTTCTTCCCTGTTTCCTTTATCATTATCTCCTCTGTTGACTAGGTCATCCTGTGGAAAGAGTAGGGGTAAACAAAGACAATTTTGGATTCAATCGGAGGAAGAGAAAAATGAATAGGAATAATAGCCAAAGGAAAAAAAGCTACCATGAAGCAAGCAAGTAAGCAAGCAAAAGAGAAGAAAAGTTCTAATGTGAAAAGTGGGAAGGATACTGCTAACTAATGCAGCACTTACCAGATCAGGAGCTCTTGCTAACCCGATAAATGACAACAGGCTTGGGTGGATGTGGACTCTAAGATCAACTAGTGTGCACAACACACATACTTTTACAGATGATGGGCTAGGGATTTTAGCAAAATACTTTACATGGACATCAATTCGGGAGGATAATTTATTTTATTCATAACTTCCATGGCAGTTTTCCAGCAACTAATACATATATTTACAAAATATTTCAATGTACAATAACCAGCCATGCATACTGCTTATAAATATATTATTCTTTTGAAGATAAAAAATTATACAATGTGCTCAATATGTACAACACTTTACCACTCATCCACATGCATTCACTGACACTCAGCATTTAATCAAGTGTTCTGTAAGCCAGGGTTAACTTACCTGCAGCTGTTTAGAATCCAGCTGCAGTGTATGTTCTAGTTCTGGGACTCTGGCTTCCTCAAGTTTTTGGACATTTTCCTTTGAAACACTCCACACATCATCACCCTCTACTTTTAAACTAGCTTCTATGGATTCCTAGAAGGTGCACAATCATTTAAAATAAACAATAAGATGCAGTTACTGCCTCCTGTCTCTATTACAATAAAGCACAACTTAAAAATACAAAATGACAGGAGAATCAAATTGCTACAATACAACTTAGCACATCAAGTTTGGAAAAAACTCTTACGTTACAGCTTTACATTAAAAAAATGCTACTGCAGAGGATGGAAATACATAAAAGAGACATATAATAATGAGGAAAAATGACAAATGTTTTAAATGAAGAAAATGTGAATGAATTTCGTGTGTGTTAACTCACTTAATAACATACTTGATTCAGTCAAACCAAAATCAAACAAGGTGTTAAAAAAAAGAAAACAAGAATGATGTTTTTACACAGGTTTAGTAAAAGTTAGTCAAATATCTTATAAAACACAAATTCATGGTACAGCTTCTTTTTGAAAAAATAAGGTAGGCTTTAACTAACTATTCTTTTGTAGTAAATTCTGCTTGCTTTAATGAAAATTATTAAAAATATAATTTGCTTGCTTACTGAGTTGCTTGACTTGATAAGAATCTCAGATCACTCACAGAGCCTGAGGATTTTACACATACTAATAAAAATACTTGATCAATAGATACAAAATATCATATCACAGAAATCTTGCCATTTTCCTCAAAAACATGCAATAACTATTTGAATGATAAACAATTAAGAAAATGTTCACAAATGTAAGTCATGCGTTCAATTCAAAATCTCCCACATTCAACATGGAGCAATGTCAGCTGTTCATAGAACAAAGGATTAAAATAGTTGCTCTACCTACTTACAAAAGAGTAGAAACGAAAGTCCTATGCTGTTTTCAACAGAGAATATAAAATACAATAATAACCCATCAAAATTTCATTTTAATACCAAAATCAGGTTCTTAAAACTTACACACCATCTCAGTTTATCTGAATTTGAGGTAAAATACTAACCACAAATAAATAAGAATTAAATGCTTGTTTGTACAACGAAAATAGATGAAGCTAGTTCAAATTTGGATAGAATTTGAAAAATCTCACAAAATATTAATCCAAAAATGTATGTATACAGAAAAGGTATAATATAATTTGAGGTTAACCTTAGTTATGATTAAGTTATGATAACTTAAGACATTTTTAAAACCATTTGGACGAATGCTCATAGGTAAGCAGTAATTATTTAATTTAACTTAGGCAAGCATCCCATTATTAGAATGAAACTCTCAATTTGAACATCTACTGCAATAAAAACATATATTTACAATTCTTAAAACTCTTTTTGAGAGCATTTTTGAGCAAAGGAATAACACAAAATCTTAATCAAATTACAATATTAAAAATGGATGCCAATTGGAAAATTAACAGTGAATGCTTTAAACATGCAAGGAATTCTCAAAATAGTGAGTCAATAGATAAAGGAAAAGTTATAGTTTTGGACTTCCATTTAAGTAAAGAAAGTATTCAGACATACCCCAGGTAGAGACATAGAATAATTGCTGCTTAATTCTTCCCCATCAAGTTCACCACCCATTTCTTCAAAGAGAGGTGTTCTGACTGCTTCATCTACACAGTTAAATAAAGATATAGATTAATATTTATAAATATAGAAGGAATTCTTCAGTGAAAGATTTTTTGTTAAATGTTACACATATTACCTTCCATTTTCATTCCAACAATCAATCTCTCGGACTTGGTGAGCACTTCGTTACCTTTGGAAGCATCTCCAGCAAACGGAACCTCTCCATCATCAGCCAGCTCGGATTCCAGCCAAGCAAACTTATTTCCTTCGCTGTAACAGGAATCATGATAAGATACAGAGAAACATAGTAAGTATACAAATTCAATTTCCCTATATTCAATCTAACTCTTTAAGACCTGAATTTCTTCTATGAAGAAAAAAATAATTTTGAATTTGGTTAATGCTTCTGTTAATCAATAAGCAATTAAATCTTATTATGAGACTCCTTTGATACATGATTGACATAATATTAAAATAAAAGAAGACAAACCAAGAAAATAAATACGTAGTTAATATGAATAAATCTACTTACATTAATGTTAAGGGTTGATCAAATGCAATAGTAGTGTCGAAAGCTAGAAAAATACTCTGATGGGAAATCAAGAACATTTTAACTTCAAATAGAAAGAAGCCAAATGTCAACTCATTTCACAAATTTTCAAATCATAGAACAGATAAAAATAGAAGAGATTTGATTAAATAAAGCTAACATAACATATATTATAAAATAACTAAACAAGTCTGCCTGGGAATCAAACTATATCACTAAGTAATTTTACTCTTTACACAAGGGTCACAGAAGACTAATAAGTCAATGAACCAGGCTTAAAGTTGTACATGAAAAATATACCAGAAGAGCATATTGAGATAATACACTAATACACAGAATATCCACAACATTTAACGAATTATCCCTTTACAAATCAATACACAAACTACTATTGACAACAACATAACAAACAAAAATAAAAGCACTCCATTAACAAAATGCTCAATCCTAAAATAAATCTTCACTAGGAAGGAGACATAAAAAACTAATAAGATACACCACAGTGTTACAACTATCATTTTTAATTCAGAAAAAATCAATCCAACCACTTTTGAGAGTGAAATGAAACCAATCTATAAATAGGAAGGATAATTAGGAAACAATCTTAAAAATAAATCGATTTAATACTTATTTTTACTAACTTTTTACAGAAAGAAGATGAAGATAATTTTGCCATAGCTTCCTCCAACTCCATGGTGAGTTCATCATTACGATCACGAAGAGATCTATTTTCTTCTTGCAGAGCTTCTAATTTTTCGATCATGGGAGCCATTCCTTTTTCCTCTTTACCAAATGACCATTTCTTTGGACTCATTTCAACGCCAAGCTGAAAATGTTTTCATATAAAAGAAATACTTGTAACACAGCTGTGCAAATTCAAACTCAGTTGTGATTACTAATTATAATTAAAAATAAAGGGTCCCATATAATATTGCAAAATTATGCAGTTTGGAATGTATGGAATAATATATCTCCTAGTATGCTCATTTGATATTTTGGGGTTACAACTTCCACATCTGCATTTCAATCAGCAATTGCTGTGTAAGAATCAATGTTCATTAATGAGACTGAATGTCTCTCTTAACTCCATATTAATACAACAATATCCTCTATTTGGGATAGAGGGATAAAAAGGATTACATTCGTCTATCACAAAAGTCAGCCTTATAATGAAGTTAACTATTATGTAATTTAATACATTTTTACTTCCTTCAAAATTAATTATTTTTAACATTAAGTAATTCAGACCTGATCATGTGTAAATGAATAACAAACATATATATAGAATAAAAGTATAGTATACTATCACGATAAATAAAATTCATTAAGAAAATTAATGGCTACTAAAGCCCAGTCTTATGACCAATATGACCTTGCATCTTACATATGTTCCATGAGCTACATTATAGTATCAATAAAAATTATATACATATTATTATATAATATTGGCTGACAATAACATTTAAGCTAGGAATTAATAACAGCTGGAAAAGCTTTTAAAATCATATTTTAATAGAAATATAGAAGCAATCTATGCTAACATTCAAATAATTCCTAATCTAGGAAAAGGAATTTTTTCAGTTGAAACATTTATGCTGGCATCAACACTTACAAATATAATTTCAAATTTGTTGGTACATCCTTAAATCCAATCTTTATTTCCTAAATGATTTTAAGGTGAATTCCATTTTGAATAAAGAAATAATCTCACCGTGGAATAAGCTGTACTTAGCCAAAGCAAGAAGCAGAAATATGAGACCCTTTATTGATCCGATTTAATATCAGAATGTAATAAATCAAAATAATGGAATTAAAATTTAGAATCAATAGAGCCTGCCTTCATACAGTGAATAGCCATTCTTAGAAGAGAATAAAAACACTTAGTAAAACTCCTCATGGTTAAAAGGCATAATTAATCAAGTTACACCAAATGTCGACTATGAAATTTCTTTTTAAATCAAACAATATCAAATTTAAAGTCTTTTTAATCTCTCCCAGGATATCAAAATAATTTTAGCCCAGTTCATGCTTCATTGCCTTAGTATGGTAATAAAAATTGGCAAAGTATTATTTTATGATTGAGATGATGGAACGCCTAACAATTGGCATTTAAAATTAAATTATATGAAAAAGATATCAATGGATAAAATAATATACATATAAATACAAATATTACAAAAGTAAAATAAATTAAGAAAAATAATATCTAAATAAAGAGAGAAATGAGAAATTAAATTAAACAATCATTACTTGTACATTAAGAAAAAGTCATATATGACTAATTCATATTTGAAACATAAGAAAAGATGGATTTGTTTTCAATTTAATTTTCAAAGTCTTTCAATAATTCAATTAGATATACTCACTTCTTGGTCGGCAAATGATAACATTTCGATTTGCTCAGAGAGTTTTAACTTATCTTCCTCACACTTTGCAACTTGTTCCAACAAAGACTGATTCTCTTTTTCTAACATTTCATTTTCCTGGAATTTCCAAATTAAAACAAATAAATTACGGCAAGTCAAACAACTCAATAAAATGATCTACATAGAAAGAACCATTTGATGTTCATAATACCTAATTGCTCATATCTTATTATATTCATTAGAGGTTACCATATATCTAAAGGTTTGAAGAGTCATGAATGTGGTTCATTTTCTTATTTTGTTGCAATAATTTCCACCAGTCACCATGAGAATGTAAAAACAAACATAAGCTAACTTGCCAAAATTTGAATAAGAAAGTTTTATCATTAATTACTCCACAAAATATGAGCTAAAATGTAAGAATAAGTTTAATATTTGGTAAGAAATGTCAATTTCTATCATCTTCCTTTACTTCCTATTTACAAATCACATTATCCATTTTTTTGATCTAGTTTACAAATCTAGACCTAACCAAAGTCATTTATAATATGAGTTAAAATGTTTAATTTTTGACCTAGATACAAATGATGATGATTCCTCCTGTTCAATAAATATCATTATTTCAGCAGTTAAATTAATTAATTAAACTTTGATTTCTCACATATTTAATAAAAGTCAATTAAAAGTTAAATTCTCGTAACATTGTTCTAATGTCTGTAGCTTATTACTTAAGCAAATAAGTTACTGCTTATCTTTTACTGAAACACAAGATCGGGACCATTATTTATTTGAATAAATTAGAGAACAATTTTTTTAAGAAATGAAGATCTACAGGAAAAATGTAACCTACTCTGAATCCAAAAATATAGTAATATCTATGAAAATGAGAATGTACATACACTTTATCAAAGTATTAAGTTTTCAATTAAAACCATAAGCCCTAAAAAATAATAAATCCACATTTGAAGATAAATGTGGTTTGGGATACGTCAATCATGGGGGTGAATATAATTTATTGCCAAAATATGCAGCTAATCATTCAAATTAAGAGAAATTTAGAATAAAGGAAGAATCTCTCTACAAATAAAGGCATATTACTATATTCCAACAAAAAAGTCTACAAAAAATTGCTAAAACAATTACAAAAAAATCAATTTCTTTAAGTGATAATTATAATAGTATTCATTCTATTTTTGTTCAGACACAATTACTGCTAAGATTAATATAATCTATTGTAATGAATATTGGAGATTTAAATAAAAACCACAAGAAAATGCCATCTTTCTAAAACAGTTGGTTTTGCATGCGACCTTTTCAAAAGCACATTAAGTATCCTCAAACTTAGATTTCACTGACAACAATCAATGCAAAGATAGAATTTTGCCTTGCACATATCATGCAAATGTCAGCAGAGCATTACAGAATGGATAAAGGCAAATTGAAAATGGAATAACTGTGAAACTCACTGTTTTGAGGGATAAGCATTCCTCCCTTAAATGGCATTCCTCTAGTTGGAGCGCCAGCAGCTTCTTCTCAAGATCTGCATTCTGGGATGCTAAAGATTCCCGCTCCAGAGAAGACTGTTCCTGCAGTTCTCGAATCATCTCTGTATGCCTCTGCTCTAACAGTCTAAAATTGGAAAAACATATATAAGGGTGCATGCAGATGACTCAGAATCAGAATGAAAAACAATACAATCATCATATCAATGACTGAAAGATCGTCATCCTAGAACAAAAAACACAGCAGTATAAGATGGTATTAGATCAAATGAGGTTTGAGCAAGGATTTTCACTAATATATTAAGAAAAACATTCCAATGAGATTATGGAAGAATATTTGCAAAAATTTGGGTGTATGAGACTGAGGAAGTCTTCGTGTTTTCTCCCCACACATTTATATGGAACTTTGAAACAATTTGACTAATGACATCAGGTACTAAATCAGGGTGGCTGCAGAACGGGATCTAAAAAAATCAAGGTCATTTCAAGGTTTTTCCAGGTCAGGTCAAGAATTTTTAAAGGTCAAAATACAATTTTTGGTTTTTAATAAATTCTTAAATTGAAATTTGGAATTTATTCCAACAAAAACAAGGTACAACTTTTCAAATTTCACCCAGAAATTAATGTTCACACGAATCAGCGGCACGAATGGCGAGGGTTGTTTATGTATGAGGTTTCGGAGTTTTCGCGTAGGTGGCGCTGGTGCCAGAATTTGAATAAGTGGTTTATTTTGGAATGAACCAGGATAACGAGTTGGATCAGGATACAAAAAATTCAAGGCAGTTTCACAGTTTTTTGAGGTCAGCAAAAATTCAAGGTTTCAAGGTCCTGTGGCCACCCTGTAAATATACCAAATTTACTCCAAAATAATGCACCACTGAATGTCACACACACCCCAAAATTCGAGCATCAGAAATTGAAAAATCATCGGCCCACAAATGTAATGCACACCTTAAGACCTTCAACCATCTGCAGCACCGTATATGTCTGTACTATACATGCATGCATTTATATATAAATATATAAATTTATACGCATATACACTATATAGAAAATGCTGGTAGTCGTCTATGCTAAAGGTGTACGTGTTCATATGCATTAATTCAAAATCAGACATTTAAAAAGTTTCATGGGTTAGTAAATTCCCTTTCCAGCCTACGGTTTAGTATATAGTGGCTCATAAAGTCAAAACATTGATAGCACATGGTGGAATGTTTGATGAGTTATATGGAACCAGGGTGAGCTGAGGATACGGCCGGCCCTGCACATTTGAACAAGCAACATTGTGCCTGAATTTAGTGGGCCGACAATTCTAACGCAAACCCCCATTTTTTACCCAAAAAAGGACTAAGGACAAACTATCAACACACTCCAGGATATTAAAGTAAAAGGTGAGAATTTGATCATTCTTCTTGGAGGGCAGATGTTAGAAGGATAAGGGGAAAATGAGATAATCTGAAATATCCAGGGAACTCAAAAATTACCGAACAACTGTAAATAAGCAATAACGCATCTTTATCATGAAATATTGAAAAAAAAAACATAAGACTAATAGACTAAAACATATTGTTTCCCTTGGTAAACTATGGTTCAAAGAAGAAATAAGATTAAGTAGTATGATTAAGGCCATAAAAATTTGAAAATGTCTAGAGTACCTAAATGTGTTACAGAAGTTGAATGTCTTACTTTTCATTAAGAGGATATTCAAAAAAGTCTTGGAGATCAGAACAGATTAGAAACTAGATCCAAAGTTAGATCAATGAGAAATTACGAAGATAAGAGAAGGGGGTTTATTAGGAAATATTTTCAAGTATTCGAAATTTAAACTTTCAAATCTAAGCCAAGAAGTAAAAATTTAGTGCTTATTTTCATCAAATTCAATGCTCCATTTATTCAAAATTGATTTAACTGAACTACTTAAAAACTCTGATAATTGTTGGCAACAAGATAAACCCCAAATAAACATATGTTATCTTTCCAAGATAAGAATAAAACAATTAAACATTAATTCTACACTATTCATCAATGAAATAATTCAAATCAAAAGAATAAGAAAAAAAAATGATACTTACTTCACTTGAAGCTGGCTTGATTTCTCAAGACGTGCATGATGGTCATCCACCTCTTGGGCCAATAATGAAGCTCGATGATTTGCTTCAGCCAAATCCATTTGAAGCTTATCTCTTTCATGCTTCATGTGATCCATGGATATTCTGTCATAGAGATAAATTCAACATTTAGGTTTAAGGTATTGCAATTATTTACACAATAGTAAGAGCATTTTTTCTAATTCATTCAATGCTGTTGACAGACAAAGTAATTATTAAAGTAAAGAAAAAACATTGTGACAACTAATGCTTTGAAAAGAACAGGAATCAAACCCTTTACAAACCTTTTCACTGTAATGGATATCAATTCTCTGGATGATGCTACTTTACAGATAAAAGTATATCGTAAAATAACAAATAATTCTCTAAGAAAGAAAAAAGTTTCCTTTCATTTTCTTAATAAAAAATCTGGCTGAAGAATTTAAAATCAAATAAAACTAAATTTTTCTCAGCAGTTTAGCAATAATCTGCAAAAATAAACTATTTAAGGAACAAGACAACCACAGAACAGTAAAGCTTACAGAAGTAACAAATAATTAACAACTAACTTCAGCATTAATTAGAAAAATATAAAGTAAATTTTGGCAAGTCACAGAAAGTTTCCCATTGCATACATGCTTATATTATCCATCTATTACAAAAACTCTCAAAATTAGAAATTTTTACTCTGAAGCTTAACAATAAGACATCAAAAGTAAAAATCAAATCCTAATATCATAAGAATCCTTTCCTCAGAGTTATCATGTTATTCAATAGCATAAAAATTTATAAAATTATGAATTCCTTCATTAAATTTTACAGAAAAGGAGTTTATTTTTTAATACACATCAATAAAAGAGCATAAAATGCTCCAACTTTCTTTCAAACCTCCAATTCCATTAAATTTTAATGGTTTTGACATTGTACTTCAAATGGAAGGGTGAGTCTAAATGCAATACCTAAATTTGCCTTTAAAACTACCTTTCCCAAATAGCGGCATTATAAAAGCTAACTGATTGCTATCAGTATAACTTTCTTTCTATTTCAGACACCAAGAAAACTGTTACTTGTTGTTAAGGAAACAAAGTTTTAAACAATAATTCAAATGAAATAAATTCCTAATGCCTACATCAAAGTTTCTAATTTTATATGAAAAATGTAGTAGAATGCTCTAAATAATTTATTATAATAAATTATTTAGGTTTATCGCTAACTCAATTGAACTGAGCTACAAACAAAATTACCTAAATATTTGTCATTAACAATATTACATACTTAAAAATGAGATTACACTAAAATCCAAAGTCAACGGTATAGCAGAAAATTTTTTCTTTCTCTACAATTCAATTTAGCTAATGGCCTCCTAAAGTAACATTTCCACTAAAATTATGCAATAACACATGCATTCAACAAACTTTATTAAAATCATCTCCACTCTCTGTGTCTAAATTCTTGAATAAATTGTTTACATATTTTTTATCCCATAATTGCAAGAATTTTCCTTCTATATCCCCTTCTGTCATTACTTGGTTTGGTACTTCTCTGTTATTTTAATCTCTCAATAATTTCTACTATATTGTTAGTTTTGCAAACTGAGTCAAGCAAATTGTCATGTACCAATAACATTTGACCCCTCCAACTGCTCTTTTACAAATATTTCAAATGTTTGAAGTTATACCTTGTCAACATTTAACATGTTCTGACCCTTAGATTAATAAGAGTTCTAAAATCATTCATGTGTGAAATACGGCTACCTCATTTATCAAATCCACATTTATCAATCAAAGTTGGTCACTTATTGTTCTACAAATGAACATAAAATTTGCATATACTAGATAAACTTCACCTGAATTTCAAGGACATGCTGAGCAGCCTAACCATTATCACATATATATACGTGTTAAATTAACTTCACGTGCCTCAATATTCCATCATCGATACCATTACTTTCAAATAATGGTAACTTATCACAACCTTTATGCAATCTAACACCCATTGCCTGTCTTTCCCTCAGTCTTTTACCATTCATTCTACTCTCAATGACTTTTTTTAGCAGTCCATATCGTCTCAATATAAAATCCATCCATAACCTCTGTCTATGCCTAATTACTTCAATTGATGCCCTCTCTCCTACCCCTACACCTCTAGCTCCTCCTTGTTTATTTAAAATTTAATTTAATTTCTCGTAACGCCGCTCAACATGATGCAATTAATTACACAAATTAATGCAGAGAAAGATGAACAATCAAAATTGTAAAGTGCAAAACACGGCATTGCAATGAAAAATGTATGAATAAATATGAGGAAAATAGCCTCAGCTCTATTTTTGTGCATTCATCTGCACAATTTTCATTTCCATAAGCATCTTTCCAGGTATTAACTTGCACCATGAATTGCATCATGTAAAATGGCCTTATATGTCATCATTTCACAATCATATAGCAAAACAGTCCACACCAAGAATTTAACCAATCTTTTCCTGATTTAGACTCTGCATTTAGACTTCTAATCATTTCCCTTTGCTTCATGAAAACTTCCTTGGCCAAAGCTATTCCTTTTCAAAACTCATAATTTCTAATCATTCTAAAACTTATATCTGTAATCGGGATCATATTAAATAAAACATGCAAAATTTCACAAAACAAAAACTTTAATGAGCAACCAGTTTTGAGCTAATCGCCCATCATCAACTGCAAGGGAGCAAGAAAAGGAAGTTTTCGCCCAAGAGTTTTGTTCTTGACTGTTGGAACAGATGGGGTAGAATTTAGCTAAGTTTATTATTCTGTGTTTGCAGGCAAGGATAGTATTTATAAGTTTTTCCATGTAACCATTAGACAGAGCAATTTGTTTGGTGATTTTGAGTTCACGTATGAAATTTTCAGGTGAAAGGGGTATGTGTAGAAGTCTATGAAACTGTGGTAAGCGGCATGTTTGTGTGTTATGGGGTGGTTCGAATCCGCATGGATAGTGTGGTTTGTGTATGTAGGTTTCCAGTAACTAGCAAAATCAATAGTTTTTTTTTATTTTAGATAGGATAAGATCAAGAAAATTAATTTGATTATTGAGTTCAATTTCAGGAGTAAATTTTATTTTTGGATGTAATGTGTTTAAAAGAGTTAGAAAACTGTCTAATTGTCTAAAAGTACCATTCCAAAAGCAAAGTATATCATCCACGTACCTACACCAAAAGCTAAGATATTTTACCAATGGAGAATCACTCTCAAATAATGCAGTTTCGAACTTATTCATATACAATGATGATGATGAGTGGTCATCTCAAAACTGGAACTCGAAAAAGTTTTTATTTTGTGGATCTTGCATTTCTTATGTAATATGATCCCAATTACAGAGTTCCACCAAGTTAAGGCTTCTTCGATTAAATTTATTACATCTGTAATTAGTTAACCAAAATTCATCTATTGTGCCCACGAAATAGGTCATGCCTCACAATTATCAACTGCTAACTTAATTTTAAGGCAACATGTACTCACTTCAATAGCTTCGTCTCCGTTAGATAAAGGCCAATAGCAGCTCTCAGCAGCTGTGAATCAGAACCTGGCACTGGTTGATGCACATCCATTTTTGGGTCTCCCCTTGCCCCCCTTTCTTCTTCTTCAGATTCCTCCGCAAGCATTGATCGCAGTTCTCCCTCCACGGTAGAATACAGCAGAGGAAAAGGCACATGCTCTTCATTTGCAAATCCGAGGTCCTCTACAAGTTTCTCTGGGTCTGACACCCCCCAAGATCCCCAGAGGCCCACAACCGATTCTAAGCTCATGCATCTGAGAAATGAAGATCATGTTACCCAACTGTTTGCAGCAAAGTCTTATTTCATAAGAGGATAAAGCCAATGAATCCACTCACCCAGAATTATTGATATCCAGAATACAGGGAAGAGAATCTTTTTCGTTCCCTATGACTAGAGTGTTCCTATCCAGTGGATCATCAAGTATGGTGCTATAACCTGATGTTACAGTCTGATCATCCCTTTTGTTAGGTAATTCCTGATGAAATAAAAACAGTATAAGGTTTAAAATGAAAAAATAAAACAAAGTAGTAGTAGTATTTTTAAAAGTGCTTCGACAGCTTTGGTCATTTCGCACATTGGCTCCCACCGGGAATCGAACCCGGGACCGCTTTCGCCAAAGGCCAACGCGCTGTCCACATGACCATCCGGAAGCCTAATATAAAACAAAGATTCCTCGACTTGCGAGAAAAAGTTTTTTAGAAAAAAAAAATCAAGGAATGACTTTCTTGGTGAATTTCCAAACAAATTCTAAACATTATTTGTAAATTAAAAAAAAAATAAAATAAAATATAACAGATGAAAAGGTTTTAAATCAAAACTACGGAGTACATAATGACAAAAATTAACCTATATTGATTAATTATTATTATGTTCATACATGCCTGTCCTGATAAACATATTCAGCTTCTAACAATTATTTTCTTGTAGCAATATTTTCACAAGATATCATCATAATTCTAACATCTTTGAAGATGGAAAAATCATAGTTGAATAAATATACAACAATTCTTCCAGTAGAGGGTAATTCCTAGCATCTAAAAGGTTCTTTATTAACAGAAACAGCTTTGAAATGCTATATTAATTAGATATAAGACATTGATAGTCCCTGTTAGTTAGATATATAGAGCAGCAAGGTTCATCAAGGGAGCAGTATTTCAGCTATGATAGAATTCCTTGGATGGAACTCTCTTAGTGATAGAAGTCTTGAGTATCGACAAAAGTTATTTGATAAATTCATCACTACCAATTTTGGGTAAGAGATAGCTGATATTGTCATCCCAGATATAAGAAAACAAAGAAGCGATACAGGAAAGTTGTTGCCAGGACAGATAGTTATTTTTGATTGTTTTTCCCGCGAAGTATTAGAGAAGCAAATAGCTATTCAGGTTAGATAAGGATGTCAGTGTTTTACACTCCCTGCCACGTGCCACTGGCAGATTGCAGGGTTTAAATGTAAATGATATCATTGAAACTGAAGACCCAAACTACTATTTCAATAATAAAACTGAATTGCTCAGTGAATAATTCCTCCTTTAATTTAATTTTTATCATAAAATCATTTTAGCTATATTCATAATTTTAAATCCACAGAATTTGCCCAGCTTCCCTTTTAGCTTTCAAGGTTAATTTTTACAATCATTTGAAGATTTAATTAACCTGCTATCTTTAGAGAATATAATTATGCATAACATGTTTTAGAATAAATCTGACTTACCTCTAAACTGTCATCTTTGCTCTCTTCTTCAGTTCCTACATCTCCGCTGAGGAATAAGGATAAAAACTCTTCAAAACTAATCCTATTGTCCAAGTCAACATCCAATTTTTCAAATAACTCCTGAACAATCTGGAAGAAAATATACAAAAAGGGTAGTGGCGATTTTTCATCTCAACTGTGAGGTTTGAGAAGAGAAAAAAATCAAACAGGAATTTTAAACACTTTTTGATAGTTGATAAATTTTACTCAGTCAAATATCAAAACTGTGTCAATGTTTCCAAAATGTTGATTCATTGCCAATGAGCTTGAGTAACACTATCTTACAAATAATTCTGCTGCATTCACATTTTTATCAATAGGTAATCCAATTCATAATACACCAAAAAAACATTAGAAATGACCATAAGAAATATGAAAACTAATGATGTTAGTATTTATGATATGAATTTGAATCCACTAAAATTAAATTTATATTCAACAACATTACATATTAAATAATATTAATTAATAATATTATTATAATAAATAAAATATCAAATTATTATGAGAGATTGCTATATCTCTTTAAAAAGCAATTTAGGCAAAAGAAAATTAACTAAAAATATGACTTTCTAACAAGAGTCATTGATTACTTAATTTGTATTATGCTGGGTAAACAATTGACCAGTAAAACAAAGATTTTCTTAATTTTCTTAATAAGGGGAGAGGTAATATTTTAACTGATATTCTTGAGAGAATAAAAAGATTATTTCATCAAATACAGGTTACAGACAAAAGCAAACTCAAGAAATACAAAAGCAATTTTTATTTTAACATTTATAAATAAGATTTATGCATGAAAGTAGACAAACTTAATAAAACAGCAAAGAGAAATCTACTTAATATACAGAATTCATATTTAAGCTGATTGGAAATTAAAATAAGAGTTAACTGGCACAAGTAAACATTCTATAGGATTTTATTACTTACATAGTCAGCCTTTGTCTCCATTCCAATGCACTTACACAGACGTGTAAGTTCAGTCTTGCTAAGAGAGCCATCTTCACCTATGCCAAGCTGCTTGCAGACACTCCTCAAATTGTCTGCCTCCTCTCTAGCTTCTAATGTCATGTTTATAAAAGTTTCCTCAGAAACTGCTGCATCTGAATTTAAGAGTAAATCACTGCTGGATGACACCTTGATAGCTTTATCAGGTGTGGAGAAACACTTCAACTCCTTTAGATCATCTTTCTCCGGACCCTCCTCATCTGATGAGAGTTTTGAAATTCTAGCCTTGCTAAAGTCTAATAACAAATTAAAATAAAACAATTCAAAATAAAGAAAAAGTAAGGTAAAGGTTTAAAATATACAAAATCACTTGTATAAAATATGTGCCACAGAAATCTGTAATTTGCTAGTAGTTAACATATTATTTCAGGCAGATTTTGATGTGATAATAAAGGCAACTGAATTTTGCAGGATATTTGAATACTAAAACAATAAAAAAATGTTCACAACCCAAGAAAAATAAAAATTATTTTAATTAACCAAAGACAGTTTATTCCTTTAAGATGATTTTTAGAAGACCAACTGAAAATAACATAATAAGGAAGATAGTGTCAATGATTGATTTTACCAAAACTTCATTTCACCATTCTTCATCACCAAAAACAGTATAGAATTGGTTTTGGATCTTTATACACAAAAAGAAGAGCTTTACACCATGTAAAAATATTTAATCTTTTTAAATTTCCTTTTCTTGTCATGATACAACAAATGAAACAAAGCACGATGAATGAATAAGAGTCCACTGAGAATTTTCCTAATCTACAGTAAAAATCCTGCCTTCAGATAAGACGACTAAGTCAGTCTTAAGAAAGAATTACAGTATTATGGGTAAGGTACTGCTCTGCAGTTTCTTAATTTATTCTCATACAATTTAAATTTGCTAACATAAGAAACACCTAAAAAGGAGCAATTCCATTAACACAACTTTTCCGCAACATGTGGCATATACTGCACAAAGTCTTCAACATTTAAACATAAAGCATATGACATTTTAGCATACCACACATTTCCTTACTGAGTCACGTTTAAACAATACTCACCTCACTAAACAACGTTTTCAGTTATCCTACAGCAATTAGATCAGTGCAGCTTGGTGCATGCAATTTTGAGAACATGGAATGAGATTCTATATTGCGTGAAATGTCATAATGTATCTGTAATGAGGTTAGGGCCAATTTCGGGGTCTTATGCGCCAACTATGATCCTTACATTCAAGAACCTAACCAAGGCCTATAGGCAAGAATTTAGGAGGCCAGTTTTTGAAACGCCAGCACACGAAATTCATTTCTCTCAAACCATTATACCATGTAAACGCAACTGTAAACAAGTCCCACTGGGCAACATTTGGCTTGTTACAAGTCATGTAGTATCGCATCAATGGAATTGCAATAAGATGAATTAAGTGGTGCTGCGCTTGGTAGGTGATGCGAACATGGCAATTCGGTTAATGCATATAATTTTGAGTCAATCAAAGGAGGTAGACATCTGGTTAAAATGGGTTGCAGAGCTTTTAGGTACAGAATCTACAAAAATAACAGTTATCAACACATCTGGTAGGAGTTGTTCCTAATTTTTTCTTAAAAGATTCAATGGATCAGGAGAAAACTTCGTTTAAGATGAGATGGTTCTCTCAAGGTTCGTTTTCATATTTATAATTATAAAGGAAAAGATAATCTTCTAAGGTTGGCCAAGAACAAATCAATAAGTTAATAGAAATACTAAAATTCCTTTGCCTAATGAAGCATTCATTCTTCGTCTACTTCAAAAAAAATTATCTCAAATAAGAACGCAAATAATTTACAAATAGGACTTTGGTATATACTGTAAACTCCAATACCATTAAATACCTAAATGATTTTTTGTGATATTTTCTAAGATTCAAATATTTAACATGAGTCTTCCATAATTTTACAGCTAAATTGAAATAGGTCAGAAGATTAAAATGCATGGTATGTGCAATTCCTTGAATTTTTTGACGGTATTTATTTACAGATAGAGTTATAGGAACCTAAGATAAGAGCTATCGATAAATACCCATACAAATCAATTTTACTGGAACAACAGGATAAAAGCTAATCAACCTTCCAATTTACTGAAAAAATGAGGACAAATAATGTACAAAAATGTGATTTAAGATACTTGAGGAGTATCATAACACAAAGATAGTTCCTCTATTTTTCAGAGATATCTTTATTTGTTAAGTATTGGAACTGAAATTTGAGTAAAGAGAAAATAGAAGTTTGAGAACTAATTAACTATAAAATAATAAAGGTAAACAAGGAGAGTGGGTGAGGTGCCATCGGACTTTTTTTAAATAATAAAGGTTTTTAGAAAAAGTTTGGCTAATTAAATCAAATTTCCCATTCAAATTCAATATTTCTCCTCTTTTCATTTCTTTTCGTAAACAATTATATTTACCTACTAATTATTCACTTTAAACATGCAACTTTAAACACCTAGGGACATTGTCCATATTGTTGTAATATGTTATGGGTAATTAATAAGAACACACACATGACAAGAAAAAATAAAAAAAATTGCAAATTAAACTACAATCTGGAACATTATAAAAAGATTGCTCCTTATAAATATATATAAATAAATGCCTGAAAAGTATTCAACCGATATGTTCAAAAGATTCTACCTTATTTATCAATGTAACTTGCCCCTTTCTTCAATAAACCAGTTCATTTAAGCAATCTGTATAACTAACTTAAAGTACAATAATATTATTACGAAGAAAATTTTTACTTGGATCATTAGGTTCTTAACATTCAAGCCCTATAAAGCCCTGTAATTTCCTTTTTTTTGCCTGTAATTTTCCATCCAATGCTAAAGAAATCCCATGATTTTGACGTATGAAATGCTAAATGCCACCAAACAATGCAAAACTCACTTTCTTCAGATGTCTTATTGGATATTTCTTTGTCGAATGCCAATCTTCTGTCGACGCTCTTTCTTCTCTTCTTATAAACTTTGGTTTTAGATGGCTCTGAGACATCAGCAACTGGCCACTGCATAGATGGAAACAACTACTTAACTATTGTTGCTTTTTGTTATGATACAATAATAACAATCCAAACCTAAAATATTTACCAATAAATTATCATTCTTTGGAGTTGGATTTTGCAAGAATACTTCAGAATCTGATTCCTCGGTATTACAGGCCTCATCCGAATCTTGATCGATGCTTTCTGGTCTAGACCTCCTTCCATACTTCTTTTTCCCAAATACATACTTCGGGGAAACTTCTCTCTCTGTAAACAAATATAGGTAAACGCTATTTTCTTTATGAAACTTTCCGACAACTTGTCATAACTGGAAGACAATGAACTTACTTCACATGAAAAAATCGCATCAAAACATATAATTTCACATTGATGCAGAAAAGTGATCAATGGAACAATCCAAAACAAACAAATTGAGTTAAAGAAGTCAACGTATGATTTGTTTTTTCTAAAGCAATGGTAGCCTATACTAAAATAGAGCAATGATGAAATTTACGATGCAATAACTACAGAAATCTTTCATGGGCATGTTTGCGATGTTATCTCGAACTCACCTGGAGATCTTTCAAATTTCTTCTGTTTTTTCTTCTGACCTTCTCCCAATAAACTCAAAAGAGCTTCACGGAATTCTGTAAAAGTCACTCTCCTCTGAGCATTCTTGGACAGAAGGCAATCAATCAACTTAACACCTTGCTCTTCTAGCTGTAGTTTATCACAAAGCTGAGCTAAACCGACACTGTCAAGTCTTCCAGAGCCATCAAAATCACAACTTTCAAAAACGTCGAGAAGTTGTTTTTCATAAGGGTCACTTCCTCCTTCCATTGCATGACAAAACTAAATGGGGCGCACATTACTGAAATAAAGAAAACATAGGATAAGTATCTACTATTTAGTAAAAATCTTCATTAAAGATACAGCACTAGCAAGCAAAATCAATCTAAAATGTATGGACTATACAGAAGGATGGTACTACACCATACCTTCAGACTGATAACCTAAATATATAATGCAATTATCAATTTTAAGAAGCACTAAATGTAAATGATTCAACCCCATTACGTAATTAATTGAAGAAAAAAATAATAACATAATTCTCCATCATATCCACAAAATAAAGGTTTCTAAATATTTGACAATTGAGTTTATGACGCTAACATATCGAGTATTCAATAAAAACTGACAGAACGTACAAAACATCATCGGAGATCAAGGTGAACTGTGTATTTAACAACAGAGACTACATGAAGCAAAGAAGAAAGACATATTTAATTCCTTCACGAAGTAAAAACAAAGAAGTTTCTTCAGTTCTTAAGAACTGGCTTTGACTTACGGTTTTGCTTCGCCCATTTGAAGATACAGCAATTCAGAATAGTATGGTAATAAAATGACAGCTACCTAATTAACTTCATTACTTGATATGAACTAAAACACCCACTCACACGAACCGATCACTACGTGCAATTTCGGCTCCCCTACGGATTATCAACGACCTACAACTTGCTAGACTCACGATATTCACCTTTCTCTCCCCACAAACGCAGGATGGCAGCAGCTGTCTCTGCTATGACCAGCTATGACGTATTCAAAAGTTGATATTATGTCTGATGAGTATTGCGCGTAATACAGGTACGATTGGGCTGTGAGTGGTAGAATTCACAACGATAAAAATTCTTGAAAATTTAGGATTATCTCAGGAAATAAAAATCGAAAACTAGGGTGAGCCGCAGTACACACAATTCTCTTAACGATGCCTGATTTTTAAACACTTGTAATATTTCATGCGTAGTAGAGAGTTGGCCGATGAAAAATGGATATTAGGTATAAGAAAAGAATCTCAAAGCTAAATTTGTTTCTCTATAAAAATAATAAAGAAATATCAACGAAAATTGATCAGTAATAATTTCTCCATCGAAGTAAAACGAGTCAAGTCTTTGTTTTCTCGTGTTACTAAATTTTATGATATCTCCTCGAGGAACCTTTTGTTGTTTCACGTAAATTAATCAAAATTGTGATTTTGTCTAATTTATTTCCTTGTCAGACTCATTATAAGTAAACATGACGTATCTTCTGGTATCTACAATAAGTTAATTGAAACAGGAAGATATTAAGTTTGAATATATATCTGAGAAAGTGTGCGGTTCAAATTGAATGAAATTTTAAAGGAGGTATGATTATTTTCCTTTCTCCATCCTTATTTTGTCCAGAATATCCTGAAAGACAAGATGAATTTAGCCAGCGCTACACCTTATGCGCTCGGGGGAAACTTTTTAAAGTAGTTCTTGTGTTCAAGGAGTTTACTCCGTTTGGTATTGACCAATGACGAAAACTGAAATGACGCAGCTGCCGTATTACATCACAAACATGGAGGCGGGAAATACAGAAGAAAAACTACATTTGGCGGAACCATCGGTGAGATAGCAATGGTTCATCATAAATTAACGAATTTAGAAATAAACTGATAAGCTACTATATTTAAAGCTTACTATATAAAAATCACAAGTTTTCATAGTCTTTTCATTCCCAAGGATATGGATAGTTTGTATAGTTATTCCTTTCAGAAACATTAAACGCTGGGATATTAGAGTAATAAGAAAACTGTTGATATATACAAAAAAAGTAAAAAATGAAACAAATTCATTACTATAATTCCACATTTCACTCGTAGCATCAGTACAAATTATCAGGAAATCTAAAAACGCAATCGATCTTCAAATCACTTCATTATAATTTATTAGAAGTCGACGAAAACAAGCTAATTGTTATTAAAAACCATATATAATTAAGTTACTGAAATTGTGGGGTCTAGGCTGTTATTTTTTCTCTATACCATTAAAGATAATCAATTCTTTCCCATACGCATAAGTTTAGTATTCATATTTTTCAACCCCCGGACCTCATTGTAAGTACCAATGATAATAATTTATCATTAATAAAATAATACAATAATTGCCGGAATTTGTGAGTTTTGTAAGACGACAAGTTTAAAGGCAATGCACACCGTTAGACAACACTAGACGTCATGTGCGGTCATCCTGTTGTCCATAGATGGAAAAACCGTAAGAACGTAAGAATCACCAAATTTTAGCAATTTTTAAGTACCTATTGGAATATGATGGAGAAATTGGTGCACTGAACATTTTCGTCGTTTTTGTTTTCATGCCAGATCGTAAAATAAAATTAGTAGATATCCCAGATATAACGGGTGTAATGGGGGGTAACGGGGATAACGGGTGTAAGCGGCATAAGCTAAGCTAAGGTACCAAACTTTTTCATACTTACAATTGACTAGCGAATTTCATTTTGCGGCCATCCAAAGATCCCAAATATGTTAAAGTTGAAAAAGTAGATTACGTGTTTGATGTGGATTTTACTTCATGAACGCTGGTTTGAAGTAAATCATACCCATAATAGTTTTAATTATTCCTCCAATACATCTATTTCATCATGTCTGATATTGAGGAATCAGGGAAGGTAAGTTATCTCGAAAGAAGCTCTTCTTTACCGCACTTGTACAATCAATGTCCTAATTTAATTTCTTCGTACATTCCAGAAATTAACGCTATTTAATCGAGATGTTGCGTCAATACCGTGTTTCCGAAGTTCCCTTTTATATGGTATCAATGGCGGAATCGGCACAGGTCTACTTTATTTCATGTTCACTAGTAAAGTCAGAATGTCATCACACGTTGCTGTATCATCATTTGCTGTAATAACGTTATCGTACTGGTAATGATTTCCAATTTTTGTTTTGCGTCGTATTGCATCAGTTGCTTTGTTTAAGTTCTATGTTAAAATCAACGGGTATAAGATGGGCTAATCTCCGTCCGTCAAAAATTATCAGTTGATTTCTCTATTTCTTTAAGGTTTTACTGTAGATATGATTTCGCAAAGAAAAAGTTTGCCATCGCACAACTCCAGCCGGCATTACAGAAAGCAGCATTATTTGAAGGCACCTCCAAAGCGCAGCAAGATGATGCTCCACAATCCACCAAATAATTTCCGGTGAAAAATATGTGAGTTGTGGAGTGGTTTTAGTGGTGCAGAACAGAGCAGCAATTATTTTACAAAAGAAGATTTCTTACCAATGCTAAGCAGTCTCCAAAAATCAATTTTTATGTTATTCGGTGGAGTGTTGTTATATATCTTTCGGATGCTGTAAAGTCGTTGTGGGGATCAGTGAGATTTTTTTGACTCCCAAAAGGTTTGTTTCTTGGGAACAATTTGTTGATGATTGAAAACACTTAACAATGCTTTGAAAGCATGTAACTATATTTCCTCCTCATAAGTTTGTGTGTCATTATGAAATCCAAATCCAGGCAATTACTCTATTGCCTTGACTAACAACATTATGTGACGAGGAAAAGGTAGTGTAATTTTATTCTAATAGGGTTCCGTAGTACTTACCATGTAAGGAGAAAAAGTATTTCGAAAATAGTAAATTATCTAAAATGGATATAATAGTTGTTTTTCTTTCAGCACACCTAAAAGAAAACCATATTCTCATTAGTTCAATTGTTATTTCTACTCTCCTTTCTATCACAAATTTCCAATTAGTTTCCTCCATTCTGCCAAAATAGAAAAAAATGGATAAACCCAGAAATTATTCATTTAAGAGCTGACTAAGCAAATTACCTGTTAAGTTCATTACAAGTTTTAGCTTTGTGTCCCAATATAGGATTGATAAGGGTAAGGAAGAAGGGCATTACTCCAAATCATTATCTTGCTATGATATGGCTTAGTCTAAAGGCTCTAGATGTAACTGTACATCAAACAACCTTAATTTTAGGTACATAGAGAATGAACATTATAATAGTCTCATGGAGCATCATTTAAAATTGAAAAAGTTGAAAATCTTACTTCAGAAAATGAAACAGAGGGACATTGGATAGATAGAAGGGATATTGATTAATATATTATGGTTTTACCGGTAAATTAATTTAAAGCAATTTTAAATATGCCCTATCCATAAATATTTTATTTGACTCGCTAAAAGAAGCCATTAATTACCTGTGAATAAATTCTGATCATATTTTGTTCAAACCTTCGTTACAGATTCAGCCTTATTCATTGAAGCTAAAGGCTAATGTAAAATAGTAAATTCTAACATTTCAATTTTGAAATTCAAATTTAAAATATTTCACTATGTAAGATCTATTAATTTGATAAAAATATTAAACAAAGCAAATGGCTTCCACTGTCTAATCCAAATGAGTTAATGATCACTTTAAGTTTCATTTCTTACTCCTTGAGGTGATGTCCTATACAATTCAATTGCCAGCATTGGGATATTTCTCTATAATCGCAGTATGGTATCCAAAAGAAATAAAGAAGAAATAGTTGCATCAACACTTGTGTTTTTCAAAGGCTCTCAACTTGTGACCAATCCTTTTGTTAAAGCTGAGTTCATGTTTATATTCTCACCAATCTCAGATGAGGGAATCAGATAAGGAATCCCATAGGTTGTGGATGTAATCATTGGTTTCAAATTTGTTCTAAGAACTTATAATAAATTGTTCCGTAGCCTTTTCACTAAAATCACAAAGAATAATAACAACTTAAAATCTCAACTTGTCATCTCTTCAATTTACAAATAAAATGCATTTCTTATAAGGTCTACTTATGAAACTCTGGAATCTTCAATTTCCTGAAAAGTGACCCCCTCGTTTATTAAATTTTGTTTTTGCATTCTTCCACATTTCACTGTAATAAAAGTTTTCATATGAGAATAAATTCCAACAAAGCAGGTATTTTGTCAAGTATGTGCAAAGTGTGAACACAGATAAGGCCTTGATGTTTAAAGATGGAGAAATTATTACATGATCATGTAATCATTTAATAAAATATATTCTATATCAAAATGTCTGTAAAATATTAGAAATACTTTACAAATTCATACAAATATTTACAAAATTAAACTTTTACATATCAAAAATACATATACAATGTATAATATTAACCCATAAAGATTTTTTGAAATTTTATAATTTTATGTACTATAAAATTAAGCAACAATGTATTATACACAATAGAAATTTAGGTGTGATAAAAGAATTGTATAAATTTAAGTTCACTTAAAAAAGTAAGCACAACAACAAGGAATTTCACAACTAAAAACAAAAGATATACATTTTAAAATAGCAGAAAAGTAATAAAATACATATTTGGTAATTAATAAAATTATAGAATGAGATGAATGAAAAATAACTTAGGGTAACTCAATTCTAATATCCAAAGATGAAAAAATGAAACTTCTTATTCCCTTAGTTATTAAATGCAAATGGAATGCAAAATAGATAATATGCCAACAAAAACTATCATCTTCTTTGAGATGCTGGAGCTTCCTCCAATTTCCTCCAAACAACCTGAAATAAAATGAACTACAATTAGCTTGTCTCCCAGAATGTTTACAGATAGTTCCTAATAAAATTAATCAAAGTGGCTTCACACCCAAGTAGCAAATTTGGTTTACTTTACGCATTAGTTGTGTAGGAGACAATCATACTTTTGTGTTCATAGAAATAATCTTGTGCATTGCTGATAGAGAAAATGATCTCATTTATACCCAGGCCACCACTGAAAACCAATTCAGAGGCTAATTTCTCTGAAGCTATATTCAGAAATGCTGGTGAGAGAGTTATTGAGTTCAACAAAATGGAATGAATAATTTCCCCAACTCTATGTATCACCTTTGAATTTCTACATTTCTCTCAGAAGATTTCAACAGACAAAGTAATCAAAATATCAAACAGCATGTTCAGATTGCAAGTCGGCCATCAGGCCAGGTGGCAACATTTGATTGGTATTGACGTTACTAAAGACCTGTGTAAAGTTTTTCCATTTTGAATATGATTTTTGTATTTCAACAAACACAACCTCGAAACTATTTTAAATGAAAAAAATCATACTAGGAGCAAACTCTTACACCATGCAGAAAATCAAACTTAAAACTACCACCTATAGATCAAAGAAAAAATAGATTCCAGAACTGATAATTATCTATTGTTTCCAGAAAAAATCTGCCTGTGTGCCTACCAATCATTTTGAACGCAGTTTCTTTTACTCAGCTTTTTAAGCATAGGTGCCTCAAAACCATTTTTGTAATGCTTAATGTACTTGTTACTCAATTTTAGTGACTACAAGAGGTCAATCAATCAATTGAAACACTTTTTCTACATCTTTCCAAATAAAGGAGATGAAATGGCAAAATCGAATTATAAATTTTTTTACTCTTAATCAATATTGACAGAATACTGTGAGATCCAATAATGAAAATTATGCATACTTATATTGGACCTATCCTAGTTAATGTAAAAATTACTTTAGTCATTATTTTCAAATACATAAAAAGTATGCACCATTAAAAGCTATAATAATTCATCTTAAATCAGCAGTTAATGGTATGGTTGTACATGTTTTTGTGTATGTAATGGAGTAAAATTTACAAGGAAAAACGGACTTACATGTAAAGTCACCTCAACCCTTTTCCATGAGTGAAATTTATTTTCGGTTCAATGTGCCATTTACAATTATGTAAGGCTAATCTTTTGGTTAATGTGCCACATGTAAGCCTTCCCTATTCTACCACATATACTCACATTACACATCTCGCGGACCAAAGCCTTCTCTCCATCTCCAAGATGTGTTGTTTCCAATGGCAAGATTGGATTTGGGGCAACCTGAGGTATTATAGCAGGTTGGGCCAACGCGTTTGCCCTTTCCAGTTGTTCTCGAACTTCCAAAACCTGCAAGGCACGTGTTACAGCTTCAGGCCTATTAACCTGATCCTGAAAAGATATTGAATTTTAAGAGGCCTGCTCAATCACAAAACAATTTACATCTGAAATATTACATTCTCAAAGCCATGGAAATGGTTCACTCTGCAATTAATCGAAATATTGACTGTGGAAGATTTTAGAGAGGCATACATATTTTGGGGTAATATTTTTAAAGACTAAATATCTCTCTCAATTCATAAAATAGCTGACTATGGTTTAGTCAGCTAATGTTTTCAGTAAACACTTTATCTTAAATAAGTAGCATGGCATTCTGAGATGGAATTATATAAGTATAATTTCATATTATTTCCAAAATAAATTAAATATTGACCTCCTTCAATATTAACAGTTTACATTTATAAATAACAGTTAGCATCTACTATTGGTATTCGAAAACAAACAACAGAACTGTAACAAATGTAATCCAACAATTTGAAGACTTTTTTAAGGACAGGACCATTGGAAATAATCCAAATAACGTGTTTACCACAGAAGAAATAAATAGATTGAGGATATTTATACATTATATTTTCTCTTCAATTATTAAATCTATTAACTAAATAATTTGTAAACATTCAAACAATTATTTTTCCACCATTCTCTGATAGCTCAGAAATTATACTTTCTTTTTGTTACATCTCTTTACTTCAAAACAAGGTAAAATATGACAGAATGGAAAACTTATTCATAATGTAGTGGCATAAATAAGGTAATTTTTCACTCAATTCAGACTTTTCTAGCTTTTAAATATCATGCTTAATATAATATTTCTAATTACTACCTACTCCTCTGTTAGAATGGTTCACAATGAAAACTCAGAATTCTTACAATTTGTGGGCAAGGGAAAAAATATGAGCTTTTAGCTAAAAGCTCTAACTTATTCATAGTAAAGTCAGACATTAGGTAACAGAATGAAACACAGTAATTCCTTGCTGTTAAAATAAGAGGGTTGTAAACAATTATATCCTTATGCAATCACCTACTTAGGAGAGAATTCTTTACTATAAACAGTAGACTGCCAAGAAAAGGTTTTATGATCCTTGGGTTTCTTCCTCAGGGGTTTCCAAGTACACTCAATTGTACTATAGTGGTTAAACCCAACAGTCCATCCTTCTTTAATAATTAAAAACATTCTTATGATATTTTGTCATAGGTTAATTTTTTACCCCAAATTTAAACAGACAAGAGAGTTAAACAGCTCCATTATCATTTTTGGACATAAGACATTAGCAAGGAAATCACATAAACACATATATCTATTATATATAGATGCTTCTCCGGATTCATTCATGTATCCATATATATATACGAGTAAAATGTTGCTTGCATACTGCAAGCAGATGGGCAATACTAATTTCATATCGGCATCACATCGGGACGGTCCTCATAAGAAAAAAAAGGATTTAATTTTTTCATAAAATTCGCTGAAATTTCATCGTCTGGCATCGAACCCGGGTCTTACTGGAAAACCTACTATAAAACACGATAGATGATCACCATCTCTAACTATGTGTGAAAATTCAAGCAGAAATATTGGCTACAACTGCCTCAAAAGAAGCTCTAATGTTCACGAATGTAAATGGCTCTCTGGACTCGAACCAAGGACGATCTTGGAAATTTAAAAAATGTTTCTGAAAGTTATTAATGATGTCAATCTATATGCTAAATTTCAAGTTTCTATATTATTGGGAAAGGTTTCAAAATAATTCCTAAAAAACGGATCAACTTCTAATTGCAGAGACACCTGGTGTCGAACCCAGGACACATTGATAGCTGTGAATGCATAGTTTGATTTTTTAAGACAGGTTCTTCTATCATGCTAAGTTTTAAGTCGATAGCATGCCGGGAAGTACCTAAAATTTGTTTCCGTTATCTCCGTAAGAAATGCATTGAGGAATATAAATGCCCCTCTGGGATCGAACCAAGGACCATCAGCGAATATGTAAAATTTGATTATGATATATTTTTATAGTATATAACCTCATACTGAGTTTCAAGTTTCCATGCCATTGGAAAAGGGTCCAAAAAAAATCTTAAAAATCGCCACAGTGCATTTTAAACGGCAGATTTTTGCATCGACCTAGCATCGAACCCAGGTTATTTTCCGTAAAACTCATTTATGTTTTCGATAGATCATGACCATATATAAAGGCTCCTTGAGTTTTGATTCTCTACCAATCTGGGAAGTATTTTTTTTTAATTCCCGAAAATCAAAGCAATGCATTTAAACGGGAAAAATCGGGACTTTGGAGCCCCCTGGCATCGAACTCATGACACTGAGGATCAAAATCGCAATTTTTCTGGAGGTTACACGTTATGGCCAATACGCCGTAAAAATTTCAGCTCAATCACTCTTGTGGTTTAGGCTGTGAGTTTGTATCCTCTCTATATATATATATATATGGATACATGAATGAATCCGGAGAAGCATCTATATATAATAGATATATATATATATAGAGAGGATACAAACTCACAGCCTAAACCACAAGAGTGATTGAGCTGAAATTTTTACGACGTATTGGCCATAACGTGTTACCACCAGAAAAATTGCGATTTTGGACCTCAGTGTCATGGGTTCGATGCCAGGGGGCCCCAAAGTCCCGATTTTTCCCGTTTGAATGCATTGCTTTGATTTTCGGGAATTAAAAAAAAATACTTTCCGGATAGGTAGAGAATCGAAACTCAAGGAGCCTATATATATGGTCATCATCTATCGAAAACATAAATGAGTTTTACGGAAAATATCCTGGGTTCGATGCTAGGTTGGGGCAAAAATCGGCCGTTTAAAATGCATTGTGGCGATTTTTAAGATTTTTTTTGGACCCCTTCCCGATTGCATGGTAAATTGAAATTTGGCATGGGGTTAGAAATCATAAATATATTTCATTATAAAATTTTTTGTATTCGCTTATGGTCCTTGGTTCGATCCCAGAGGCCCATTTGCACTCCACAATGCATTTCTTATGGGGATAACGGAAACAAATTTTAGGTACTTCCCGGCATGCTATCGACTTAAAACTTAGCATGATAGATGAACCAGTCTTAACAAAACAAACTATGCGTTCATAGCTATCAAAATGTCCTGGGTTCGACACCAGGTGTCTCTGCAATCAGAAGTTGATCCGATTTTTAGGAATTATTTTGAAACCTTTCCTAATAATATAGAAACTTGAAATTTGGCAAATAGATTGAGATCAATAATAACTTTCAGAAACATTTTTTAAATTTCCACGATCGTCCTTGGTTCGAGTCCCGAGAGCCATTTACTTTCGTGAACATTAGAGCGTCTTTTGAGGCAGTTGTAGCCAATATTTCTGCTTGAATTTTCACACATAGTTAGAGATGGTGATCTTCTATTGTGTTTCATAGTAGGTTTTCCAATTAGACCCGGGTTCGATTCCAGACGATGAAATCTCAGCGAATTTTAAGAAAAAATTAAATCCTTTTTTTTTCTTATGAGGACCGTCCCGATGTGATGCCGATATGAAATTAGTATTGCCGATCTGCTTGCAGTATGCAAGCTACATTTTACTCGTATCTATTATATATAGATGCTTCTCCAGATTCATTCATATATATAGATAGATAGGATACAAATTCACAGCCTAAACCACAGGCGTGATTGAGTTCAAATTTTTACTGCGTATTGGCCATAACAATTAACCGCCAGAAAAATTGTGATTTTGATCATCAGTGTCATGGGTTCGATTCCAGAGGGCCCCAAAGTCCCGATTTTTCCCGTTTAAATGCATTGCTTAGATTTTCGGGAATTTTAAAAAATACTTCCCGGATAGGTAGAGAATCGAAACTCTAGGAGCCTTTATATATGGTCATGATCTATTGAAAACATAAATGAGTTTTACGGAAAATAACCTGGGTTAGATGCTAGGTCAAGGCAAAAATCGGCCGTTTAAAATGCATTGTGGCGATTTTTAAGATTTTTTTTTGACCCCTTCCCGATGGCATGGAAACTTGAAATTCGGCATGAAGTTGGAGATCATAAATATATTTCGTAATCAAATTTAACATATTAGCTGATGGTCCTTGGTTCGATCCCAGAGAGCCATTTTCATTCCTCAATGCATTTCTTATGGAGATAACAGAAAAAGGTTTTAGGTACTTCCCGGCATGATATCGATTTTAAACTTTGTACGAAACAAGATGAAGTCCTAATAAATCATACTGTGCATTCACAGCTACCAATATTTCCAGGGTTAGACACCAGGCGTCTCTACAATCAGTAAAATATCTGATATTTAAGAATTAATGTAAACCCCTTCCCAATAATATTAAAACATGAAATTAGGCATATAGATAGAAAATATTGATACATTTGAAAAACATGTTTTAGATTTCCTAGATCGTCCTTGGTTCAAATCCAGATAGCCATTTACATTATTGAAAAGTAGAACGTCGTTTGAGGCAGTTGGAGCCAATATTTCTGCTTGAATTTTCACACATAGTAAGAGATGGTATTTTTCTGTTGTGCTGCATAGTAGGTTCACCAGGAAGACCCGGGTTCGATGCCAGACGATTAAATTGCAGCAAATTTTAAGAATATTTTCAATCCCTTTTTTTTCTTTTGAGGGCCGTCCCGATATGATGCCGACATGAAATTAGTGTTGTCGATCTGCTTGCAGTATGCAAGCTACATTTTACTCGTATAATATATAAGTATATTCTAAATATATATATATATATATATATATATATATATATATATACAGTAAAACCTCGATAACACGTACTCGTTTAACACGAACCTCTCGATAACGCGAACAGTATCACGGTCCCGGCAGGAATGTATAGTGTCTTACGGGGTTTTGTTCGTTTAACACGAATTTCGGTTAAGACGAATTTCGAACAGTTTCCTCCATCCCTTGAATCATATAGTTCGCTTAAGGCGAACTGCCTGGCAGAATAAGAACCATGACTTTGAGGATAATACGTTGCCTTGGTCCCTCGTTTTGAAACGATAACCCAAGACAATGTAGGGCATCCAATATAATAAGTAAGACACCCAAGAAAATGCAAGGAACCCAATGAGATAGTGAGAATAGTAGGCAAGGAGTGAGTCAGGGAGTAAGTTTGGATGAATTTTCTTAGTCTTCTCGTGTCGACGACTATGAGTGAGTCTTTACTGAACATCTGTAGCTACAGGAACAAAATATCTTTTTGCAATGAGCAAACAAAAGCTAATGTGTATTTATCTTCAAACGAAGCTTAAAATATTAAGTGAGGTGGAACGCGGAGCATGGAAGAAAACTCAGATTGCCCACAATTTTGGTATTCCAAAATCTCCTCATTGGTTTGACAACGATAATCAAAAATCACGAAAAAATTGACGAAGCGGCTGCATCAGGAGGTGTTGAGCTGAAAGGAAAGCGCATGCTTGGATCACATCTTAAGGACCTCGAAGATGAATTAATGGAATGGTTTAATCACGTTCGAGTAGCAGACGTGCCTAGAAGTGGACCCGTTATACAGCAAAAGGCATTGTCAATTGCATCCAGTTTGGGAATGAACGACTTTAAGTGCTCCAGTGGCTGGCTGTGGCGATTCCAAAAACGTCATGGAATCTCTTCGAAAGTGATATGTGGGGAAGCAAATAAAGTGAACGAAGGAAGTGTGAATGAGTGGCTGGCTGATTTTGAACTTCTTCGAGAAAAGTACTCTCCTCGAGACGTTTTTAACATGGACGAAACGGGTGTATTTTATAACCTCTTGCCAAGCCGCACACGAATTAAGGGAGAGAAATGCCATGGAGGCAGTCACAGTAAGCAGTGATTGACCGTTGTTCTCACTTGCAATTCGGAAGGAAGCTAGAAGTTACGATGGTGGGTGATTGGAAAATCGAGGAGCCCCGATGCTTCAAGCACATCGATCTTTCAAAGCTGCCCTACGATTACTCCCACAACAAGAAGGCATGGATTGACGGCACTGCATTTCGTGAATGGCTCGTGCGATTTAATAGACGTATGGCTGCTCAGAATCGTCATGTGTTACTCACGATGGACAACTGCGCTGCCCACAACCTAAAAAAAATGTAGTTGACTAACATCAAGGTTTGGTTTTTTCCGCCAAACACGACCAATCCTTTGCAGCCATTGGATCAGGGAATCACCGCTCTACTGAAGAGGTATTATCGGACTCATCTGGTACGAGCAGCGATCCTCGCAGCGGAAGGAAGTGTTAAATTAAGTTGGACTCTTTTGGATGCTATAAGAGCGATTGGAGCAGCTTGGGAATCTGTATTCGCAAAGCATATTAAAAGTTGCTTCGATAAGGCTTGGGCCCATAGTGATTTCGATTATGCTGTTGGACAAGGAGCGGCTACTGAAAAGGACACACCTGAGGAATGGGAGCTTATGCAAACACTTTCGTCGGCAATGGTAAGTATCGTGAGAATATCTCCGCAGTTTGAGCGTTGATTTTATCTTCTTTAAAACATCTTTAAATTGAGTTTTTGCTTAAAATTACCCGGTTGAGCTAACGTTTGAAGAATATTTGGAGTTCGACAATGATCTGGCCGTATGTTCCTTTCCTGACGAGGAAGTAAACGCGAATAGCGAAGAATCATCCTCGGATGAAAGTGAGGAGGAGTCGCTTAAGCCTCCAACCCGTGGAGAAGTCACAACGGATCTAAATGTGCTCCAAAGATATGCAGCAACGGCAAATGTTTAGGACCTTTTCCGATAACTTAGATCGGATTAGACTTGACTGCATGGACCATTAGCACCCTACTCTTCGGCAAAAGAATTTACATGATTTCGTTAAACTTAATAAAAGCTAAAATGTTGACTTTGAAGACTGGTTATTTTTTTAAATTTATGTAATGCCTGACTGTGATGTAAAATAAAAAAAATATCAATTTATTTTAAGTTTATTGCAAAAATAAAACTACGGAATATATTCACCTACCAATTGGTAAAGGAAGATTTAATAGAGATTTTTGTGATCGTTACTTAAACGTCAACATCATAATAGACGTCAGTATATCAGCAGGTATAATCGCACTTTTTTGCCGTGATACGGTTAACACGAATTTTTTCATAACACGAACACTTTGCCCGGTCCCTTGAGATTCGTGTTAGCGAGGGTTTACTGTATATATACTTTTCCCATATATTCCTTATGTGAGAATTTGTAATGTGCTCTGGCATCAAACCCAGAAACAGCATGGTCTTATCTAATTTTTTCATAATCCGAGTCTTAATATACATCTTCTATTTAATAAAGAACTTCCTATCATATCGATAAATGCATAAAAAAATAATGAAATTCTACCCCAATGTATTATATATGGGGGATATATTTACTGCCCGGCATCAAACCAGGGCCTTTCTGGTAATACTTTCTATGAAGCACAACAGAATTCACAATCTCTAAGTATGCAAATTCAAGCAGAAATATTGGTTGCAACTGCCTCAAACGACGTCCTACTAATCCCTTATATTCCTTATGAGAGAAAAGTTATTGTGCTCTGGCATCGAACCCAGGAACAGTTCTGTCTTATCTATATTTTTTTCTTAAACCAATTCTTACCATTTATTTTCTAGCCAAGCAAGAACTTCCTATCATTTCGATAAGTGCATCAAAAAAAATAATGAAAAACTACTCCCATGTATTTTAAAGGGCAGATATTTGCATCGTCCTAGCATCAAACCCAGGATATTTTCTGTGAAAGTCATTTATGTTTTCGATAGATCATGACCATATATATAGGATCCTAGAGTTTTGATTCTCTACCTATCCAGGAAGTATTTTTTAAAAATTCCGGAAAATCAAAGCAATGCATTTAAATGGAAAAAAATCGGGACTTTGTGGCCCTCTGGAATCAAACCCATGACACTGAGGTTCAAAATTGCAATTTTTCTGGCGGTTACACGTTATGGCCAATACATCGTAAAAATTTCAAGTCAATAAAACTTGTAGTTTAGCCTGTAAATTAGTATCCTATCTATCTATCTATATGAATGTATCCGGAGAAGCATCTATATATAATAGATATATTTTTTTCTATACATATATGGCACCGTATAAGTGTATAGTAAACACATATTCAGTCTTGTGAATGGTGTGACTGCATGTCATTAGGTGCGCTTTAGACTCGCAAGCAAATGATTTTACTATTTTCGACACTCGAATTTTGGGGTGCGCATTACATTCGATTATCATACATCATTTTCTAATAAATAAGATATGAATGTAGGAAAGATTGTACATAGCAATGGAGAAATTTAGAATATAAAATAATGAAGAAAAGTTGTCCTTACATTTTCAATTAATCCATTTTCTGGATGTCCATCCATCATTCCATTAGCTGTCCTCATTCTTCCATTCATATTATCAGAAGATGAATTTGCTGATAAAAGTTTCTGCTGAAGAATACGTTTTTCTTCCTCCAGACTTTGGACTTTTTGCTCAAGATTTCTTATGTACTGCATAATATGCTCTGTAACAACGTAAGAAAAATCACAAATGATTATCAAGATGGGCTATAGTTGTATTATTTCTGATCAAAATTCTTAAATGTAGCATAGGAAAATACTAAAGGTCAAAAAAACATATGCAGCTAACTTAATTTTAGAAAATATTGCAAGAATTATACAAATATATATTTGCCATACAAATGTGACAAACTAAAACTTCCGGCATAAGTAAAAGCGGAAACAAATATATTAAGTATTTTTGTTATTTCAAGGTAGAAAAGCTCAGTCGAATGATCTTTTGATGCAATCAGTTTTCAAATAAAAAAGAAACAGTAAAAAATGCCCATCTCCAAAAGGAATAAAATCACTAGATCAGGCAAATAAAACTATACTACATAAATATATGTGCTAGTTCATGAAATGAAACCCAAATGGAAAAATGATTGCTAATTCTTAAATGACTAATATACTAATTAATATTGAGTACAACAACTGGATGGTGACAGGAAACAGTCACAACTTAATCCCACTGAGAGAGATTTTATGAAACATTTCAAAGTGATACAAGGAAATGTTGCCTATGTATAATACAACACAATAAAATAATGTTTAATTAAAATGGAAAATATTAAAACATACTTAAAAAGATAGAGAGGAAAAACACCATTTTTTTTTTAAAGCACTTGGTTATTACGGCTTCCTCTATACAGTACTGTACTATGCACTGGAAAAATGTTAGGACTGGTGTTGTAGAATCTTATTACACTTGGACTTTAAATTTTGATTTATAACAAATCTATCTAACTATTTAATTATGAATACCTTGAACACAATTGTACTAGCATGCAATTATTTTATGAAACCTTGCAAAATGAAACATATTCATCATTAGAGACATAATTTTAAACTGCTAATTCTAAAATGGTAAGGCAACGAAGGTGCACATAAAAAGTGTTTACATTCAATGCTATTATTTCATGATAAAGTAAGAAATAACAAAAAAATAAATTTAATTTTAACAAAAACGTGATGAGCAGTATATTTTTCATTTGCCAGCATTATCAAAAAGTATAAAGCACCAAGTCTAATTACCATTGAAAACAGATCTACTTCTTTGGTGAGAAGTGTCATCGTCCGGTGCCCTATCTCGAACCTCGGGACGCCTAGACAGTCCATTCATGTTGGATGTTTGGACGGAGGAGGAAAGAGGCTGAGGGATAGGAGCAACCGGAGGGGGAGGAGGTGGGCCAGTCACTTCGTCTGCATTAGTGCTTGAACTGCTGCCGTCCCCATCATCTCTTGGGACCCCTGGACGAGGTGGCCCTCCCCCACAAGATGCACATGTGCTTTGATTCCGCTCTTCATCCAAGTACAGGCAAAGTTGCTGTAATGAAAAACGACACCAAGCAGGCAAAAAATGAACTAACTTTCATGGAAACCTTACATTCGTCTGTATACACATTAATTTGTCATTGCAGCATAAAGTCGACTTTTCATTCAGAATAAAGAAGTATTTAAATTCGGTTTTTCTTTTTACCAAGACCCTCATAAAAACCTCTCCAAACCCATGGAGTGACTTACATGCTTCATAAAGAAATTAGATTTTTAATTAAATTAAATTGAGAAGTTAAATTTTGTAACTGTTAACAGTAATCATTCAAGACATTATATCTCCCCGTAACAGTTGAATTAGGGGACCCCTTCATGCTTTCATATGATTTGAAAGAGGGTTTCAGCTCAAAATAATAATTTATTTGCATTTTCTTAATTTAATTAAATATACCCCCTCTAAGATACAATAAACATGTGTTGATTTAAAGTCTTTTTAATAAGAATAATCACCGTCACAGAATACATTTCATGTGCAATCCTAGCTAATAATGGTCAGAATACTTCCCTGAAATCTAAATTCCCTTCAATTTTGCATTCTATTATTTCTAATACGATTTCTTTACTAGTACTTCCCTTGTAATGGGAATGTGTGATTAATTTCAACTTAACAAAAACATGCTTTGCACTTTCTCCTAATACAGATAATGTATCAAGGAGTCTGATGGCCACAAATAGATATTTCAATGATCTTCCTAGGAAAATCACATTTCTATCTTTATTTTCAGATGATAAAGAAGTGGAAAAGTTACAAAGAGAAAATTTTAGTTGATTTTAAATTAATATAGCTCTACAGACAGACAGATAATTTTCAAGCAATATTTTCTATAATAATGACTTCTTTTCCTAAATAATTACAAGCAGCATTTCCTGAACAGGTTCCACATAGATTAATTTCTTATGCAAGCTCAATGATTATAGCCAGTTAAAGTATTTCAATCAACCAAAATTAATTTCTACTGCAACTTGTTTTGGGTTTTGTTATCAAAGAATAAATATAAACATTTCTCGAAACAATAGGAGATTCATATGGTATGTAAAGAATATTGTAATATGTCACAGTGATCAAAAATATGCCACTACAGAATTAGATCTCCAATGCTATGACACAACAATTACAGAAATATTCCAAATCTGAAAAAGACATTCAAATAATGGCTAAAATGTAGGAGACTATTAATCGTTAATAAAAATGATAAATAAAGTTAACTGTAATTTGAGATATATGTAATTAGGAAAAGATCTTTCAGAATCCAATGAATAATTAAATTCATAGCATAAGGAAGTTTGATTTCTGATAGCCAAAATGAATTTCTATATATACTATATATAATATATTCTTTGTCATCATACATCAAGACCTCTTCCCTAGAAAATTAAAATCAAATGAGTTTTCAAGAGATGGGATTAGCTTAAGACACAGTCAGCATGTCTCAGCCGGCACATCTGAGCCACTCCGTATATAGCTATTATCAACATACCTTAAGCTCTAAGTTATCTTTTATCAGTTCCTGCTGTTTGCTGTCAAGCTCTCTCAGTTTACTCTGATAGGCAGACACTTCTTGTCTCATAACGCTGGCAGTATATCGACCAAAACGCTGCCACTCGCGAGCTAGTTTTCTGCCCTTTTGCCTGTCATCATCAAGGAAGCAGCAAAGATCTCTCAGTTCCTGATTGTCATCCTGTAACCTCTGATTAACATCTTTCAAAGCACGTATTTCTGATGAAAGAGATTGCGCTCTCCTGTTAGCTTCTCTCATAGCCTATAAAGAATACAACAAAACCATTGAAATATAATTACTAATAAACATTTACCAAATGTATTCATTTAATCATTGGTAAAGAATAGTTAGCATGAAAATAAAAATTTATTTCAGAATAAAATATCCTTAGAGAGCCACAGTAATCATGTCTACTAAACTGAACATATAATGCAATAAACTAAAATTGAACCATAGGAAACTCAAACAAATATTTTGTTATCTTCTTTGTTAAAACAAAAAGATAAGGTTATGGTTTTTGAATTGCATGAATTTAGGGGCTTAGTAACAACGTCATCAATCAGAATCTTACAAATATATAGAGCAATGGGTAGATTCTTTAAGGGGAAGGGGTCATACACAGTAAATTCAATTAGTACATGCGAACAATTTCAATGTCAAAAGGCCAACATTCAATGCAAAACAAAAAATCGAAATTCATGACACTTTATGTTTCATTTAGGTTGGGAATTTAATTTGATTCCATTAAGAAACAAAAGTCATAATTTACGCACATGAGCAAAATTAAGCGACAGAACCAAAGATACGCATTTTACGAATTCCCAATAGATCTACAAATCAATAACTAAATTTAATTTTTATTCCAAGAAAGGAAGGAAATCATTTTAAAACTCCGAGAGGTACAGTTCAATCATCTTTTATAGAGGAATTAAACGTATTTAATCGTAAGGATACTTAAAATCAGCAATACTGGAAAAATATCTACGGGAAACAACCCTGGCATTTTATATTTACTTAAAGTACCATGAAATCTACTAGATCATTTGGAATCGTCTTTAAAATGGGAAATGAAACGAAAAAATGAGATTAGAAATAAAGAAGAAATGTACCTGATGATGTTCTGCAGCCATTTGTGCTACTTCCGCCTCGGCTCTGTGCAAAGCACGAACTGCTTCAAGAGGTCCAAGCCGAATTAACTCATCATCAGTGATTGGTCTCCCATTCACTAATGGTCGATGTGTTCCGTGAGGTGCATTTCCATTCTGCGGTTGACATTGATTGTTCACAGTAATCGTAGATGCCAAAGGGGGAGGCTGAGGATACTGAGGAGGCTGGCGGGTGGGAACACCGCTGTTACTTTTCGAATCAACATTCCCTTGCGAGTTGGGATAGTAGACGTTGCAATCTGGTGGATGAGGCATCTGCTTGATCGTGTCCACCCCATTGGAGCCTGAATGTGCATGCTTTTCATCTTTTACGGGAAAATGTTGATTGGTGGAGAAGTTTTTGGTCAGAGTAACTTTGCTGTTGACTTCAGGCGGTGGTTGATACCTCGGCGGAGCAACTGGCTGATCCACCGACGAGGATTTGTACTGTTTGCTTGACATAGCTATAATGTTAGGAGAACTAATTCCTTTTTACATTTTAACAGCATTTCTGCAGCTGAGAAGATTTGGTGATGTAGTCAGCTGGAAAAAAGACGAAAGTAAATTAAAAGTTTCACAGTCAGACAAACGCAAAATCAATAAAAAAATACAACCTATACTCGCTCAAAGAAGTCATTACGTTCTAGATATAAAGATGCGTTTTTCAATCACTGAAACATCCATCAAAACAGGAAATGAGAAGTTTAAATCCTGTAACGTCACAGCGAATGGACGATACTAAATATTAAAGAGCACACGTAATTCAAAAGACAGATGGTAGGTATTTATATGACAGCAAAAGGAAACCCAACAAGGAGCATAAATGTAAAGCAACTTGAAAAATAGGTCAATGTAGGTCAATTACGATTATTGAATGAAATCTGAAATAAAAAGCTTAATTCTTAAACTTAAGATTAATTTAAGATTTACAGTTATACTTTGGTAACTTTATAGTTAAATTTAAAGGCAAATCTTGTTAGTTAACTTACTCTGTTATGAGATGAAGCAACTATCTTCACTCCTACATAACGGCACTATGTCAACATGGCCGACTGTCAATGTGTATTTCACATTGTTTCCATATAGAGCGCGCCGGAAACAACAAAGTAGCTACGATTTAACGAGGCATGTGACGTAAATCTGGTTTGGAAAGGGGAATGGTGTGTGTTTATAGGGCGGTCCTGTCATAACGTTGTAGCTTGTTTATAAAGTCACTTTCTAATTAATTACTGTGATATATAAATAAATATTAAGCATCTCTGCCTACTAATTTGCCTTATGAGCTTTAATTGCAAAAGTAAGGATCTTCATTGAAAATTCCGTCATTTCCCGAAATAAAATTTACCTTTTCCGCAGTAACGCAAACGGTAATATCATGACTAAATAAATAATACTTGAATCTCCTTTTCAATATTTTAGAGTGGTTAGCGTTTTTTTCTTGTGTCTCAAGCTATAATAACGGATCCGAAGATAATTTACGAAGATTTCAAGACACTGGCCAGGAAAACGCAGCAACAATGGACAGGAACCCAGAGGTGGTATTTTTGTCGTGTATTTTCCTTATCATTGAATGCCACTTATATGTAAAGTACTGTGTTAACTGATAAATGTGGTATCAATAAGGAGGTGGAGGAAGCGGAAGAAGTTGATGAAGGCTACATTTTTTTATCGGAGTACCCTTCCAAAGGACAGATAGTAAATCCCGTAAGTCGTTGTACGGCCCCATCCCAAAGAATACCCAGCATGTCAAAATACCCTTTCGTAAATGAATCATCCCTGTGCAGCTACAGAAATATAACAAATGCTTTTCCCATATCAGTTTACCTATTTTCCTATTATCCTCGTATAATAAATAATATCACCCGAAGTAAAACTAGCAGGCGTGTTTTTTCTCCCGTTTTTTCATGATTACTCCCCATCTAATATAGCCTCAAAGAGATATAATTCTAAAAAAGAAAGTTTTTGTTAAATTATTGGGTTTTCTTATTTAAAACCGTATAAAAACTTGAGAAAATATCTCCAATTTTATAAAAATTCTTGAGATTTCTTCTATTAATCCAGCTTTATATTTTTTTGTATGTAGAGCTTAGGAAAATATTTCCTACATAATCGTCTTTGGTAGGCAAAAGGGAGATTTTAAGTTTTTCTTAGGAATCACTTTTGCAAATAACATTCATTGTTGTTTTATAAGACTCATCCTAATAAACATGATATTTTAATTCTCATAATACATTGGAAGATCGGTTGGGAATTTTCTCTAATATTATGGATACTAGTATGGGACAGAAGTGGTGTAGTTCTTTTATTATTTTGAACTAACTTCTAATCCAAATGTTTGTTATTCATCTTTGATGTATTCACTTGTCAGTATCTAAAATTTCATCTCCAAGGATGTTATGCATGGATATAACCCTTGGTCTATAAAAATTTCCAATTGCCAAGGGGTGTGGGTATTCTCAGATTCCATTTCTATGGTAAGTCTTACTCAGAGTGCAAAAGGACTTTAAAATACCTTATATCCTTTTCATCTTTCCATGACTCTTGTCTTCTATGTATTTAACAATGTATGCAATTTCTTGTGTTCATTTTGCTTTCACTCTGAGCTACATGTTAACCCATTTGATTCAAATAGTTTTTAAAGTATCAAAGTATAAATTTGTTATTCAAACTGTCTTTCATTTTTTATTACCCTTAGAATTGTATAATTCTCATTGTTTCGGATTAAAAAAATAGAGGTCGACTTGAGTTTTTGTCTTGTATTGTTTTTGCTGGGATGAAATCTTAATAAAAGCACGAGAGCATGCCTTGATTTGATTTTTCAATCAGGAAAAGTCTTTGCTGAATTTTATCAGCATAGTATCTTATTTCAAAAGTTTTTATTTATGTAAATCCATAAACCGCATGAGTCCTTTACAATGGAAGGAAAAACAATAATTATAATAATGTTATACCTAAATTCAAATTTTATATATCATTGTGCCAAGTTTTCCTACTCCCTTAATCATGTATTTATAAAATACTCAATTAATTCAAATGGATTCAATAGGTTGTTTGTAATTCACTATTAGTTTTACCTTGGCTGAAAAAGGATTATTTTGTGCAGAATATTGTCTATTACCTTTTATTTTCAGTAATCAATTATTTTTGGATAACTGGAAAGGCCAACTTGGGACCCAAGAGGGCTGTTGATGATACCGGCACTGGATTTAATTTTCAGTGGTGATATCAACCTAACATTGTAAAAATATTGGGATGTTAACTGAGTAAATGGTTAGCTTTCTTATTTTGGTATTAATAAGTTCAAAGAGTCTAGAAAAGTTAATATGATCAGACTGCTGCCTGGCTCGGCCATGTAGGCATGATTGCTATATTTTGTTATGGAAAAACCAGGACAATCAATTTTTGGGAGATTTCCCCTCAAACAAGACATGTGGTAAGCCTACCCATTAGGATATGGTGCTATGGCCTTTACGTAAATGTCAAGCAGTGACTGAAAATTTGTTTCATAGATGTCTTTGAAATTACTTTAAGAATTGCTGATAATGGGTTAGCAAAGAAATTTATCCTCATATTTTTATGCCTTTCTCTTTACATTCACAACTTGATTTATCAATCTGATTACTAAGGAATCACCTGAGCCTAACCTTAGATTTGTTATTCCTATCCTGTCATCCAATACTATCCTATCCATTTGAGTATTTCCTATTAATTCCATTGAATGAAGCATGTAGTGTTGCTTTTTCATTATTATATCTATTTGGTGATGTCAACTCATTTGACTTACTGCAATGCAACTGATTTTCTTTGGATGTGTTTGGTTGTTGAAGACATTTATAACAGCACGATTTGCTTCTTTGCATTATTTGCATTCTTATTCACTCAAATTTCTCACTAAATCAAATACTACTGGTACTGTGACTGGGTTTCTAGTATTTGTTCAACCAATTGAATTTTGATTTAAAATTAAATATTTCTCTGATCTTTTAAAATGTTTGTGCATGGAAATAACCAAAAAATATTTTGTGTCTGTTTGTGGAAGTTATCGATGAAAAGGCTGGTATTAAATCAATATTTTCCTCAAATTGGAATTACAGAGACTGCCATACGTAGGAGCTCTACCAAAGCCACTTCAGACTGGCCATACAATTGTTATTGATGGAACTGTCCTTCCAGAAGCTGTAAGGTTGTTCTTTTGTTGCAAATTTTCAAATTTACTTTTTAAACCTCACTAATATAAAATCATTTCATAAGCTTCAAGTGTTGCAGTTATCCTCTAACATTGTAGCTTTTTATCCTAAAACATTTAGCTTTGCATCACATTGATTTAGCGATTATGGTAGCATTGATCGTAATTCATTTTAATGAACTCACATGGCCAATATCATTCTAGGAACACAGAATAACATTTATGTGAATATAATTTACTTTTTGTCAATTGCCTTTTCTCAAGAACTCATCATCTCTTAGAATATTAGTTAATTTTATGCAAGATGCTCATCCCCTGATAGTTTTGTTGTGATTTTTTGTAGTTAGGTCTAGTTTTCTTTTGAAGAAAAAAATGATTGTGAATTATTTTGATGTGCAGCCTCAATGTTGTTTTCTTGAAGCAATAATGGTGGTAGCATTGATTAGAATCATTAGTTTCAGAAGTACTCATACAATTATCCGTAATATATTTTATAGAAACCTACACTATATTGTAAGCTCTATACATTTTAATCAGTATAGGGTATTTTTTAATCTTTTATTTTACTGATTATTGTTAACGAAAAAAGAATTATTAAAAGATGACTGTTAGATTCTGTATTTCTATTGGTGCATTGTCATCTTTTTATCTTGTGAGAAATTTAATTATAGCTGTATATTTTAATCGGTTCATAAAAAAATGCTGTTTGAATTATGTACATCCTATTTTCATGAAGTAGCGTACACCCATTAAATATAAGATGAGCCAAAATATCTTTCTTGTCTGTTAATTAATTTAATTCAGTTTCACCAGTTTTATTTTCTTATATTTTAGTTTTGCTATTTTTTCATGCTACACTGGGACTTTTGGAATGCTAAGCAAATGATGCAACTAATCATAATCCTTATCAAAAACCAAATGCACTTTTGTGTGGAATTTCGTTTAGAATATATTTTTAATGGTTAATCAGTTTAGTTGTTAATCTTGAAGTAGGCCCATTTCTTTTAGTCATGTAATTAATAATTTTTCTTCTAAAAAGTTGTACCAATTTGTCTCAGTCCTAAAAACCAGTATTGTATGGTCCTTGATACTTCATTAAGCCTTCTTAGTGTTTATTTTATTAAACTCAATTGTTTTCTGCTTCTTATTATTAATCTTATAAGCAATAATGATAATAATAATGTGTGCTTTATGTTCCTTTTGGTTTATCTTTGGCAAATTATATTTATTTCATTTAACTTAGCCCAAACTTAGTTGTTTAGTTAAGCTGTGTGACTTTTATTACAGTTTAAATTGATGTAAAGAATCTAAAATGGAATGTATCCTCTATATGTTGAAGTTATGAGGTAGCTGTGTATATTTGTACTTTACAGTGGAATAGGAATGCATACTTAAGTGGTAGAACTAGAAAGTTAGCTATCACAATTATTATGCTTGAAACTTACTTGTTAGTCCTGGAAATTTCTTTCGATGGTAAAGGCTTATAATGCAGTCGTCATCTTCTTTTTTCAATTGATTGTATATTAGAATTATTAGAGGTAGACTGAAAAAAACATGCTTAAGTGTTTATTTATAAAAGGAAATATGATAGCATTATATATTATAACAGTATTAATTTGAAACCTTGACTGCAAACCTCAGTTAGTATAAGTATAGGATGCTAACTCTTATTTATTTTTCCTTATACACATTACCTGATAGTTGATACTAGCTTAGAAATAAGTTTGCAACATATTGAATGTAATAAATTGGATACATAGTAGACCGAGTTGAAAATTAATATTTGCTTCCAACGACACATTTTTTACTGCTGCTTAAGGATATTCAATCTGTGAGAATCATCATTTAGTTTTCTATTTATTATTATGCAAACAAGTACTCTTATGCTTATACTTTATTTAGAACACTAATGTCAGTAATGTTATTCATTTATTTGTATCAAGTAACATCTGATTGACAATCTCAAATCAAGCTTATATGTAAAGTAGGGCTTAAGGAATAGATAAGTGCTAAGAGCATCCTGAAAGAAACATATTAGGTTTTATTTTCAGAAGTACATGGTAAAAGCATAGGTAATTTATCAATAATAGAAGCATTACATAGAAGACTTAAAGTTTGTGTTTTAGTTAAGGTTTCCTTTGTTATGGGACTTATTATTGTTGCCAGCATAGTTAGTGGTGGTCGTCTATGCCATAAAATTTGCATGTATCCTTCCATCACAATTGAGTGAAGGAGGTTTTTATCCATAATAATAGTAATATTAAAACCTACTGCAAGGATTCATGGGTTAAGTAATGCATTGATTCGTTTGTTGTTTGGTATGATTCCTTAAATGTGGAAATGTTTAATGAAATGCTTATTCACCACTTTTTTTCTTCAGCATGGTTTTGTGTTGAGTAAGAATCAGTAGCCTCAGTTATAAAGAGGACAGTTCTGTTCTATTGATAGATTTTCTCAAGCTGATGTATTAAAATTGTGCCAGTAGTTTTGTATGGGGCTTTTTAACTATCTTTTCCATCCATATTTATTTAATTTCAATAGTCAGTAAAGAAGTACGCATGATTTGAAGGTGAATGATTTAAGTTTAAGTATTCTGTTGCAGAAATTAGTGCTTATCGTAATTCATAAATAATGGACTTCTGCTTATTATTTAAGTCATTCCTTAACCAGCACACATTTAAAAACATTTCTCTCTTCTTAATTTTTTTTCCATGTTAGCAAAACAAAAGATTAAATTTTCTTTCCTATAGGTTTTCAGTGAACTTGGTTTGTGGGATTCACACTGAATCTGATTATGCATTCCACCTCAACCCACGTTTCGATCGTAACTATGTAGTAAGGAATAGCAAGTGTGGAGGGCGCTGGGGAAAGGAAGATCGTCCTGCTTCGCAGAGGAATCCATTTAAGCGTGGCATGCCCTTCCATCTGTATATATTCACAGCCAAGGATTCCTTTTTGGTGAGTTCTCCCCTAAAGGACTTAAAAAAATATAATATAATATATAACATCAACTAGCGAAGAATATTTAACTTGGAACATTGGTAACATTCATTCACATTCAAAACTTCTAAAGCATTGCTTTAACTGTATGGACGCAAATCTATGTACCTTTTTCTTTTTTATGTATATTGATATAATTTATTTAAATGTTAACTGACCATTCTTATTGAACTATCACATACAGGTACTTACTGTTAGTGTATTTCTATATTTTGTCAAGTTATTTTCTCTTATCTTTTAGATATTACTATCAGTAGGTTTGTGCAGGTTTTTCTCACCCCTTTTCTTTGTGGGTGTTTCCCTGCAATGGATAACTTTTTGTCCCAAGAATCTCTTAGATATTTTACATCCACAATTCTTCTAATTTTTTCTCATACTATTCTATTGTTGAGATCAATTGAATTACTCTATAATTAGTGACGATGGATTAGCTGGAAGGTTATACTTTAAGACTCAATCTCACCCAAATAAAGACGAAAATTATTATTATGACCTTTTTGTTTCTTACCTTTCTCATCACAATAGGTTGCCGTTAATGGGCGTCATTTTTGTGGTTTTCCTTTCCGAGGACCGATTTCAAGAGTTCATTCCATCCATGTACATGGTGATATAAAACTCCTTGGTATTGAGCACAGGGACTCTGATGTGTATCCTGTGCCTGGATCAGGGGAAGAGTGCATCACTATTCCTGTGCCAACAGAATCCTGTCCTTGTACCACCACAGATGAAGAGATGGTATTTGGCAGTCAACACATAATTATGCCGGTAAAGTATATTAATAAAATATAAATTATCAGAACTTCTAAGTAATTCTCTCCTTGGTATAATTGGCACGATCATCCCTAGAAAACCTTAAAATAAAATGACAGAGGAACATTTGTATGAAATTAAAGTTAATATTAAATTGGTGAATAAATTGACTAGGTCACCTTTATCACAGTCTTTAAGATGAAGTGTCTCTCGCTGAAATATATCATGCAAAAACTAGTACTGTTGTGGTGAAAGGCAATTGCTCCTACTAATGCCAGCAATCATGGTATTAGCTTATTCAATCATCAAATTCTCATTTTAAAAAACATTTAACAATTAGTATCTTGTAAATGAAATAAAGAAACACACTTGGTAATTTCCACACAATATTATTTTGACTTGACTTAGTAAAAATAATATTGGGTCGAAATTACCAAGTGCGTTTCTTTATTTCACATTCTAGTTCCATGAAGTATGGTCAGAAATTATTGATTTTATTTACATGTATCTTCCAAGCCAATACCAGATGTTGAAAATGTGTTCAATTTGTATTTAGTCGTGCTATTTTAGATTTAATATGGATGCCTATTTCATCTTTAGCTACAAATTACTTGTTATTGTAACAACAAATATAACTGATCTGTATGTCTCTTGTTATCATGCATTCAAGGAGGTGCCTTTCTATGGTCACTTACCAAATGGTCTTGCTCTGGGACGCCAAATAGAAATAATTGGTAGAGTGAAGACTTTACCAAATTCGTAAGTAGTTTATCAATTGCTCACATTATTCCATAAAGTAGTAACTATTTTGTGCTAATATAAATCTGTTGAATTTTTTTATGTCCTCCAACTAAATTCAGTCTCCATGAAAAGGAATTTTCCAAATAAAAGTATGATACTGTTATCAGAAAGCATGTTGGATTTTGAACTAGCTTCTTTTAATACAAAATTTAAAAAAATCATAATTCATTGTACAATATTTTCTACAAATATTTGATGATGGTTGAATTCTTCCAGGTTCTTCATAAATTTACAGCAAGGGCGACAGACGTATCCATCTCCAGAAGTAGCTCTTCATGTTAATGCTCGTTTTGAGACTGATGAATACATACTTGTTAACTCATGGCTCAAGAAAAGTGGCTGGGGCCAAGAGGTTCGTGCTGGTAGAAAGAGTTTAATGTTCCGTCCAGGTTGCTCTTTCACACTAATTATATCAGTGCAGGCAGATTGCTACGTCATCTCAGTGAATGGACAAATGTTGGTTAACTACAAACATTGCGCAAATCCATTACATGTGGACACAGTGTATGTTCAAGGCGATGTTGTACTTCAACATGTTTATGCCCGTTAAAAATTTGTTATCGATCCTGTTTTTAGAAGAGTTTTGAAGATGTTTTGTAATTGATCACGTCTCTATTGCTTCCGGCAGTCCATTTTCTGTTCCAGTTAATTTTATTTGAACTCTGAGTTAAGGTGCATTCCATGTCATTAGATGAGATTGAATTGCTTTTTTAAAGAAGCAGCAATATAGGCTAAAAAAATAATTGTAACCATTCATCCTACTCAGGTACAATAAACCATAAAACGCCTTTGATTAGATGTGATAATGGTTAAGTCCGGTTTTCACTGTTGACCATAAAACTTATATGCAAGGCTTTTATGGGAGGAAAAAATTGTCAATTTTCTACGAAGCATTTAATAAATAGAATGTTGCGAGCTTGTTATTGTTCTTGTTATAAATATCCACATTGAGTGTGGCAAGCATTCTTGTTAAGAAATTTCTACTAGTCTCTAAAACTTAAAGAAATGTGCATTTATCTAATTTTAACACGGCTCAAAATGTTTACCTTTTAATAAATAAGTTGTACAAATTTAATTAAAATAAAAGAGGTAAAGAAAATATCAACAATTTTATTTCATTACACCCAGTAAAATTTCAAAAATAACATTAAATACATATAAACAAGAACTCTGGTGAAGTTCATTTGCAGTTGTAAGAATTACATGTCAGGCTAGATCCAAAAACCAACTAGAAATAGGAGAATACTTGAAAAAGAGTGCAAGTATTGGAAAAGTTACATAGAAGGCAGAGTCTGTAAATCCTTCACTTAACCATTAACATTTATTACAATTAAAATATGAACATTGCTTATCTATTTCATAATACTTAAGTTAACATTACTAACACATTGAAAATGGTGAAGCAAATAGTAAGATGAAGCTTAAAAAATATACAACATCATACAGGGATATTATTTATAATTACAAAAAGGCACTGAGGGAAATTACACAAATAATGGGAGGACAAAAGTACATTATTGCACAAAAAAGCAATACATTTTTTTAAATGGCACCACTTCATATCATTGGACTGCAAGTTTCAAACATGAAAAATGTGTTAAATATGATGTATCATTATTTTAAATAATAGTCATTTCCTACTAATAATAAGTTAAGAAAATATAAATTACCCAAATTTGTCATTTGTAGCAGAAAATGACTATATTACTTTACTGGATGTTAATTTGTTTTAAGAATATGGCACAATAAGTTACATAATTGTAATATTAACAAAAAATAAAATTTTAGAAAAGATAACATATTACTCCAGTCTTCTCACGTTTCCAATACCATCGTGCAGTTTCGTTTTGACGTTTGACTGTTCACACAACTTTGACTGGGTGCATGCAAATAGAGCCATGAGAAACTATAGAACCTTCACACTTTGGGACTGGCAGTTTTGAGAATGACTTGATGAGGAACAAGTTTGTTTTCCATACTGTTTGATGGGCTAAATGAGATGATTTTGTAACAGTTATGCATATGAATTATCCTAAATGGCTGTCAAAATAGTTGTAATCAGTAGTAATTTAAATGCAAGCTTTCCAAAACACATTAAATCCTGATTTACAAATATTATATTCATTTTCCCCTCCATTCAGGCCAATGAGTATTTGAATTACAACACCATGCAAAGTAGTAATGAAGCATGATCTTTTGTTTGAGTTGAGGTCAATACATTATATCATTGCTCATGAGTGAATTCTTTCAATCTAAAAGGGTCTTAACTATTATCTATGCCATTAACAGGTATTGTTGAATTCCCTATCAGTGAAGATTCCTGCATTCACTTTGCAGTGGTATCCTCATGAGTTTCATGTGGTGCTGGGTGCTTCTCCCAGCTAGGTTCCACTCCCCAAATTTTTCTTGCGTACTCTGCAATTGTGCGATCGCTTGAAAATTTTCCTGAGGATGCAATGTTGTAGATGGCCATTTCTGCCCACTTTTGTTGATTCTGTAAGAAATATGTTTGATTCTATGAGATCCAATGGACTACTTACATTATCCCACTTTTGTTACAATATTACAATGGTATTGAACCAAATTGATGAAGTATGACAAAAGCAAAAATTAAATCTAGAACTATTTAATCTTGCATATATATGCAGAATTATATAACAATAATAAAATAATTTCTGCAATTTTTCTTGAAATAATTAAATTATTTCACAAAAGAATATATCAATAATATATAGAATATATTTTTTGAACAATGTCTAAGCATCATTAATGAAAGTTGCCAAGAATAATTCTCTACATTTTATGAGTTAACATCAAATGATCGTCAGGACCATCTCAGAATACAAAATAAATAAGTTTAATAAACTCAATAAATGAGTTCATATTAGCTTCCACAGAAATTTGAAAATACCAAAAGACGATGCAATGATGCAACTATACAAACATTATTTTATTGATTTAAATAAGTATATGGTTAGGAAATTACTATAATATTTATGTCCGAGGACAGCTTAAATTTCCAACAAAAATAAAGTTAAATTTCAAGGGTTGAGCACTGAAATATTTTTAAAGGTATGAGAGAGTAAATCCATTTATCAAAAAATATCACTATAGACAAAAGGTACCAACATCTATCAGATCTCTTTAACGTATCAACAAAAATTGCCTAAGAGATAGCACAATTCAGAGAAACTGACCTGGTAAACTTCGCTGACTCTATCCTGGCATTTGATGTAAGCCTCATAATCTGCCAGAAGGAAAAACCTGAGAAAGAAACAATTTAATTAGTCAGTTTCCTTTCAATTGAGATGAGGCTGGATGGCTCTTAATGGAATCTATTTATACCTGTCGTGATTCAGCAAAATGTTAGAAAGATCCTTGAAAGAATCTGGATTGTTGGGACTGAAAAATCCATTCTGTATTTGATCGATGGCCATCTTCAGTTCAGGAAGTTTGTTGTAGTAATCCCAAGCGTTATAATGGCCCTTGATTTTTTCCACCTCGTCAACAGTCATACCAAAGATAAAGATGTTATCTTGTCCCATCTCTTCAGCCATTTCAATGTTAGCACCATCAAGGGTGCCAATAGTAAGTGCTCCGTTCAACTGAAGGAATGAATAAATGTCACAATTGTATTATCACACAAAGGCTATATTACCACTAATACAGAAAAAATAAGATTCATTACAGAATTTAATTACCATGAATTTCATGTTTCCGGTACCAGAAGCTTCAGTACCAGCGGTTGAGATCTGTTCACTTAAATCTGCAGCAGGCATGATCCTCTCGGCTAAGGTAACTCTGTAGTTCTCCAAGTAAATAACCTTCAACTTGTCGCCAACAATGGGATCATTGTTGACTACATTTGCAACTGCACAGATTAGCCTAATAATGTTCTTTGCAGTGTAATAACCAGGTGCAGCCTAAAAAAGCAACCATTAGAATGCATAAATGTAAGTCTTACTCATGCTCTTCTAAACAAAGACTAATGTAATAAATGTGGATGACAATATAGAGAAATGATTTAGAAGTGTGCTGAAAATTTTTTGAAATAGAATTTGCAACAATCAAACCAATTAATGTAAGAAAAAACAGTTGAAAAATTTGAATGTAGCATTTCTCTTTATCTGAATAATGTCAACAGTTTTCACTAGCAATTTACTCAGCTAAGGCTAAAGATAATCATTAGTAACAAGCATTTTTATTACCTTTCCACCAATCATAACAGTGCGGGGAACAAAAGGTGCCTTGGGGTTTTGCTTAATTCTGTTGTACAAAGTGATGATGTGCAAGCAGTTCAGAAGCTGCCTCTTGTACTCGTGGATTCTCTTGACCTGTAAAGAAAAAATTGTTTTTGGTAATTTATGATTTTGAATGATTAAGGTAATTGAGGTTAAGCAGGTCTTAAAGAAGGACAATGCTAAAATGTGCAAACCTTCCTTAAGCCCACAAGGTTAAAAATCTTAAATACTTAATGACCAAAATACTTCAAATCTTTCAAATTTATTGGATGACACTAAAAGCTCATTTCACTCTGACACTAATTAATAAATAGAAAAGCGTACTATGTACTAGATAGTACTCAGGCCTGCTTAAGCTCTCCATATACACAGTGATCATCTTACCTGGATATCAAACATGGAAGACGGGTTGATGGTGACTCCATATTCATTCTCCAAAATCTGAGCAAGTTTCACTTTGTTTTCTTGTTTTACTTTCATCACGCTCCTCTGGAAACCAGCATCTTTGGCGTATTTCTTAAGACCATCAAGTTGATCCAGGTGAACAATCCAATCTTCACCAATTTTCTGTCAATTCAATTAAATAATTGAAATTAATTAAATATCACAAAATAGGTACACAATACACATAAACGCAACCTGCAAATTTACTGATCATAACCACCAGGATTGAAACTAAGGGGGGAGGGACAAACTAATTTTTCATGGGCCTGAACTAGATAGGGGCCCTATAGGAGGATTACTTCTCATAATTTGAAGACATTTAATAAACAAATGGGACCCATAATCTACCCACTTCAATATTTACATTAGATTTAATTCTACCACATTCAATAAATGTTCTTCACTTCAGCAAGAATCACAAATATGCATATTAACTACAACAAAATATTGTTTCTGAAGACCAAACAAGAAGCAAAAAAATATTTATAGCTGTTTAATAGTTTTGAAATAAATCTGTAAGCACTGGGAAATAAAGAACGCTATACATGGTTTGTGTTAAGAGGTTATAAAAACAACCAGTTGATCCTGTCAAACTTTTTTTGTACTTTTTTTTTGCACTGAGAAACTGGGGGTCAAGCTATGCGTGAGTGTATATAGTTTTTAAAGAGAAAATAACTTCTTTTTGATAAAAAAATGAGACTCGGCAGAGGGGTCATTTTACATTTTCAACATTCATCATAGAAAGCCTCCACTATTTAGCATTTTTGTAACAGTGAAAATGTGCAATGAAAATGATTAAATGATATTATAGCATTTATGTTAAACTTGTAATTTAAAAGGCAAAAGAAGTTAAAATTGTTTCAAGCTTACCTCGCAGATGATTTCAGACAGGGATGGATTGCACAAAAGCAACCATCTCCTAGGAGTGATTCCGTTAGTTTTGTTCTGGAACTTCTCCGGATTCATTTCATAGAAATCACGGAATCTGCGATTGAGTAAGAGTAGATTAAAAACAATGCTTAAAATATATAGCTACACAGGGTAGTTTGAGATCCAACAGATACTTACACATCCCTCTTCAGGATTTCAGAGTGAATAGCTGCCACTCCATTGACTGCGTGAGATCCAACAATACACAAATGTGCCATGTTGACCCTCTTTTCACCTGACTCTTCAATGAGAGACATTCTCCTCATTCTATCGAGATCTCCAGGGTATTTATTTTCAACGTTCTGCAAGCAATGAAAAATACGTTTGTGGTAAAAATGTTCTAGATGATAAATTTGTGCACTTCATAAATAATAAATTTAAAATGAGGGATTAATTTAATCAGTATCAACAATTAGATTATGGATGGATATCAATTAATTTGGAATATAAACTGCAAATCTTGATAAAATTGTTGAGTGATGATTCTATATAATTTAGCACTCAACAGTTTTCATGGGTGAATTAAAGTGGAAAATGCTCCCTTTAAGTTAAAGTAGTACAGTATTCCCAATGCAAAGATTAAAATTAATTGGACAGGTTCTTATTCCTGAAGAGTTAATGGAGTATGCCAATGTAGTTAAGCAAATATTCCATTACAATATCATTTTAGAAGGAGTCTACGAAGGAAAATAAAGATTTATTTATGGTTCAACATTGAAATTATTTTTAAAAGGGATTTTAGTACCTATACAAATACTGTTCCACTATTATTATATCAGATTAATGAAGTAGTTCAGCAAACTAGGAAAATTCTAGAAACTAATTCTAGTTCATCTTAACAGCTATGTGAGAATCTCAACAATATATTTTCCTTATCTTACATAAAAAATCCTTAAATATTTCCATAAAATAGTTCTACCTAAAAAAAATTTCATAACAAATATTAAGACTTTAAAACAAAAAAATAATGCCTAGATAAGTCAACCTAAAGCAATCTTTAGGATGGCTAAAAAAATGTCCTTGTGCGCTTTCTTATGATGATACCTAGATAGGCTACTATTTTATAAATTAAAATTATAGTAACTATATCTTAATTTAATTAATTTGAAATACTAAATTTCTTGTACAGATATATATCACAAAATTGCCACAAATTTCGTTTGCATTTCATTACAGGTGTGCAAGGATAATCAGACTTTATCAAGCCATCGAGAGGCATCCTTATGCCATAACAAGCTATCTTATAAACAAATTTCCTCACCTTAAGATGCAAGAAATTAATATGGTAAATAATCTGCATATGCCTAGGTAAGATTGACTCCAACATGCTGCAAGACCACCTTTCCAAGGCCTCTGGAAGAACGGTATGGTTGGTATAGGCACAAGTTTTTACTGTGATTTCCCATGCCTGAAGAAGGGAAAAACAATTTTTTAAATCAAGTATAAATTCCAGGTTAAAGAATCAAGTAACATTTGATGAAAAAAAAGATTTTACACAAGTATCAAATGAGCAAGTCAACAATAAAACATAGCTTGAATTGAATTACAAAATGAGCTTAAATTATTATCAAAATTATGTGAAGTAATAGCTTAAGTCATGGCTCGATAAATCTTACCTTTTCCCAAGTAAGACCTTCAACATCAACTAATATTCTCATCAGTTCTGGAATAGCGAGGGATGGATGAGTGTCATTCAACTGAATGGCCACTTTATCAGGAAGGGCATCAAAGTTGGTTCTCACCATTTCCCGGCTGCCAAACTTAGATGCCTTAAACCTTCTGATAATATCCTATATCACAGAAGAAAAGTGTCCACATAATGCTATGTCTCAAAATCTTGCATATTTTAAATAGTATCTTTGACAACTTTTCAAAATCAATTGAAAAGATTAGTTGAATAAATACCTGCAAAGTTGCAGCACACATGAAGTATTCCTGCTTCAATCTCAATTCACGACCTTCAAAGAAGTTGTCATTTGGATACAATACACGAGAAATATTCTCAGCAATATTTCTATCAATTACAGCTTGGATGTAGTCTCCATCATTGACTGTAATGCACAATTAAAAATTCATGAGTTTTATTATAAAATACTAACCCCTAATAAAGAAAACTAAAAAGAGAAAATACTTTTCCTGGAGGTAAAAAATTAGCAAGTATGCAACAATGAATAAAATAAAATATTTCAGAGGATGAAAAATATGATTCATAATGTAGTTAATCCTTTTCATGCCTAATAATTTAACTACAATTTAGTACATTTTGTAGGCTATTTACAAAGGAATACAGAATTCAGACCAAAATAGAAATTATCATTAGGTAGCAAACCCAAACAAATATAGTTCATGAGCTATTAACTAAAAGCTGTTTAGATTTCCAGAAAAGTAGATCTACAGTACATGTTAAACATAGGTTTGAATAAATAAACCAAAGCACACTTACAGAATTTAAGATTGAATTCAATAGGAGACTTTGCAGACCACAGTCTGAGAGTATTTACAACATTGTTTCCATATCCAGGAATTGGGTTGTCGTAGGGCATGGCAAAAACAACCTGAAATTGACAAGGGAAATTTAAATACATACATCACAAAACTACCACATTGTGTACATAGAAAATATTTCTACGATAAAAGTACATAGTACAAAAATATTATATCAAGTTAGACTGAATATAAATTTCCAAAATGAATAAAAAAAACTATATAAACAGATGAAATCACAAAGCTCTGAAAATTAGTATGAGGATTAAATATGAATGTTTTACTTAAGTTTTACCAAATTGTTTACCTGAGTATCAACCCATTTCTTTCCCTGAGGAGTGTCTTCTACTCTTCCGTAGAAGTTCACTGGTAACATATATTCGGGACGTGCCTTCTCCCATGGGTTTCCAAACCGGAGCCAGTCATCAGGTTCCTCAACCTAGTCGCAAGACAAATATTAAGTTTCAGATAAATTTAGTCCTAAAATGTGTAATACTCTGTTTCGAAAACCATACTTTGCCACAAAGAATTTTGAAGTCTACAGATGAAAATAACAGTTTTGAAATAATAGATGCAACCGGTTAAAATTTGGAACTGCTCCAACATACCACATGGGAGCAATCAGTAATTTATGTTTAAAAATCAACAAGATATGATAAAAGAAAAATTAAATTGTGAATTGTGAATTGTACAGTATTTAACATCTGGTCCTAATATTCTAATTACATCAGCTGAAGAGCTAAAAAGTATGAGATATTACGTAAATATTTAGAGGATGGGAACTTGTCATCTCATGACCTAAATATTATAAATAGCCCACTATAGTCAAGCTTTCTACTTTAGAGTTCCAATACAAATAAATGTATTGCTTCACAGAAACAATGATAGCCCTACAATATTTATAGAGGATAAAAAATCAAAACCTTTCACCTCTGTAAAAACAAAAAATGTAAATAAATTCATTTAAAGTAGATAATGAAGAACAGCTTAAGTGGAAAAATTTTTCATGACAAAAATATTATTATTCTACACACAAGTCAGAGAATTTTATTAAAAAACATGCAAGACCTCATTATTGACATGTATAATTGTTTAATCATGTGCAATTTCGGAAATTCAAGAATAATATCCAAAACAGAAATTCTGAAATTTAAAATACATTTTACACAGTAAAAAATCCTAATAGGTATTAATTACAATTAATGTAAGCAGAAATTCACAGCAATATTTTCATAACAAAGGTACTAAATTTCTCAAAAGAATGCTTTCCCCTTTCTAGTGAAATGATATTCAGCCAAAATAGGAGCCACATGAGGGGTCATTGACCAGGATACCAAAATAAAGTGACAGACAAAATAAACGCACAGACTTTTAATACATCCAGAATTTACTATTCAAGATAGAAAACTAATGAGAAATAAATTGTTCACAACACTTCCAACAGAGGCGAACACAAACCATTTAAGAAAAAAGTTAGGGAAAATGAAATTGACAAAATACAATGAATAACATTCCGCAATACTCGGTGGAATTTAATTTTTAAAAGTCTTTACAAACAAAACTTTACAAATAACAACAAATTAACCAGTTTTAGTGCAAATCATTCCGATGATGCGATTTGCACCAAAACCAGTAAACTTGTGCATTTTATTGTGGAGTTAGTACAAGTTTTGTTAATAAATTTTTTTTTAAAACCTAATACCTTTAATAAAATATAACTGCTCAATCAAGTTTCTGCTAAAAACTGCTTCTTACCCACATTTAAGGTTTAATAGCTCAATCCTTAGTATCTGGCAGGATTTTAATAATAACCTTAACACTCTCCATAACAGTAGCTCATAGTAATGTGGAATATCAGTTATATGAATGGATAAACGAAGTATTAGTTCTGAAAAATTCAGCAGGAAAATTTTCAACTAAATTTCATTACGAGCGTAAAATTGCTATGCTATTCAGCACTATGCTCGCGGTCGGAGCAATAGGCTTCAAACGGTCCAAATTAAGTACCAAGGCCTAGGTACTTAATTTGGAATCCGAATTTGACCCTAACCCAATAATATATAATGCAATACCTCCTTTGCCGAGGAGCGGAGGATACATAAGAAAAAAAGTGTCTGCTACGAAAAACACGATAAGAGGGTCAAAGAATTCGCGCAATCTGATCAAACCGCGAGCATGTCTACGGTATTACTCAATCTTATAAAAAGTATATTTCGGATAGTGAAAACATGCGCCGAGTCGTTATCTGAAAGAAGGCGATATCGGCCTCCTTACACCCTCTTAAGGAGGACACGGCTGCAGAGGGTGCCGCGCCTGAGTTCCCAATCACCTTAATACGACCTTGACGGTAGGAGTTTCGTCACGGATATGAATCTATCAAATTAGTGTAATATTCGATTTTGACCAATTAAAGGAGATTTAATGGTGCATAGCGTGTATGAAAACTACATTCAAGAGATTTCCCCAATGTAATTATAATTCAAAGAAATAATGAAAGAAACACTACGGCTAATATTAAATTTTGACCAATTGATGAAATTTTAATGGAGCATTGCGTACATGAAAATCATTCATTTAGACTATTGCTCCGATGTGGTTACACTTAAAACTAATAATGAAAGGAACACTACGGCTAACTCGTCTCGTGGGGAACTCTTGACAATTTAAATCGCGATTAATCTTGAGCAATAGAATCTTATACTTCGACGACACCACGGTTAACAAGTCACGTCCCCACTTGAAGTGATCAATTAACCGAAATCTAGCGTGAATCATTTCGAGAGACTACTAACAGGATAAATAAATCAGGGTACGTGTGCTTCAAGCACCAAGCACTTGGTCCGTTCGTTAGCATGAGGACTAAATCTTCGGGATTGACCTCAAGAGTACGGTGGGAGCATGGTGGGTGGAAACTCTACCCTCCCTCATTGAATTGCAACAACGTTCGGATGTGAAGCCACGGCTAACAGAGGGTGAGTGGAACAGGTCGCGCTTTCTCCTTCATCGATTGATCCACAGAAACCTACGGCATGGACTCAAACGTTCGAGAAAAGTTCAGTGACGTTTGAATATAGTTCAGTCACCTTTACTCCCAATGGAAATATTGTTTCGGTTATGTTTATATTCTCTATACACCTTCATATCCTACAAAATAATATCACAAATAAAAAAATTTAGTTTTTTCACCGGAAAATTAAAGCAGATATATTTTAGAAATAAATAGTAAATATTATTTATAGACGTTCTCGCGCGGGGAATCACAATACAAATAAGAGTCTTTAAAATTTCGTTCCGTAAGGAACCAACAAACGCTGGGGATGCGAGAGCTAACATTAGGCAAACAATTTTTAGTCTGTATATTTCGTAAGAGCCCAAGAGCAGAGGGTTGGCGCAGGCGAATTTGTTCATCGTAGGCGTTATTCTAGAAATAATACTATAATTGAATCGCCGATAAGTCTAGAACTAAAATAATTACGCACGTAGTAAATACTATATTGTCTCTATGGCGCATTATATTCAAACAACAAACAATGTCACCTTGGAAGGATTTCGAAACTATAAATTTATAACCGTTAAAGGCGCATTTACATACATCGCTTGAAAGCTGTCATCTCCATTCATTACCTGTTCACCATTTTTAATCTTTTGGGCAAAGATTCCGTACTCATATCGGATGCCGTAGCCATGTGCAGCTAGGCCAAGAGTAGCCATTGAATCTAGGAAACAGGCTGCCAGTCGACCCAATCCTCCATTACCCAAGCCTGCATCTTCCTCCAGCTCCTCCAACTCTTCGATGTCCAATCCAAGCTATGAGAATAAATAGCAAAAATGTACGTTTGAAAAATAATTAGAAATATATGATATTAAATTTACGGATTCCGAAAAATTTAAATTCATGAAATAAAACAATATTTCTGCATACGTCTGACACCTCTTACCTGATACATAGCTTCATCGCAGGCACTTTGAATTCCCAAATTTATCATTGTGTTTTGCAGGGAGCGACCCATGTAGTATTCCAACGATAAATAGTATACCCGCTGAAGATTTAAAAAAATACATTTCATTATCTTTTAGTAGTTTACTTTCATCATATTCATCAATGAAAATTTACGATTAAGCGCTTGTCATTGTGACATAACTAATTATAGAGTAGTGTAATTTTATTTCACAAGGGTCACGGATTATCGCTCAAATGGGGATCATTAGAAAGCTTCATTGATATCGTCTGAGTTAAGGGTAACGTTTACGGCAGCGTTATGTTCACGTGATGTACGTGACCCCTCTGCGACCTTCGACATTCGCCAAATTGACTCAATCCATTAAAAAATATTTTACTTCTCAAAAGTAACGCCGAAGCATTCGAGTTGACTCCGACAAGGGATCATAAGCTTCTCTTCCTCATAGCGGCCAAAAATATAACGATGTAGGGCAAGGAAAGGACCATAAAACAGAGTCTATGGAGTTTCAGAATGATACTTCGAAGAATGGGCAAGGAAAAATGCATAACCTTACCATAACAAAGGTCAAATTTGTATCTGAAGGTCACTAACCCGATTTCAACCACTATTTGATTAGCGAGGATCAGATTAAAGAAATAATCGTTTTACCAGGATAAGGGATGGCAATAGATGATCAAAGCGCAATGGAAAAGAGATTTCTATCGATCCAGTAAATGACCAACACAACTCTAATTCGGGTGCCCCAGTCTTTCGGAAGGTCAAGTAAGGTTAAATCAACTATTATCAATTTTTTAGAGAGAAACGCCCGAAGAGAACGAGAAGTCGTTAATCGAAAACACTAATCACATTATCTATGTGAACAAAGAGAAAATTGTTACTGAACCAAAAAAACATGTCACTTTTTACTGAAAACTTTAGTTGCATCCCTTTGGTGACATTTCTCGAAAAATTTAAAAAAGCCGCCGTAACGTACTACTTAACTCATGTTAACGCCCCTTATAGAATAATAGAACATAAATCGTAAATAGAAGTTTTCCGGTACTTACCTTTGGATCCTTTTCGTAGTAGTGTTGCTGAGTTCGAATCCATCTTGAGACAAGGTGGTCCTTAACAGTATGAGCTAATGCAAAGTAATAATCTCTCTGAGTGGCAACATTACGATCTTTGACAAGCGTGTAATGCAAATGCCGGTTGAAAGTCTTTTTCACATTAGTGACATTCTCAACTTGAGCTATTCCTCGTACACTGATCTGCTTCCTTTTCTCGAAATCAGACTGTGGTTTAGACATATTTGGCTAAGTGAAGAGCACAATAGATAAGCACCAGAGTCCTTCCAGACACACTACCGTCTTCAAACAGACCTCTTCTCAGCCTGTCTTCCGTAGTTAAGGTCTGGAGTCACCTTCCTGAAGGTCACACATGCGCAGATCTACTTACTTCCCGCAGAGGGAGCTATCTTCAGCGTTCAACATTGTTTATGTTGAAATTACGTAAATAGCAATTTAACGTATGGATATTTTAATTTATAAATGTTTTTAGAGCATATTTCTTCCTTCAATTAAAATCGTAAACGGCAATTTAAGCTGTGATTTGGATCGCGAATCCGTAACCTACTTTCAATTTTGTGTAGAAAGTGTCATCGATAAATTATCCCCGAATTCTATCCCGATTTATCTTGCAAGATAAAAATTTAACTCAATGTACTCGAGTTAACGCATGGCTTTATATTTACGATGCCATGTCGGAGATGATAAACGCAATATATTAGATTTCTGTAAAAATTTGATTCGTTTTTTTAAGGGTAAATGAAGGGTATCGGCAAAAAATGAAAACATATCATTAAAAGGTATTCATTTTCGATTTATTGTGTACAAAGCACATCTCAATACAACTTAATTTATGCCAAGGTATATTAATTGAAAAAACTTTAATTTACCATAGTAACAGTTCATATTGCATTTCACAATTTACCACTAGTTAAGGACACCTAGATTACTCATATTCAGTACATGCAAAATTTTCAGTAAGAAATGCTGTTGGACTGGGTTTATGGCCAAAGTAAGATAATTCACTCTTTCTTTCATTCCTTCCTCATGTGCATTCTGCATAAAGTTGTGCCTTTCACCCTGTGCCATATTATTTAAGCCAGGAGGCAATTTGTTGAAGTGGAAAAACACTCAAAAATATATGAGTAAAACCTCCATAACCTTTTTACACCACCAATTGTTAAATCCTTTCATATAGCATTCAGTCTAATAACAAGTCTTAAAGGATCAACATTTAATAAGACCATATTATAATTATCTATCAGCAAGAAAGCTTTCAAATGCTGCAACAGATCTTTGATTTCATTATATAACATTAGGTAGGTACAAGAAAAACCAATTTGCAATAGCTTCAATGCAAATAAACGAGGAAATATGGCTAGTGAGATCTATTCTTTAAACCACAAACTACGTCACTTAACACCTGGTTTGTAAAAAAATTCACAGGTATTAAAATACAAATTTACCAATTAGTGCATTGAATAATTTTTCCCAAGGACATATTCTAAATATGTAGAACCCCAAGCCTTTAAGGGTCTTGCTGCAATATCAGTGAACTAGTACAAGCTTTCCCATCATAAATACATCACATAAGCCTCCATTTTAGATGTCTCAAAAAATTCCCTTCATTATGAAATGCTACTAAAATGTGCTTTGATTTCAACATGACCAGCACAAAATCAACAGCATTTATGATAAAATTCTCAAATTTAGCGGTACACAACATTTATTGAGAAGCAAATACATTATATCTTCGTTTGGAGATGGAAACATACAAATTCACAAGGGAGGCAAAAACTTATGGGTTATCGGATGTTTGGGATAAATAATAAAAGGAAACTCCAAAATAAATTGAAGGATAAATTTAATCACTTGAGGGGCAAACGGTTGAAAATATTCATCTAGAAAACATTGCACTCCTGATGAAATGCCGCCTGGTATCTCAGCCCCTACTCTCCCCTCCAAGACAAAGATGCTTCCTAAGCATCCCAGAAGATGTGCTGTCACTTTCTGCTTCAAGTGATGTTTTACTGTTCCTTGGGCTTCTCTTTCTTTCCAATTGGAATAGCTGCCTTCACCCTGGAAAACAACACAATGTTATTCTCAAAGCAATGACTCATGTTTTATAACATCAATTCGCATAGGGAGAAAGAAGATCACTGAGAAAATATTTTAAATCTAGAAAATTTTAACTATTATATTGGTTTAAAATTATGAATAATTTCATTGCTTTTTGGATAGGAATTTGATTTAACTTTAACTAAAAGAAAGAAGTACCTATTCATAGTAAATAAACATTCAGAACTTGAAAATGGAATTATCTTACAATATATATTTACAACAGATAATGTGAAGTTGCAACAGCAACTTAATAACTTTTACATTTATACATTATTATTTTAATATAAAATATGCCATTCATGCTGCTAGGTAACTCATAAGGATATAGGACCTGCATCCTGTGCCCAGAACATCTATCCATCACCAAAATTGGTAATTCTTGATCAAAGGAGTAAAGATAAACATAGGGGTAAAGCAGTAGCCACAGCAACGTTTTCATTTAAAATGCAATCATAGGCAAAGCATTTAAAAATAATATTTTTATAGTTTAATTAAGGTATATGGACTAATTAAAAAATTATTACAAGGAAAAAAATTAAATGACATTCAAGTAACTCAGTTTTGCTAGGTACCCAAAAGGTTTAGCATTAATAAAACAATGAAGATATAAATTCAACTTGAGTAAAAATTTTCTTTAGTGCCATACAATGATGAGGACAATTTTCTCCCAGGACATCCATACTGATGGAAGAAACTGCATTAAAAAATTATTGCAGGAAATGATCAATAGAATTAAGAAATATTCAATACAATCAGTAAACAATTTTACAATGCCATAAGTTCAAAAAAACAAAATGAATGAAAAACTTCTCTGAAGCTTTATTTATTAGGTAAAATATTTTTTGATGCTTCTTGATGAAAGAACATAGAATGGAAATTAAAATGACAAGAAAATTACTCCATTGAATAAAATCTGCAGCTTGGTGTTAACATTTATCTTTGATGGTGAACTTGCGGATGAACGCAACTGAAATTAAAAATACTTTAACAAATCATTATGGAGAAAAATTATACATCGGGCAAAAACAATGAGTTGTGTTTGAACCCTTTCAAAAATGATCAAAAAAGAAATGACCGCAGAAAGATACTTAAAAAAGTAATAACTTTGTTATTAAATTCAGAACAAAACTTGTCCACTTTTGCTTTATAACTATAAAAATTCTAGTAACTTATACACAATGCATCTATGGACATTGATGAAAAGCTAACAAAAAATTATTACATCAAAACTTAAACCAAAAGACGTACAGCCCTGTTTTAGGGTATGATTATTAATATATGCAGTTCCAAATTATCACAAAATAAATTTTGAAAATGGTTACATATAAAAAAATTACAGTATTTGTAGGCTTACACCACAAACTAGTGAACAATTAACCATAATTTTAAGATATTTTGGCAAAAAAGTAAAATTTAAAGTAGAAGGACTGGTTTTCAGGAAACTTCAAAGACAATAAATTCTTATGGCAGCTTTTAAGAAGCAGATTAAAACTGAAACAAAATGTGGAAAGATAAGTAAAATGAATAAGCTTCTATTTATTCCAATTTTAATGGTTTAAAGTAAATGCATAAAAAACAGAAGTAAAGTTTAGTAGTAAATTTTAGGGGGAAAGTGAGTGTTTAAAGCCAAAAAATACAGTAATATTAGAAAGGAGTTAAAAATCTTTCAGAGAGGTTTTCAAGTTAAAAAACTGATCTGAGGACTACAGATACATTGCTAAAACATTTACAGCAGTTTCAGCAAGGATACATTTGAAATGATAAAGAGGAATGATTTTTCATAAATTCACGATTAACGCCAAAGGGTTAATAATATACAAGTTAGCAATATACCATAAAACAACAATGAAAAACATTCATTCATGACTCCTCATCAACTTTTAACTTCATTGGATCAAATTGAAATTAAATTGTCTATTTATATAAATCTCACACTTAACAGTTTTACCATTAAAAAGTTGAAAAATAAATTTTATAAAAAATACACAAGTATACTTTAATTTCAGCTTATCTTCAAGAAGTCAATGATAAGGCAGAGCTTATCAAAGATACATAAAGTAGACCCAAATAACAGCAATTTAAAGCAGATAATAGGAAAGTTAAGAAAAAAATACTATTACATAACAGTAAAGAGAATTAATTGAAATTAAAATTAAACATGTTCCTGCTTAAAACAAACTTGCTAATTAACTGAAACTGTATAACTATTAGGCTTAATAGTTTTTCAAATTATATGACAATGAAAAATTAATCCTTTCACATCCAGCCTATACCAGGCAGATTTCAGAAGTTGGTGTGAAATCTGCCATAGCTATGGAAAGTTATTTCAGTCCACCAATAACTCTTTTCCAGTAGAAAACTATTGAGATAAATTTTTCATGAATGAGAATTAAAAATACCAAAATGGGATGTTGTGAAAATCAACTGATTAACAGAGACAAGAGTCTCTGCACATTCTAACATAAAGTAGAACAGAAAATAGCCAACAAATTATTACCTAACTATGATACACTGGAGAAAAACAAAGGAAACTTAAAGATTTTCCATAATAGAAAATGCATACAAGTTAAAGATAGTTTTACAAGTTATGCTGAAGTTTATTTACATCTTTTGAAACTATAAACAGAACATTGAGGTCATTTCATAATATGGTGCTAAATTGAATTTGTTTCTGTTAATGTCATTAATGCTTAAAATTATATTTACAAAAGCCTTTGGTAATGTAAACTATTATTGCTACACTACATTCTTCATCATTTCTCTCCATTTTATAAATAAATCTCAAAATCCTGAGAATTTTAGCAGATGTTTTTCATGGCCTTGGAGCTTACTATTGAATATCTAATGATACTGGAATCACCATGAACAAACATCTTTTCCTTAATCTCAACGCTCAGTCAGGATGATGCATCACAATTTTCCATGGCTCATATCAATATATAAGTTTCAAGCAATTTACTAAGCATAAATAAAGAGTTTTTATGTATTCCAATTATATTCACTTATGGTAGTTCGATGTGCTAGAGGAAAAATCATCAATTGATACATAACTCTTTCATTACCCAATACTGTAAGAATTATTTTATAACTATAAGTAATTTGTATTTTAGAAGTAATTTGTTGATTTGAAAAATAAAACCATACTTGAACAACACAACCATACTTACTTGGCAGATATCTCTGACAGCTTCTTGTTGATCATCTCCAAGTTTTGATCAACTTGAGCTTTGTTATTTTCGTATCCCTTGGGAAGTGTGAAGAGCCCAACAAATGCTGAAAAGTAGAAATAGATATAAATTCTTCATTAAGTAATTAAATCAGATGAAGTAGTACATACAGTTGGAACCAAAATTACAAGCAAAACATTTATGATTGAATTACTATCTGGTAATATACTAAAGAGAGGCCTTTAGCTGGTCTATAGGGAAGAGCATATGTTTTTTGGCATAAGCAATTCCTGGGGGCCATGATATTGACCCAGCACCATAAAAACTGACTACATGTCAGCTTTGGTGAATTCTGTGTGGTTAGGACATGTCTCTCAAAGGGTTGAAGCATCAGGGATTTTAATAATATACTGAAGAATTTAGAAACTTGAATCGAGAAAGTTGTCTTAAATTTAACATAAATTTGTCATAGAGAAAGCAAATTCCAAAATGTGAGAAACAACAGGTTAAGTTGAAATAAAAATGCATCATAATCGCTTCTAAAATTCTTTACTGATGAATACGTAGTCATAACTTGAATGAAATTTGTCTATCCTACAACATCTGGTTTCATTCACAAGTTTCATAAAAATTTTATAAATAGAATGAACTCATAGAATATGCTATATGCTAAGCTTCTGGGTGTATTAGAATAATTCAACCACAAATTATTCTACACATTGTTAAGTTTAAAAGAAAAATACATTTTGTCCCTAAAAACTTAGATAAGAAGGATAATATTTTTATTTTTAAGATGGCACTATGACTGAATAAAGAGTCAATAAAATAAATAAATAAGCATAGCGAACATTTAGGGTCCAGAAGTATAGACGAATCAGTCCAATCTTTACTTTCAAATGGAGAATTTCAAAGAGACATCCAAAATTTTATCTTAAAAACCTTTCAAATTAGTTGATCAACTTTAGAAGCAAATATTCAAGTGAGATTTCACTTTGCTACCCAGTAAGGCAGAGATTTTCAGACAAATTTTCATTTATTATAACCACATTCATAATCTTTACAAGAGCTAAATGAATCATTTTGATAGTTTCAAAGTTAAGCGCATGACAGTACCATCAACAAGAAAATACAAACTCAGAAGAGGAAATCAGATTAATAGTTAGCTCTTGTTGGTAGTTATGTTCCAAAAATCCTACTACTATATCTATAGAAGTTGAAATTCTTTTCCCTTTGCATATTAAGTTATTGAATTATTCATTGAACCATAAATTCATTGAATTTTAATCCTCAAAACCCTACATATGATTCCTGTAGCCACCAGAATGAAATTATACTCATTTAATAAAAAATTATGAACTAAGACAAATCTTCACCAAGTTTTATACCTGCTATTGAATTTCGTCTAACATGAAGTGATCTTCCTTATGAAGAATAGACCCAAAGTTCATATTATACTTTGAATACTTCATAATAATCACAGAAAATTCATTTAAGCCTAATGTTGGGATATAGTGTGGAAGATGAGAAATTCACTAATACATATAAATTACATAAGAACCACTTTCAAAGAAAATGGTAGCTATTATAAATGTTAAAGAAAAAGGCTTAATGCTTCCTAAAGCAATGTCAGTTTTAATAATAATAAAACTATTAACTACATCCAAACAACATCCACATTTCATATTTTCCTACTGATAAATCTTTCAATACCTTTAAATAAATGATTAAATGTGAATAAAAAGACAGCAATTAGAGCAGAAATAATGTCATTGAAACAATTAATTTCTTTGAGCAGAGGTAGGATATATTAATAATCAACGGATTTTTGACAAGATGAAAAATTATCATACTTAAAGCTAAACAAAATATTAGCGACAGAAGAATACTTCAGTATTAGGCGTGGACAGTAGTAACTTTAAGGAGATAGGAAACAAATAGATTTGAAAAATGAGAGTATGACAAAAAATGGGTCCTTGACTCTTAAATATAAATATCTGGTCATTATAAGAAGGATTTAAAATAAAAAAGTTAGGTCAAAAACTAGGAAGGTTTCAAAGGAACAATGCCAAAGCATGAGAGAATATGGAAAACAAAATGGAGCAGAGTTGGAAAAAATAAAAATCTGAGTAGATAGAAACTCCAAGAAGATAGTTTGACAACTAAGATACCAACATAATATAGATAGATAAAACAAATGTAGAGGGAGATCTGGAATATGAATTTAGTCAATGCATGATACTTGATTGAATTTTCCAGTAAAAATTCAAATTGGTTTAACTAGCTTAGCAAAAATATAAAATTTACACAATTATAGGACTTGAAAAAAGTTTCCTTTCCAAAGACAACAAAATGAGGAATTTAGAATGGCTAATGATGCTTCTGAGGCCATAGATGAGATCACATCACATTTTATGAACTTAAAGGAATAGATAAGAATGCAAAATAGGAGTCAGACAGTAAAACAATCAATACTATCATACTTAGTATTTTAGTGTGCATTAGCTATAGATGTCTGTGTATCTTTCAAGTGAATTCAAATACGAAAGAACAAACAAGGTAAACATAATAACAATAATAGATTTATTGCTCTAGGACTAAGTATTTAGGCAAATTAAAAATGAGTTTAGAGTAAAACAAATATCATGGAAGAAAACAAAGCAAAAGGTATTGGTAAGAATTTAGCTGAGTTTAAGGATTCTACAAATAAAACATATTCCAACGCAAAATTTGTGTATGATCATGATCAGCACTATTTTGATCTCCTTACACATGCAATGTACTTGTAGAATGAACAAATCATAAACTAAACCAGAATTTTGTATAAGGGGAATTAAATGAAAAACAGAAGATAAAATGTAGGAAAAAAATTTAAAATAAAGGCTTTTTTGGAATAGTAGATACATGAGTTCTAAGGGAACTTTCTAATCAACAAATACTCAGCAAATAGTATTATTTAGGGTAGCTATATGGTTTTTATTGCATCTAGTAGGCATTTTTATAGAGTTTTTATAAATAACTGCACTCAAAGATAATTAGAGATTTGTTGGATGAACAGTCATTGTTTTTTCACCCTTAATCCTTCGTTGCTTAGTTTGACTGCAGTAGTAATTAAGTATTCTTAGTAAAAGGGGGAAGCATGATAAAAAGTGGTTAACACACAAATATAGCAAAGCTTTTGTAAGAGATTCTGAAAGTATTTGACAAGTATTAGCAAAATGAACATCAATATTTTGGGGATTTTTAAGAAATACATACAAATATACTTAAGAAAACTGTTAGCTGAATATTACAGAAGAAGAGAGGTAAAAAATTCTAGTGCCTTAAATAAGCCATAGATTAACCACAGAATGAAAAATTAAGTTGAAATGACAAAAAACAAAAAACAAGCAGAGAATTTATAGTGAAGGATTTGTTAACCAGATGAAACAAAACAATAAAGCAAACAGACTTTCAGACAAAAGTGATTGGTGAAAGACCAGGAAAATGAAATCAGCAACTATAATGAAAATAGCAGTTGATGGGGATCTTTTAGCAACCACAAACAAGTGCAGAAATAATTAAGTAAAAAATTGTAGAAAAGATTCTTCTTCTGAAGGAAGAGCAAATCAAGGCTGGTACACTTATAAATATTGTTCAGTTCTTCCATAAATTAACTGAGACAATACTGAAAGTTCTTTTCAAGAAGGCTAAAACTCCTATCAAGTATCTACTAGATAAATTACTGTGATCTATTAAACAAACTTTGGCACACCTAAACTGGCCCTAAGAATAAATAATTTTAAAGATAGAAACAAATTAAAATTAAATTTTCCCTGTAGCTAGTGAGAAACTGAGGGAAAGAAAAGCAAATTACATTCGACCCAGTATTTTCCACAGTAAAGTTTAACAATAAGTGCTATTAGAAATCAAAGCCATATAGGAGTGGATTGATTAACAAGGCAAATATTTATAAATAGTTTTCAACAGGATATGAGCAGAAGTGAACATACACAGAAAATAAGGATAATAAATACAGACATTTAGCTAACTGAATCCTGACAAGATATTCAAGACGAATATTACAGTTTGAGGAAAACGATGCCATAGGAAATGATAATGGTCTCTGAATAAGCAGGAAATTACATAATGAGCTAGAAAATTAGAAGTTGTACACAGAGAGGAGATATTTATACTTATTTTCCTTGATGAACTAAGAAAGTTAATTGTTTTCTGAAAGACATACCAATAATGATGAGTGTCATGCCGTTGAACCATGCTCCAACATATGTGAGACACCACAGACAAACTCCAAATTTGAGAGAGTCCACCAAATCTTCGACCAGAAACAGACGCCTTAGTTCTGTCACGGCTGCATTTGTGTGTGCCACAACATTTCGTGTTACTTCTTGAACCCTTTCCTCAGACATGGTGAGGTCCATTTCAAGGAGGTCCCTGCATTGACCGAAGGAGTTATAATATTAAGAAGAGAGTACAACGACAACACTGTATCCTTACTATTTACACATATTTTCCATGATCTTGTATTTCAGGAAGTGAATTATTGCTCAAGATAGCTTTAATATGAAAACCTAGCAGAAAAATATTAGCAGTTTATAATTTTGAAAGTATCACTTTTTCGATTAGTATAAATCTGAGTATCTTATAAAGAAGTGCGGTAACACCACAATATAGCTTTTTAAGATAAAAAATTCATCAGCATATTCTCGACAACACCAATAATGTTGAAGTAATAGTAGTCAAGTTTACAACACTTATGTAATTGTATGGTGCGAAAATAGGATACCAGAAGCTATTTAGATTTAATTTATCAAACATTTTCAAGAAAATAACTTTCACAAATCGGGTTTAGAAGGCAAAAATTTTAACTTTATACATTACACATGATAAATTTACTTTTAAAAAAATGGCCCACAACAAGAAACAGACAAGCAATGCACAAGTATGCATAGAAAATAACTTTAACGATTGTAGAATGAGGAATCTATTCAAAGAAATAAAAAATAAAATTACTCCTTAATTACTGTATTTCTTAATAAATAACGAGAATCTGATGTAAACTCCATTCCTTTTGATCCATAGATAATGTGCATAATACTGACTATGATAGGTTATGTGATGTGATATAATAGGTTAAGACAGGATGTACCATTATTGACAGAAGACACAGTAAATATTCCTAAAAATATACTTAGCTTGCACTGGGTACTAATCTATTTCTTAATTTTACCTTTTTTAATTCCTGGCCCGAAATGTGCAATAACATCTTCATGTTTACAAGTATCCTCGAGTATAACGAAAGGGACAGACGAAGCAAAAGTTTTTAAATATTTAATGGCATGGCCAGTATGAAAATCTGAATGAATGATTCTGTTATGAATTAAAATTATAACGAGAATGAGAAAGCCAAAAAAATATGAAAATAGATCTTAGATTGACTCTTTCAGCGGTGAATATGATAAAAAATTTAAGGGTTTGAATTTGTTTAATAATCATGAGAAATTACTGAGCCTTCTAATTATATCTATTTTATCTGTCACGAGTTTTTAAGAAATCCTAGCTATATTCCGTTATCATGGATTAGGACCTTACTGGTATAGATGTCCACATTAAGTGTGAATGCATAGCAAGAGGTTTGCTCTCAAGTTATCCTTTGATGATCTCTCATCAACAATTTAAGAGGAGAACATCCTGGCAAGGCATTCAAAACATGTTCACAAAGTAAAAAAGATTTTATTCCACCATCATTAGCTTAATAGAAAAACTAGTTCGATCATTGACAGATTGAAAGCATGAACAAAATTTGACTGGATATTTTAAAAAGATTGTTTAAATAATACATGCCTTGCCAAAATCTCTCCTAAATAACCTAATTTTTTTTAAATAAATAAGCAATGATTCAAACTTGAATGTACTTGAAACGTTGTAAACCAAAACAATGGTAACCAAACAATCAACTAGAAAATTTTCCTTTGTACTACCTACAAAGATTTTAGTTGAAAAATACAACAATACTAATCTAACAATTAATCTATAAATCAATACAACAGTACAATTATACTTCAACTACTTTACAATGTATATTGAGTTTGTGATAGAATACCTGACAACTACACTTATGCAACATGCCATTATAATTAAATGTACTGGTAAGATTAAGTTATCTGTCAGTAGAACTATTTCAACTCAATACTCCAATAAAGGAGCAATCAAACTACATGCTACAATGAGTCCTTATTGAATCACAATTGCCATGAGGGCAAGCTACAGGATATAAAATGTTAAAACTCATCTATTTAAATAAAAGAAACCAAGGATATGCAACACATTTATACTTGTATAAAATAAAATATTGTTTTTATAATCACACTGTCATAATTATTTGGTGAAGGTATTATTAAGTATTTAAGAAACTTAAGAGAATTTTAGATCTATCATCGAATGCAATGTTGTATTATTTCTTTTAATACTCATTAACTATTAAAATAAATAGATTCATATTGTCAATTCTCGCTTTTCAAGTTCTGAGACGTTTTCAGAACAATAAACATAATGTTATGCTATAACAGACACGCTACACTAGCATAAACTTGTAATTAGCATTTGCTTATCATATTATATAGTAGTAGTAAAACCATAATAACATTTTCAAAATTAAACTGCTAGTCCTTCATGCATAGACGGGCTTCAAGAGCTAAATCTCATGATTAAACAAAGCATTGGCGAAACATTTGTTTTCACTGGAGTGAAAATGTATTATAAAAATAACAGGACGTATTAAATTGCTATTGTTATGGATCGAAACACTGAAATTTTGCTAAAACCCGTGAGGACGCTATATTGCTCTCCACCGACGCAGCTTAGATTAAACGCTATCTGAAAATTACCGAGAAGAATCCTTATCCTATTTTTAGTTTTAACGCCGGCAGCGATATAAAATTCAAGGTTACTGAGGAAACGCCTTTGGTCCAGATTCAAGATCCACCGAAATTTTTCCAATATCCTTCCATATTTCAGAATTTCACTAAACACTCAACATATACACCAAAATAAATTATATATGCATACGTTCGTCACTATGAAAACGAACACATTCCACTAGTAACTCTATCGCAAATAAAACTTAGAAACTATATCCATTTCATATTTCTAGGATGAATTTACACCAATTTTTTTAAGGAGTCTGGTTTTAAGCAGGTGGATCTTCTGAAACCTTACTTGAAAGGATGTCCATCCTGGTTCTTCTGGATAGCTTGCAACACACTCTTGTACACACGAATCGACAGGGTTACACAGAGGACGCAAAGGGACAGGTAAGCTACTACGCTGATGAGGGAGAAGTATGACAGCGAGAGCAGGATGGCCAAGACGGATCCAAAAACTGCTCCTGATTCTTTGGGATTCCTCCAGTACACTAACTGCACCACTGGAATTGGAAGAAAAGAAATAATTCATTAAATTTCGTGGAAAGGATAAAAAGCAATAACATAATGCATCAAAGACTTACTGAGCTAAGGAATAAGAGGGCAACGACATTGAATTTAAATCAGAAATTTGAAATGAATTGATATTAAGGCAGTGGACCACTCATTAACTTGAATTATTATTCGCGAATGAACGGTAATCATTCAATATTAAGAAAGAGAACACCGGAGACAGTTCGTGAACACCTGAACGAAGATTCACGATTTTCCGAAGCGAATCCGACATCTTGATAAAATCCAAGTTCATTATTACAAAGCCATTGGAAATGTACGGAATCACATCATTAACGAAATTAAAACGCCTCGATGACACGCAACAGTAGACAGCACCGAAACCCACCACATTATCGGAAGAAAACCCTCAACAGCTGTCAATTAACCAGCACGTGCGCAAGGCACACCAACTATTGCTCTCAATGAAGTGAGAGAGATACGAGCGTAAAGTAAACAGAAAAGGTAAACTTTCACTCTCACTGCCACAAGTAAGCAAAGGAATACGTTTTCTGGTGGAAAACTTAACGAGCGATTCAACACGAAAATCCCCAACAGATGGATATTCAACACGCAGCACTTACACCGACAACTATCATCGGGCTCCACGTTCTCTTCCATTTGATGCCTCGACTTCCTTCCCATGATTATAAATATGAGACGGATATGCTTCGATAGGAGTACTAAATCTAATTATTCCCTGGGTATGTCATCAAAGTCCGACACACACTGGCACAGCGTACTTGAACCACACCTGGAACCGGCCAAACTACCCCGAGACGGCTTTGATTCGGGGTCGACCCACACGAGGAGCCGCCCTCGTGGCGCTCGGTCGCTAGGGGAAGAGTCACGTGACCAACGTGGGGGCATCGCAACACGTCAGCAGCACAAAAATCTTGTTTCTGATGAGTCCGAAACGCGAAATCAATGACCAGCAGAAAAGCGCGGGGAAGGAAGCCGCCCGAGATGAGAAATTGCGGCAAAGTGCTCGAAAAGCAGAATTCACGAAAGACGCATCTCCACTAGTATTGCGTCAGCGGTTCGAACTCGAGACGCACCAATGACAAGGACCTCCGTTTCCAAATTCCGGTTTCGTTCCACGAGAAATTAAATCGTGGCAATCTTTAGAAAGCATTCAAATTTACGCCATATGCTATGCGTAGATTACTGAATGGCGCGAAGGAATAAATGCATAAAGAATAAATTAATAGTTTTCTCAAAGTGAAAATTACGAATCTAAAGCACGATGGACATCAAAATAAATATTTTAAAATTATTATTTAACTATTTATTATTATTTTAATCCATTATTTATTTCATTAACTTTCCAAAAACATATGCTCCATCCAAGTTTTAATGAACGTCAGCAGGAAAAGTGTTAATTACGGATTTAGGTAAACGAAGGCACCTGACTCTCGGGCTGTTTTAGTTTCGGATTCAACTGTACGTTCCAGGAGGTCCTTCCCCTTTCATCCTTGGAAGCATCTCTCATACCCCGTGAACAGTTTTTGGCTCTACTCTTAACTAAAAATCCCATAACGAGATATTTTAAATGCAGAGATTTTGAAGAGGAAGAGGCTCTAAGACCAATTTCCAATTTATAAATTCGATTATAATACTGATCTGCCAGCGGAGGACTTTAATTTAAAATCATCTCTACCGCAAAGTTCATTCACCGAAGCTATTTCCTTATTCTCCTAATTTAAGAACTCTCATACTGTGACCGTTAAGTTTTATGTCGATAAATACGACGGGAGATGCAAGAAATATCATAGAATTCATACTCATATTAATTAGGTTTATACATATAATTTATATTATTATTATATTATTGTTATATAACTTACAATATATGTATATATTAGCTATAACTGTATTACTTTGGGTTAAGCCGCACATTTTCATGTGCACAGTCAATTCTTTGGTCCATCATTTGAATTACTTTATGTTTGGGAGGATATTACCATTTAAATATAGAATAACTTCCTTGATATTTAAAAGTAATGTAAAAATAAAATATAAATTCTATACTATAATTCTATTCTATTTATATAAAATTCTGACGATTTCTGAAAATAAAAATATCGCGTCAAAAAGCGTGATTTGAGATGTGCGCACTGATTCTAGACAATTACGCAGAATTCCACTGAATCACGGTTCTTCAGCCTTATTTGGAGTTACTGGCAACTACTACGTACGAACAAGCATGCGTTTACGGCAGTAAGACGACGCATCATGCACGAAGTTACAGAAAATTCCATCACGAGAATTAACATTGCACCAATCTTAGGACATGTACAACGACAATGTGAAATACGTCGATGAGTATTTCTAAGCATTACTAATAAAAACATTCGTAAGTATAATCCACGTTAAGAACACGAACATTCTTACGCCTTCTTTGATGGGGTAAGATTAAGCAAGGCTTTTACGCAGAAGAAAATAATGAAAATTTTCCAGATCAATCTTTTCGGTTATCGCTGCTGAGACATGAGAAAGGATAAACCATAATCTGTGTGTTTGTTCAGTAATACTACGCCATAGATCTATTAAAGATTACAGACTTGCTCGCAGCAGAATTATAAACTTAAATAGAAACCCCATTCGCATGAAAAGAAATCGGAAAAAGACCTAAATGCGTGAAATGAAAAAATAAAGTCACTGGAACAAATGAACTTCTGTACAGTGGTTGCACTTCTCAAGCTCAAGATCGACGGGTATTTGGTGTCGATGAAGGGAATTCAAAGGATACGAGTATGTACTGAAATTACAATCTAAGGGAAAAGTGCAACGGGAGATCGGGGAAAATTCCGAAGGACAGGCTGCTGAAATGGGTCAAAGAAAGAATCCATTCGAGGAATAGGGAGGTGTTTCGTTTGACCTCGGAGTGTGTGGGAATCCCGTATGCATGGAGGAGAGGACGTAGGTTCAAATCCTGCCGCGGGCACCTGACTGCGGAAATATGCAAACGATTGAACGATGAGAACTTTAATACAAAATAAAATTTCGACAGACATACATTAATTGCTGTTGGCTATAACTTCGTCTATAGTACCTTACAAGATGATAATATAAGAAGTATAGTAAAGGAAATTCTGTAATATCGCCTTACGATGCAGATTACTGCAATAAAAAATAAGGAAGAGAATGACATCTGACCATATGCAGGAGATTTTTGAGTGGGATAATTCTGAAATGGCCCATACAAGATTAAAATCCATTAAACGATAAAAAAACATTAAGAAAGTAATTTTGACCAAAGCATAACGGATGCCAACCTTACTTTGATGTGAGAATTAACTCATTTATCTAAAGATAAACTGGTGATCAAAACCATTTTTATAGTTTACGCAAGAACATTTTCCTTATTTCTACTGCTGCTCCTCGCATGTGATGAAATGTCTATTCCTACTAGAAACAAAAAAGCAGGAAAACAACTGCAGTTCAAACAACAAAACATTAATTGTAATTTATAGAAAACGCGCAGAGTAACAAAAACACGAACTAGGTTTCGAGAGTTATTGTTACTCCGTGTACTTTGTATGAATTAAAATTAAAGTATTGTTGCTAGAATTGCTCTTGTTTTAGTAATGGAATACCACCAAGTTAAGGTTAAGTTATTTCCAATAAAAAAGGATATTAATTTCAAAAGAGTACTGATATTTGCAATAGACAAATGAAAGATCAGAACCGTAACTTCCGAGAATATCTATTATATATAGATGCTTCTCCGGATTCATTCATGTATCCATATATATATATATATCTATTATATATAGATGCTTCTCCGGATTCATTCATGTATATACCTATATAGATAGATAGATAGATAGATAGGATACTAATTCACAGCCTAAACCACCAGCGTGATTGACTTGAAATTTTTACGACGTATTGGCCATAACGTGTAACCGCCAGAAAAATTGCGATTTTGATCCTCAGGGTCATGGGTTCGATTCCAGAGGGCCCCAAAGTCGCGATTTTCTCCATAAGAATACATGGCGGGGATTTTCGAAAATTTTTTTGAGGTACTTCCCGGGGAGAGAAAGAGTTGAAACTCGAGGGATCGCTAGAAGCCGTGCGTATCCAACGAAAATCAGAAAAACATCTTAGAATATAGTCCATGGTTCGATGCTTGGTCGGGGCAAAAATCGGCCGTTTAAAATGCATTACGGCGATTTTGAAGATTTTTTTTTGGATCCTTTCCCGATAACATGGATATTCGAAACTCGGCACGTGGATAGATATCATGAATATACTTCATAATCAAATTTTACATGTTCGCTGATGGTCCTTGGTTCGATCTCAGAGGGCCATTTGCACTTCTCAATGCATTTCTTACGGAGACAACGGAAACAAAATTTAGGTACTTTCCGACATGCTATCAACTTCAAACTTTGCTTGATACAAGAGTAAGTCTTTACAAATCAAACTCTGCATTCACAGCTTGCAATACGTCCTGGGTTCGACACCAGGTGTCTCTGAAATCAGAATTTGATCCGATTTTTAGGAATTATTTTGAAACCTTTCCCACTAAAATAGAAACTTGAAATTCGGCATATAGATAGAGATCATAAATATCTATCAGAAACATATTTTAGAATTACACGATCGTCCTTGGTTCGAGTCCCGAGAGGCATTAACATTCGTGAAAATTAGAACGTTTTTTGAGGCAGTTATAGCCAATATTTCTGCTTGAATTTTCACACATAGTTAGAGATGGTGATCTTCTATTGTGTTTTATAGTAGGTTTACCAGTAAGACCCGGGTTCGATGCCAGACGATGAAATTTCAGCGAATTTTAAGAAAAAATTTAATCCTTTTTTTTTTCTTTTAAAGACCGTCCCGATATGATGCCGAAATGAAATTAGTATTGCCGATCTGCTTGCAGTATGCAAGCTACATTTTACTCGTATATATATATAGAGAGGATACAAACTCACAGCCTAAACCACAAGAGTGATTGAGCTGAAATTTTTACGACATATTGGCCATAACGTATAACCTCCAGAAAAATTGCGATTTTGATCCTCAGTGTCATGGGTTCGATTCCAGGGGGCTCCAAAGTCCCGATTTTTCCCGTTTAAATGCATTGCTTTGATTTTCGGGAATTAAATAAAAATACTTCCCGGATAGGTAGAGAATGGAAACTCTAGGAGCCTTTATATATGGTCATGATCTATCGAAAACATAAATGAGTTTTACGGAAAATAACCTGAGTTCGATGCTAGGTCGATGCAAAAATCTGCCGTTTAAAATGTATTGCGGCGATTTTTAAGATTTTTTTTGGACCCTTTCCCGATGGCATGGAAACTTGAAATTCGGTATGGGGTTAGATATGATAAATATATTTCATAATCGATTTTTATGTTTTCCCTGATGTTCCTTGGTTCGATCCCAGAGGGCCATTTACATTCCTCAATGCAT